>JAHRHZ010000063.1:51087126-51118079 GCA_024137785.1 Ginglymostoma cirratum | reverse complement strand
CCTGAAACGTCAGCTTTCCTGCTCCTCTGATGCTGCTTGGGCTGCTGTGTTCATCCAGCTCTACACCTTGTTATCTCAGATTTTCCAGCATCTGCAGTTCCTACTACCTCTGAAACAACATAAGAATTGTTACTGTCATTGCTTTCAGTGAGCAGCTTATATGCTCGCAAATACCACTGTTGTCAATGAGGCCTCTATCAATTCAGCTACTGAAAGTAGGCCACTGAAATATAATTGACCAGATTGAATATGGCCTACTTTTCATTACAAATGTGCAGCAAGGTGATTTTCTTTTTCAGAAAAATGCCAGTGTTTATAAGTGTACTGGAAACAATTGGGGTAAAGGCATGACTAATTTAGATCACAGATCTTCAGCATTACAGCCAATTCAGACTATCAGGATCCACTGGCTTTGCTGTAACTAGTGTTTTCATGTGTGTGAACTTCTTCACTAAAAGTTTTGTTGAAAGGCTTCCACAGATTGCCCAATGTTTAAGGAAACAACTCACCTGCCAATTCCAGAGAACATCTGGCTTTGCCCATAATACAAGAGTTATATTCAGAAAGATTCTGTGCAGGACTTTTGCTAACACAGCAAACGTTTTATTAACCACCATCTACGGAACCAGCAATATGCCCGTTGATCAAACATTCCAGTTGATCAAGAGGTCCACACAATCAATGTAAAAACACACACTAAGTAATAGAAATGTAACGTAAGGGGTATATACATCACTGTTATACTTCATTTACAGCATAAATCATTTAAATAATAATGCAATTTTGCCTTAAATAAAACTTACCAGCAGAGAGCCTTTTCACGTGCACCCTCAAATGACTACTGGGACATTGCGGAAATTGCAATAACTCAGTAAACTTTGGTCTTTCAGGTATATAATTTTTGCCAGTTTATTGAGAATGCCAGTCCACAAGGTGCTAGCTAAAACAAGGTTTGCTGCATATATGGTTCAGCATGATTGGGTCCACTCACCTGTTCTCTGATTAGCTCCATGTTGCAGTATTCACAGGTAACATTAGCCAAAGGGCAATTCAGATCATGACCCTGAATCATAAACAAAATCCACAGTTCAATAAAAGCCAAACAACAACATTCATACAGATTAGGAATCAAGATCAGGGTTTAATTCCCAGATAATGTTGTATGCGTTATATTTAATCACTGACACTGGGAAGGGGTTTGGTCCACAGGAATTCTGTGCTTTAGCAATGAATAGCTGAAGAGATGACATAATAGCCCTCTTGTGGAACAGCGGTAGTGTCCCTATATTTGCATCATCTATAACTACAGGTGTGGTGCCTCATGACTGGAGGGTGGCTAATGTTGTACCTTTGTTTAAGAAAGGTTGTAAGGACAAAACCAACGAACCATAGAATCTGAGAGTCTGACTTCGGCTGTGGGTAAATTGTTGGAGGTGATTACAAAAGACAGGATTTATGGACATTTAGAAAGGCAAAAATTGATTAGCGATAGTCAGCATTGTTTCGTGCGAGGAAAATCATGTCTCACAAACTTGATTAAGTCTTTTGAGGAAGTTACCAAAAAGATTGATGATGACAAAGCAGTAGATGGTGTTTATTTGGATTTTAGTAAAGCCTTTGACAAGACTAAATAGCAAAGTTAGGTCTCGTGGGATTTAGGGTGAGCTTGCCAACTAGATATGTAATTGGCTTAACAGCAGGAGACAGAGTAAGGGGGGAGGATAGATTTTTGGATTGGACCAATGGTGTTCCACAAGGATCAGTTCTGGGTCCTCTTTTGTTTGTCATTTATATAAATGATTTGGATGAGAATATTGAAGGCATGGTTAGTAAGTTTGCAGACGACACCAAAATTGGCATGATAGACAGTGAGAAAGGCTTTCTAAGATTACAAAGGGATCTTGATTAAATGTGTCAATGGGCTGAAAAATGGCAGATGGAGTTGAATCTGGATAAATACAAGGTATTGCATTTTGGTACAACACACAAGGGTGGGGCTTATACAGTTAATGGTAGGGCCTTGGGTAGTGTTGCACCATAGAGGGGTCTAGGTTACATAATTCTTTGACATTTGCGTCACATATAGACAAGGTGGTTAAACGGGCATTTGGCATGCTTGCCTTCACTGCTCAGTCCTTTGAGTATCGGAGTTCAGAAGACATGTTGAGGCTGTACAGGACACTGGTGAGGCCCCTTCTGGTCGACCAGTTATAGGAAGGATATTATCAAGATGGAGAAAGCGCAGAAGAGATTTACCAGGATGTTGCCAGGTATGGAAGGTTTGAGTTATAAAGATAGGCTGGGACTTTATCCACTGGAGAATAGGAGGTTGACAGGCAACCTGATAGAAGTTTATAAAATAATGAGAGGTATAGATAGAGTTAATGGCAGTTGTCTTTTCCGTAGGATGGGGGATTTCAAGACTAGGGGACACATTTTTAAACTAAGAGGAGAGAGATTTTAAGAAAAGGCAGGAGAGGCAATTATTGTTACACTGACAGTAGTTCACACATGGAATGAATATCCTGAGGAAGTGGTGAACGCGGGTACAATTACAATGTTTAAAAGACATTTGGATAGATAAATGAAAAGGAAGGGTTTGAAGAGATGTGGGCCAGGAGCAGGCAGGTGGGACTAGCTTAGTTTGGGATTGTGTTCGGCATGGACTGGTTGGACCGAAGGGTCTGTTTCCATGCTGTATGACTCTATGACTTTGTTTGGTTGAGCTACAGAGTGCCCAGGGCAGCGACAGAGGAGGAAAACAACTGGAGCCTGCAGACAAAAAAAAATACATCAGTTGTGCTGCGTGTAGAAAAGTGCGGAATAAAAAGCCCCCCAAGAAAATTTAAAAGAAAGAATTCTAAAGCAAGAAATGACCCATGTCCACCTGATCAGCTATTAAAATTGCAGAATGACTGTCACCCTACAGGTAACATGTTATCCTTGCAAAACTCAAAAGGACTGTTAGAAAATAACTTTCCACCTTATGGTTTGGACTTGTGATCTTTGGAGTTGTTTTTACTCTGTACATATTCTTTTTTAATCCATTGTACATGTGTTCAATAGTTTGTCTTTTTTCTGTTTTAATTGTGATTCAGTATGTGTGTATTTGGGGGTTTTGAAGGTGTAAAATTGAAGTTTGATAGTAGCAGATTCAAAATTCTTTTGTCTTCGTTTAAGTTATTTCTGTTACTGACAAAATTTGGTGTTAGGAAAATTGATCATTTTAGTAATCTTACTGGGATTTTACACTTGCATACATTTTGTGACAACTTACAGAATGATGGGGTATATTTATTGGCACACACTTCCCAATTATGTTGTGACAATGAGAGGGTGCATGAACCATGGGAAGGTAATACAATGTAGGGAAAATGGGAAGGTTTTTGATCAGTGAGATGTCATGTAGTGGAAATAAATGGGAACGTTTGGATAATTACAGCATTCCTTGTTACTAATTTCAGGATTGATATTTTTTAAATATGTATAACTTAAAAGTATAAGTTAGAGTCTTTAATTCACAAACTACATGAGAGACAAATGAAAACAGAAGTTCAGAAACTGAAGAAGAACCCTAGAGTAATTGCAGATCAACTGTTGGCATGTGTTTCTTTGATTAGTTCAGAAGTTGGAAGTGGACATTAAACAATGGGCCCTTCCCTCTCTGAGCTTCTTAGTGGAGGCAGGATGTCCATAATTCTCAAAAGGTTTTTAAATTATTCAGATAGTTTACCAGATCAAAGGGGAAGCTTTGAGAATTGGGGGTAATTAGTTTAAATTCCTATCTAGGACATCCCAGGTATGCTGCATTGCTGCGAGGATAAAATAGAGAGAGCCTGGGCTCTTGTTGCACTGTGGTAGTATCCCTACTTCGGAGGGCAGACCGGAGTCCAAGTCCCACCTAGTCCACAGGTATGTCATAAGTTGATTTTTAAAAAAATTATAAGAAGATTTGAGGGGCTCTTGTGGTGCAATGGTAGTGTCCCTACCTATGAGCCAGGAGGCCTGAGTTCAGGTCCCACCTGCTCTAGAGGTATGTAGTAACATCTCTGTACAGATGGTTTAGAAAATACAAAATTACCAAGAGATCTTCTTTTGCTTTTGGATTTTATTTGCAAGATTTCAACCAAATGAGCCCAAGACTGAATCAGCAATTCTAAAGAAGCTGAAGCTTGGAGTTTTTGAATTTGGACTCACTAACCAAGAGTGCAGGGAACATACAGTTGAGATCTTTGGGTATAAAGTGCAAGGTACCATTAAGTTATTAGAATCTACTTTCACTCTATAAGAGTAAAAGTGTTTTGTGAAATCTTGTAGCAAAGTAATTCTTTCAGTCAATAACTGGGGGTTCATATTTCTTTTAAGAAATTACTGATATAGAGATTATAGCAGTAGTTGTGACTATTCTATGATATAGTGTGTATCTTTGTTAGATGTTAGTAATGTAATTATGAGTGTTGATAAATTTACCAGATAATTATTAAATAAACAGCTGCATAAAATCTTCAGTAGTTCAAGTGTGAGAAAAGCAGAGTCATTATGGGCAGAAGAGTAAAACGCACTTGACTTTCAATGAAGACCAAAAACACTCAAAGAAAATATCTTAGTTTGTAGTCTACTGATGGTGTATGTAGATAATGATATTTCTGACACAAAAACAGTAAAAAATAAAGAAAACAAACGTAAGCTTTTGGATGGAATACATTTAACTTGTGTTTTCTATAACTAAACCAATGAAAATACTGATTCTGATACGAGGTCAATTGTGAGATACTGCCCCCTGGTGCAGATAACACAGAGTTACACAAGTGTAAATGTCCAATTCTAACTGTTGATTTTTAATTTTCAAATTGAAATACTATCTTATTTTTCTCCCTTCTTGCACCACACAGTATAATGCAGTCATTGGAGCCAGGAAATCTGTCAGTCATCTACCATTTTTAACAACCCATTAATTAGGAAGTAAAAGGTTAGTCCTCTTGAAATACTATTATTTAACTTTAATTCCAGGGAGCACATTGTTCCTGCTTGGCATCCTTCCTCAAAAAGATTAGCAGTTCATGATTGAGCCCACAGGATGTAGCCATCATCGTTCATTCTGATTGTAGCAGACAGTACAAGTTCAGCTTTGAGGACTGAATTTAGAAATCACCACGATGTTGTGGCCAAAGGAACTCTATCAATAGAATCATAGAGTTGTACAGTATGGAAACAGACCTTTCAGCCCAACTCATTCATGCCAACCAAGTTTCCCCAGCTAAACTAGTCCCTTTTGCCTGCATTTGGCCCATATCCCTCTAAACCTTTCCCATTCACGTACCTATCCAAATGTATTTTAAATGTTTGTAACTGTACCTGCACCTACCATTTCCTCTGGCAGTTCATTCCATTTATGAACCACCTTCTGTGTGAAAAAGATGTCCTTCAGGTGCCTTTTAAATCTTAAATAAAAACCGAAAGAACTGTGGATGCTGTAAATCAGGAACAAAAATAGAAGTTGCTGGAAAAGCTCAGCAGGTTTGGCAGCATCAGTGGTTAAAAAAAAAAAATCAGAGTTAAGGTTTCGGGTCCTGCGACCAGTCTGAGGAAGGGTCGACGGACCCAAAACGTTAACTGATTTTTTCTTCACAGATGCTGCCAGACCTGCTGAGCTTTTCCAGCAACTTCTATTTTTATTCCGTTTTAAATCTTTCTCCTGTCACCTTAAAATTATGCCTTCTTGTTTTGAACTATCCTACCCTAGGGATAAAGCCTTTGCTATTCACATGATCTGTGCTCCCCATTATTTTACAAAACTTCTACAAGGTCACCCCTCAATCCCCTACACTCCAGTGAAAAACATCCCAGACTATCCAGCGTCTGCTTACAATTCAAACCCTCCAGTCCCAGTAACATCCTTGTAAATCTTTTCTGCACCCTCTCCAATTTAATAATATTCTTGTTATAGTAGGGTGATCAGAACTGTATAGAGTACTCCAAAAGTGACACCACCGTCCTGTACAGCTGCAACATGACATCCCAACTCCTGTACTTAATGGTCTGAGTGATGAAGGCATGCGTGCTAAATGCCTTTGTTACCATTCTGTCCAACTGTGATGCAACTTTCAAGCAACAACGTACCTGAACCCTTCGGTCTCTCTTTTCAACAACACTTCCTAGGGCCCTTCCATCAACTGCGTAAATCCTGCCCATGTTTGTCTTACCAAAACCTCACATTTATCTGAATTAAACTCCATCTGCCATTCCTCGGCCCATTGGCTCAAATGACCCCTTTGTAATCTTAGGTAGCTTCCTTCACTGTCCGCTATACCACCAATTTTGGTGTCATCCACAAACTTACTAACCATGCTTCCTATATTTTCATCCAAATTGTTGAGACAAATTGCAAACAATGGACCCAGCATCAGGAGGGAAGTCTGATTATACCTATTTTATCTTCGCCTCATCACAGAATAGTAATGGAGGAAGCAGCCATTGAGTCCATCATGCCTCCACTGGCTCTTCAAATGAACAATTCACTTAGCGCCCGCTCTCACCTTCTCTCTGTAATTCTGCACATTCCTCCTTTTCAGAAAACAGTGTAATCCCCTTTTGTATGCCTCCACCACAGGCCTTTGTAAGAGAGTGGCCAGGTAGCTGGCTTCACAAGAGCTGGTGTAAGTAGGATACCTGACACGGATTTGCACCTGTGCCCAACCCACTTCATGTGCCCTCAGTGTTGATGGCTGGGGCACACAGTATCACACAAGAACAATGAAGAAAGGGGAACAAAACAAAACAGTTTCAAATGGGGAAGTGATACTAGAACATTTTAACTTCTCAGCTAGTGGCAGGAAGACCACAGAACAGATAGTCTGCCTGTGTTCCCAGCTAGAGGAGAGCAGAGATGTGGAACGAAAAAGAAAAGTAGCTTGCCTTTTTGTCCTGATAGGCCATCAGCATGGCACAGTTCTCACAGGCAACACGTCTCTTGGGACAGTCTGATTCCATGTGCCCCTGCAGTTCCTTTCGCCACAGCAAAGCATCACACTGAGGACAGTCAACAAAGGCGTACTCACACTGCTCCTGGTGTTCCTGTAACACACATAGCACAAGGAGGTTCACTGGCAAAGAAACAGCTTTCTTCATACTGTAAACGGTGACAAATACTCAGCTGACACCAAGAACCAACTTAACTTTTGTTTAGCAGGTCAATATACTGCCCTCCCACTCCTTCTCATCCAGAGAACACCTCGAGGTTTGCTCACATCACAGCAATCTGGCTATAACTGAAGCAAAGTGATTGAAATTGTGATTGGAATGCTTTCCTCAGCAGTAACGAAACTTGTAATGCCCACAATACTGAATAGTATTTGTTTAAAATTAAATCAGCTCAGTTCTCGTCAAACTTCACTTGGCCCTGCCCGACGGCAGCCTCTCCCCACTCCACGATCAGACCTCCAATGGACTGAGTCTTGCTGCTGGTGGCAGGGAAAGCAAATTGCACTGATTAGGTCTGTACAGCTAATGACTGCAGTGAACCCAACTCAGATTGGATCTGTAGAGTCAATTACCACACTAGACAGGGCAGTGATATACTGAAACTGGCTGGTGCTTTGACATCACATTGAGAAAAAGTGGACCTTGTGGAGTTTACATTGACCATCTGTAGATCGAGAATAAAATTAATATTAATAGACAAAACATAGAAATTAAAACAGGGAGCTACATCTCTTTTTTCAACAAGTACTGTCCAGTTAGAATCAGGTATTCAACTCAAAAAAAAACCAGAACAATCAACATCAATAAATCAGAATGGGAAATTAACAAAAAAAAACCTCCAAATGTCGTAGCTCCATTTTCTGATAACAGCCCTTGTTCGGACACTTTACTGTCAGAGAAAGAATTTCCCGTTTTGCAAAATTATCTGGGAAAAGTTGGGCTTCCGTCAACATCTCATTGTCCACGGGGCACTTGTGTCCAGCATCCCTGTAAAATTTCATAAAACAAAAAAAAAATGGTTAAAAGCTTCAGACAACTCTGTCTGGACACTCTCCACTCCTGCAGCAATCAGTTTTTGATGGTATTGATCGGGAGATAAATAGTGGTCAACAAACTGGAAAGAATTCTCCTGCTCTTCTTTGAACAGTACTGAGGGATAACTCACATTCATTTGAAAGGACAGACAAAAGTCTGTTTTAACTTCATGTCTGAAGGACAGCATCAAAGGTAGTGCAGCCCTCCCTCAGTTCTGCTTTGAAGTATCAGCCAGGAATTCTCAGGAGTGAAGTTTGAACCCACAGACTTCTGATCAAGCAGCGGAATCTAGCAGCAAGCCAAGACTGACACTATACAAGGGGTCCCCAGTTGAAAGACAACTGATTTATAAAAGTCCACAAATGCAATTTCATTTAATGATGTAATTCTGATGTCTCGACAAACAAACATTTCCTGTACTTACGAACGGCTCCTTTCCACTGTCCATGCATTGTGTTCCGACTTGAGCACAAATCAACTTGCAAATGGACTCCAGAACAGAATCCATTCGCAGCCCATATGTAAAAACTGAAAAATCATTGCAGTTCTCATGTGACAGAGAAATGTCACAATGTCACGGCTTTAGTAAAGGCATGCTGCTGTCCTGGAATGCTTTGTTCACACTTTATGTAATATTACTGCTCTGCTGGCTCTAACACAAGCTTAAAATATCAGGAATGGAAATAAAAACTACATCCTTCTCAGAGTTTTATTTTTATTCTATTTCTATTCCTGATTAAAGGAATCTGAACCTATCCGGTAGGACACCAAGAGCTTGACCAACACAAAACAGCTCCCTCTTACACAGTGATAATAGGAACTGCAGACGCTGGAGAATCCGAGATAACAAGGTGTAGAGCTGGATGAACACAGCAGGACAAGCAGCATCAGAGGGCAGGAAAGCTTGACGTTTCGGGCCTAGACCTGATGAAGGTCTAAGCCCAAAACGTCAAGCTTTTCTCCTCTTATGATGCTGCTTGGCCTGCTGTGTTCATCCAGCTCTACACCTTGTTATCCTTTTTACACAATTTTTATTGGTTTCAAAGGGGCAAAGACAAACTCATTTTACGCAGCAGGATGCAAACTTTGACAAACAACCTGAGGCTGTTAGGGGCCATTCTGGGCTATGAATTTAAAGGTGGCAGCAGGAGGCATCCTTTGAGGTTGGTGGCAGCTCACCTTTCAAAGCAAAAGTCGAAAAATATTCAGATTGGAATGTGCCAGCATTAAATCATCACACGTATTCAAGAAAGGTAGAAACCTGTTCTGCAGGCAACCTCATGCTTCACATGAAACAAACACAACATGAAATGTAAATGATCTGAGATGGCTAGGAACAGACTGCACATTGTTACCATGTGGTACACTCAGGAACTTACAGATTGTTGGACAGGGAACAGCAGGTACATAAAAACATTGAGAAAGTATCTTTAAAAACCAAAAGAACTGCAGATGCTGTGAATCAGGAACAAAGACAAAGTTGCTCGAAAAGCTCAGCAGGTCTGGCAGCATCTGTGAAGAGAAAAAAACAGAGTTAACGTTTCGGATAACTCTTTTTTTCTTCACAGATGCCAGACCTCCTGAGCTTTTCCAACAACTTTGTTTTTGAGAAAGTATCTTTAGTCTTCTGCCCCAGCCACTGATCCCATTCACCTCCAAGTTCACTACTGCATGTTGATTCTTAGAGCCCTTTGAATCCAGCTTCCGATCTCATACCCTCCCAATCACGAAGACCTCTTCATTCTAGCTTCACAACATTAACTGCTTCAGCTCTTGCCTCAGTCCGCTGACATCCGAAACCCTCAATTATACTTTTGGTCAAGACCAGAAGTAACATTCAGCACTGTGAAAACCACACAAAGCCCTAGTTCACCCCTCATTCTGCACTCACTGACCCACTTCACAATCCCAGAAGTTTCAATTTCTTACCTTGAAGATTAAGTTTCTTCATGGAACTTGGCCTTAGAAGAATTCTGCATGACTCTGACTCTAGCCTCTGGTGGATGCTCTGCCTTGTCCAGCATTTGGCCCTGCAGACTGGAAATCACTCCCTGAAACTCTACTGCACTGACTTTTTCTGCCATTTTGAACTAATCTTGAACCGGTAATCACCTCAACTAACATCTCTCCTTTCAGTTGGGGTTTCTAGTGCAGCAACCCATCACACCTTGAAATGAGACCAATATTAAAGCAACAGTCAACTCAGAAAATAGACACACTTCAAAAAAGAAAGCTTTAATTAGTCACTACATTTGCAGAAATGGTTACACTACAAAACATAGGAGTAGAAGCAGGCATTTACCCCCTCAAATCTGCTCCGCCATTCACCAATCCTCAACACTGCTTTCTTGCCTTTATGTCATAACTATCGATTCCCTTACTGATTAAAAGTTTGTCTATTTCAGCCTTGAATATAGTTAAGGACTTAGCCTACTAGCACTGTGCAATAAAGAATTCCACAGATTCACTACCCTCAAGGAAGAAATTCCTCTTCATTTCTGTCTTAAATGTATAGCCCCTTATTTTGAGATTATGCCCTCTGGTCCTAGGCTCTTCAAAAGGGGAAACAATGAGCATAGGCCCAATTTACTCAACCTCTCCTCATAAGGCAGCCCTGGGATCAACCGAGGGAACTTTCTCTAGAGTGCATCCAACGCCAGCATATCTTTCCTTAGATAAGGAATCAAAGCCATTCACATCATTTTCAGAAGCTGAAGACTGCTTTGAAATGGCAGGGGAATTGTGCCAATCCAGAGTAAAATAACTGGTTAAAATTAAACTCATTGCACAGATAATAATTTTGTTCAATAGAACTTAGGAAGACCAAATCAAGAAAAAGGCATAAAAGCTGCCAAAGATGAAAAGGACTGAAAATGATAAGGAGTCGTGATCATCAGTAAAGTGATGAAAGGGGCTATCAACAGTGTTACCAAGCAGCACCTACTTATCAATAACCTGCTCATTGACACTCAGTTTGGGTTCTGCTAGGCCCACTTGGTTCCTGAATTAAATACAGCCTTGGTTCAAACATGGACAAGCGAGCTGAATTCCAGAGGTGAGGTGAGAGCGACCGCCCTTGACATCAAGGTCACTTTCGACTGAGTGTTACATCAAAGAGCCCGAGCAAGTCAGTGAAACTTAGGTAGAAAACTCTCACCAGACAAAGAATCAATTATCTTGGCACTGGAGCTCCTCAGCGCAGTGTTCCAGATCCAACTATCTCAATTGCTTCATCAATGACCTTCCCTCCATTACAAGGACTGAAGGTGGGATGTTCACCGAAGATTGCACAATGTTCAGTATCACTCAAAATTACTTAGATACTGAAGCAGTCCATGCCCAAATGCAGCAAAACCTGAACAATATCCAGGCTTGGGCTGATAAGTAACAAGCAATATGCATGTTAAACATGCGCCACTCAATGACCATTCTCAATGACAAAACTTAACTATCTCACTTGGACAGTCAATGGCATTACGATCACTGAATCCCCAATTACCAACACCTTAGGAGTTACCATTGTCCAGAAATTGAACTGGGCTAATCAGTTAAGTATAGTGATTACAAGCGCAGTTCAGATGCTAGGATTTCTATGGCAGGTAACTCATCTCCTCACTCATCAAAGCCTTTTGACAATCTACGAGGTACAAGCCAGGAATGTGATGGAATATAACCCACACGCCTGGACAGGAGCAGCTTCAAAAAGACTCAGTAAGCTTGACACCATCTAAGACAAACTGTTCACTTTGAAGGAAACATAGATTTTGGAGCCCTAGTTTTAACGTCAACCCATGCCTCTCTACAGTTAAACAGATTCATGATTTGAAACCAGAACCTTCCTCATTTTGCAAAAAAATCAAAATGAGATAATACATTACAATAGGTTGTCCTCACTGGGGCAGAGAATGGGCTAAATTTTCTCTCACTCCCAGCATGCTCAGCTAAGGGTGATTGACAGTGTCTCAGTATTTGCCTCTAAGACTGAAAAATCCATTATTGCGCTCTAAGCACCAAGAAGTTCCAGGGCCACAACAGATGTAAAACTCTCAGTTTCTGCTAAGTAAAGCACCTTTACCGCAATATCAGAACAGCATTCGTTACAACACAAGGTTCCTTCTACAACCCTGTGAACCTCACTATTCTTTACAGCATCAACCATTGTGGCTTTTTTAAAAAATTCTCTTGTTGGATGGGAGCATCACAGCATTCATTGGCTGACCCTAGTTGTTCCTCAGAAGGTGAGCCACCGTAGTACATTGCTTCGGTAGAACCACAATGCGTTTGGCACAGAATTCCAGCAATTTGAACCAGCAACAACGAAGGAACCAGAACCCATCTGGTTCACTAATGTTCTTTAGGGAAGGAAACTGCCATCTATATCTGGTCTGACCTATGATTCCACACCCACAGCAATGTGGTTGACTCTTAGCTATTTTCTGGGCAATTAGAAAAGCAAAATAAATGCTGGCCTAGGCAGCAATGCCCACGTCCCATGAATGAATAAACAAAAATACAGTTATCCCTCACTGAACACTCCTGACTGCTTTTTAAGAACCAGTGTTATAAACTCTAAAGTATCAAATAAAAGTTACTTTCCCATATGAAACAACATAATAACCCATAACTCTAATGGGTTATATCAGAGACATATAAATGGTATATGAAAAATATACTGGCTGCCTCAAACATAACTAGCCCAAACTAGTCCTCTCTCTCTTTTACCAAATTACTTTCCAATTGCTGCTTCCCACTTGTCACTTGCCTCTTCAGACTCCACCACTCCCTCCAGCTTGAGGCCCCTCACAATCCTCTGAGGAGGAGCAGGCAAATGGGTTGGCTTAGCAAAGTGGTGAAGGGCAGGGTGGTGGGAGAGCTAATTGGTGCTGTACAGAAAAAACACAGCCTGTACTTGCACCATTCTTGCATTAGAATGAAAATGGAGTTATTTAGGTAAATTCTATTATTTACTAAGTGCATTAAATGGAATGTGCTTTAAACAAGGAAAGACCTGTAAAAGGTGTGCGATGAGTACTAGCAGTTTTATAGATCATTGTGGTGATGGCTGGCTCACTGCTGCTGGCTGAAATGCAGAGAGAAAAAAGCATCCCCCTACTAGAAGGTCTTCTAGCAGATTTGAGAATGACAAATAATACTAAAACCTTTAACCATGAGCTACATGTGAAAACTCAGCAATACCAATTATGTGGACTAACAGGCTGCAGCAAAATTATATCAGAGATAATGGGTACTGCAGATGCTGGAGAATCCGAGATAACAAGGTGTGGAGCTGGGTGAACACAGCAGGCCAAGCAGCATCAGAGGAGCAGGAAAGCTGAGGAGACAGACAAGTCAAAGAGGTGGGGACGGAGCCAGTAAAGGTGAGTGTAGGTGGGGAGGTAGGGAAGAGATAGGTCAGTCCAGGGAGGACGGACAGGTCAAGGGGGCGGGATGAGGTTAGTGGGTAGGAGATGGAGGTGCGGCTTGAGGTGGGAGGAGGGGATAGGTGAGAGGAAGAACAGGTTAGGGAGGCGGGGATGAGCTGGGCTGGTTTTGGGATGCGGTTGGGGGAAGGGAGATTTTGAAGCTTGTGAAATCCACATTGATGCCATTGGGCTGCAGGGTTCCCAGGCTGAATATGATTTGCTGTTCCTGCAGCCTTCATTGTGGCATTGCAGGAGGCCCAGGATGGACATGTCGTCTGAGGAATGGGAGGGGGAGTTGAAATGGTTCGCGACTGGGAGGTGCAATTGTTTGTTGCGAACTGAGCTCAGGTGTTCTGCAAAGCGGTCCCCAAGCCTCCGCTTGGTTTCCCCGATGTAGAGGAGGCCACAACAGGAACAGCGGATGCAGTATACCACATTAGCAGATGTGCAGGTGAACCTCTGCTTGATGTGCAAAGTCTTCTTAGGGCCTGGGATTGGGGTGAGGGAGGAGGTGTGGGGGCAGGTGTAGCACTTCCTGCGGTTGCAGGGAAAAGTGCCAGGTGTGGTGGGGCTGGAGGGGAGTGTGGAGCGGATAAGGGAGTCATGGAGAGAGTGGTCCCTCCGGAAAGCAGACAAGGGTGGGGAGGGAAAAAAGTCTTTGGTGGTGGGGTCGGCTCGCAGATGGCGGAAGTGTCGGAGGATGATACGTTGGATCCAGAGGTTGGTGGGGTGGTACGTGAGGACGAGGGGGATTCTGTTTTGGTTGTTATTGCGGGGAGGGGGTGTGAGGGATGAGTTGTGGGAAATGCGGGAGACACGGTCGAGGGCGTTCTCAACCACTGCGGGGGGGGAGGTTGCGGTCCTTGAAGAACGAGGACATCTGAGATGTACGGGAGTGGAATGCCTCATCCTGGGAGCAGATGCAACAGGAGGCGAGGGAATTGGGAATAGGGGATGGCATTTTTGCAGGAAGGTGGGTGGGAGGAGGTGTATTCTACGTAGCTGTGGGAACCATTTCAACTCCCCCTCCCATTCCTCAGAGGACATGTCCATCCTGGACCTCCTGCAATGCCACAAAGATGCCACCCGAAGGCTTCAGGAACAGCAAATCGTATTCAGCCTGGGAAATCTGCAGCCCAATGGTATCAATGTGGATTTCACAAGCTTCAAAATCTCCCCTCCCCCAACCGCATCCTAAAACCAGCCCAGCTCGTCCCCGCCTCCCTAACCTGTTCTTCCTCTCACCTATCCCCTCCTCCCACCTCAAGCCGCACCCCCATCTCCAATCTACTAACCTCATCCCGCCCCCTTGACCTGTCCGTCTTCCCTGGACTGACATATCTCCTCCCTACCTCCCCACGTACACTCACCTTTACTGGCTCCATCCCCGCCTCTTTGACCTGTCTGTCTCCTCTCCACCTATCTTCTCCTCTATCCATCTTCTGTCCGCCTCCCCCCTCTCCCTATTTATTTCAGAATCCTCTTCCCCTCCCCCATTTCTGATGAAGGGTCTAGACCCGAAACGTCAAGCTTTCCTGCTCCTCTGATGCTGCTTGGCCTGCTGTGTTCATCCAGCTCCACACCTTGTTATGCAGCAAAATTATAATCTTTGCCAGTACTTCGAACGCATGCAAAGTAACCACAAGCAAACTCGACTATGCAGTCCCAAATTAAAATTGTCTGCAAATTTAATTTCTTATGAACGATTCCCATTTAGATGTTATTTGTATTATTTAATTCAAATTTTTGAATAATTCCAGTAGCTGATGTTGATCTGTCAGGAGGCGGACTGCAATTGCTGCTTAGTACGAGATTTACCATTGTTAGAAACCCGGAAATTTAGTTCAACTGAGAATGCTTGGGTGAGTTGTTAAAGAGTATTCCTCTGATTATGACCATGTCTGAAATATTTCGCAGACCTGTATAAATGTTGCTCAGTTTCTCAGTATTATTTAATCATTCAAGTAACATTTCTGCAAACTTTGATTAAGTCAAATTGACAACTTTCAAGGCAACAACAGATTAGTAGGAATTGAAAGCAATGACAGTACTCAAGAGTACTTTAACGGTACAAAAATCACTATACAAACCCAAATCGAATTCACCTTAGTATTACAGTAGAAGCTGGCCTCAACCTCCCCTCCTTGCAAATATAAATGTGAGATTCACTGCTGAGGTAACTGAAGCATCTATGTTCATGAAGAAAGGGGAGTATTCAGGAGAGTTAGGAGTGAACATTCCTTCAGCTGCTAGTATGGGACTATCAATTACTGTTAACTTACACAATGCAGGTGGATTGTATTATTTTTCCTTCTCTTCTCGTGGATCCAGGCAAGACTCATGGTGACTCCAGTTTGATAACCACTGCAGTAACACAACCCTATGACTGGACACAGCCTCAATGGTCTTTGTGCTTAAGGTGACTCACTGTATCACTTGCTCTCATTAAACATTAAAGGTAATGATAACTCTCTTCACTAACCCTTTAGTGAATCTAAATCAATTTGTGGTCATCCTGGCACAGGTACAAAGCAGGAGATCTGATTTATCTGATAAAGGTGGTGAGGACAGAAGGATGATGGAGGATAGTCACTGTCGCTGTACATAAAGGATAAAGAAAACCACTGACCTGATAGATTTTACAATGCAACCTCGACAGAACCTGTGACCGCAGGGCGTCTGCACCGCCTCCCTTAATGCCATCAGACAAATCGGGCACTCGTATTTGTTTTCCAGTGGTGGGTCAAATTCCACATCGTAGCCCTGCATCTCCTCAAAGACAGTCTGGGAGTACTGCCCATGGTTGCTGCAATCGTCCCTTGTCCCACTGCTCACCGTGCAGCATGAGCTCTGGAATGTGGAATCACGGCCGCTGTCACAGTCCACCATGTTTGTGATAAATGCCAGATGTGGCACACACTGACCTCAGTGTGCAGAGTGAGTCATCATCCTATAATGGAAAAGCAGATTAGAGAAGATCAGGAATATATAAAAAGACACATCCACATAAAAAGAGTATCTCACCATGAGACTTACGATCTCTGCTAACAACTGAATAGGTAACCAATTCATACTCAGAAGAATGAAGGTCTTCTTGATAGTTGAGTTTCCCTTGTTTTGCTCATTAATAGCATGCTTAGCTGCTTAGATGGACAATACTTAAACTGGTTCCGAAGAGGAGCATGGCAGACTTTTTCACTCTACATTGATACTGCCAGACCTGCTGAGTATTTCTAGCATTCTGTGTTTCAAGTTTCTAGCCTCGGCAGTATTTTGCTTTTAATCAAGCGCTTATAACTGGTTTGCCCCTTTAATAGTGCTGCTCAGATGCTCTCTATAGAGAAGTAAAAACCACAGTTAACTAGGAGTTAACTAGGGGCAGGGTATTGATGACTGCTCATAATCTATGTCTCTTGCCTTTGGAGAAAGGCAAGGTTACCCAGATTGAAAAAAAACAGCAAATCACAGTTCTATTTTTATACTTTGTTAATTTGTTCAAAAGATCTATAGTTATGAAAGATCTTGCATAGGTATCCATTTCCTGTCTAACTTTGGCTAACTTCCTTTTGTCATGATTTTTGGGCACTTTTTACGTCATTATTTAATGGATACAAATAATTGGAATGGAAATGCAACAATGTAGTTGCAGGCTCTGGCTTGTAGATGACAGCAACGAAGTTTCTGATATTGACCTCCTAATGCCATTATTGTAATGGAGTGTTTGTTCCCAATACAGGAGGTAGGGTGCTGCTATTAAAAGTGGCCTCAGTGATCCATGTGAATATGCAGTTGAACCCATTACAGTGCCACGCCATTAGTAAAATGCAGCTTTTGATGTACATTCTACATGGTCTCGTTAGTTGCATAGTAAACCTCTTCCAATGCTTTAGATTGCAAAGGAATAACTGCCTGATTGTTTAAAGATAAAATAATCAATAGGGAGACAATTGGAATAAGGGCAGCCAATCAAGCTGGAAATGTTTCAACATCAAGCAATGTTGAATAATTCGTGTCCAAAGTTTCAACCATATCAATTTCCCATCAATGTTCATTAAAGAAATATGTGCCGATAAATCACCTGAGTAACGACCTCTCCCTCAGTCAATCTTTTACCATCTACAAGGTTTGGGTTTGAGGATGATGCATTGTGAGACGACCACCTATGGCAACGAAATCAAGGAGGTGTTGAAGAGTCAGTTGCACCCTTGCCGACCACATCTACCTCCGAACTTGGACATTGGATATGTCCTTGCTTCATGCCAACTCCATAGCTCACTATCACCTTCAAGAGCAATTAGGGAGAAGCCTTGCCAGTGCTACCCAGATGCCAAGGATTATAAGGATTGAGTTTAAATAAAACACCCTGACATTGTGCAAGTATGCATGGTGCTCCACCAAACAGTGGCATTATGGGAATGCATTTCGAGTGTCAATCTAAATAAGGAAAATACTTCAAGAAATGCATTGGTGTACATGAAATAAACCACCTAGCACAGCCTCGAGTTACTCTTAATAATTAGAATGACAGGATAATTGAAACTTCTCTCCTCTTGCAAAAAGAACAACAGGTGTCCAGGTTAAAAACTGCATCCACTTATTAAAAGACTTTTTTTAAAGCACCCCTGACAAATACTCCAAGTGTATGAGAAGCAGCTGTAACAGGCACCTATTACAACAAGTACACCTACTAGGCCATAAAATGTCAAACCACAACTTCATAATCAACTGTAAACAGCCACCCAGTTCTTCTTGCGGCGTACGCAGCAGCAGCAGAGACTGGACATATCCGGAGTGCATATCAAGGGGCAGACTAAAGTTAACCAACCTTGCAACTCTGCATATTGTTGCTTCACTTCCTGCCACCTTATAAGGGAACGCCTTCACTTCAGTGATAGCAATGTAGTGGAAACACGCCTGACGTGTTACCAGTGAAAGGAAGGGAAAGTGCTCTAGAGATTCTTCTAGAATTCTTTGAAGTGACAAATATACACAAAATTTGCTTGTTATTTTTCCTCTTCTGAATCCCCTCTCTTCTGCCGTTCAATTTCTCCTGGTTCTTACAGTTGGTTCATTTTAGTCCCAGGTACAAATTAACTGGTAGTTTAAAACCTCCATGGCTCATTCTCTGATCATACCATTTCTGGATGAGAACTGCGTCTTTGTTTCAATTTAGCTTCCAAGTTTCTGGACTTATGTGGACATCAAGACCATGCAGTAGAAACCTGACTCGGGCAATGGCAACAAATTGATGAAATTGGATTGGCTGCCTGTTGCAAAATGGAATTAAACATCAGATGCTATGAATGGGTGACCAGTTAATACTCTATTATCATCGCTTCTGCATGGGAGTCCACAAAGACTCAGCCCTGTGTCTCTGATCCGCAGCTCTGATCTTACATTTTCTGTGCTGAGCAAGTGACTGGTCTACTTGTTTTCCATATTTGGCTACCATCCAATTCCTGGGCAGTAGCACACTCTTTCATGGTTTCTGGAGGTTTTAGTAATTTCCAATTTCGCCACTATATTTTTCAGTGCTCTGCAACTGATTCTGCAACACCTCCTGGATTTCATTGCCATAGACAGTCGTTTCACAATGCATCATCCAAGCCTCTACTCTTCAAATAGCTCCTGGGCTTCAGTTGCCGACCACATCTATCTCGAACTTGGACAACGATACATCCCTGCTTCATGCCAACTCCATAGCTCATTATCACCTTCAACAGCAATTAGGGAAGAGCTTTGCCAGTGCTACCCAGATCCCAAGAATCAATAAAAGACATTTCTGCAGCTTCCAGTCTGCTTATACACAGTGTTCACATCACCTTGGGAGTCCCAGATTCCAATGAAACCATTACTTACCTTCAATCTATACATTCTCCAATGCAGCTTTTATTTTCACTCCTCGAAGTGCAAGGGATATAAGATTTGACAGAATACGGCAGACAACTGGCTTCACTATTTACTGCCAAACCTGGCTCAAACATAAAGCAGTGATGACGTCGAGCTATCTGCTGCAGGGCCACACAGGTATACGAAAGATAACCACCTGCTTCTTTCCTCTCCTAGAGGACATCATCTTGAACCCACTTCCTGTCTTCTCCAGCCTAAACTCCAACATATATGACAAGCTTTGGACTTCTCCAGCAGTAAAATTGAGGTCATCCATAGGAAAGATGAAAACTAGGCCTTACTGCGCTTTGAGCCTTCTCCAGTGTTCAATATCATGTCTGAGTGTCTAATTCCGCTCCACCATTCCCACTACCCAATACACTTTAGTTCCTTTAGCATCCAAAAACCTATATACCTCCACTGTGAACATACTAACAAAATTGGCATTTCCCTCCCTTTCCCATCAGGTCAAACTTCCTGTAAGGTTCCCCTGCAGGAACTCCAAACTCTCAATTCTCTATTTGCTCTCTCGCCTGGCCTCATGCCGCACCTCCAAATTCATTTTTCCATGAGACGTATATCTGCTATATAGACATTACTCTTGTTAATATGCTGACAACTCATTTCCCTTTCTAGTTCCTATGTCAACTGGTATTGTCACCTCTTTTGCTTCCTTAGGTGCCAGCCCCCTCACCTTCAAATCTGTTTGTCATTACCCAACTCCAAAACATCAACCCTCAACTCTTCCACCTTATCAAACTATCATCTAGAACCTTCTTTCCCTCTGCAAGGTGAGCGAATGGCTGCTTCCCTAATCCTTACCCACGTTTCCCATAGTATCACCTTCAAACCCTTCCAGCAAAACCAAATCTGCTCTTAAAATTACTAATAACATTCAATGTGACTGTGGCCAATGTAAACTGTTCCTCTTCATCTTTCTTGAGCTGACTGGAGCATTTGCTAGAACTGACCATAACATCCTCCTCCTCCAAAACCTATCATCTAGCTGGGTGAGACTGTACTCATCAAGTTCCATGCTTACCTACTGAATCACTGTCAGAAAATCACCTACAGAAGTTTAAGGGGAGTCAATGGCCTAGTGGTATTATCACTGGGCTGTTAATCAAGAGACCCGGATAACATTCTGGGGACCCGGGTTCGAATTCCGCCGCGGTAGATGGTGGAATTTGAATTTTAAAAAAAATCTGGAATTAAGAATCTAATGATGACTATGAGTCGATTGTCAGGAAAAACCCACCTGGTTCACTAATGTCCTTGAGGGAAGGAAACTGCCATCCTTACCTGGTCTGGACTACATGTGACTCCAGACCCACAGAAATACGATTGACTCTGAACTTCCCTCTGGACAATTAGGGACGGACAATAAATGCTGCCTAGCCAGTGATGTCCTTATCCCATTAATAAATAAAGGAAAGGAGTTTCTCTTCCTACTTAGCCCTCAGCTATTTCTCAATTTAAATGTGCCCGTTCAGCAATATCACACAAAAATATAGGTTAGTTTCCATATGTACGCAACAAGATCCAGTTTTACCTCTCAGAATTAGGATGACTACTTTCCATAATATATATTGACTAACTATACAGGGCAAATTTCAAAATATCTAGTTAATTCCCAAAATATTATGAACTGAGAGGAGAATACTTATAGACTTCAAGAGGATATAGACAGGTTAGTGGAATGGGCTGACGAAATTTAATGCAGAAAAGTATGAAGTCATATATTTTGGTAGAAAAATGGGGTTCAGGAACAGAGACAGACCTGGGATATACGTAGGCAAATATGTGCAGGCAGCAGGGCAACTTAAGAACATGGCCAACAAGATATGAGGAACCCTTGATACTTTTTAAGCAGAGGCATAGAGTACAAAAGCAAAGATTAATGATGAAACATGGCTCCATCCCCGCCTCTTTGACCGGTCTGTCTCCTCCCCACCTATCTTCTCCTCTAACCATCTTCTATCCACCTCCCCCTCTCTCCCTATTTATTTCAGAACCCTCTTCCCCTCCCCCATTTCTGAAGAAGGGTCTAGGGCCGAAACATCAAGCTCTCCTACTCCTATGATGCTGCTTGGCGTGCTGTTTCATCCAGCTCTACACCTTGTTATCTCATAAAACACTCGTTTGGCCTGAATATTGCATCCAACTCCAGGCACCACACTTTAGACCCTCTTTTTTTTTGTTTATTCATTCAAGGGATGAACACATTACTTTTTAGGCAGCATTTATTGCCCATCCCTAACTGCCCACAGGACAGTTGAGAGTCAACCACATTGCTGTAGGTCTAGAGTCAAAAGTAGGCTAGACCAGGTAAGGATGGCATTTCCTTCTCTAAAGGACATTAGTGAACCAGATGTGTTTTTCCCGACAATTGGCAACAAATTTGTAGTTATCACTAGATCCAAAATTCCAGATTTTTTAAATTGAATTCAAATTCTGATGTGGTGGGACCCAGAACATTATCTTGGTCTCTGGATTAACAGTCCAGCGATAATACCACTAGGCCATTGCCTCCCCAATATATATTTGAGATCATCCAAAATTGTGCCACCTGGTGTCCTAAGTCACATCAAGTCTTCTTTATCCATTGGTCCCTGTTCTCACTGAGCACACTAATTCCCAGTTCAGGAATATCTAAGTCTTAATTTCTTCATGGGCTTGCTCTCCCTCTCCCTAAACTCTTCCAGTCCCAAAAACACGGAAATATCTAAGCTCTCCCATTTCAGTGTTCTTGAGCCCATTTTAATCACTCCACCAGTGTGGCTATTGTTTCAATGCCCAAGACCTTTAACCTCCAGAAATCTCTCCCCAAACCACTTGCCCCTCTTTCCTCCTTTAAGGTATGAATTAAAGCCTCTCTCTTCAGCCAAAATGTTGGTCACCCATCATAAATCTCCTTACCTGTCTCAGTGTCAAATTTTGTTTGTTATCACTTCAATGAAGTGCCTGGATAACACACGCTCTGGAATTGTGTTTCTTGAACCAAATGGGGCACCATTACAGTTTTCATTTTTGCTCTCATCTCCACTGTATCTTTGATCTTTCTCTCATCGTCCCCATCAGCAACTCCACCAACAATTTGTACTAAGCTGGAGTATTGTGGAGAAGAGACACATTTTGGTAAAGCTTTTTGGTTTGCACTCATCAGGACAAGATTTAAGTACTACCAAAGTAAAGGAAAATATTGTACAAGAGGACAGTGCTGATTAGTTAGCAAATGGACTCGTCTGGTAGAAGCGTTATCATGGAGAATGCCTCCGTTCGTGATGACTGATAGTAACTGTCAAGCTTTGTTTGGATTTGAAATCAGGCATGTTGACTCCGATTGGTCAATACAGTGCCCTGAGAAGTGAACCAGAGATTAGTTGTCACCTATTTAGGAATGACAGTTGGACTTAAGAGTGTGGCACATTTACATGTACTAGAAGCGAAACGTTTTAACACACAAAGTCCTTTGCAGACTGAAAGAACATGTATGCATACTGCACCTGTTTCAACTCAACAAATGATTCTGTGCTACCAAAGAAGTATTCTTACTAAACTTCTTATGGGTTCCAATCCATGCTGGATGCTTGAGCTTCAGTGTGAATTTTAACAAATGAAAAAAGATGCAACATTAGTCAGCCAGATTCACAATCAATGTTTAGCGGTCAAGAGCAAGAATCCTAGTTAAATTTGTCTTCTTCCCCAGACCAGTGTCTACGGCTGCCCTCAATATGGTTAACACTGCATGATGTTACACAACCAGAGTACTAATATAACTCTTCAAATAATAACTCTATGCAGAAGCCATGCTTACTTTGGACCTAGTCGGCACTGTCTTTACAAACTTTTCCTTTTGTGCTCTCTGAGCGGATTTGAGAACTAGCTGAACTTTAGGATGTGGTTTAATGGAACACCACCTCTTTTCCGTTATTCTATAGTTCAATTCACCTCGAAAGCGTCACTTCCACCCACACAACAAAACTTGTCTTCATTATAATGCAGGGTTTTACACTGCACAGTTAATGTGGGGCACTGTTTTACTTAAAATGCTTCTCAATGAATATGGTACATGAAACATAAGGTGATGTATTACATATTCACTGTATACCATATATAAAATTAACTGTATCTACATAGTAATTTCCTACACTACAGCAGCGGCTACACTTCACAAGTACTTCAGTGGCCAGAGACGTGTGTCAGGACATCCTGAGTACATGAAACTCGCTACGTAAATGCAAGTCTTTATTTTTGCTCACAAATAGTATTGATAATGTGGGATATATTACTTTATACACATTCATCATGGCATCAATTTTAAGATAAATGGGACACATGTTCTCTATACATTAAAATAACTTTACATGTACACAGAATTTCCTCCTATTTCTATTATACATTCCACTCATGTACCAATGTTTAGGGGTAAAGTGGTAGTCATTCCCTTCAGCTGCCTGAGAACAATCCAATGTGTCCTGCAGTAGTCAAGCACTAATTTTGTAATTAGTATAATTGCAAGAATAGAACTCATTAGGATCTGGACATGGATATTCCATCTGTCACATGTCCCTGCAAACTTCTTAAATCTTTGCCACAGAATTGACAAAAGGAGGGAGGCCTTATTAGATCTGAGTACAAACAATAAACCATATACAATGGGCCACATGGCCTCCTTCTACACTGTAAAATTCTATGATTCAGCTGACTGTATCAGCACTTACCTAATAATCAAAACACGATCAAATTCAAAATTACGTTTGAAAAGGAAGAAAACCAAAACAATATATATTAAGATTTTAGATTTCGTTAAGGGCAGTTTCAACAGAATGAATCAGTCAGAAATTCACGGTAAGCTGATAAAATTTGTCAATAGGTAAAACAACACAAGATTAGAAGTAGGTATTCAAAAAAATTAACAGGATACAGAAAGAATCAGTTTGTATCCAAGTCGGGGTCGACAAAAGAAATAGATTTGGACAACTGAAGAGGTAAACCATATCATAAAACAAAAAACAAATGAATGTTAAAATAGTGTTCCTGTCAGATGGGAAAGATAGAAAGAAATGCAAATGATGACAAAGTAGTGGTAGTAAAAGCTGCTGAAAGGCTCAATGAAAAGAAATTTGTAAGGGATATCAAAATTATCACAAATCTTCACAAGTATAAGACAGAGTCATCAACATAAATGTGGAACTCTGAAAATCTGACCATGGTAATATTGTAAATGACACTCAGAAAACTTTGGCCCTTATAAATTATCAAATGGCACCAATTCAGTAGAGCAAGAGGTAAGCATGTTAATGAAACTAATTTTGAATCAGTAAAGAATTATGAACAATACAGAAAATAGTAGCGCTAAAGAATGACAAGCCACTCGGATGGTTTTTATACCAGGGTACCGATGACGAGTCACAGGACATGGAACATTAACTCTGCTTTCTTCCCACAGATTTGCCAAACCTTGAGTTACTCCAGCAATTTCTGTTTTTGTTTCAGATCTCCACATCCACAATTCTATTTTATTTGAATGTCTACTGATTTTGTTTATTACGGACTTCCAAAAGGCACTACATAAAGTCACTTGCAAGAAACTATTAGCCAAAAGTGAAGTTGGCTAAGCAGAAGAAGATGGAAGATTATGGTAAATAGACAAGTCCTCTAATTGAGAGGATGTGATTAATGGTATCACAGAAGGATCTGCGACAATACGGCAACTATTCTTTTATTAATGAGCCCAATGGAACAAAAAGCCACATATCTTTATATTATCATCATCAAATTTGGATAAGGGGCATTGTAAGCAGTGTTAATGGAAGCATAAAACTACAAAGAAATTTTAATGGATTTAGTGATTTTTCTTTTATTCATTCATGGGATATGAACATCACTGGATGGGCTAGGATTCGTTGTCCATCTTGGGGGGCAGTTAAGAGTCAACTAAATTGTATATGACTGGAGTAATATGTAGGCCACACCAGGTAAGGATTGCAGATTATCTTCCCAAAAGGATATGAGTGAACCAGATTTTTTTTTAAATGGCAAGTGACAATGGTTGCCATTAAGTGTTTTTTTATAAATTCTACACAATTATTGAATTCAAATTTCGTTACCCGCTAGCATGTCACCAGAACATTAGCATGGAGTTCTGGATTACCCGTTCAATTTTATTACAACTTTGCTACCAGCTCCTCAAAGTGAATGGGCAAAGTTGTTGCAAATGGATTTCAATGTAAGCAAGTTAGAGGTTAACCCCTTAGCCTGGAAAAGCAGAGATCGGTGTACTTAAGCATGAAAAATTATGTGCAATTGAGATTCAAACAGACTTAGGAGGATCCAGGTATAGAGATTAAAACATCATGCACAGATTCAAAACAAGAGCAAAAAGTCTAATGCAATGCTAATTTTTATATCTAGAACACTAACAGAGTAGAAGTAATACCTGACCATCTGGTAAGTCAGGGCTGGTCTGAACTCCATTTTACTGTCTACCCTCTCAGAACCCTTAACTTCCTTTTGTTTCAAAAATATACATAACCCAGTCTTGTATAAGTTTCAATAAGTTTGAATAAACTAGTTTCCATAGCTTTGTTTATTTCTGGGGGGATTGGGGGAGAGAAACCATGTGTTAAAGGGGAGCCTTTTATTCTTAAACTGTGTCCCCAAGTCTACTCTTTGTCCTTCCAACCAACATCAGTCAATGCTGGCAAAGTACTGATGTTAAATCTGAAATTGATACGTTTCTGTTCACCTCAGGTATTAACTAATATAGGAGAAAGGCACTAATGTGGAAATATGTCACAGATCAGCAATGATCTCAGTGAATGGTGAAATTGGAACGCTTAGCTCCATAGGCCAATTTTGCTGTCAAAGGTTACATGAAGTACCTTGCAAAACGAAATCCAATATAAATTTTTAAGTTTCTCTATTTCACAGGGAAAAAGTAAATATATGGGGGGGGGGGTCGAAATGAACAGTTCTGGCTATTCTCAAAATGAACAGGAGCCAAGATGATTAAAAAGCTGGAGTTGAAACAACCAGAGCAGCTGATAAGCTACCGAAAACAAAAAATGCTGGAGATCACAACGGGTCAGGCAGCATCCATGGAGAGAAAGCAAGTTAAAATTTCGAGTCTAGATGACTCTTCATCCAACTCTGATGAAGAGTCCTACCTTCAAGCAACAGAATTTGACAA
Organism: Ginglymostoma cirratum; assembly: GCA_024137785.1. Lineage (NCBI taxonomy): Eukaryota > Metazoa > Chordata > Chondrichthyes > Orectolobiformes > Ginglymostomatidae > Ginglymostoma > Ginglymostoma cirratum. Next base: position 51,091,556 of record JAHRHZ010000063.1, on the reverse strand, counting down.
ACTAGACTGTTTGGAACCTGCACACCAATTTATTCTGTTTTAAAATACTTAGAAATAACTTCATCTTAAAATTCTTCTATTAAGTGAAAGAAAGTCTTGAAATAGCATACTTCGGACGGAAACTATTGATAACCTAACAGGTTATCAACACACTCTTCAGCCACTACAGCTCCATATTATTCGTGGAAGACTCAACTGAAGGATGATGGCTTTACATACGCAATTTCCATTATAACTTTAGAATCTATAATGGAATTATAATAATGATTAAATGTACAACTCTAAGACAAAGACTGATTTACTTCTGCACACCATCTAAATATCATCAATCCTCCAATCACACGACAAAATTTACATTCAGCTGATGAACCCCCAAGTTCAATACTTTAGAAGCACAGCATATCTTATACAAAGCATAAGTACTTTTGCATTCTTCTTGTTTAAAAACTGACATTTCATGTAGTCTTCTGTCATGTTAAAAAGTACACACTTAGGTCACATGTTTGTCAGTCAATAGATACCCCATTATTAAGAAATCAACCTCCAATGCATGAACAGGATTCACTTTTCCTGCCAGATGGCAATTCAGATGCCTCAGCTTGCCAAAGATATGCCAACAGTACATTGCTACAGTATCTCCCAGAATACAGCCAGCATTCCCACAATGCATCACTCGCTGTCCCGCTCAAACAGGGTTGTCCATTTAGTCTCTCCTTGGGTCTCAAGAGTCTTCTTAAAATCTCCTTTTCCTTTGCAGTGAGGTTTTATGCTTTGGAGATCTTCAAAGGAATTGAATTGCCTGATGACTGGCATTTGTCATAGCAAAGAATAAGATTGAGAAGGGCAATCTGCTCAACATTTCTGACTGAAGATGGTTGCAAATGCTGCAGCCTTGTCTTTCTCACACACCTGCTGGGCTTCACCTCATTGAGGATGGGAACGTTCTTGAAGCCTCCTGTAAGTTGCTTAGTTCATAACTGGATCTGAGAGGGTGACAGAGCTTTGGTCTGACCCATATAAGATTATATTCTATACTTTTTGTGGGATCATTTCGCTCTGATTGTAACATGTTGATTTTGTGGTTCAGCATGCATGTAGTCCTATGGTGTACTGCAGCAGTTCACATTTTGTTATCACATGTCTCTCTCTGGCTTGCTCTTCTATACATCTGCAGTGCAAATTTCAGGACTATACCATTTTTTACTCTTAGTGTCTGTGTATCTAATACTGTTAAAGTAACATATATACAAACGTCATATACAGGTTTCACCAATTAATGGACAAAGACGTGGAATACAACCTCCAAAGCACCAAGAAAAACATTTAGAATATCAACTGCAAAAGGAACTCTCATTTTGAGGAATTAGCTCATTCCCTGTCTCACCCTATGCATATGATAAAGTACAACATCAAGTAAACACTCCCATTAACATGGTTAATTTGATGGAACAGAATTTGACTTATCCTGTCACTCTATTTATAGCATTATCGACCAGTATATGCATCAACATTCTGAAAAAAAAGTGGCAGAAAACCTGCTGGATATATGCTGAAATTCTTTCGCTGTTATGCATTTGCATTTCACTGACAATTTTATGAAATCAATCTTTTGCCATCACATTATGAAGCGGCTCAAAATAAAAGAGCAGTGTGTTGATTGAATACAGACAAACTAAACTGGGGAGAAAGCAGCCTCGGCAAAGTTATTACAAAATTTAAAATATATTGTACATTAAAAAAAATGTGTAATTCTCTTGATTGTTTGAAGGAATACATTCTCTGACTTACTGTGAGCAGCACAAGTGTGCATCTGCTATTATAATCCAGGCATTGAAACAGCACATCTGACCCATGGCTTCACAAATCTTGGTCCAATCATTATATTTTGCTGCAAACTTTAGCAAAGGCCAAAAGCCAACCAAGTTCTGCTTGGGTACGTCTGATCTGAAGGCTGCAAAACAGACAGGAATTTTAGGTAGATCCAATTTCATGGAATCATGTAACCGAGAAGACAGCCATCCAGCTTGTTATGTCTGTGTCACCTATTCGAAATAACAATCTGTATCATTATACAACCCAAACTATAATATAACATCCCAGAACACTTCACAGGATTGGTTTTAAGAAAACAAAATTTGACACTAAATTACATGAGATGTTAAGGCAAATGATCAAAAACACAGGCAAAGAAATAGGTTTTAAAGAGAGCATTGAAGGGATAGATGGAGGTCCTCTGATTACTGAACCTTTTGACACAATAAAGTTTTTCATATCTTCCATCAAAACCTTTATGGCTCATAAAACCTTCCTGTATGATTCCAGCTCCTCGAGTCTCCTCTACCCCACCAGATAAAGGGCCACCCCTGCGTTATTTTGAGTAAATCTCTCCTGCACCTTCTGTCTGGAGACCCCAATGTCGTATGCCACAGATGAATTAAATGGTCTGGCTGGGACCCAAACAGCAACTACCAAAAATGAGCCACTATTTAACTTCAAGAGTTCACAAACTGTTTGAGTGAACTGTATTTGCCTATTTAGCTTTCCTCACAGAGAGAATCGTAATGTAGATTAATAGTAAAATGCATCACAAACTCCAGAAGAACCATGTACAATTTCAATTTCAAATACAGTGGGCCTCATTACGTAGACTAATTCAACAAACAATTAAACCTCGTTGACATAATGTTATGAGATGCTTTATACTTAATATGCTCGAAATTAAATTTTGAAGGGTCATTGAAAAACGAATTTATTTCAAGTTTTGCAAGAATAATACACTTCAAAGTCTGTCACATCTATCTAATCTTACAAAACATTATCAAACCCTGCCTAGTACCAGCAGCAGTACAAGTCAATTCTAGAATTCTCATCCTTGTATCAAATCCTTCCTTGATTTATGCCCTCCACTACTCTGTAATCTATTCCAGTTCTATAATTCTGAAGAATCTCTGCACTCCTCCACTTCCGACTTCCCATAATTTTAATTACTCCCCTGCCTGCAGCTATAACGTAAGTTTTCAAAATCCAAAGCTTTGCAATTTCTTCTGTAAACTTCTGCACTTCTATATCTTCCTAAAAACAAAGCAATGCTTTGATCTTCTGTCCCAATGTCCCCCTAAACAACTCAGTATTTGTCTTGACACCACTTTTGTGAATGATCTTGGATGATCTATGTTGAAGGCACTGCGTAAATGCAAATTGCTATTCTTGTGCAAGAGAAGACATTTATCCCCAAGAACATACTAACCAAGCAGTAACAGTGCTTTACTCAGGCAATGAGCAAATGACTTGGAGTACACAGCAGTTGGCAGAGTGCCAATTAGAGTCGAAATGGGTACAGATGCCCTTTTTGCCTTTGGAGTAAAGTTTTGCAGAGTAGTTGCGTTCACGAATCAACAGACCTAGCTGAGCCACACAGGCAAATTTCAGCCCATGGAGTAGCTGACAGCAGTTGATAAAGGTATTGTTTGGGAGGGAACTCCACCACCAACTAAGCCCTTTACCTGAGATGGCAATAGCCTAAACTCCCAAACTCAAGTATCAGCAGTGAATCTAGGAAGAAGCTGTTAGCTTGTGTGTTGAACACTGATTCACTGAATTCCACCCAGTGACAGCCAATGAGAGTATTTCTGGCTGGACCAGAGATCACTTGCCCCTAAACACATCATAACCAACTCTGAGTGAGATCTGGCCTCGGATCTTAACATAAATGTGGCGCTCTCAAACAGGATGCTCCCAGCATCAGCAAATTGCAATCCATAAGTCTCGAACACTTCATTTAAGTTAATAATATGCAGTAAACAGCTGAGTGCCAAGCATCACCCCACTACTCACATCCTACCAGCTTCAAAATGCTGTTTGTTCAAACTAAACATTATCTCCATCAGCATAATATATATTTATTAGAGAATATATCACCACAACTCTGTCCCCTTCCTCCCCTCAATCTCTCTCTTTCCCTGCACGCACGCTCACACACTCACTCACTAACCTGTTCTTCCTCTTCCTCACACTCCAGGATCAGTCCCTCACTAACCTCTCCTCCCCTCACTAACCTGTTCCTGTTCCTCCTCCGACTTTGTGCGCTGTTTCAGCACTAATTTTTAAATTGTTTTCTTCCGGAGTGGCCCGGCCTCCCTTAACAGCGCCGCCCATTGTAAGCAATTGGAACTGTAGCCGCTGCGCCCCGACGGCCACCTGGGAACCGCCTCCCTCGTCCCCCCGCCACCTGGGAAACTCTCCTCTCTCTCCCTCCCCCCGCAGACAGCCACCTGGGAACCCCGCCCCCCCAGACAGCCACCTGGGAACTCTTCCCCCCACCCCCGACCCTGACGGCCACCTGTGCTCTCCCCCTTGGCCCCGCCCCAGACAGCCACCTGGGAGCTCTTCCCCCCACCCCCGACCCTGACGGCCACCTGTGCTCTCCCCCT
>JAHRHZ010000063.1:51037105-51087026 GCA_024137785.1 Ginglymostoma cirratum | reverse complement strand
CCGCTCCGCCCACCCCTCCCCCCACCCCTCATTCCGTCCGCGACGTTCTCTCTCTCCCTTGGCCCCCCCCCCCGCCAAAACAGCCACCTGGGAACTTCCCCCAGCCCCCAGAGAGCCACCTGGGACCTCACGCCCCTCCCCCTCCCAGACACCCATCCGGAGGATCCCCTACCCCTTCCTCTTCTCCCCTACCCCTCTTCATCTCTCCCCCCGTCCCCCACTCCTCTTCATCCCTCATGGCTATCTGGTAAACCATGTGGTTATACCGCATGTGATGTTGCCTCTTGGTTGGTCATATCTCTAAAAAAGATTTCCGTTGTCGTATTTTAATGTATTGCACATTACCCACCCTAAAGCCAGGAAGATTTTGGGAGGTTGTGTTAAGCTGTCAAACAATGGCTTTTGATAGCCAAATGTCTAAGACTGAAAAGCTATAAAGTTAAAGGGTAAAAAACTTTGTCTGCAAAATAAATATGTGAAGAGAATCAGAGCCATTTGTATATCAACGTGTTTCCAAGCGTAGGGAGGATGTACAGAATAAAATCGATAAGATGATTAGAGTAAATTCAAGGTAAGGCTAGGAAATATGAGGAGGACAATTAACTGACATCTCAAGACAAGTTCTGCCTATTAACATAGTACTGTTCCTGGGAGGAGCTAACTAGTACATCAGTGAATATTCTTAGTAACAACAGCATGCAGCTAAAGTTGTAATGTGTAAGTACGCTTAAGTTGTGCATGATATCTCACAGAAACAATCAGAGTCCTAGAGGTAATGTAACTAATTGGCACTATACAATAAACCTTTCATATTAATGAAGAGTCACCATATTGTCTGTGAAGACAGTGTATGGGTATTTATCCCCCACAGTATCACTAGTTTGACTTATTTTTATTCACTCATGGGATATGGACATTACTGGCTGGCCAACATTTACTGCCTGTCCCTAGTTGCCCTTGAGAAAGTGGTGGTGAGCTGTCTTCTTGAATTGCTGCGGTTCACATGCTGCAAGTACACCACAATGCCCTTAGGGAGGAATTCCAGGATTTTGACTCAGCGATAGTGAAGGAATGGTAATATATTTCCAAGTAAGGATGGTGAGTGGCTTGGAGGGGAACTTGCAGGTGGGGCCGTTCCCATATATCTGCTGCCATTGTCCTTCTAGATGAAAGTCATCATGGGTTTGGAAGGTGCTGTCTAAGGATTGTTGGTGAATTTCTGCAGTGCATCTTGATAGTACACATTGCTGCTATTGAGCATCAGTGGTGGAGAGAGTGGGTGCTTGTGGATGTGGTGTCAATCAAGCAGGTTACTTTGTCCTGGATGGTGTCAAGCTTTTTGAGTGTTGTTGGAGCTGCACACATCCAGGCAAATGGGGAGAATTATATCACACTCCTGACTTAGAGTCATAGAGTTATACAGCACGGAAACAGACTATTCGGTCCAACTTGTCCATGCTGACTGGACATCCCAATCTGACCTAGTCCCATTTGGTAGCATTTGGCCCATATCCCTCTAAACCTTTCCTGTTCATGTATCCATCCAGATCCCTTTTAAATGTTGTAATTGTACCGGCCTCCACCACTTCCTCTGGCAGCTCATTCCATACACGCACCACCCTCTGTGTGAAAATGTTGCCCCTCAGGTCTTTTTTAAATCTTTCCCTCTCACCTTAAACTTATGCCCCCTGGTTTTGGACTCCCCCACTCTTTGATAAAGACCATGGCTATTCACCCTGTCCATGCATCTCATGATTTTATGAACCTCTATAAGGTCACCCTTCAGTCTCTGATGCTCCAGGGAAAAATGCCTCAGCCTGTTCAGCCTTCCTGTTTAACTCAAACCCTGCAGTCCTGGCAACATCCTTACAAATCTTGTCTGCACCCTTTCAAGTTTAAACGTATCCTTCCTATGGAAGGGCAACCAAAATTTTATGCGGTATTCTAAAAGTGACCTCACTAATGTCCGATGTAACCACAACATGATACCCCAACTCCTATACTCAATGCTCTGACCAATGATAGCAATCATGCCAAATGCCTTCTTCACCATCCTGTCTACCTGTGACTCCACTTACAAGCAACTATGCGCCTGCACCCTTGGGTCTCTTTGTTCAGCAACACTCCCCAGGACCTTACTATTAAGTGTGTAAGTCCTGCTCTGGTTTGCCTTACCAAAATGCAACATCTCACATTTATCTAAATTAAAATCCATCTGCTACTCCTCAGCCCATTAGCCCATCTAATCAAGGTCCTATTGTACTCAGAGATAATCGTCTTCACTGTCCACTACACCAGTTATTTTGATGTCATCTGCAAACTTATTAACCATACCTCCTACATTCACATCCAAATCAGTTATGTAAATGACAAAGACTTGTGCCTTGTAGATCAATTTATGTCTTGAACAAGCTCAGTGAATGAGGATTCAGAGCAGCTTTGCTTTCAGAACAATGGAATTTACCTAACCTTCAGGGTGTGTATTCTCATGATTACTTCATTTGTTTCTATCCCTTTCAAACTTTCCTTTTTTGCTCTATTATATTTTTATTTTCTTCATTACGCTGGGGATGAATCAGTGGTCAAGAGTTATATAATATTCAAGCTCTTCAAAGCAGCCAACCGCCTCAACAAAACCCACTGAATATATTTGCACTAGATATTTCTTACAAGTGATCTAAATGTGCATTTCAACGAGTGTACAATCTTCAAACCCCAGTGAATCCTTCATCTCACTGGGTTTTTTTTTAAGATTAGCTGCACCTCGTTGCAACTGGTCAGCTATCCTGGATAGCAAGGCCATCAATATACAGTTGTCAGAAGCTTCAAATTATGTTATGATCTGTCCAGGGGTTTGTTTGTTTTTTAAAGTAGACAAAGTGAAAGATCCAGGGGTCGTACTAAACAGACAAAGCCACTAGCTTGCATGGTTTTAAATTAACGTTACTACGTAAAGTTAAAACAGAACTATAACCTACATGTGCAACTCATTTTGAATGCGCAGAATGAATATGTGGTCAATATGGGTAATAGACCACAAATAGAAAATGCAATCAAGATAGATTCCACAGATTTCAAAGACATAGTAGGTCATCAGATCTCTTTAAACTTCACAAGGGATTACAATTTTTCAGTTTTATTGATCTGGCCTTGAAACTCCCTCTCAAAAGCCATTCTGATGTGAACTGCCTCAATAACTGCTCCCACACTATGTGATCAGCTTCCCTTCCTGAATCAATGCTCTCCTGGACTCTGGAAATTGCACGCCAGCATTTACTCACAGGCAGAAATCCAGGTTTTCACTAACAGCTAGCTGCTCCAAGCCAGAACTATCCTAGGGTTTTCTCAAGTTCTAATCATGTTCAGTTGCATCAAGCATGTAATGCCCATGGGCTCCCACTGTCAGCTGTATTGAACTATTAGTGGCACATGGTTTATTCCAAGACACCAAGACTTTTTCAGAATCCTGATACCTACACAATAGCTGCCTACTAACTCCTAGAATGTATGCCCGAGTTTTAACAGCATAGAGGTATCCAACCACTCTTGGGATTTCTGACTGAGTATAGTTCAATTGTCTTCCTAGTAAAGTACCTAAAGAAATACTATTGTATGTAGTCTACTACCACCCACACATACATACTCATTGACTTGCGGTTCCTTTGTTTATCACCTTTGAACTCTATTTCTGTGACCTTTGAACAGCCCTGAATGACCTGTTGAAAACCCTATGACATGGCCTCTGTGAAATTTGACAAGGAGGTCCAGGTTGGGGCTGCATGTGATGTACTCCATAGAGGCAAGATCACACAGCTGAATGCAATAAGAATCTGCTTCACAAAGAAAGGGATCAGTCAGAATCATCCAACTGGATAATTCTGGCTTTGTTTACAAAAGCTGCTGAGTTTTCTTTTAAATTGTGGGCTAACTGGTCTTAGATTTTGTTTTTACTAACTAGCCTCACCCCCTGTTTCTAGGCAGAATTATGTGTAAGTAGTATTTTGGAACAGCAAATGACAACTTGGAACTGAGTGCCCCCCCACCGAACGTTACATTCTCAAAGAATGCTGACTTCTGCGGTACAAAGAAGGATTTAAAACACAGTTCACAACTTTTCCTTTGTGTACCACTTTGATTTGGGTTGTTCCTAGTTGTCGAATCTTAGTTTCATCATATGCTATTAACATATCCATTGCTCAGTTTATACAGCATCATTCTTTGGTAATCCACTTCCTTTCACATTTTCAGGAAGTATGATATCTTTCAGGGCACTGGTGAGACCACATCTAATGTACTGTGTATGGGTTTGATCACTTTATGTAAGGAGTAGTGTAAATGCATAGGAAGCAGTTCAGAGAAGGTTTACCTGCAATGGATGGGTCATTGTATGAGGAAAGGTTGGACAGGCTAGGATTTTATCTGCTGGAACTCAGAAGAGGCAACTTACCTGAAGGGTCTTTATAGGGTTGATGTTGGCATGATTTTTCTCTTATGGGAGAGTTTAGATCTAGGGGTGGATTTCAAAAATAATAATTCACTCATTTAAACAAGACAAAGCAGATGTTTTTCTCTCAAAAGGCAGAGAGTCTTTAAAACAACGAGAAGTGGAAGCATAGATTTTGAATATTTTTAAGGCAGCAGTGGACAGATCCTTGGTAAACAAGGGGGTGAAAGTTATTGGACATAGAGATAACGTGGATTTGAGATTAAAATCAGATCAGTTATGATCTTATTACAGGGTGCAGCAGTATCAAGGGGCCAATTGGCTTACTTCTGCCTCTTGTTTTGATGTATGTCATAACAATGTTTACTTGTACAGTAGTATCAAGCTTCATTTTAGGATTATTTTATGATTATTTCTCCCTGAACCATTGTGTGAATTCCGTTTCTTCAAGAACTACCATACCCTGAGATTTCATATAGAAGTATGATTTGTACATCTGTTAGGTTCTCAAGCTGATTGCCGTCTTCCAGAGTATGGATGTTTAAGTTCATTCTCATTCATACTGCTGATCTGCCTATGGTAGCTCATTTACCATCTTCTTTCCCTGCTTGCTCATCTTTTTCTTGTGATTGGGCTTTTCACAAGCTCTGTAGACTGATCCAAATGTAGGACAGTTCCCCCTCTTTTAACTCATGTGGTTGTCCACAGTGCACACCCCTGTCCAGTACGTGAGATGGCAAGGTGTAGAGCTGGTGAACACAGCAGGCCAAGCAGCATCAGAGGAGCAGGAAGGCTGACGTTTCGTGCCTTGACCCTTCTTCAGAAATGGGGGAGGGGAAGGGGGTTCTGAAATAAATAGGGAGAGAAGGGGAGGCGGATAGAAGATAGATACAGGAGAAGATAGGTGGAGAGGAGACAGACAGGTCAAAGAGGCGGGGATGGAGCCAGTAAAGGTGAGTGTCGGTGGGGAGTTAGGGAGGAGATACGTCAGTCCAGGGAGGACGGACAGGTCAAGGGGGCGGGATGAGGTTAGTGGGTAGGAGATGGGGGTGGGGCTTGAGGTGGGAGGAGGGGATAGGTGGGAGGAAGGACAGATTAGGGAGGTGGGGATGAGCTGGGCTGGTTTTGGGATGCGGTTGGGGGAGGGGAGATTTTGAAGCCTGTGAAGTCAACATTGATAACGTTGGGCTGCAGGGTTCCCAAGCGGAATATGAGTTGCTGTTCCTGCAACCTTTGGGTGGCATTGTTGTGGCACTGCAGGAATCCCAGGGTGGACATGTCGTCTGAGGAATAGGAGGGGGAGTTGAAATGGTTCTCGACTGGGAGGTGCAGTTGTTTAGTGCGAACTGAGCGTAGGTATTCAGCAAAGTGGTCCCCAAGCCTCCGCTTGGTTTCCCTGATGCAGAGGAGGCCACAACGGGAACAGCGGATGCAGTATACCACATTAGCAGATGTGCAGGTGAACATCTGCTTGATGTGGAAAGTCTTCTTGGATGGGGGTGAGCAGGGAGGTGTAGGGGCAGGTGTAGCACTTCCTGTGGTTGCAGGGAAAAGTGCCAGGTGTGGTGGGGCTGGAGGGGAGTGTGGAGCAGACAAGGGAGTGACGGAGAGAGTGGTCACTCCGGAAAGCAGATGAGGGTGGGGAGGGAAAAATGTCTTTGGCGGTGGGGTTGGATTGCAGATGGCGGAAGTGTCGGAGGAAACCTTAAGTTCACCTGGACCATCTCTAATATCTCTCTGTCCTTCCTGGACCTCTCTGTTTCCATCTCTGGCAACCACCTAGAAACCGATATCCATTTCAAGCCCACCGACTCCCACAGCTACCTAGAATACACCCCCTCCCACCCACCTTCCTGCAAAAATGCCATCCCCTATTCTCAATTCCTTTAGCTCCGCCGCATCTGCTCCCAGGATGAGGCATTCCACTCCCGTACATCTCAGATGTCCTCGTTTTTCAAGGACCTCAACATCTCCCACTCAGTGGTCGAGAACGCCCTCGACTGTGTCTCCCACATTTCTGGCAACTCATCCCTCAAATCCACTCCCCGCAATAACAACCAAAACAGACTCACCCTCGTCCGCACATACCACCCCACCAACCTCCGGATTCATCGCACCATCCTTTGACACTTCTGCCATCTGCAATCCAACCCCACCACCAAAGACATTTTTCCCTCCCCACCCTCATCTGCTTTCCGGAGTGACCACACTCTCCATCACTCTCTTGTCTGCTCCACACTCCCCTCCAGCCCCACCACACCCGACACTTTTCCCTGCAACCACAGGAAGAGCTACACCTGCCCCTACACCTCCCCCCTCAACCTCATCCCAGGCCCCAAGAAGACTTTCCACATCAAGCAGAGGTTCACCTGCACATCTGCTAATGTGGTATACTGCATCCGCTGTTCCCGTTGTGGCCTCCTCTGCATCAGGGAAACCAAGCGGAGGCTTGGGGACCACTTTGCTGAATACCTACGCTCAGTTCGCACTAAACAACTGCACCTCCCAGTCGAGAACCATTTCAACTCCCCCTCCTATTCCTCAGACGACATGTCCACCCTGGGATTCCTGCAGTGCCACAACAATGCCACCCAAAGGTTGCAGGAACAGCAACTCATATTCCGCTTGGGAACCCTGCAGCCCAACGTTATCAATGTTGACTTCACAGGCTTCAAAATCTCCCCTCCCCCAACCGCATCCCAAAACCAGCCCAGCTCATCCCCACCTCCCTAATCTGTCCTTCCTCCCACCTATCCCCTCCTCCCACCTCAAGCCCCACCCCCATCTCCTACCCACTAACCTCATCCCGCCCCCTTGACCTGTCCGTCCTCCCTGGACTGACGTATCTCCTCCCTAACTCCCCACCTACACTCACCTTTACTGGCTCCATCCCCGCCTCTTTGACCTGTCTGTCTCCTCTCCACCTATCTTCTCCTGTATCCATCTTCTATCCGCCTCCCCTTCTCTCCCTATTTATTTCAGAACCCCCTTCCCCTCCCCCCATTTCTGAAGAAGGGTCAAGGCCTGAAACGTCAGCCTTCCTGCTCCTCTGATGCTGCTTGGCCTGCTGTGTTCATCCAGCTCTACAGCTTGCTATCTCAGATTCTCCAACATCTGCAGTTCCGACTATCACTGTCCAGTATGTGTTCTTTTGCTGCTGTTTCACTACACTTTAATTGAAGGCTAGGCATTTGGATAGTAAGCATCTTTATCTGTCTGATTGTGCTCTGTCAGTGACCACAGCTTCTGACACTATGAGATTGATCTTTCCCATCAAAGCTCTTGGACTTCAGGGTGTGCATCCCCAGCTAAGAGCTAATCTAACCTGAACTGTTTCCATGAATTTACATTTTCCAGCTTTGTTCCTCCATTTTATTTGGAAATTGTCAACAGGCTCACCTAGCTATCTCATTAATATATTTCATATCGATATAACATTGGCTAGCAACATCTGCTGAACTTCTCAAAATTGAGTTTCTGATTTTAGTGACCTTCTCACTCATTGCCAGCCATTTAAAACAATTAATTCTTTTTCTCCTGCCAACCAAAGGATGTAGCTTATCTTTTCTGCTTCACTTCTGCCTTTTAGAAAACTACTGGATGTGAGTCTGCTCGTCTTTCAGTTTAATACCATTAGTCTTCATTCAGTTGTCAGATACATTAGGGACATTGGACTCTTGGATAGACACATGGATGATAGTAAAATGTAAGGTATGCAGGGTAGTTTCATCTTAGAGTATAGGATAATAGGACGGCAAAACATTGTGGGCCGAAGGGCCTGTGCTGTGCTGTACTGTTCTATGTTCTTTAGTACCATTCATTCTTCATGATGTGGTCATGTGGGAAAATAATCACAACTTTGTAATTGCTTTGTGGAACACATTCGTTTGAGCTCCAAGCACGACTCTGAGGTTTGGGTGGCCTGCCATTTTAATTATCCAATCTGCTCCCACTCTGACCAGGATGATCAACTATGTTGGGTTACATGCAGCCATCTTGTATTCAAGGCAGTAGTCCCATGTTCCAGGCTGTGGATTGTTTGCTGCTGGGGTGGCCACTGATCTGTTTTCCAATCTTTTGTTTCCACGCACAACACACCTGCACGTGTACTGCGCTCTGCTCCTGGTGCAGCACAGCACCCATTCATTCTTACAGTCTGGGTCGCAACACAACTGCACACTGCTGCTCCCACAATCTTAACATTATCCTCTTCAAGAGATTTGATTATCCTGACACTGACATCAATCTGCCAAGGTGTTCCAAAATAGCTCAAGGAAAACACTTCACCTTTAACCTGGGCGCTCTATAATCTTCCAGATTCAACATGAAGTGCCACAATTTTAAATCATAATTTCTCTTTCAACTTCCATTTTTATTGCTGGTTGTTCTTGCTCTCATTTTGTTTTTTTTTGCATACATGCTGTTCATCATTCTGAAATTCACACCTCCTCTGGATAATGTTTTTAGTTTTGTGTTTATCCCTTTGGCTTTGTGCCGTGAACACTTTTGAGTTAATCTTCCTTCCCTCAGTTTATCGGGTCTTCCCTTATATTGCACCCTCCACCTTTCACTTGTTAATCCTATTAACATGCTTAACTTTACTATAGAAGAAAAAAAATTGATGCTGCAAGTATCCTCTCTTTCGGCCTCGAAACCTTTTATTTTCATTTTTTCTGATAAAACCAAGTCAAATTGAAATATTAACTGTTTCTATTGGTGCTGCAAGACCGACTGAGTTTTTTCAGCATTTTGTCTGCTGATCGAATTTTCTCAAGTCTCTCCTCGTAATCAGTATAGATCTATTGTACAAAGCGTGCAACAAAAAAAGTCTGATAATAGATTATAACAGGGACAGTCAGTTATTTTTAACGAATATGTGTCAACCCCAATTTTAACAGAAATAGCAGACCGGAAATGGGGACTGCAACGGCAGCCTGACCGGAAATAAAGATTGTAGGCGGGGGACAGTAACGACGGCCGGACCGGAGGTAGTGCACTTGAAGTGGGCAAGGGAAGCGACGGCAGACCGACCGGAAATGGTGGGCGTGGGGACCGTAGTGACAAGCGGACCGGAGGTCACGTGGGTTCGAGTTCCGGTTGCGAGGGAGGCCGGAACAGCTTGTTTGGCAGTTGGTGTTTTGGGTTTTCTCCCGGTTGTCAATTCGATCGTCAGACAAAAAAAAAAAGCCGAGAGGTGAGGGAGCTCGAGGGTGGGGGACAGGCAGGGAGAGGAGCGGAGGCAGGGAGAGGAGTGGGGAGGGTCTCGAGGCACAGGGTCCCGGGGGTGCAGAACCCCGGGGAGTGGGAGGTGAATGTGGCGAACGACACCGCCCACCCTCTCCTGCCCCAGCACCGTGTATAAACACTGGAAAGTGACAGACTGTGATGTTCCGTGATGGATCGCTTCCCGTTGTTGGACAAACGCTGCCCACCCGGCTCATTCCCACTGAAGAATGGCTGCCGTTTGGACAGGATTCTGTCAGATTGGAATAAACTGTTGACTGGAGTGGTTTCACTTCTAAATGTGACTGTGACCGCACCACCATCCCTCTTGCCTCCACCATCTAAATCTTTATGCAGCACTGGACCAATAGAAATCCAGTCTGCAGAAAGAATTGTATCAGAGATAATCGGTACTGCAGATGCTGGAGAATCCGAGATAACAAGGTGTGGGGCTGGATGAACACAGCAGGCCAAGCAGCATCATAGGAGCAGGAAAGCTTGACGTTTCAGGCCTAGACCCTTCATCTATTTGTATGCCTCGGTTTGCTAGAGTGGTTGGTATTACTTCAGTTTTGTTTCTTAGTGATTTGTACACAGGGTCTGATTCAATATATTTGTTGGTGGAGTTCTGGTTGGAATACCAGGCCTCCAGGAATTCCCTGGTGTATCTCTGTTTGGCTAGTGAGATTATGAATGTGTTGTTCCAATCGCATTCATGTCCTTGATGTATGGTAGCGTGATTAGTGAGTCTGGTGGTGTTGTGTCTTCCTGTTGTGGTCTGTCTCGGAGGTAAGGACAGATTGTGCTTTTTGGGTATGCATTTCTTTTGAAGACTCCAAAGAAGTCCTCCTGTTCTGTTTTGCTTCATTCCAGGTTGCTGCAACGTGTTGTGGCTTGTTTAAAGTGTCCTGATGTTTAAGGTGTCTGTTTGTGGAACTTGGGGTGGTTGCTAGTGTAATTGGGTATTTAGTCTGTATGTGTGGTCTTTCTATGTATGTTAATCTGGAGATCCCTGTTGTTTTTGCATTCTACCATTATGTCCAAGAAGGGTAGTCGATTGTTCTTCTCTTCTTTCGTGAATTTTATCCCAGTAAGGATGATGTTTATGTGTTGGTGTGTTTCTTCTAGTTTTGTGCATTTAATAGTCACAAAGGTGTCATCTACATAGTGGACCCAGAGTCTGGGTTGTATAATGGGGAGCACTGTGTTTTGATTTTGGGCATTGTTTTGATTTTAAAATTCCGATTCTCATTTTCAAGTTCCACCATAGCCACATCTCTCTTTAACTCTGTAACCTCCGCTTATCTACAACACTAAATGTAACCAAATCCCTACCCCTAATACAAGTCCAAACTCCAACCCTAAACCTAATCCCAAACACATACCTAACCTAAAATCTACCCCTAATCACAATCTACCCTTACCCAAGCTCCAACTGAGATGTCTCTTTAAGGCCTCTTCAGTGTCTCCAATTTTCATTGCTCCATCATCAGTGTGCTTTGTCTTCAGGTGCCAGTGCCCTGGGTTCTGTTATTCTTTCTACCTTGATTTCCAAATTCCTGTTTGTCTGTTCCAATGTTTCCTTATGTCTTGTGAACTTGTGGAGCACTGTGGACGAGGTGGTCTACATTAAAGACCATGTTTAATTTGGGGAGGCAATGCAGCTTATATTTACAGCTTGTTTTCAATTAGACTAACAAAGAACTCTCATCCTGGCTTATTTTTTGGGTAAGAATTTGGCTCTTGTGTAATTATGTTGATAAGGTGAAACGTGTTTGCACGCACGGGGCTTCCCCCATAACTGGCAGGTAAAAATCGAGTGTGCTGCTGTTATCATTGCCTCTGTTCTTTCTCAATCCCCTTCACTCCCATCTTTCTATGTTTCGTCTGGCTAATGAAGATATTCACGATGTTTGTGTCATTGCTGGCATCCATTTCAAACCTGCACATTGAAGCAAAGCTGATAGGCATCATCAAAACAAACGGTTATGCAGCCTCATACAAACTGACGTTCAATCAATGAACAAGCTTAACCCTTCAATTGAGGCCTTTCAATAAGGCCATGCTTTAAGGTGATTGACTTGTTAAAATCCTTTTGAATGCCATTCAGTTTCAGAGAATTTTACTATTTGATTTAACATTGGTTTGTTTTTCCAGTGAGGACTTAAATCTGATGTTTCAATGTGTGATATTATTCTCAGAAGTGCAGAAGGATATGAGGTTTTCGTAAACCATGCTACAGTTTGCATGATATCTTGCTGATAAAATGTCACGTGTGTGAGATGGATGTTGCAGTTACTGAATTACGTACTGATTTTGGTTCTTGTTACAATTTTTTTCTGCTTTTTCCAGCATTTTAACAATAATGATTCAGCATTGAAACTAGAAGCTATTCTGAAGAGTTTATTTTCCCATGCCAATTAATTTGCCCCAAGCGCCCACTCAATTCTCATGTGCTGAAGTCCAGATGACCTTATTTGACAACAGAGCATGCAAATGTCCATTCTCTAACTGATATTTAATTAAACTCCATATTCTTCAGCCTGATTCGTACAATTTTGAGCCAGGTTACCACCTGGGTAGTTGCTTATAGTCTACATGAGCCAATCACAATCCTCCTTATCTGATCCTGTCAGTATATTGTTCTATTTTTCCTCTTGGATTTGTAAAGCTTCCCCTTAATACACCAATGCTATTCACCTTAAACATTCTCTGTGGTAGTGAGTTCCACATTCCGACTGGTCTTTGAGTAAAGAGCTGTGTTTGGATTTGACTGGATTTATTTTTCTATTTATTGCTGCTGGATTTTCTTTTCCCACAAATGGAATCAGCTTCTCTATATCTACTTTATCAATTCCTTTAGTAATTTTGAAGTCTCAGTCAAGTTTTCTCTCCTCGAGAGAAGAACACCCTAGCTTTCCTGGTAGACAAAAGGTCTAACTTTTGGTATTGTTCTGGAATTTCTTGGTTTACATCTTCTCCAGTGCCTGTCTATCTTTCCCATGATATGGATCAATTAACCTTTTTTCCCCGTAAGTGTGTAGTCTTTTATAGGCCAGGAAAACAAACAAATCTCCCTCTGTAATGGAGTTGTGGAACAGTTCATGGTCCAGAAAATCTCAGCCTGTTGTCTGTTACATGTTGATAATTTCACCATGATAAGTATTTTTGCAAGGAGTACAATATGCCATTCCTAAAATAATGCTCCACACAATTTTCCATTTCTTCTCATTGACAGTTGGGCTTTTTCTTTCTGTTTCTTCCCCAGTACCAATTAGAATGCTTGCATCACAGAGTATTCAGTCACATTAGATTTTTAAAAAACTTGCAATTTATGTAGCAACTTTCAGAACCCCAATATTTTACAATAATTGAATGCAGTACTTGAAGGAATATTCACTTCTGTCATTTTAGAAATGCAGCAGCAATCTGCCATAATGTATAACCAGATATTCTGCTTTAATAATAATAATTGAGCAATAAATATGTGTCTTGATACAGGGAAGGACGTAAAAACATTAAAAAACAGTGGTAAGCCATTCATCCGTGCTCTGCCATTCAACAAAATCTGCCCCAGGTTTCAACTCAACTCCGCTTTCGGTCATAGCTCATAACCCCCAACAGTTCAAAGATCTAACTCTTTAAGTATGTCCCACTCTTCTCAAAAATATCTTTTACGTTCACCCGAGGGAGAAGAAGGGGCCTTGATTTAACACTGCCCCCTTACAATTCTACCCAGTTTGGTGTCATCAGCAAACTTGAAAATGTTTCATTTGGTTCCCTCACCTAGGTCACTTATATATATTCTGAATATCTAAGACCCAAGCACTGATCCTTGCAGTACATCACTAGTCACTGCCTATCCAATCTATTCCCACTCTTTGTCCCGCCTGTCAACCACTTCTGAATCCATGCCAATATATTATCCCTTATCTCATGTGCTTTAACTTTGCTCACTAACCTCTTATGAGGAATCTCATCAAAAGCCTTCTGGAAATCCAAATACGACATATCCATGGTCCTCTCATATTTTTTCTACTAGTTACATCCTCAAAAAATAAGTACATTTTTAAGCATGATGTGTCTTTGATAAATCACTGCTGACCTTGTGCAATCCTGGTCATGTTTTTCAAATCTTCTGGCTTCATATCTTATGATAATAGACTCCAGCATTTTCCCACATTTCGCTGCGTCCGAACAAGTTAATTATAAATGACTAAAATGTAGCTTGAACCCAAACAAACATAACCAGAAGTTGCTGGAGAGAAACTCAGCAGGTCTGGCAGCATCTGTGGACAGAAAACAGTTAACGTTTTGAGCCTAGTGATCCTACCTCAGAAGACAAGATTTAGTTTATTGCTAGGCTTCACCTATTCCAGAATCATTGTAGCCTCCCCTTCAAGTTTTCTGCTTTACAAAACGGTTTTTGTCCCCAGAATAACAGAATATTGAACTGGGACTCCCTTCAGATGATTTTGTTAGAGCTTTTGGGCAGCGGAGACTCAGGCTCTTTGCTGAGTTCAGTGATCTCAGCCAGGATAGTACAAGTAGCCAAAGAGAGCTGAAACCGTAAAGTGAGAATTGGTGAGGGTTGCACTGTTAATTAATGCCCACTAGCTTCTGATGGATATATAACATAGAGGACAATCATTGTGATGTCCACGGTTGAAGTAGCCTTCTGTCACTTACTGCTGAACTGTGCATATGGTTAATAGTGATGTGCCTCCAGTTGTAAAGTTGTCTATCAGAATACCATTTGGAATTCTAATTGGGATTTATTCTTTGAATTGTTCACAGAATTTAACATCATTGCTTCCCTTTTCGAAGGCTCGATGTGGCCCCTTCAGCTGTTATTGGAGTTTACACTACTTGCTGAGATGTCATTCTGAAGATAGAACATAGAACATAGAACAATACAGCGCAGAACAGGCCCTTCGGCCCTTGATGTTGCGCCGACCTGTGAACTAATCTAAGCCCATCCCCCTACACTATCCCATCATCATCCATATGCTTATCCAAAAACTGTTTAAATGCCCCTAATGTGGCTGAGTTAACTACATTGGCAGGCAGGGCATTCCACGCCTCACCACTCTCTGAGTAAAGAACCTGCCTCTGACATCTGTCTTAAATCTATCATCCCTCAATTTGCAGCTATGCCCCCTCGTACAAGCCGACGTCATCATCCTAGGAAAAAGACTCTCACCGTCCACCCTATCTAATCCTCTGATCATCTTGTATGTCTCTATTAAATCCCCTCTTAGCCTTCTTCTCTTCAATGAGAACAGACCCAAGTCCCTCAGCCTTTCCTCATAAGACCTTCGCTCCAAACCAGGCAACATCCTGGTAAATCTCCTCTGCACCTTTTCCAATGCTTCCACATCCTTCCTGTAATGGGGCGACCAGAACTGCACGCAATATTCCAAGTGAGGCCGCACTAGCGTTTTGTACAGTTGCAGCATGACATCACAGCTCCGGAACTCAATCCCTCTACCAATGAAACCTAACACACCGTATGCCTCCTTAACAGCACTATCAACCTGGGTGGCAACTTTCAGGGATCTATGTACCTGGACACCAAGATCCCTCTGCACATCCACACGACCAAGAATCTTTCCACTGACCCAGTATTCTGCCTTCCTATTATTCTTCCCAAAGTGAATCACCTCACATTTATCTGCATTGAACTCCATTTGCCACCTTTCAGCCCAATTCTGCAGTTTATCCAAGTCTCCCCGCAACCTGCAACATTCTTCCACACTGTCCACCACTCCACCGACTTTAGTGTCATCTGCAAACTTACTAACCCATCCACCTATGCCTGCGTCCAAGTCATTTATAAAAATGACAAACAGCAGTGGTCCCAAAACAGATCCTTGTGGCACACCACTAGTAACCGGACTCCAGGCTGAATATTTTCCATCAACCACCACTCATTGCCTTCTTTCAGAAAGCCAGTTTCTAATCCAAACTGCTAATTCTCCCTCAATCCCATGCCTCCGCATTTTCTCCAATAGCTTACCATGTGGAACCTTATCAAAGGCTTTACTGAAGTCACGTACACCACGTCAACTGCCTTACCCTCATCCACATGCTTGGTCACCTTCTCAAAAAACTCAATGAGGTTTGTGAGACACGACCTGCCCTTGACGAATCCATGTTGACTATCTCCAATCAAATTGTTGCTTGCTAGATGATTATAAATCCTATCTCTTATAATCCTTTCCAAAACTCTTCCTACAACAGACGTAAGGCTCACTGGTCTGTAAGTACCTGGGTCATCTCTACTGCCCTTCTTGAACAAGGGCACAACGTTTGTAATCCTCCAGTCCTCTGGTACTAAACCTGTAGACAATGACGACTCAAAGATCAAGGCCAAAGGCTCCGCCATCTCGTCCCTAGCTTCCCAGAGAATCCTCGGAAAAATCCCATCCGGCCCAGGGGATTTATCTACCTTCACACCTTCTAGAATTGCTAACTCCTCCTCCTTACTAACCTCAATCCTTTCAAGTCTAATAGCCCGTATCTCAGACTTCTCCTCTACAATATTCTCCTTTTCCCAGAGTGAAAACAGATGAGAAATATTCGTTTAGCACCTCTCCGATCTCCACAGGGTCCACACACAACTTCCCACTTCTGTCTTTGACTGGCCCTATTCTTACCCTAGTCATCCTTTTATTCCTCACATACCTATAGAAAGCTTTAGGGTTCTCTTTTATTCTACCTGCTAATGACTGCTCATGTCCCCTCCTTGCTCTTCTTAACTCTCTCTTTAAATCCTTCCTTGCTAATCTGTAACTCTCCATCGCCTCATCTGAACCGTCTCGTCTCAATGTCACATAAGCCTCCCTCTTCCGCTTAACAAGAGATACAATTTCTTTTGTCAACCACGGTTCCCTTACCTTATCACTTCCTCCCTGCCTGACAGGGACATACCTATCAAGAACATGCAATATCTGTTCCTTAAACCAGCTCCACATTTCGATTGTCCCCATCCCCTGCATTTTGCTACCCCATTCTACCCCTCCTAAGTCTTGCCTAATCGCATTATAATTGCCCTTCCCCCATCTATAACTCTTGCCCAGTGGCATGTTCCTATCCCTTTCCATCGCTAAACTAAACGTAACCGAATTATGGTCACTCTCTCCAAAGTGCTCACCTACCACTAAATCAAACACCTGGCCTGGTTCGTGACCAAGTACCAGATCCAGTGTGGCCTCCCCTCTTGTCGGCCCTTCGACATACTGTGTCAGGAAACCCTCCTGCACACATTGGACAAAAACTGATCCATCCGACGCACTAGAGTTATAGCATCTCCAGTCAATGTTGGGGAAGTTAAAGTCTCCCATAATGATCACCCTGTTCCTTTCACTCCTGCCCAGAATCGCTTTGCCAATGCTCTCCTCCACGTCCCTGGAACTTTGCGGAGGCCTATTAAAAAAAAATCCCAGCAGTGTGACCTCTCCTGTCCTGTTTCTGACCTCTGCCCATACCACCTCAGTAGACGAGTCCTCGTCAAAAGTTCTTTCAGCCACCGTTATACTGTCCTTGACTAACAAATCCACACCTCCCTCTCTTTTACCACCTTCCCTGATCTTTATGAAAGATCTAAACCCTGGAATCTGCAACATCCACTCCTGACCTTGCTCTATCCGTGTCTCCGAAATGGCCACAACATCGAAGTCCCAGGTACCTATCCATGCTGCAAGCTCACCTACCTTCTTCCGGATACTCCTGGCGTTGAAGTAGACACACTTCAAACCAGCTTGCTGTCTGCCAGCACACTCCTGTGACGGTGAAATCCTGTCCATGTCCTCCCTACTCTCATCCTCCTGGAACTACACCACAGGTTCCCATCCCCCTGCTGAGCTAGTTTAAATCCACCCGAATAGCACTAGCAACTTTCCCACCCAGGATATTAGTACCCCTCTGGTTCAAGTGAAGACCGTCCTGTTTGTAGAGGTCCCACTTTCCACAGAATGAGCCCTAATTATCCATATACCTGAAACCCTCCCTCTTGCACCATCCCTGCGGCCACGTGTTCAGCTGATATCGCTCCCTGTTCTTTGCCTTGCTATCACGTGGCACGGGTAACAAACCAGAGATAACAACTCTGTTTGTTCTAGCTCTCAGCTTCCACCCTAGCTCCCTGAAATCCTGCCTTACATGCTGCCAATTATCCAGTTACTTTATCCAAATGCTCATTATGTACAATTTTGTGAAGTAAATGTTAACAGACTATGGGAGTGGAGGGAGATGCATCATAGTTGAGGGTGTGCACATTGATGTAGGTTCCAGCTGGGGCCACTTGTTAGTGAGCGAGAGAGAAAATTTATATCCGTTGTTGTTTGGTCTTTAACCTCTGGACAGAAAAAGGTCAGTTTCTGTCTTAACTCTAATTATTTGAAACTGATTGATCTAAGTTACCTGCCACAGAATAGGGGCCTCTCTTGAGGGCCTCATGTAGCGCAGTGGTAATGAACCAGGAGGCCTGGTTCAAGACCTCCCTGCTCCAGAGGTGTGCAATAACACCTCTGAACAGGTTGATAGGAAAAATAGGTCAAATAAAACAAAAAGTAGCGGCCCTTTTGTGGCACAGTGCTTGTGTCTGTACCCCTTGACTGGAAGGCCTGTGTTCAAGCCCTACTTGCTTGAGAAGCGTGTAATAACATCTCTGAATAGTTGACTAGAAAAATAGGTCAAATAAAAACCAATCCTCAGCTGCTTTTCCAGAATTGGTCTATTGTCAATGATCTTTGCAATTTGTTTAGGTGAAATAACCAGCTATGGCAACAACTGATCTGTTGGTGGATTTACAAGATGATCTGGTGTCAGATGATACTTCCAAGACACTTGGACCACTCAAGCTGTCTCCACTGGATGAAAAGACCTGGCCTACAGAGTGTGATGACGAGTTACAGTCAGGTTAGTGTTGACTGTGATTGTGTTTCTGTGAAGGAACAGAGTCAGTACAGGGCATCTGATCAATGTTTAATGTACGTGGAGGTGGCAAGCAACTTCAAAGCCCTTGAGAAAAAATCTAAAGAGGATTCCCTGAAAAGAATATACTGAACCCGTCTCTTATCCTTGAACAAATACTGAAGTATACCACCTAATCACCAAAGCTGTCCTCTCGTGGATCCTACACAAAATGTTCACTATTGACTGAAACACACAAAAGAAATCTCTAGCTAACCATTCCTCCCCACAACTTTATCAACCACTGAAAGCACCACAGTAGTTTCCCTGATCTGACATTGAACAATCTATCATCCCCGTTTGCTGCCTTCCTACACTCATAATGTCAACCTCTGCCAGCATGCAATACCCAATTATGGGCTAGAATCCTGCTTTCTGCATGTGTGCCTTCCGTACTGCAGTCTAGTTCTGTGTGAAACCCAGGTCCTGCATGCAGCCTCAACCAGAACTCATCACCACCATAATAAGCTAAAGTTTGCTCCCAATCTTAACCAAACCTAGACTTCCAGTCAAATGACCACACTGAACGCACAATAAGCCTCAGTCCGCCCTTCTATAGCCCACTCAGAATTTGTACCTCTCATGTTTAAACCTGCCAAGTACATGGGCTCTACCAGCAAAATGTAAGAATCTAGCATTTTCTGGTTAAAAAGGTTCAATCTATTGTCTAGTGTCTTGCTCTGCTATGTGATTGATGCAAGATTTACAGTGCAAAAGGCTGGACTCCCAATTCTGACTTTGAGCCTGACCCAATTTTGGAGAGTTTACTGGTGAGTTTCTCTCCACAAAGCCTAATGAGTTTTCTCAACCTATCTTCCCAAACCTGCCTCATGCATTGTGCACCATGCACTCTGCCCCTCTGGCAGCCTGCTTGTTGTATTCTCCCACTCACCACAGGTGGAAATACTACTGCTGGTCAGTGACATTCCTGGGGTTGGTGCAAAGAGAAATAGTGGCAGTCTGCAGTTTCCCCAGACATTGTCAGAGAGGGAATTTGGCACCCACTTTGCCAATGGGGACTTGGATACCTTGGTGGACAAGGGGCTACTTGTGGTGACTGACTTTGGAACGTGCTTTCAGATATTGTTTTCTGATGGAAGGCAGGAAGAGCAGGCGGAGAGCTGGAGTTGCCAGGTAACTGCTCTGATTTTCATGTTAGGAATTTTGTTGTCTAGTTTCTGTTCGGCATGCGGTAGAATGAAAAACTGCATACCAATAAGCTGAGATGAAATAACAGTGAGGATATTACTACATGCAGACAGGCCTTTTGCTGCACATCAGTGTGAATCTTGTCTTGCCATTCGGCACTTGGTTGGAAAATGCTTACAAAGTCGGGGATCTCCTTGCTGCTAATCTTGCATGATTGTCCCAACTTCCTTGTCATTGTCTGTGTCATTCACTATCGGGAAGATTCTACCCTGTAGTTTGTTTCTATTTCATTTTTTGAAATTCTCTTAACATACCATCACACTCTGCTGGCTTGGCAACCTAAACATTCACAGGAGCGTTGACCACCTTAGTTTAGTTTTGACATGAAGATAACTGAGTTGAAAGAGTCTATCATCCAAGTGGAATTTAATGCTCCTGCTAGAGGATCTTTGATGAAATGAATAACTCTGTCAGGTAGAGTGTAAGTGGTACGGGGCTAGCACACGGCCTTGTTTGTTAAGAGTCTGGATTTTGAAAGGGACTGTTTCAAGTCTCCCTCTCAAACAGTTGCAATCATAGGAACAGCAGTGGGGCATTCAGTCCACCAAGCCTGCTCTGCCATTTAATACAACTACAGTTGATCAATCATTTCAAAGCCTTTTACTTTCTCAATCCCCATAACCTTTTACACCATTGATAACGAAAAATGTTCAGTCTCTAGTCATGGAGTCATACAGCACAGAAACAGACCCTTTGGTCCAATAGCCAGTCTAGGTCGAACATAATCCCAATCTAAACTAGTCCGAGCTGCCTGGTCCTGGCCCATATCCCTCCAAACCTTCCCTTTTCCTGTATCTATCCAAATGTCTCTTACACATAATTGTACCCACATTTATCATTTCCTCAGGAAGTTCACACAAACCACCCTCTGTTTTTAAAAAAAAAACAAAAAAAATTTGCCTCTTGCATCTTTGTTAAATCTCTCTTCTGTCACCTTAAAAATGTGCCCCTTACTCTTGAAATCCCCCATTCTAGGAAAAAGACAATTACCATTAACTCTATCTATACCTCTCATTTTTTTATAACCTTCTACCAAGTCACCCCTCAACCACCTCCTCTCCAGTGAACAAAGTCCTAGCCTATCTAGCCTTTCCTTATAACTCAAACTTTCCATACCTGGCAACATCCTAGTAAGTCCTACTTTTAAATATATTCAAAGACTAAGCTTTCACAGTCTTTTGGGGGAAAGAATTTTAAATATTCACAATCCTTTGAGTTAAAAAAAAGTCTTCTTATCGCAGTCCTCCTTGGCATGCCCCTTATTTTTAAATTGTGCCTCTTGGTTTTCTTCTCAACCTTATCTGTATCTACCCCAAATTGATGCTCGCTGACAAATCAGATCATTATTATCCAAGTGTCCCTTTATTGCATCCTTTGTATTCTAGAATTTCCCCTACTCCCTTTCAACCGCATTATTCTCCAGTGCAGCCTTACTAATTTCCTTCACATATTCATTTTTCTACTCAATTGCAGCTCTCATTCCAGGAGATTTTCTGTATAGAGTCATACAGCTTGGAAACAAACCGTTTAGTCCGGCCAGTCTACGCTGACCAAACTAAACTAGTCCTACTTGCCTGTGTTTGGCCCATATCCCTCCAAACCTTTTCCATACACAAACTTATCCAAATGTCTTTTGAACACTGTAACTGTACCGGCATCTACCACTTTCTCCTGGTAGTTCATTCCACTGTCTGTGTTTTAAAAATAAAAGTTGCCCCTTATGTCCTTTTTAAATCCTTCTCCTCTCACCTTAAAAACATGTCCCCTAGTTTTGAACTCCCCCACCCGACGAAAAAGACACTTGCTATTCACCTTATCTATGCCCCTCGTGATTTTATAAACTTCAATAAGGTCACTCCTCAATATCCTGTGCTCCAGTGAGAAAGGTTCGAGCCTATCCAGCCTATCTTTATAACTCAGCAACATCCTTGTAAGTCTTTTCTGCACCCTCTCTAATAATATCTTTTCTATAACAGGGCAACCAGATCTGTACACAGCACTCCAAAAGTGACCTCGTCAATATCCTGTACAACCTCAACATGACGTCCCAACCCCTGTACTCAAGAGTCTGAGCAATGAAGGCAGGCATGCTAAACGCCTTCTTAACCGCCTAGTCTACATGTGATACAAATTTCAAAGAACTATGTATCTGAACTGCTAGGTCTCTCGGTTAACAGCACTAGCCAGGGCCCCATTAACTGTATATGTCCTGCCCTTGTTTGTTTTACCAAAATGCAACACCTTGCATTCATCCAAATTAAACTCCTCCTGCCATTTCAAAGCCCATTGTAATCTTCGATAACCTTCTTCTCAGTCAGCTAGCCACCAATTGTTATGTCATCCTCAAACATACTAACCAGGCCTTCTAAATTCTCATCCAAATCATTTATATAAAAGACAAACAAAAGTGGATCAACAACTTTTCTGTCATTCCTCTATTCCCCATTATACATTCTCCTGTCTCTGTCTATAATGGACCCTCTTTCATCTTAGCCAAATATTTCATTTTCATATATAGAAGTTTTTACAATCAGTTTTTTGTTCTTTGCTAGATTCATATTCGCCCTTTCCTGATCAGTTTTTTGATCTTCCTTACGTACTCTCAAATCCTGAAGATCCTCAGATTATCTCTATATTTGGCAACTTTATAAGTCTTTTCTTTTAGCCTTTCAGAAGCCCTTACTTCCTTTGTCCGACATGATTGACTTACCTTTTCATAAGATTTTGCACCTTGGAGGAATTTAAAGTTGCTGTAAGCCGTGTAATAGATCTTTCAGTATTGTCCATTGTCTATAGTCATGCATTTTAATGTATTTTCCTAAGCTACCTCAGCCAATTTGTCCCTTATGCTTTCATAATTGCCCTTATTCAAACGTAATACCCTTCTTTCAGATTGAACCACCTCATTTTCAATGTATTGTGGTCACTGATCCTTAAATATTCATTCGCAACAAGATTATTAATTTGCCCTGCTTCTTTACATGATACAAGATCCAAAATAATGTGTCCTGTAGTTGGCTCCGCAAGGTATTGGTCTGGAAAACCATTCCTAGCATACCTCCAGAAATCCATCCTCCACAGCTTTAGTGCCAAATTGGTTTATCCAGTCAATACTCAGGTTGAAGTCACCCATGATTACTGTGTTACCCAGGCTACATACTTTTCTCAGCTCCTGATTAATACCAAGTTGCCCCTCTACCAACACTATTTGGTGGCCTACAAATAACTCCAACCAATATCTCCTGCCCCTTGCTGTTTCTTAGCTTCATCTAAATAGACACCACTACAATGTTTTTCTGATCTGTGATCATCCCTTACTAATGTACTGATCGCATTCCTCATTATTACAACTCCACCAGTTTTCCTTCTTGACTGTCCTTCCTAAACATTTAATATTGTTGAATATTCAGTTCCCAGCCTTGGTCACCATGCAGTCTTTTTCTGGAATGGCAATTAGATCATAACTATTGTTTTCTCTTTGTGCCTTTAGATCATTTACCTTGCTGCATGTATTCAGGTAGAGTGCCCTTGGCATTGCCTTTTCAATGTCATTCTGCATTTGAAGCAGACTTGATGCTTGGCTTTGTTTCTCCTGTCTCCTTAGTGGCTTTTCTACTTCCTGTTACTCCTTTCTAACTTGGATTACCCTTCAGGTTCCCAGCCCTCTGACAAGCCACTTTGGACCGACACTAACCGCATGAGAAAATTTCCCTGTGAGAATATCTGTTCCAGTCCTATTAAGATGTAACCCCTGCATGTTGTACAGGTCTCACCTACCTCAGAAATCCTGTTACCCTTCCCCCTGCACCAATTCTATAGCTGCAGGTTCAATCGATCAGTCCTCCTGGTCTTGCTTACTAACATGTGGCACTAGGAATAATCCTGAGATTACTGCTCTTGAGACCTTGCTTTTTGTATTCCTTCCTAACTTCCTGAAATCTGCTTTCTGGGTTTCATGCCTCTTTGTACTTGTTATCAGTACTAGGGTAGACCACAACTTCTGGCTCACCCACTTCCCCAAGAAGAATGTCCTGCAACCAATCTGTGACATAAGTGACCCTGGCACCCGGGAGGCAACACACCATCCTGGAGTCATATTTAATGCTGGAAAAATGCTAATCTGATCCCTTGACAATGGAATCCCTTATGGCATTAACAGTTGTAGGATTGCAATAATGTGTTTTGGGATTACCAAATCCCTGGAGCATAATCCAAAGAGCCGTCGATTTACTGACGCTAGTAATCTTCTGGAAATCAACTCCATAAGCTTTCAGGCAAAACTCTTGCAATAGCCTGGGACGTTGTGTTTGGATGGCTGAAACAGTTCTCTGCAAAAGAAGATTTGTTTTCCCAAATCCCAAAAAGGTCAGAGTTCCCGGACAAAGAAACAATGCTACAAAGATACTCTGAAACTCTTCTTGAAGCATTCACATTAGTAACTGGAAGGAGCTTGCTACCAAATGTTCAAATGGCTACAACTTGTTCATTGAAGTGCGCCTTGCTTCGAGTCCTGTTGCCTCAATGATGAGATAGAGCTGCAGCAGAGGACAGAAAGGAAACAGATCCTGCTACACCAGGTCCCGCTACACCAAGAGATGTCTGTCCTGCCTCTTTTGCTCAAAGATCTGCAGGCTGGTAATCAACCTGTTCAGTCACATTAAGATCCACAGGAGAAACTGATGACCAATACATAAATGGAGGGAACAGCAGCCACTGATGATACTACAGCAATCATGGAACCTTGCCTGTGGGTCACTAACTTTGAGTTCATTCGGAACTCTGAAAGTATGGCATCAACTTGGATTTTGGGAATTGACAATGTAGTTGCTCAGCTGCTCCTGAGCAGTTAAAAACTGCCGTGTTTTTCAGCTTTAGTGCTGAATGGTACTACCTGGGGCATCAGAGCCACCACATCAGACATTGTTTCACTCACTTTGGTCTATGCATTGCTAGTGAATTGCTGTTTAACTTGGCTGAGTTGTTGTCACACAAACATGGAAAAATCCACCTCTGGGAAGCCACGAGGATTACTTCTGGGTTGAGACCAGGACAGCTCCAAGTGGCTTTGCACATTAGCACACATTGAACTTCCCAGTGCCCATAGGGAAAACATCCTCCTCAAAGAATGTCACTGACTGACAGCTAATGAAGCACTCCCGTTGATACAGAGCCTCAAAAAAAACCCCAGAGATTCATCCAAAGTAATAACTGGTACATGCTGCACACCCTACAGACTAATGACAGCCTCGCCTTTCACTGGTGCACCTTGTTTACAACAAACATTATCAGCTGTAACTAACCTGAATGATCAAGTCCCAAGTTCCACCAGCCAAATAAAATCTACACTACCCTCAATCACTGGAGGAAAGGCCAGGGACGATGTAATCACCCACTCCGCAATTGGAACATGAGAAAGATTTCAAATTGTCATCCAATCAGACTACTGTTCCCACACTGACCTTTCACCTTGGAAATCCACTGGGGTATCACGACCATTCACATTGAGGCTGGTGAATGGATTGTTAACCTCAATGTGAAACTGTAAGTACTTCCCCACCGATATGAATAAAAGAGTCATGGAACAGTATCCAGATGTGAGAGAGCACCATCAATGGAAGCAATAAAATCAAGGAGCAAAATAATCTGAGAAAGCTGAAGGGGTTCTGGACAACTTCTAACAGCTGCATTGTTAATTAAAGACACACTACTGTGGAGGGGAGAGGAATCAAACTCCCACTGCAAAATATCTGCCCTCCTCTGTCAGCCAGTCCTTCTAGCACTGTCCTGTTGGTGCAGCTTTTGCTGAGTGTGGTTTGATGAGTGCCAGTGAGTATTGGCATGCTAGTTGATAGTGAATTAATTTAGGGTGTGGGCATATTATAATCAGAAGAATTAAGCTGATTTATTAACATTTTCAGCAGGTATACAAAGCAATTGTCCAACAACAATCTTTTTAATGAAAATGAATAATGGCGATTTCCTAATGGTCTTCAGAGGTCCATGCATTTCACCTCAGTTTGTAAGTGGTCTTCAGTGTTGATTTTATTCAGGATTTTGCAGTAATTTGAATGGAAAATTCATTTTGATTGCTTCAGCATTTGTAACCGTTTAACCAGTGGGTCAAATTTTAATTTACTCTTTAATTTTAAGATACCTTACAGCTTCTAAACCTAAGACGGTATCTTGTTCCCATTTGAGTCTGTTGAAGTCTTTCTGTCTCCAGAGACATTTTTGGGACTTGGGCCAGAAGAGTTGAGAGGCAGATTTGGTGTTTTGTGACATCACCAGGGTATATCCATCTTTGATTGGCTCTCTGGCCTGTCTGTCAGTCTTGATGACCAATCCCATGGTGACATAAAGAGTCAAGGCTGCCACCCACCAGCAGTAGAATGCCATTTGACTGTGTATTTTGTTCCTTAATATGCAAACTCTTCTCAGCTAAGGAGAAACTAGGTAAGAAAGGTCATTTTAAACTGATTTAACTGGTGCCTTGTGAGACACCAAGCCCACAATTAAGTATATGAAACAATACTAAGACCTCTGAAGATCAGCTGTTTTGAGAAACCATACCGGAAGTAAAATTGATTGTGGCTATGAAGGCATGTGAGGCCACTCATTTCAAGCTTCCTGAGCAAGGTAGGTCACATGATTGCATGGGACTCAAACTGTGGTTTAGTTAAAATCACAGCAAACTTGGGGCAGCTCTTAATTCCTTACTGGGCTAAGGACACCCTTCACACATCTGCAGGTCCCAGGTTCCAGGTTTTACTACTAACTCATTTATGGGACGTGGACTGGCAGTTACTGTCCATCTCGAATTATCGTCAAGGTGTTAATGGTCAGCTGCTGGCATGTTATTTTCAAGTCTGAATGGTGTATGGCTGGAAGGGGAACTTACAATTATAGTGAATATCCAGGACTCCTCCCTTTGTCTCCTGCAGAGCAGCCATACATGCATGCTATAAGCAGGATTGAATTCAGATACTTTTCAAGTCCAGTTAGCCTTCAATCCTCTACTGTATGGACTCAGGGCATAAGTAACTGCTACAGCATTGTGCTGAAGGCTGCAAGCATCCAAAGGCAATGAGGGTTGTCAGCTGGAGGAGCAAAAGGGTTGAGAGATCCTTTAAAATTTGTAATCCTGGTATCTACACCCATTATGAATATTAATGAAACAGGACAAGAACAAATGAAACATCTATCATTTCTCATCCCTATACCTGTATCTAGATCTCCAGCAAAGCTGTGGATTACATCAATGACAGCATCTAGGTAGACCCCAGTAGGAATTTGCAGTTTGGAACAGTCAGTGATGGAGCTGTAGTGGTAAAAGCATAATCTGAGAGGTGTCATCCCCTTCCTCACCTGAAGACAAGCCTGTTTAGTTTCCTTCACCTATGTTTTCCTGTCGACATGTATCTATTTTTAATTCTGGGTCCCTAGCCCCTGCAACCCCAACCCCCCCAGCTAAACTAACCTCCCCACCACTCATTTTCTACCACTTCCCCAACACCAATTCCACCATTGTTATCCCTGGAATGCTTCACAACATCCCGTCTGATATTGCTCAGACCCCTTGTTTGCAACCTCACTTCCTTACTCCGTGGTCCTGCATCCACCAGAGTTGGTCTAGGGTGGGGTCATTTGGCAAAGAGCACATGGACTGCAGACGGGGAATGCAGGGCAGATCGTGAGCCTTATGCCAGCTATGAACAGCGGTAAATAAATCAATGTAAATTCAATCCAAGTATTCGGAAAAGAGCCCATGTGACCCTGTAGAACCATCAGCACGACCTCCCGGTCAGCTATTCTGGACAGTGGCCGACTTTTGAGTATAGGTTGGCTGCACTGAAGTCAGGGTGAAAACGGTGAAATACTCAGTGCTTGCAGTTAATGGGATTAGAGAGACCATTGAAATCCATGTGCATGTCACATCCTCAGAAGTTGTGCACACTCCTGGGAAACTTTTAATTTTATGGATATCTTGGATATTCCTGACACTTGAAGGTAACATAGTAAACTCCAGGAGACTGGACTTAATGATATGACTAATCACAGCTCGTTATTATTAACTTTCTCAAATGTGGAAGGTAGCCCATGCTTAGCTAATAATGAATCTATACTACTAGTCTCTGATGAACTTTAAACGTGATCCTCGTCAGTTGTCTGAGGTGAGAGAAGAAATCTACCAGGAATGGGTTTGAATTAATGAGGCTTGATTTTTCTTTAAGATATTAGTGGAGCTCTATGATATTGGCCATAATGCCTATGTTGACTTGGCTAACCAATTAGTTCTACAGCACTGGTGCTTTCCCCGAGCTTTCCTTCAGAAATTTGCACAGATTTGTTTATTAATCTGTGCTTTATAAATCTCTAAACAATGGCCAATAATTTCCAAATTATTTGCACAATCACAGAGGCAGGTTTTGTAAACATCCTTCTTTCTCTGTGTGGTGGGTGTGTGTGTTGTAGCTGATCAGATTACCTCATTCACATATTCCAATGATAACCTTTCATCCCCTTGGTAATCAAGAGTCTATCTACATCCACCTTAAAATATTCAAGGGCTCTGCTTCCACCACTTTTTAAGAGAATTTGTGAGAAAAAGTCTCCTTGGCTCTCTTAAATGGGCAAGCCTTTACTTTTAAACACTAATCCCTGGTTCTACAGTCTCCCACAACCGGAAGTATTTTTTCTACATGCACCCTGTCCCTCTTACATGTTTCAAACAAGTCACCTCTTACTCTTGTAAACTCCAGCAAAAGCAAGACTAGTTTGTCCAAACTTTCCTCATAAGACAACCTGACCAGTCCAGGAATTAGTCGAGTAAACCTTTGCTGAACTGCTTCTAACACATATACATCCTTAAATAAGATAAGCATTATTATACAACAGCCCAGATGTGGTGTCTCAAGTGTCCTTTGTCCGAGTCATTTATATAACTTGTAAAAAGTTGATGTCCCAGCACTCTTCCCTGTTACACACCATTTGTTGCATCTTCCCAGCCCGAAAATGACCCATCTATGTGTAGCTAGCAAGAAATAATCTATCAATGCCAATATGTTATTCCCTCAATCATCAGCTCTTATATTCCACAGTAACCTTTAACGTGACACCTTATCAAATGGCTTCTGGAAATTTAAATTTACGTCCATATGATTCCTGTCTATCCATAGCTCAAAAATCTCCAATATGTGGGTTAAATAAATTTTCTTTCACAAAACTTTGTTGACTCTGCCTGATTACCATAAAGTATCCTGTGTCTTGCTGTCATATGTTTTAATACTAGCTTCTAATATCTGCCTTATTACAGATGTTAAATTAACTGGCCTGGAGGTTCCTGCTTTGTCTCCCTCCATCTTTGGTGAAAGAAGTTATATTTGCTGTTTTCCAGTCTGATAGAATCTTCACCAAATGCAGGAAAGTTTTAAGAATTAATACCAAAATATCAAGTTTTTCATGAGATACTTCTTTTGAAGCCCTTAGATGAGTCCATCAGAACCCGGGGACTTGTTAGCCAACAGCCCAAACAGTTTGCTCAGGATCACTTCCTTGGTGATTTTCTTGAGTTCCTCCCAGCTTTCCATTTCTTGATTAACACCTATTTGTACCTCTATAATGACGACTGATATAAAATACCCGTTTAATTAATCTCATTTTTCATTTGTAATTTCTCACCCCCACTTTGTATTGAATTAAAGCTCACTTAGTGAACTCCTTCCTCTTAAGTATCTGTGGAAACTCTTAACTTTCCATATTTATAATTGATTTTCTCTTGTACTGTAATTTTTCTCTCCTTGTTAATCTTTTAGCCATTGTGTTTCTTTAAATATTCTGTCCAATCTGTTCTCCTGCCACCCTTCTTTGCACAATTATATGTGTTTTCTTTAGGTTTGATACCATTCTTGAACTTTTATGATGGGTCTTCTACTTGGAACTTTTCTTGTTGGAGTGCATTCTGAAATCTCCCCTTAAATGTCTACCACTGCATCTCTGTTGACCTATTCCTTGTCCTAATTTGCCATTTCACTTTGGCTGGCTCTGCTAACATGGCCTCATAATTAACCTTATTTAAGTTTAAAATGCTTGTCCTGGATTCAATCTTCTCTCCCTCAAACTGAGCATAAAATTCAATGCAAGGTCAACAAATCTCTTTGCACAGTACCAGGTCTAGTATTGCCTGCTTCCTGACAGATTCCAGAAGGTGCTGTTCCTAGAAACTATCCCAAAAACATCTTATCGTCTCCTTGTCT
The DNA here is from genome assembly GCA_024137785.1 of Ginglymostoma cirratum. Taxonomy (NCBI): domain Eukaryota; kingdom Metazoa; phylum Chordata; class Chondrichthyes; order Orectolobiformes; family Ginglymostomatidae; genus Ginglymostoma; species Ginglymostoma cirratum. The sequence goes on along the minus strand of JAHRHZ010000063.1, from coordinate 51,056,921 downwards.
AAGTTACCTTTTACCATCTAATTTTTCCAGTCGATATGTAGATTAAAACCCTCTATGATTATCTCTGTGCTTCTCTGATACACTCTGATTGTTTCTTCCTTTACACTTTACCCTATCATCTTACGGTTCTTAGGCCGGGTTGTAAGCCACTTCTCAAGAAGTGCTTTCTTGCCTTTATCATTTTTACTTTTATGAAAGTGCCTATACATACTGATTATGTCTTCTTAATACCGTCATTGATTTTCAGTTTCAGAGCAGCCTTCTGCAAGGAAGGATGGCAAAGAGAGGCAGTTACCGTATTCAGGTAGGTATTTAAAGATGTCAAAGTGGGTAGACGTGAGTGAGTGGATGAGAGATTAGGCTGGGCTGGTAATTGGGTCTTTGGGGTTTGGGAGCGTTTTTGAGTGTGTAGGGTGTGGTGGAATATCTAAATGACATTAAAGATTAAGCGGTGTGATAATTCTAGGTAGGTATTCGGGTGTGTAATACCTATCTAGTCCAAATCTGACCAGGAAATCATTATAAGAGATGTTTCTGGAGGGTCCTGGACAGTGCAAATCAGTCTGTCAGAAGTTTAAACTTCCCAGGGCAGTAATATTTGCCACTGCTGACATCAGAAAATCTCTTCAAGTACACCCAGTGCAAGTTTTCTATCTTTCAGAATTTAACTTCTCAGGAATGAATATTCAGAGGAGAAAATAAAAAAAGAAACTCTCCAGGAATCCTCAGTATAAGTATTTTCAGATTCTTAGTTGATAGCTAGTTCTGCCTGTGTTCACTGACTGGTACCTACCTACACTTTGCTGGGTGAAGAGCACAACCTTGGATACATTGTAAGAAAATATATATATGTGAGATTGGAGGCTAAGTATTCTCTTGATTTCCAGCAGACGATGAGACCTTGCCTGAAATTGTTGATCCTCCCCCTGATCTGAAGTGGGACGATCCATACTATGATATTGCAAGACGCCAAATAGTGGAGGTAGCAGGTAAGTAGTATTAAATAGTCTGTAATTACTACTGTTCAGAATGGAATTAAGTAATTGGATGAGATGGAAAATCTAACTGAAACCCTTCTGATGCAACTCCCTGTGCTTGTCAGGTTTTGTAGTATGTAAATGAAGGAATATTCTTTATTGTGAATAGCTTCTCCTTTTGTTTCTGCCCATGACAAAGGCATTCTTAAAATTAAAACAAATTGTTGGAAATGCTCAGCAACACTGGCATCATCTGTGAAGAGAAATCAGAGTTAATGTCTTGGGTCCGGTGACTCTTTCTCAGAATAGTCACTGGACCGAAAACGTTAACTCTGATTTCTCTCCACAGATGCTACCAGACCTGCTGAGCGTTTCCAGCAATTTCTGTTTTCGTTTCTGATTTACAACATCCGCAGTTCCTTCAGATCCTTAAAAATATCTCCTGACTTTATTTTAACATGAAATTACATGATTATACAACGGAGAAACAGGCCATTCAGGCAAACCAGTTGTGCGGTTATTTAGGTTCCACCCAAGTCTCCTCCTAGTTTTCCTCCTCTGAACCCGCTATCATAACCAGCTATTCCCGTCTCCCTTAAATGCTTTCTGTCTCCCCCTTGTATGTATCTAATCACTTCAACTACTCCTTGTCACAGTGCCCACATTCTTACCACCCTTTAGGTAAAGATATTTCTTCTAAATTCCCTATTTGATTTCATCCTTACTGTCTTGCATCGATGGTCTTTAGTCATGCTTCCCTCCCCACACCCCACAAACATCCTCCCTGTGTGTTATGTCTGTATCTATTTTTCTTTTGCTTGTCTTCTCTCTGAGTTTGGACAATCTCTGTGCTGGTGTTTGTCCCTCAGTGTGCCTAGGGTGGGGGTTGCAGAAATTATGCTTATTATCCAAAGGAACCTATTGCTTGCTCTATGTATTTATTTCTAGGTTGTCTTGTGAGGTGTTGGATGCTATTAGAAGCCATTATGATGTTTGGATCTCTTAACTAAACTGTGGTTGTTTCCATGTGTTTACATTCTTCTCTTGTAGAATAATGTGAATCATGAATGGATTTGGAACTGATTAAGTTTGTTGGCTGTGACATCAGTGTTACTTTCATTTAGTGTACTTTCCTCTACGATGGATGGATTTGATTAACTGTCATCCATGATGCAAGTAGAAAGTCCCAACTACACCCGCTAGATGTGACTATCTTGCTGAACATGCACAATAGTATGCCTGCCTTTGCCAACACTATTTGGAGTCTGGTACAAACCTTTTAGATTTAAGTGGAATGTTACCACTAAGTGAAAACTCTCTCTACATAGTTGAGATCCATACTGATAGAGTTTCTATTTGTCTGACATTGTGTGTACATTGCCTTCCATAGGGACCACACCCTTTTCACCTTTTAATGAGACCCAGTTTGATGTGATTTGGTGTGTTGCAGCTGATCAATGGTGCACAAAGACTATTTTATGTCGCGTTGTAGCACCAGAGCCACTAGATACAAAGTCCTTTGTATTTCTCAAAGTTCTGGGAACATTGTTTCTTGCATTGCAGAAGTGTTGTGGAATTGATCAGTAAGTTGTTGAATTGTATGTTTTTATTTGGCATCCCACGTTCGATTTGGACTGGAATTTCCTGTTCAGTTTGATGTATGAAGGGGAAGAAATTATTTTCAAATACTTAGAAAGGACTGCATAGAATATACAGCTCAAAAACAGGACCCATTGGTCTGTACCACTGTTTATGTTGTACAGAACCCTCTGCCCACCCTACTTAATGTAACCATCAGCTGTGTTCTTTCTTTCTCATGCTTAGCTTGCTTTCCCCTTAAATTATGCTGTAGCTACTCCATATGATATGGCCATCCAGGTATCTGCTGATACTTTGAGATTTTTCTCCCCCTCAAAATGAGACAATTTTCCTCAGTTCCTATGCACCGTTTCCCACAAACAGGCCTGGTTTTTGGATGTAGTGAGCTCTGTGTTAATTTCTCTAAAGGTGTTTGGGGTAGAGGAGCACAATCAGGAGGTGTTGCAGAACTAGGGAGGTGATGGAACGTGTATGAGGAGGGATCACACCATCTGAGTGGATTCAGGACGCTGGGACCTGAAAGTGAGAGTTGGTTGTGTCCAAATAATGTTTCTGATTTTGTGGCCTTTGTAGACTAATCAAGGAAATAGGAAATTTCCTATGATGCCCGAGTGAGAGTTAAAAAGGAAAACTACTAATTTGTGTCCATAACTTTTGCTTTACATATATGTTTTATAAAGGTTTACTTTTCAGTGGAAGGCTCTGACTGGTTCACTGGAGAGAACGCTGGTTTGTGTGAAATGACCTGACCCAGCATGTCTATTCCTACAGGAGATGATAACTTTGGCAGGAAGGTGATAGTGGTCAGTGCCTGTCGAATGCCTCCCAGTCACCAGTTGGACCACACCCAACTGCTTAAGTGAGTTTGCCACAAGATTTGTGTTATTCTTTTGTCTTGTAAAATGCCACGCCCTAAGGGCTTGGAGTGAATGAATCTTTGAGTGCATCTTGGTTTAGAGGACATGGGACATTTTGATAACCAGGCATCTTCAGTTATCATGGAGGATCCAACAAATGTAGAATTTTTTTGTCCATTATCAAAAACATGTCATCTTGTGCCTGGATATAATGTTGAATTCGTATACCAACTAATTATTTTGAGAGGGGATTAAGGGAGTTAATGGAATAGCAAATAGAATTTTCAGGAGATGAGATCTATAAGAGACTATAATGAGGCTCATTGCTGGCAAACCTTCAAAACAGAGCTCCTTCTCTGGTTTGCTCCCCCGCAACCCAGCATAAGATCATCAGCAAGTGGAATTAGAGGAACTGTCATTAGCCTCCTGGGCAGCAGACTTGCTGTTCCCTGCTGCCTGCTGAAGTATGCTTGAGTATGGACCAGGCAGCTTGGACTATGATGCTCTGGTGGCCAAACACCACACCCTCTTGGCTCCCCTTGTGGAACGTAGCTGCTTGAGAGCCCATGGTTCTTAATCCTCCACCCGAAGTCAACAGAGTAGACGATTTGTGGGGCAAGCGATTGATTAATCTTAAACGGGAACTTGTGGGTACATGTTGGAGTAGATATGATGGTGCTAATCCTCCTAGCAATTTACTGCTTTGGATAATCAGCGACTTTGCAATATTGAGCTGAATCTTAGTCAGCAACTGGTTTCCTCAAAGTTGGGCCTTCTTATTCCTTTCTGATTGTTGTATTATTTTGTGAGGAGTTGGAATTCCTTCTGGAGTGAAAAACATGCCAACAGGTGGTGGCTGATGTGGAAGAAGTTAAAAGCCCCAATATACACTGTCCAGGTTGACTGAACATTCTCCATTATCAAAGCTTAGTTTCTGCAGCTATGATTTGACCTGCTGTAAAGGCTAACTCAATTATGCTGATGAACATTGCCCCATCATAAACACATTCATTTTCAGTCACCATTATTTGGGAAGTAGTGTAGTGCAAATTTCTCTTTGAACTAAATTTTGTTTCAGTTTAAACAATGATAATACTGAGTGTATAGCAAACTATTCATTTTGGGAGCACATTGTGTACAGTAAGTACTCCCAGGTCTCACAAAGTACCTAAAAGTTCTCTACAAGGATCCCAACAACGTGCCTTAACTATCTTCAAAAGAGTTCTCCAATTGTGTAGAAGGGTCACCCTGCCACCCTGCACATGAGCCATCCTGTAGCCCCTTGTGCCATTTGGATGCAGTTATGCTGCTATGGTACCCATGCCGCTTGGAGCTAATTTGCCCAAAACCATTTAGGACCTCACATCTAGCCAATAAATGAGAATTCCCCTTCTTGGTCTGGGTTGTGTTTCAATCATGACTGTGACCAATTTGTGTTTAAAGGCGGACATTGAACCAATACTTTGTACCAGATGCGAATTATGTCCTGGAGGTAAAAAGTTTAAAAAAAATTAAATAATTGATAACAGCAGAGAAAAGGTATTAGGGAAACGAAAGGAGCTAAGGTCTGACAAATCCCTAGGACTTGATGGTCTACACCCTATAGTTCTAAGAAAGAACTGCAGAGACAGTTCTAATACACAAAGTACGTTAGAATTTTTTTTGATGATACTAGTAGGGTAGATGAAGGGGAACCAGTATATGTAGTTCACTCGGATTTCCAAAATCCATTTGATAAGGTGCCTCACAAAAATCTAATATGCAAGATAAGGGCTCATGGAGTTGAGGGTAATATACATGGATACAGGATTGTATTCAGAATAATGGACAGAGAGCAAAGGGCTTGTATGAGCAGATTGTTATCATGTTGACAGACAATGACTTGAGTGTTGCAAGGATCAATGTTGAAGCTTCAGCTATTTTCAGTCTCTATGAATGACTTGGCAAAGAAGCCAAGAGTAATATGTCGAAGTGTGCTGATGATGCAAAGCAAAATGAAAATGTAAGCTGTGGGGAGGACTTGGAGAGGCTGCAAAGAGATATAAATTGGTTTTAGGTAGCAGGCAGCAAGGTTCCAGAGAGAGTATAACCAGGAAGTGTGAAGTTATTCACTTTGGTAGTAAGAGTAGAAAGCAAAATGTTCTTTACAAGGCATAAAACGTGTAAATGTTGATGTCCAGAGAGACTTTTGGTGTACTTATACAAAGCTAACATGCAGGTACAGCAAGTAATTAGCAAAGCAAGTGGCATGTTGACATTTAGTGCAAGGGGATTGGAGCACAAGAATGAAGATGCCTTGCTACAATTATACAGAGACCACACCTAGAATACTGTGTGTGGTTTTGATTTCCAGGTCTAAGAAGGGATATACTTGTAATGGAGAAAGTGCAGTGAAGATTCACTAGATGATTCCTGGTAAGAAGGATTGTCCTATGATGAGAGACTAAATACATTGGACTTGCACTCCAGTGTTTAGAAGGATGAGCAGTGATCTCATTGGAAAATGTACAAACCTGAAAGTATTTGACAGAAATAAATACTGTAAATTTCCCAGTTAGGGGAAGCAAAGGGGCACAATCTCAAAGTAAGGAGACTATCATTTAGAACTGATATGAGGAAAGTTTTCTTCACTCAGAGGAGTGTGAGTCATTGAAATTCTCAATCCCAGAGGGTTGTTGAATATTTTTAAGGCTGCGATACAGTTGGCTCAGTGGTTAGCACTGCTGCCTCACAGTGCCAGGGACCCGGGTTCGATTCCAGCCTCGGGCAGTTATCTGTGTGGGTTTCCACCGGGTGCTCCAGTTTCCTCCCACAGTCCAAAGTTAGGTGGATTGGCCGTGGGAAATGCAGGGTTACAGCGATAAGAGTAGGTGGATGGGTCTGGTTGGGATGCTGTTCGGAAGATTGGTGTGGACTTGTTGGGTTGAATGGCCTGTTTCCATACTGTGGGGATTCTATAGGATTCTGTATAAACTGATTTGCCCTTTCAGGGACGGACATGTGGAGTGAATGGAAGGTGGAATTGGCAGAAGATCATCTATAATTGTGTCAAATGGTGGAATAGCCACAATGTCTATTCCTGCTCCTTTCTTTTAGTCTTTTCTTAATATGTTGAATTTAGTTTCTGTTTGAATATTCAATCAAATTATATAATTAATGTATGTCAATTCATCAGTGGAGTTTGGGTTTGCAGTACTGTGCATTCGGTAGTATTGAGTCTGTTTGTCTCCTCGACATTAGATACCTGAAGCACACACTGGACAAGTATGTAGAAAGTGACTACTCAGTTGTGTACTTTCACTATGGACTCAACAGTCAGAATAAACCTTCGTTTGCTTGGTTACTGGAAGCGTACAAGGAGTTTGACAGAAAGTAAGTATGACTGTTCCTTAGGCAGGCTTTTCAACGTCTCAATTAAATAAGCTTGGTTCTCCCATTCTGTTCTGCTTTTATTTTTTTGCTGCCCTGTACTTATATAACAGAGAAATGCATGGGTGTTTAGTCTCCAACAGTACTTGGATCTGCCTGGATATGTATCTGGTACGTGGATTCTTTCAGGTCATCTGCTGATTGATAAAATGAACGAGTTTTTCCTGCTGGTGGATCAGAGCAGCGGGTCAGCAGGGTTGAGGGAAATTGTGCAAACCAAACCTGAGATTGTAGGTAAGATTGGAGAAAATTGCAGAAAATCATGATCAAACACCATATTCCTGATATTCCATGCGAGCTCCTGTTACTTTATACAACATGGTGTGTGAGCTGAAGCAGAATCAGTGTGCAAAGAAAGCCAAGTCAGTTCACTGATCTCTGCTTACTTATGTCCTTCATATCAAAGCAGGCAGTTGATTAATCAATTATTCCTCTTAACCAAGGTAGTCAATTGTACTGAAGTATCTTTTAATGAATTACCCTGAGGCCTTTCCTGTTCTTCTGACCAAGCCTGATTTTAGCATTCCAAGCTGAAGGGCAGTGGCACTAACATTGCAGCACTCCGTCATTGATGTATTTAAATGCTTAGAATATGTGCTAAATCCATGGGGTGGTACTTGAACCCACACCTTTTTGACACAATTAAGAGTGATGCCACTAATCCAATCCAAAACATTTTTAGTAATTCTGCCTTTGCTGTGTGTCAGAATTATTGTACTCTACAATAATAGATTCAGAGTCTTAGACAGATGGCACATCTAAAGTTTACTTCCTTGATTGTGCAGCTATTCTCTGTAGAATGTTGTAATTGATCTTGGTCTTTGGGTTAGGTAAGAAGAAAACATGTTAGGATTTCTGCTCCCAGCTGTTGACCAACTATTTATGGGTGGATTAGGCTGAGTTGAGATGTCTGTCTCTATTCTGACCCTCATTGTCAAAGTTCACACAAGCTGAGTTAAAGGCAGAATGCTGGAAATGCTCTGGGTATGTAGGAACTGTTTTATTATGAAATGTTCATTAGGTTGGGCCTGTATCCATTTGGAGTTTGGAATGATGAGAGGTGACCTTATTGAAACATCACAAGATTCTGAGGGGGCTTGACAGGGTAGATACAGAAAGGTTGTTTCCCCTTGTGAAGGATTCTAGGCCCAGAGGGCAGAGTCTCAGAATAAGGTAAGACAGATGTGGAGGGATTTCTTCTCTGAGGGTAGTGGAATTCTTTATGTCAGAAGTCTGTGGAGGCTGGATCAGTAAGCATATTCAAGGGTGAGATAGACAGATTTTTAATCAATAAGAGAATCAAGGGTTATAGGGAAAAGGCATGAAAGTGGAGCTGTGAATTATCAGATCAGCTATGATGTCATTGAATGGTGAAGCAGATTTGATGCGCTGAATGGCCTACTTCTACTCCTTCATCTTATAGTATAATCACTTATGCAAAACTTGGTGACTAATTAAACCTTTATGCTTTTAAGTATGTTATTATTTACATTGACTGTTGCTTTAGAGGGGGTTCAGACAAGATTTGCCAGACATTACCTTGACTGAAAGGGTTGTTTAATGAGGAAAGATTGTGCAGGTTAGACTAGAGGAGTTTAAAAGGGTAAGGGTGATTTGACTGAAACATATGAAATGCTGAACAATTTTGATCAGATCGATGTGGAACGGATGCTTTCTGCCAAAGGAGAATCTGGACCTAGAGGGTCACTGTTTAAAAACAGTGGATGCCTATTCAAAACAGAAATGAGGTGAATTGTTTTTTGAGTTTTGAGAGTCTTTGGAACTCTTCCTGAAAAGGTGATTGAAGTTGAGTCCTTGAATATCCTTAAGGCAAAGGTAAGTAGATTTTTGTTGAGCAAGAGGTGAAAGGTGATCAGGGATAGGCAGGAATGTGGATTTGAGGTTACAATCAGATCACACATGATATTATTACGTGATGGAGTAGATTGGAATGGCCTACTGCTGCTCCTTTGTATTTTTGTATGTGATGGATATTAATTAAAACTTTGAATCTTTCAGTTGTCACTCCCCACTGATAGAGGAACCAGTACCATTCCTATTGTTGACTTAGATTCTTGAACTGTCAAAGCTATGAACTTTCCCTGTTAAAATTAATAATGCAAAAAGAGTAGATGGTGAATTGTGTTCAGAAACCTGGATTGTTTTCATCCACACAGATACAAGAAGAACATCAAGGCTCTGTACATCGTCCACCCTACCAGGTTCATCAAAGCACTCTTGGTTGTCTTTAAACCAATAATCAGGTTGGTCCATGCCTAGCAATTAATTCATTCTGAATAAAAAACAAATTACAAATTCATCACTTGCTTTATAAAATTTGCTGTTAATAATTTGCTTTATTGCTTCAGTTTTCTCTTAAACTGGTCAGTATTGTCCTAGCTGATCTCAGCAGTGGAACAGTCTGTGGTAGGCATGTTTCTAATGCAGATTGGTATCTGCTGTTGAGTGTTGACTCATAAATATTAGGGTTGAAGTTGACTGTGATGATTTCATGACCACATGCACACAAAGTTAGTCCAGATTGTCCCAATAATATCTTAAATTCTATAGTGCCTTAAGCTAGCAAAACATTCCAAGGAATGTCAAAGGAGTCATATAGGGGGTGTGATGAAGATAGCTTTTAAGGACCCTCGTGGATGAAAGGAGAGCTAGGAAAACTAGGCGGTTTAGGGAGGAAATGAAAGAGGTTTGGACCATCATAGCCGAAGAAACAGCTAAAAATAGGATGCACGAGGCCAGAATTGCTGGATTCCGGATATTTTGGAAGATTGTAGGGAGGGAGAAAGGAGGTTACAGGGAAAAGTTTTGGCTGAGCTTACATTTATGTAGGAGGTGAGAGGCCAGTTAGGAATGCACACATTTAATTGCAGCTTGCAAAAATGCACATGCAGTCTTTTTAGGCTCCATTTAATGCACAAACAACTGCTCTTTTGCATGCTTGTTCACTGACATGTATGAAAATGCTCACTCCAGGCAGGCTCTCCCTTGCATGCAATTGATCCAAACTATGTCACACCCGCTCTCAGGCACAAATGCTGAATCCAGGCTCATATATATTCACAGGCCCACAAGAAGCTAGAAAATTTGGGGAAATGGATAATGACATCCTGAAAAATGTCCATGTTACACAGGAGGTGGTGCTGGATGTCTTAAAACGCATAAAGGTGGATAAATCCCAGGGACCTGATCAGGTGTACCCTAGAACTCTGTGGGAAGCTAGGGAAATGATTGCTGGGCTCCTTGCTGAGATATTTGTATCATCGATAGCCATGGGTGAGGTGCCGGAAGGCTGGAGGTTGGCTAACGTGGTGCCACTATTTAAGAAAGGTGGTAAGGTAAATCCAAGGATCTATAAACTGGTGAGCCTGACATCATTGTTGGGCAAATTGTTGAAAGGGATCCAGAGAGACAGGATTTACATGTATTTGGGAAGGCAAGGACTGATTAGTGATAACCAACATGGCTTTGTGTGTGGGAAATCATGTCTAATAATTGAGTTTTTTGAAGAAGTAACAAAGAGGATTGACGAAGACAGTGTTGTGGACGTGACCTGTATGGAATTGGGAAGGCATTTGACAAGGTTCCTCATGGTGGACTGGTTAGTAAGGTTAGATCACGTGGAATCTAGGGAGAACTAGCCCTTTGGATACAGCACTGGCTCGAAGGTAGAAGACAGAGGGTGGTGGTGGAGGGTTGCTTTTCAGGCTCGAGGCCCGTGTCCAGCGGTGTGCCACAAGGATCGGTGCTGGATCCACTGCTTTTCATCATTTATATAAATGATTTGGATGTGAACATAGGAGGTATGTTTAGTAAGTTTGCAGGTGACACCAAAATTGGAGGTGTAGTGGACAGTGAAGAGGGTTACCTCCGAGTATAACCGTGTCTTGATCAGATGGGCTAATGGGCCAAGGAATAGCAGGTGGAGTTTAATTTAGAAAAATGTGAAGTACTGCATTTTGGAAAGGCAAATCAGGGCAGGACTTATGCACTTAATGGTAAAGTCCTGGGGGGTGCTGCTGAACAAAGAGACCTTGGAGTGCAGGTTCATTGTTCCTTGAAAGTGGAGTCGCAGGTAGACAGTAATGGTGGCATTTCGTATGCTTGCCTTTATTGGTCATGCACTGAGTATAAGAGTTGGGAGTTACTGTTGCCACTGTACGTGTCATTGGTTAGGCCATTTTTGGAATACTGTGTTTAGTTCTGGTTTTCCTGCTATAGGAAGTAGTTGTGAAACTTGAAAGGGTTCAGAAAAGATTTACAAGGATGTTGCCAGGGTTTGAGCTATAGGGAGAGGCTGAATAGGCTGTGACTATTTTCTCTGGAGCATTTGTGGCTGAGGGGTGACCTTATAAAAGTTTATAAAATCTTGAAACGCATGGATTGGGTAAAGAGCGAGGACTTATCCCCGGGATGCGGGATTCCAGAACTAGAGGTCATCGGTTTAAGGTAAGAGAGAAAGATATAAAAGGGACCTGAGGGGCAACTTTTTCATGAAGAGGGTGGTGCATGTGTGGAATGAGTTGCCAGAGGAACTGGTGGAAGATGGTACAATTACAACATTTAATAGGCATCTGGATGGGCTTATGAATAGGAAGGGTTTACAGGGATAAGTGCCAAATGCTGGTAAATGGGACTAGATTAATTTAGGATATCTGGTCAGCATGGATGAGTTGGACCAAAGGGTCTGTTTCCATGCTGTACAGCTCTATGACTCTAAGTAAATCGGAGTTTGTTGGCTAATGTGTCTGGGAAATGTTAGGAATTTATCCACTGAACCGCTAAGGCTTTCATTCCTATCCCTGATTTCGATCATTAAAAGGTTAGAAATCAGTTAGGACTTGCTGAGTGAAACAAGTAACGAATAGGTAAGTTTTGTATAGAGAGATTTGGCAAACAATGGAGCAGCCTCATTTTCGATCTCTTTCCATTCCTATTTTTCTCTGTTCCAGCATGAAGTTTGGACGGAAAATCTTGTATGTGAATCATTTAAGTGAACTTGAACAGTACCTGAAGTGTGAGCGAATGGTGATTCCACAGTGTGTGAAAAGGTACGTTCATCTAGACCACATCCCTGTGAGAGAGATGTTCTGTTTGTCATCTTCCAGGTAACTAAGATTTGTAAAGGACCCAGTTTGTCAGAGGAATTGTAATTGTTACTTTTCAGGAAAATTTAATCTTTCTGTACTTGTTATTTTGGAAAATGGATCAAATATGTTGGTTTGTACACAGGCAAGTTTTGTGTGCAAATGTAACGTGTGGTGAGTGATAGGGAGGACTCAAGAGTAATTATGGCACAGAAGGAGGCTATTTGGTTCACTAAATCCAAAGAGTAGATAAGTGCATGCTGAAATCTCTGTGCAAACAGTTGCAAAGGGCACTAAGAAGAGAAATGAAAGGTGCAAACATCTGACTATCATGATTTAAAGCAGCCATTTGGAAAATGAGGCTAGTGTCAGCCTGGGAACAGATCATTGGTCAGATCAGGAACTGAGATTGAGCGCAGAAATATGAGAGGCAAAAAGTGACTAAAGATGTTTCCAATTTCCAGAATGAATGGTAAAGGGATGAAGTTAAAATACAGATGCTTGTATATTCAGCAAAGTTTTGACTGAGGAACAAGAATGACAGCTTCAAATGAGAGACTAAATACAAGGCTGTGTGCGTATGATGGTAACTACATCTTTCAGTCTTTTAGTCCACAGCCATTTGCACAGAGATAGCAGCATTCTGAATGCCTTCCTGCCTACACCAACCTTCCCACCCAGTCACCCTGCTGAGACTGTAAACCTGACATCTCATTTTGGAGGGGACTTTCTAATGTTCTCGAATCTTTGAAAGGACAGATCTATTCATGTATCCATTTCCTTTGTTGAAAATCTTTAAACCAATCAGCTTGGCTCAGTTGATCAAACTCTTGCCTCTTAATCTGAAAATTGAGGCCTTCAATCCCATTAGAGACTTAAACACAAAGTCCAGGTACCACTCCTGTATCAAAAAAGTACTATATTGTTAAAAAGTGCTGATCTTCAGAGAAGATATAAAATACAGAAGTGTAGAGTTCAGGGGCATCATTTGTAGAACACACTTCTTTTTGGAGTCCCTGCTGACTGATCCTTCAGCCAATGCCACCAGAAACATTATTTCCTGTTTGTGGGCCCTTCATTTACCAGTTGGTTGACTTGTTTGCATAATATATGACTGCACTTACATAGCCCTGAAGCATTTTGAAACTTCTTACAACTTAGAATTGATACTGTGATTTTTATTGCTTGATGACAAGGCTGTGTCAGGTGATTGAATGTCTTATCATCTTGATTTTTTTAAAAAAAGATTTGATGAGCGTATTCAGGCAGCACAGAAACTCAAGCCACAAGAACCAAAAAAGCAGTTACCTCATCAACAGTTTGGGATCTCACTTCAAGAGTAAGTATTTTCATGCATTTTGATATTGGCTTTGTTAATAAATGCTGCTTTTTCCTTACCTCTCCTGGTAGCAGTGATTCCTTCCCAAGTTATTGTTCAGTGGGCTGCAGCAAGCCCTGGTACCTCCCCCATATTTCATTGAGTGCAGTCGGTGCAGATCGGCTGTGGGCCAGCAGATTCAGTTTTCTTCAATGCCCCGTGAGTGTGCCCCATAGTCCTGGCAGCATTGCTGTGTAGAGAATTAGGCCAGATTGATGCCTTCAGAATCATGAGTTGTTGACCAGTGTTTGGAGAGACCATAAGTAGAGCTGTCTGTCTGTGCAGGATAACAAGGTGTGGAGCTGGATGAAAACAGCAGGCCAAGCAGCATCATAGGAGCAGGAAAGCTTGACGTCTCGGGCCTAGACCCTTCATCAGAAAATGGTCTAGGCCTGAAACGTCAAGTTTTCCTGCTCCTATGATGCTGCTTGACCTGCTGTGTTCATCCAGCCCCACGCCTTGTTATCTCAGATTCTCCAGCATCTGCAGTACCTTTTATCTCTTTGTCTGTGCAGTGTGTGTTTAAAGGAAACATTTGGGTTTTTCTTTGGTGACAGCAGTGTATTTCAGTGTACATCTTTGTGAACTCCATAGTCACACTTTTTTGTAGCGCTGTGTGACAGATGAGAAACAGTGGGATACACACCTCCACTATATAGGAGTTTAGCTTGCATATTTAATGTTATGTTTTGTTTGCTGCAGGCTCAGGGAAAAGGACCCCGAACATAAGGCCATCCCACTAGTCATGGAACAGACCTCCACTTACATCAAAAAACATGGTGAGTGATATATTTAAACCACGACTACCGATCCATATATCCTTCCTTTCTTTTTTCATAGTCATACAGCATAGAAACAGACCCTTCGACCCACTTCTCCATGCTGACCAAGTTTCACAAACTTGTCCCACTTGCCTGCATTTGGTCTGCATCCCTCTAAACCTTTCCTATTGATGTATGTGTCCAAGCGTCTTTTAAATATTGTAACTGTATCTGCATCTACCACTTCCACTGGCAGTTCATTCTACATACAAACCACCCTCTGTGTGGAAAAGTTGTTCCTCAGGTCCCTTTTAAATCTGCCGAGACCTGCTTCTGCTTCCTCTTGCTCTCTAAGCTCTTTAATCATCCAGGGAGCTTTAACTTTGCTTGACTTACCCTTCCTTCTTAATGGACCCCGAATGTAACCAAGCAATCTCTCCTTTAAAAGGTAGCCAGTGTTAATTTATAGCTTTTGCCTTCCAATCCTTGATTTCAATTTACTTGGACCAGACCCCTTCACATCCTATTGAAACCAACCCCCCTGTAAGTCATCCTTTTCCATGAATAACCTAAACATTAAATTGCTTTGTTAATAACCCTGGTCAATGAGAAAAGGGGTTAAAATGTCTTCTGTCAATTAAGTTCGATAATGTGCCGTTTTCTCCCATCCTCAGGTCTGAACAAGGAAGGGATATTCCGTAGGTCGGCGAACATGTTCCTAGTAAAGGAAGTACTGGAGAAGTACAATAATGGTGAGTGGGCTGCTGTACAAATCACATTGCATTCTTTAGGCATATTTTAAGTTGACAGGTCCATGTGTTACGTTTAGATCTATGCATTATAACTTACTGATCATTTATCACAAGGAGCAAGGACAAACTGACATTGGCTTTTCAATTTGTCAAACTCTCACCTCAGCAGAGATGGAGTAAACATCTTATAAACTAGACTTGTCCAAGAGCCACAAAGGGTTAGATCCAGCCTGCCAGATACAGGAAATAAAAGGAGAATATCTGCAAGGAATTGCTCCTCCACTCAGGCCATTTCTCTCCCACATTTGCCACTGATTGACTCACTATTGAGCCAGTAAGAGAGAGAAACACCTTTGATTTGAAGAGCAGTGAGCTGCACAAACGTGAGTAACTTTCTCCGACCTGTGGTGTGCACAGCACGAGTGGTGACAGTGGCAGTGATGACTCTGCTGGAACACAGACCACAAGGAACCGTGGTTTTGTGAATGAGAAGAAGAACGTACAAACATTAAAAACAGGAGCAGGAGCAGGCCATTTGGCTCTTGCAGCCTTCTCCACCATTCAAAATGAAGGCCAGTCATTCTGTTAACACAATTATTCCTCTGTATTTGTGTTATCTCCCCTGTTATCGTGTGAAGAGTAAGAACAGAAGAAATTGTGTTAAATCTCAGGACAATCTATCAAAGATGATCATAGGGACTGTAAAGCTGTATTGTTCGTGTAGTGATCTATGCAATGGCCATGGAGCAAGATTGGAGTGGTTTGACAGGTTTGCTGAGCTTTTGCTAAATTTCTGATGCAGCACCAATTCATAAGCAAGATTTAAGTGTGAAATTTAGGAAGTAGAAGATAGGTATTGTTACCTTTGTGTGTGCCATAATTAAAATATCCGGTTGCATTGCAAGAGCAAAGTGTGATGGAGGAATCAAGTAAAATGAAGACCATGAAGCCATCCCTCACATGTACATTTTAGTTACATGAAATTTAGTTACTGTTAAGTTTTTGCCTGGGCATTAACATAAAATGAGGCAAATAGAAGTGAAAGGTCAGTGGACGATGCACATATGCTGGGTGTAATCAAAACACGTTACATGGTGTTCCTGCTGCAAATAAGTTTTAAATGTCCTAGTCCACATCACTTTATTTGAATCAATATGACATGTAAACTGAAAGGTGCTGGTTCAGTTCTTATTGGCAGTAATATTGTAATGGAATGCACGAAATGTGAGCTGTGGTATCATAGTCTACACATGGACTATGTGAACTGGCACCAAATTGTGCATTGTAATACCAAGTACCCGCTCATTTATCACTCAGCATTTACTCAGAGGTATGGTTGTTTGAAATACTACTTTGATGTTGTGACTTCTCTGCAGGAGTTCCTGTAGATTTTGAAACCTACAATGATGTTCATCTGGCAGCAGTCATATTGAAGACTTTTCTTCGTGAATTGCCTGAGCCACTGCTGACTTACAACCTATATAACAAAGTGGTCTCATTGGGAAGTAAGTTCTGTACTTGAGCCAATATTTGGCATTGTTGTCAATGTCTTGTTCCTATGTTACACATTCCTGAATATTTATTGCATTGTCCTGCCCTAGTAAGTTTCTGTTTAAAAGAATGCCATTGGACAGTTCAGTTAAATCAATGAATGGAGTAAGTGTCGCAGTTTTAAGTATTGTACCTCGTAAATAGAACAGATTCTACTGAGCAGTAGAATGATATTAACCACAGTGTTTCCAGGAAGCAATAATTTTATTCTGAATTATCAAACAATCAAAGACTACTATTTTATGTAGGGTACATACATCAAATTACTTTTTTTTTCAAAATAGTTTGGATTCGTTTTGTTTTGAATGTACTCGCTAGATTACCTTTTTGTTTGGTGTCTGGGATGGATGCAGTTTGGCTGAATTTGCATACTTCACTGACTGTAAGGCATTTATGTTGAAACAAAATGCAGCAGCAAGTTTGCACTAAACAAAATTCCACAAATATGACCATGGCTGGATAATTTGCTTCAGTGTGTTGTTTACATAGTGATATTCAGTCTGCAGATGGACAGACATCATGTTTCACATGAATTTCCTCCAATCCTCTCTGCATAATCCTATCAGCATAACCTATTCTTTTCTCCTTCATCTGCCTATCTAGCTTCCCGTTAATTACATCTATGAACCACTCCTTGCGGTAATGATTTCCACATTCTCGCACTCTCTGGGTAAAGCAGTTAACTTGAATTCCTAATTGTGGTTATTGGTGATACGTTTACGAATGCTAGTTTGGACAGCCCCACAAGTGGAAAACATTTCTACATGTCTATCATTTTAAAGCCTTTCATTACAGACCTCTTTCAGATCACCTATAACCTTCACCTTTCTCAGTGAAAACGCCCCAGTCTTTCCAATTCTCTCTGATGAGATTAAAGGATAAATGTTGAAATGTAGAAACTAGAAGTAGGAGGCCATTCAACCCTTCAAACTTGCCCCATCATTCAGTGTAGTCATAGCTGATCATCCAACATAGTACCTTGTTCCCATCTTCTCCTATTCTTTGATCCCTTTAATCCTAAGAACTATATCTAACTCATTCTTGAAAACATTCAAAGTATTGAGACGGTCAGACATAAGGAACAGACGTAAGCGGTTCAGCCTCTAAAGTCTGTTTTTGGCCTTAGCTGCTTTCTGTGGCAGAGAACTCCATTGCCTCACTACTCTCTAGGTGAAGAAATTTCTCTTCATCTCTGCCCTTAATTGTCTATCTTCTATCCTTAGACTGTGACCCCTGGGTCTGGCCCACCCAGTCATCAGGAACATCCTTCCTGCATTTACTCTGTCTCGTCCTGTTAGAATTTTATAAATTTATTTTGGCATTCTCTTCATGCTTCTAAACTTCAGTAAGTATAGTCACGACCAATCCGGTCTCGGTTCTCCTATCTCAGGAATCAATCTGGTAAGCCTTCGTTGCACCCCCTCTGCAGCCAGAAAAAGAGACCAAAATTGCACACAATACCCTAGTGTGTTCTCACCAAGGCCCTGCACAACTGCAGAAAGACATCCTTGCTTCTGTACTCGAAAACCTTTGCTTTGAAGATCAACATACCATTTGCCGCCTTCACTGACAATCTGCCTTCAGTTTTTTTGCTACCACAGTGGATAACCTCACATTTATCCACGTTTTATCTGCCATGCACTTGCCCACGTCACACTGAAGCATGTCTAGATCCTCGTCATAGTTCAACCTCCCACCCAGCTTTGTGTTTTCTGTAAACTTGGAGCTATTAAATTTAGTTCCCTCATCTTAATCATTTATATTCTGAATTGCTGGGGTCCTAGCACTGATCTTTGTAGTACCCTACTAGTCACTCCCTGCCACTTGGAAAATGACCCGTTTATTTCTCCTTTGTTTCCTGTCTGCCAATTGATTTTCAGTACATTATATTCAATCCCATGTGCTTTATTTTTACACATTAATATCTTACATGGGACCTCATCAAAAACCTTTTGAAAGTTCAGGTAAACCACAGCCACTGGGTCTCCCTTATCAACTTCACTAGTTACATCCTCAAAATTTTAGTAGATTTGTTAAACATGATTTCCATCTCACAAATCAATGCTGGTGCTGTCTGATCCATCAATGTTTTCCAAGTGCTCCACAATTACATCTTTTCATAATTATCTTCAGCACTTTCCCTACTACAGGATCTGTAATCCACCGTTTTCTGTCTTACCTCCTTTTTCAAATTGTGTAGTTACATTAGCCACCCTTCAGTCCATAAGAATTCTTCCAGTGTCTACAGAATCTTTTGGAAGATGACCGCCAATGCATCTTCTATTTCCTAGGACACTTCCTTAAGTACTTTGGGTTGTGGATTAGAGGGCTCTGAGGATTTACCCACCTTTTAATCTCATCAGTTTCCCCTACAAATACCAATTTCCTTTGTTCTTCCCCGTTCCCCCTTCACTTGATCCTATGTTCCTTAACATTTTTTGGGCCTTCATTGTGAAAGCAGAACTAAAGTATGTGTTAAATTGGTCTGCCATCTCTTTGCTCCCCATTATAACTTCCCCTACTTCTGACTGTAAGGGACCTAGAACATAGAACAGTACAGCACAGTACAGGCCCTTCGGTCCACAATGTTGTGCCGAACTTTTACCCTAAACTAAGGTCTATCTATCTATGGAGATTAGAAAGACCTTAGGATTAGGGTAAAAGTTCGGCACAACATCGTGGGCCGAAGGGCCTGTACTGTTCCATAACTAACCTCCACCCCTATCTTATACTGACATCCATATGCCTATCTAATAGCCGCTTAAATGACCCTAATGAGGCAGACTCCCCTACCCTCTCCAGCAATGTATACCACACCCCTACCACTCTGAGTAAAGAACCTACCTCTGACATCTCCCCAATATCCACCTCCACTCACTTTAAACCTGTGCTCCCTCGTAATAGCTACCTCCACCCTAGGAAAAAGTCTCTGGCTGTCTACTCTATCTGATCATTTTGTACAACTCTATCAAGTCACCTCTCATCCTTCGTCATTCTAAAGACAAAAGCCCTAGCGCTCTCGACCTTTCCTCGTAAGACCTTCCCTCCATTCCAGGCAACATCCTGGTAAATCTCCTCTGCACCTTTTCCAATGCTTCCACATCTTTCCTGTAATGAGGCGACCAGAACTGAACACAATACTCCAGATGTGGCCGAACCAGGCTTTTGTATAGCTGGAGCATGACTTGACGGTTCTTGAACTCAATCCCTCTATTAATGAAAGCTAACACACCATACGCCTTCTTAACAACTCTATCCACTTGGGTGGCAGCTTTCAGTGAACTGTGAACATGAACGCCTCTGCTCCTCCACACTGCCAAGAATCTTTCCGTTAACTCTGTATTCTGCTTTCAAGTTTGTCCTTCCAAAATGAATCACCTCACACTTTTCAGGGTTAAACTCCATCC
>JAHRHZ010000063.1:50996934-51037005 GCA_024137785.1 Ginglymostoma cirratum | reverse complement strand
CTCCAGATGTGGCCGAACCAGGCTTTTGTATAGCTGGAGCATGACTTGACGGTTCTTGAACTCAATCCCTCTATTAATGAAAGCTAACACACCATACGCCTTCTTAACAACTCTATCCACTTGGGTGGCAGCTTTCAGTGAACTGTGAACATGAACGCCTCTGCTCCTCCACACTGCCAAGAATCTTTCCGTTAACTCTGTATTCTGCTTTCAAGTTTGTCCTTCCAAAATGAATCACCTCACACTTTTCAGGGTTAAACTCCATCTGCCACTTCTCAGCCCAGCTCTGCATCCCAGCAATGTCCCTTTGTAACCTAGAACAGCCCTCGGCACTATCCACAACTTGACCCACCTTTGTATTTTCCGTGAATTTACTAATCCACCCTTCCACTCCTTCATCCAAATCATTTGCAAAAATCATAGAAGAGTACCCAGAACAGATCCTTGTGGTACACCACTCGTAACTGAGCACCACGTTGAATATTTTCCGTCCACCTACATTGGCCTTCATATCAATTTTTCTCTTCACATACCTATCAAAGATTTTTACAATCAGTTCTTATATTTCCCACAAACTTACTCTTGTACTCTTATTTTAAACTCTTTAATCAATCCCCTCGTTGTCCTTTTCTGAAATCTAAACTACTTCTAAACCTTAGGTTTGCTGGTTTTTTTCGGCCCATTGTATGCCCTTGGATCTAATACTATCTCTAATTTCCCCATTAACCATGGTTGGGCCACCTTTCCTGAATGAGTAATTGTTGCATTTCCTTTGTGCGATCTTAAATGTATGCCTATTCACTGTCACCCTTTCAAATAATAATCCCCAGTTTATCATAGACCTTAGGCATTAGGCATAGATCATTGCTCTTCATATATTTTCCTTTATTTAGATTTAGGACCCTGGACTTGAATGCTCCCCAACTCCAAGTTGAACTGTGAAGTCTTTTACATTAAGCTGACAGGGCAGACAGAATCTCTGTTTAAACCTTTCTGAAAATAATGAACTTGATCACAGTCTTGATTTTTTTTAAAAAATGGGTGTAGGTATAGAAACAACCTTAATTCAAAATTCTCAGTGTTCCTCGTGTGAGCTGTTACAACTGATTCAAGTGTGTTGTTTGTCTGAGACGAAGACACTGAGGAGATGGAACTTTACATCTTTCTGTACTTTACCTGGGATGAAGATATGCTATTTGCCAATAGTAATGTTTCACCTTTAATTAACACAATGTTAGCCAAAAATGATTTTAAAACAGTTACAACAGGTTTCAGAAACATTCTTCCCTCTCCATTCAAGCTAAAGCTACAACATTTTGCCAATGCTTTCAAGGTTGCGAGTGTTTTAAACCTTTGTGTTTTTAAAAAAAAAAGCGGCTTCTATTACTGAACCTATCTTTACTTCCTCAAACTGCAGTGATAGTGGAGCTAGTTATAGGGAATGTGTACTGTATGTCTATTATAGTGGAATAGAACAATACAACATATTGGACTATAGGAAGGATAGAGTCCAGAATGAGATGCTGGCACAAGTACAGGCATAGATTTCGTTGGTGTGGAGTGATTGGATATGCCTCATCTCTTCCTGATGAATCTCCCAATCTCCGCTCCATAAGAAAGGGACCATAGCGAGGAGGTTGGAAACCAAATTCTCTCAAGGATGACGTTTACAAATGTAAGGGAGCTGATTGCATTCTAAGTTTCAGCGATACAGACATTGTGTGAAGATCTAAGGAGGTAGAAATGTGCAAAATGCATAATATTTTAAAATCCTTTTTCCTTGATGTTTTGGAATTGTCATCAGAAAACATCTCTGTAAATTCTGTGTGCTGCTGAGTGATTTTTCCATGCTGCTAGAATGTCCACAGAACCTAGCAGATAACCAAGTTCTTAACCGTCACTAAAGTGAGCAGACACTTGGAAAGATGCTCTGATTTTGGGTCTTTGCTGAATTCATACACTGTAATAGAAAGCATTAAACACATATCAGCTCTGAATAACACAAGCACTTTGGTGAATTGACATTATACTTTGTGTGATCTTTATTTAATCCAGTTTTGTCTTTCCTCTTGCACAATGTTCATATTTTGTGTCTAATTTTTTTTCCCCCTCACTGAATAGAAGTGCAGGAAAATAAACAGATAGAAACGATTGCTGAGATGATTAAATTTCTCCCCGACGATAACTATACTGTGCTACGTTACTTGGTAGAGTTCCTGGGAGAGGTAAGTTTGGTTGTTTTGCCTTTGAATTTTAAAATAACTTGCCCCATGTAGCTTAAATCCCCAGAAAAATTATCATTTACATATTTTTAATCGAAGAATTAGAGGGGAGATGAGGAAAACCTTTTCCATGCAGAGGGTGGTGTCTGGAATTCATTGCCCAGTTTAGTGACTGAGTCAGAAATCTGGATCTGGACCCAAATACTGTAAACTGCAGGGCTACAGACCCAGTTCTCGAAGGTGTGATTAGAATAGACGGCTAATTTTTTTTAAAAACCGTGCTGACATATTGAACCAAATGGCCTCTTTCTGTGCTATAACCATTGTGGTTCTGTGGTAGTGCAGTGGATGAGGGATGAAAGGTTCCAGGTTTTCATGAACTTAAATTCCTCCAGACTGCTAGGATAGAGGTTGTGGTGAGTTCGGCATTACGGTGGAACGTCTGCAGAGAACTTTCCTCTGCGAAACTTGGTAAGTGTGATTCATTGCACTGACATACTTCCTGTTGTGCAAAGATTCCTTTTCATGGACCTAAATCACATTTACAGGTGAGTTGAGCGGTCTCAGCATGCGCAACTATCAGTCAGTGCTGTAACTGTACTTTACTTGAATGCTGTCTCCTCACTTCCTGTTTGCCCCCATCCTCCAAACGTTATTCATAATGAATTCCCAACTGTCCATTTCTCAGAATATTGCGAACATGCTTCCCACATCGCCACAATGGAGAGCTGTCACTGAAGTAATCAGGCACTGTAGCAATACTCGTCATTCTTTGAAATCTTTAGTGATTTTGTTTAGGCCCATTACGTGATCCAATTCTATAGATGATGTGAGCATGAAGCGCTCTCACTGGGTATGGTGCAGGTTAGTTGCAGAATATAAGTGCCCAGATCAGACACTTGAGCACAAAAACATAAGGTCACACTTTGGTGCAGTCTTGAAGGAATACTGCACTGCCAGAAATGCCATCTCTTAAATGAGGCATTAAACTGAGGCCCCATTTGCATTTTAGGATGGCTGATGAGCAAATAGGATCCCATGGCACTCTGACTGACCAGGCGGTCATTGACCAGAGATATCAGATGAACTATGTGCTTTGATTACAGAGAACTGGGTCCCCTACCTAACTTTAACATGTACGTTGTTGATTATGGTGAAACAGCAAAGCCTGATAGAATATGAATGTTTGTGAGTTGGTAGAAATGTTAAGACAGTCGATGATTTTTCACGGGGCAAAAAGATATCTTTTACTTGGCAATTGCAAGCCAACATCAGCAATGGTAAAGGTCCTACTTTTCCAGTAGTGGAAACAGGAAAGAATCTGAAGTAAAGGGTTTAATTACACATTTCTTCTTTTAATAAGGATTTGAAGTTTAACTTGACTATATTGTGTTTCCTGTCTGTTCCCCAGATTGCTGACTACAGTGACCTGAATAAAATGACTGCATCCAACTTGGCTCTGGTGTTTGGACCTGCTCTCTTATGGGCAAAGGATGCTGCAATTTCACTCAATGCCATCAACCCCATTAATAACTTCACTCAGTTACTCTTCGAAAATTATACTGAAATCTTTCCAGCCAAATAAGATAAAGCTTTACCATTTTAAACCACAGCTGGAGTTGAGTCAGATTGCCCTTCAGTTTTTAAATGTTCATGGCAACACACAGAAGAAAGGCTATCAAATTAGTTGGTGCACCCTTTTAGTTAGGGGTATAATTAGCACCTCATAACACTGCTTGGTCTGTGTGGTGGCTCTGTATGGTTACACAAGTATCCAGGATGGGGCTTTAATCATTTTGAGTCTGGGGCTGGAATCCATGACTCTTAATTTGTAGACTTGATAATTATAGTGGAGAACGTTTTTGGTTTAAATTCTGAAATTTCCTGCTCTATCCTTGTGCACTGAGATCAATCATTCAATCAATTTAAACATATAATTTTGGAAAATAATGCAAGATTTACAAAAATTACTGGGATATTTCTATAATGAGTACATTTTTGATTTCATTTTCAAACAAGGGATTTTTTGCAAAGGTGTTCTGTTTTGTGGTGTTGTGTACAACCTTTCAAAATTAAAATTTTTGTACCTTTTTCATGGATTCTCTGCCGATCCAAATGAGCTGAAGGTGGGGGAGCGGGGCATATATTTCATTCATGGAACTAGTCGGAACAAGTTGTGAATTCCTTCTGAAGAAATAGAATGTCAAGATAAAGTTTTACTGTTTAATGTTGCAATTTAAGTTTCATTTTTTAAAAAATTTAAAGAGGGAGCCGTTTTGCTGTGGTCAGTGACATTGTCATGGAATAGTTGCTGAGGCTAGAAGTACAAGGATGTTGAACTGATAACTACGTCAATGCTGTGGTTATCTTGGGATGCTTCAGGTCGTCATTTTCTTTGAAGTCAGCAAATTTTGTTGTCAGATCTGTGCGGATTCTACATTAGAAGAGTAGCCCAAGGAAGCACAGAATGCCCAACTGCCATTCCACTGTTAACTTCTCTCCTGACACTCTATGATCAAATATAGACTGGTAAATGAAGAAATCTGGTGATAAAATTGTGATTCTCTGATGTGAAATTGCCAGTAATGACCTAAGTTCTTATGATGATGTCATCAGCATTCAATGTTTAAAACTAGAAAAGTGAAGGTAGTAAACAAATTATCAGCAGTAAGCTTGCATCTTTATATATTTTTCCTTTAGTGGATGATGAAGTGTATCATTTACTAAAGTATATTTTTTCCTCCCCTTCTTTTCCTAAATTCAAAGTCTGGGCCAAGTCTATTCTGATTTGGCTGCTATTGAAACCACTTTTAGTTAGAGCATTAACTTGAAAAAACTGTGTGGTCAGAATTTGGCATCTTCTATCGGCCATAGAGCATTTTAATTATTTTGCAAAAAGCCATGAAGACTGCAGTTTTTTAAAAAAATGTTTTGGGAAGCAAGGTGTACTGTTTAGACTTCAGGGTGTGAGGCATGATAAACTTTAGAAACATGTTAATGCTGGTGCATAAGGAAAGGATTGAAATAGGGAAGTTTTAAACTTCCCTAAATAACTTTGTTCCTTTTGTGTTATAAGAGGGAAACCTGAACCTAACCTAACCTTTTGGATTAATTTATTGTAAACTCCCTAGTATTAGGTTTGTGTCACTAAAATTTTTGTTTTATATGTTTTGATTAACCAGTGCCATAAATAAGGAATCCAGTGATCTCTCTTCTTCACGTGCTTTTCTGTCCTGCAAGTGTCCCCATGTCACTGAATTTGAGTGGACCTTTTTTGCATTGGGTATTAGGCGTCACAGCTGAGATCGCTCAATCCTCACTGATATCCATGTGCTTTTTCTAGCAGTAAAATTGGATAGTGAGCAGGAGAAAGAAACCTGGCTGTTCTTCCTTTCTCTTCCATCTATGCTTCACTGCTTTCTCCTAGGAGTACTGAAGTTAAACATAAAACATAACATCACAATTTTCTAGAGTTCTACAGCATAGAAACAGGCCCTTTGCCCCATCATGTCAATGAATGCCAAACTACACTTAATCCCATTTATCTACAGCCTGCAACACCTGGCCTTTTTAAGTACTCATCCAACTGTGTCTCAAACATTGAGAGTATCTGGCTCCAGCACCCTCTCTAGCTGGACGTTCCATATTTCTATCGCCCTCGGGTGAAGTTTATTTTAGCTATAGTGAACCATGGACATTGAGCATTACGCATAGATTTATTTCATATATATGATTGAAAATTTCACGTTTAAATCCAAGAACATCAACGCACTGCAATGATTAAGTTCCAACTAGTCTTAATCTTTCAACATTTCAGAATTGACAAGAGTGGAATATGTTGCTGGCATCTTTCTAAAATGTGTGATGTTTCTAGGGTCACAGCCTGTTTTTCATCTGACAGGAATCTACTGATTCTGTTGATTGTTATTCCACAGCAAAGCAAGACTACTGTCACTGAGTACCTGGGGCTGGGCCCGCAGAATTCAAAACAAAGGCAAAAGGGCCACACGTTCCTCTTCACAGTAAAGTGAACTGTCTCACTGCCCCTACCCTTTCAGAAAGTCATTAACAATCATGCAGTTAATGAAGTCTGCTCCCTTTATCCTGGAGTGGAGTGGTCAGTGTCCTCCCACATTGAACTTATTTGGGCAGGCTTCTTGTGAAGCATCATCCACTGGGCAAAGTTCATTAACAAGAAAGCCAACCTTTAAATCAAAACATACAAGCATCTGTGTATAAAGACAATTGCTTGCTGTGGCTTTCTTGTGTGTTTGGGTGCCAATATTGTGAAATCCACCATAATAAAGGGAAAAACTGAGTGGTTCTATAGGGTGGTGATAAGATATTCTGCCTGAGGTGCCTTTTATACAATGAACATATCAAACTCCTACTTAAAGGGATACTCTGACTGGGAGGGAGCAAGTTACAATACAGTAACCCAAATTTCACATGATGCACAAAACTCCCAAAAGATCACAAAGATATTGTTTTTAAACAGCAGATTTATAAAGTCTGTACATAATACATTTTTTTAAAAACCCCAAAGTGTTAAGCAACAGACTGTTGAATATATTATACAGCACAGAAACAGACCCTTCAGTCCAATTTGTCCATGCCAACCAAGTTCCCAAACTAAAGTTGCCAAACTCCCACTTGCTTGTGTTTGGCCCATATCCCTCCAAACCTTTCCTATTCACGTACTCATCCGTATGTCTTTTAAATCTTGTAACTGTACTTGCATCCACAACTTCCTCCACCAGTTCATTCCACAGATGAACTGCTCCGTAAAAAAAAAAGTTCTTTTTAAAACTTTATCCAATCACCTTATAAACATGCTCATGATTTTATAGACCTCTCTAACGTCACCACCCCAACCTCCTATGAAAGAAGTCCCAGCCTATTTTTATAACAAACCCTCTCCAATTTAGTATCATACTTCCCACAGCAGGGTGACCAGAACTGCTCACCAACATTTTGTCCCAAGACCTATACACAAAAGATCTGAGCAATGAAGGCAAGTGTGGTAAACACTTTAACTATCCTGTCTACCTGTGATGCAAATTTCAAAGAATTATAAACCTGTACCCCCAGGTCTCTCTAGAATTTTGCTTTTTTCGCTGCAAGATGGCTGCCTTATTTTCAGATTTATATGGAATGATTAAACAAATTGCATACATCTTGTACCACTCCTCTGATGTTTGAGATGTGAAGCAACAAGAAAGAATTAGTTATACATAAACCAATGAATTTCAACTATTTTAGGATTCCTTTAAACATCACCTGCTAAAGCTTGGTCTTTCAGCTGTTTCTAAAATCCTGTTACGTCTTCTTCCTTCAAGATGAGATTGCCTTATTTTTAATTTTTCACCTCAGTTTCTGTGGTGTAGAAACAAATTTTACTGATTGAAACATTTTTTAAACTTGCGACACTAGACTAGAATTTTTTAAATCTGATTTTTAATGTGCCAACTATTAAACTACACTATTTCTCTGTACTGTCAAATGAGTTTCATTCTACCTCAGTATTATCCATCTTCTATTTGGGTGTTTTTTTTTCTATTCTAAAATTAATGTTTTTCCTGTTGAAAGAAAGCCTTCTTACCGTAGGGTTCAATAAGCATTTCATTTTATTACCAACTAAACCAAGAATAAAAGTTAGAAAATGCAAGGACTGTAACCTTATCTTCAGGTTCATTTTTTCACTTGTGAGCCCTAAGACTTTGATATGTGGATCATGTGTAAGCAATTGCTAAGAGAAACATTCCTTATCCTTCTGGACACATTCATAGAAGTATCTACTTTAAAATTTGAAAGTGTGAGGAAATGTATAGAATCACATATAATATGTTTAATTGTATCGGAAGCTTTTTTTTCTTTCGGGATGAACCCCTGGTTTACTCTGATAAAATCTTTATTCCAATGCCAACAGAGTTGCTTAACCCATTCATCATTTTCCTTCAACCCTGCTCTGATGTCCAGAATTGGCTGTTATACTATAGTGCTGAAACTAAGTCTATAAAATGCTTGTGTCAAGTAATCTGTGACTGCCTTCCAGTGTTGCTGACCATCACTGTTTTCTCTATGCTGCTTCCCCAGACAATCAATGTTAGAAACCTGGCTGTTTTCCATTCTGGTTTTGTGATTTTATAACAACTTCCATCTCATGTCTTTTTATTATAACTTTCCCGTATATAGGGATAAACATGGCAGCAGCTTGTAAAAAATGAGAATTTCTAAGAGTGCATGTCTTTTCACGGTCAGTCAATAAGATGAAAGCAGTCTTAATTTTCTGATACAGGCCTGTAGTAATAGTGTTCTGGAAGGGAAAGGATGAAGAGAAAACTTTCTAAGTGCTTTTCCAAACAGTACCTATTCATCACCTGACCAGGTTAATTTTTGTTTTTGATCATTACAGTTAGGAAATAACATTTCAAATCAGACTATTTATTACAAATGAATGGCTGATCACACAAGCAGCTGCAAGTAGAATAGAGAAGTGCTTTGGACCCTTTACCTAACATTCAAATAGTCCCCTTTACAGGGTACATTGTGTTTAATTGTGCCTTTACAATAGCAGACTAGAAGATAAAGTTCAAAATTAGGCTGTTAGGACAGGGATTCAGAAAGTAAGCAAACTTACACTTGTACATGCCATAAAATACAATCCTATTATTTCATGTTGAGCTACACTTTGTTCACCCACAAAGGGTTTACTGTATGTTTTCTTAATGTTGAAATTTATTGCCAGTCACTTGTTCACTACTTTATGCTTTAATATATGCATTAAGCAGATGATATTTATACATCTTGATCTGTGACGTTGTGGAAGGTGACACTCCATCTGAATTCCTGGAGACCAGTCACGTGTTGTAATTTGGTTTGTTTTATAATGTAGTGATGATCAAAGTGACTTTAAAATAAAATACATACACGAATTGTGTCATACATTGAATCTAGTGTTTCTTTCTAAGTTTAACTTTATTCTTTTTAATTTACCCACACTGTATTCGGTAAAAACAGCCATTTATGGCCATGTGTTTAGTGAACCAGGACCGTGCTCAGAACTGTGTGGATCTGGATTTTAAAAAAAAGTAGATAAAATGTTTGTGTTTCACATTAGGATTGACTTACCCAACCACACAAGTGTGAAAATCTTTATATAAACTGTCCTTTGTTCTTTCTACCAGTCAATTTTAAAATTCTCAATGGTCCTGTTAGTAGAGAAAGGTTAAAAAAACAAACTTAGGCATCAAACTGAGGATTAAATTATTTGGTTCAAGTAAACTGGAACACAACTTCTGGAGAAGGCATGCTTCACAATGTAAACAACCACATTTCTCAAATTGTTTCTGGCCTCTCATTGGATCAGATCAGACATTGGCAGGGAAGTCTCCTGCTGATTACCATCTACCATCTTCCTTCAACTGACAACTCAATATTCCAACCACATTTAACTCAACTTTTAAAAAAAAAAGTGTCATTCACAGGATGTGCATATCACAATGCCAGTACTTATTGCTCATCTCTAATTTCCCCGAGGGAAGATGATGAGCTGTTACAACCACTGCAATCCTTTGGGTTGTAGGGACATTCTTCGTGCTGTTATGAAGGACGAATCAGGATATGGACCCAGTGACAATACCATAGCAGCAATGTAATTCCAAATGAGGTTATGACTTACAGAAAAACTTGCAGGAGGTAATGTTCGCATGAATTTGTGATCTTTGCCTTCCAACTACTAGAGAAGGTGGTGAGAAGAAGCTTGGATAAGTTCATGCACTGTATACTGTATCTAGTACAGACTGTTTTGACTGTATGTCAATGATAGAAGGAATGAATGCCACTTTGGCCTGGTAATGTCAAATTCCATGAGTTTGTTGGAGCTTCACTCATCCAGCCCAGTAGGAAGTATTCCATCACACTCCTGACTTGTGCCTTGTAAACTGTGAATTGGCTTTGGGGAGTCGGGTGATGAGATTTACTCCCTGCAGAATTCCAAACCTTTGCCTTGCTCTTGTAGCCACAGTATTTGTGTAGCTAGTTCAGTTTCTGGTCAATAGTAATACCTTTGATATTGATAATAATAGTGATGGGAATGTCATTGACTAACACTTGGATAAAGCACCGAGAATAGCAAGAGCATAATGTACCACAGATGAGGAACTTTCCTGTACATCATTGTTGGCTGTGTCCTGAAGAATATATCTGCCAGACTGGACCTGCACCATGCTAAATAGGATAGAATCAGAACAGATCTAGAAGTTGAATAATAGACATCTTTGAGCTCGCGGTGGCATATCAGCAGTGGCAGAATTCTACTCCACCACAACCTGTAACCTCTTGGTCCATTATATCCCTCATTCTATGACTAACATTGTACCAGGATTGTTTGCTTGTCTTTATGAATGTGGAAGACCATAATAGAAGCATCAAACACATCAAAGAGATATCAACCTTGTGGAAATACAACACCACATTATATGCTGAACATGTGGGCCAGTTCAGCAATTTCACAACCAAAAGATCAGGTCAAGTTCCTCACTCTGCCATAGTTGGTTGTTAAATTGCTCAGTCATTCACAACTAATGCAAAGAGGCGGCTAAATAATGGTCCAGCCTAGCATGAGTGCAAAAGACAAGACCTTGCAACTATCAGCTGGAAGTGTGAGTGGATAATTATCTTGATCTCCTCCTGAGGTCCACTGCTATTATGTACGCCAATCTTTAGCCAATTCACTTGATTACTGGACAATTCAACATACTGATAAGAGGACTCAGGAATCAAGTGTCTGGTCAATTATTTTCATAAGTATGGAAGGAGAGCCAGTCTTATTATTGTGAAGTGCAAAACCAACTTACAGATACCTTCCAGCTTTATACAAAACATCACCACATCCATAAACCAATCCAAAATTGATATTTTTAATTGAGTTACACCCTGATAGTAAATGTGTTTTGAACATTTGAAGTAATCAGTTTCAATTTTCTCTTCAAATTGAGGCACTTATGAGTTTGAGAACTTTGACTGTCCAATAAAACATTCATAACAATATCGTTAAAACAGAAATCAAACATTTCTATTTGATCCAAGGCATTAATATATTTGCTTATTCATGACAAACTGGCTGTTTCCATAGAAACTGCTTGTGTGCATGTCATCAATACAACTAGACTCCTCCCTAGTTGCCCACCAGGAATAGACACCAAAAGGATGTGGCTTAGAATTCACAGAATTCCTACAGTGTGAAAACAGGCCCTTTGGCCCAACAAGTCGATACCAACCCTCAGAGCATCCCACTCATACATCTGTTCTATACATCCCTGATCCCTACGGGCAATTTAGCATGGCCAATCCACCGTTGGACCGTGGGAGGCAACCGGAGCACCCGGAGGAAACTCACGCACAGGGAAAACGTGCAAACTTCACACAGACAGTCACCCGAGGGTGGAATCGAACCCAGGCCCCTGGCACTGTGAGGCAGCAGTGCTAACCACTGAGCCACCGTGCTGTGTCTTACTTAAATATTAGCTCCTCACCAGCGTGGCTTTAACTGGCCTGCTTTTAAACTATGCTTTAAAATACTCGTTCCAATAGCAACCCGAGAGGACTCACCTGTCTGCATGACTTTTTGGCTCTCTCCTCCCACTCTGCCAATCTGATCTGCCTCCTCTCCTCATACCTTCTGTCCGGAGTTCTCCTTCAGATTTCTTCAGATTCTTTGGATCTTGTTCACATTGGTCCAGTGTGACTCTTTGCCCTAACTACATGTGGTAAATTAAAATACATAACCAAATACATCACAAATTGGTAAGGAGGATCAGGTCTACAATCGTTAATTTTCATGGGCATGGTAGGAAAGTCAGTCTTATGACTGTGGAGTGTAAAACTCTCCCTACTTGGATTATAGATATCTCTAGGTTTATACAAAATATTATATTGCCCAGACTTCTTTGTCTGGAGACAAAACAGAATGATGACAAGGGAGGGGAGGGGAATGCATGTCTGGTGGTGACATCCCACTAAAAGTGGCAGAAATGGTGGCTAATTATCCTTTGGATGTGGATGCTGATGGGATGGTGGGTGAGGAGCAAGGGAATACAATGAATGTTGAGGGAGGGAAGTGAAGAGTTGAAGTCACAAGTCCAGCAAATGGGGCAAATACTATAAGGGCCATGTCAATTGCAGTAATAGGGCATCCTTGGTTGAGGAAAATGGTAGACATTTTGAGAAATCTCCTTCAGATAGTGACATTAACTGAACAGCTGAAATGGAAACGGAGAAACCGGGAGAATGTAATGTTTTCCGACAATTTATATATCCATTGCCTGCAATTCAAACAAGGCCACTGATAGCTTACTGGGAGTGAAGGAGCTGCATTTAAAGCCAGCCTTTGTACATCTGTGGTCCCCATTTGCTTTTACAATACTACAGAAAATTTAACGTAAAACTAATGGAAACTAATTCAACCCCTCCAACTTGTATCAATAGCTGTTGTATTCCAACCCAGTCATAACTATGTTTCAATGCAAGGTGTTAGTTGATAATTTCAATGTTCAGTTTCATTTCTAGCTCCTCTGATGATAAAAC
Organism: Ginglymostoma cirratum; assembly: GCA_024137785.1. Classification (NCBI taxonomy): domain Eukaryota; kingdom Metazoa; phylum Chordata; class Chondrichthyes; order Orectolobiformes; family Ginglymostomatidae; genus Ginglymostoma; species Ginglymostoma cirratum. The sequence goes on along the minus strand of JAHRHZ010000063.1, from coordinate 51,024,196 downwards.
AATTCTTGACATCGTGCAGCTCGACCTGGATGAGCACTGAATGCTAGACAATGACCACATCCACCAAGACAGAATCTAAACTTTTCAAATGATGCTCAATGGCACTAAAATTTTCCCCAACATCACCACCCTGGATGTTACCACTGGTTAGACACTTAACCAAACCAATCACAGAAATGCTGCGGTTATAGGAAGTCAAAGGCTGGGAATTCTGTGACAGGTAATGCATCTCCTGACTCCCAAAGCTTGTCAGCATAAGATAACAAAGGCACAAGACAGGAGTCTGTCCCCACTTTCCCGAGGTCAAAATTCTGGAACTCCCTAAAAGCAGTATGGGTACACCCATACCACAAGCTTCAGTAGCTCAAGGTGGCAGCTCATGTCCATTTTCTTGAGAGCAATAATGCTGGCCTAACCAGCAGCATCTATATTCATAAACAAAACATAATGAAAATACTTTCTGAAGGAGGATAGTGCTCTATGCCAAATTATAACATATTAGAGAAAATTTAACAGAGAATGGTGCTGGAACTTAAGAGTTCTGAAATGTGAGCAATGACTTGCAGTATCAAATTTATCATCATTAGAGAAAACAATGAGGTAGTGAGAGGAAACAGTCACGACTGAGAGGTAGAGCTTTTAGTTAGTTAAACTTGTTATGTAGTTAAATCCGAGAAAGGAAGATTTGTTTCTGCTCCACCTTCACCGCAACCCTCCCACCCTGGCTCCATTTGTGGATATCACCAAAAGCACTTCAATTAAATTATTTTTTGAAAAAGGCTTACTATTGTTGTTATAGGATAAAATATATAGGGATAAAAGGTGCCAGATTGCCAAAGGGTATCACTTAGAATGCATTTGCTGGTGTCTATAATAGTGAATGTGTTGTAAAGGGTCATTGAAATATTAATTGACGGACTTTACTGGTTGATACAATGGCAGAGAATGTCCCCACAAAGTAAGACGGGTCTTGAAAATTTGCAATGTTGGTCTATCTTCTCTAAGAACAGCTTTATTGATATGCCTGTATACATTGTTTAAAAAGTTACCATTGAACCAGTTAAGATTTATATGCTGCAATGACACTTCAAAATACTTATGTGGGAGTTGCATGTGAAGTAAGAATGAGCAAAATAATATGTTAATACAGCAGAGAAGTGAGCAACAGGCTTTGTTTAAAAGTTAGGTACTTACATAATAACGCGCAGCAGCTCTCCTTAGTTGTAGGCGTTCATTGTCTGAATAAAATGAACACTAGTATCTTGGACAATGATTGCACTCCAGTAATTTACTGCATAGCAAATGCTTACTGCTTACTAATTCAGAATCTACTTCAGAACTAAAGGTTGAATGATGGCAAAATACAAAAGCTTTCCCGCCTCCACTAAAAGCACATATTCGCCCCTCTCCATTGAAACAGCCTTCTTATCCTGGACACAGCCCAGAGATTGGGATCTTGTGGCAAGTGTCCCTACTTCTTGACCAGGGGGCCTGTTCATTAAGTCCCTGCTGTGCTGGAGATGTGTCACAACATGTCCAAACAAGTTCATTCAAAATACTTGGACATCTGGAATCTTGGAGAAATAGCAATCATTCATGTCAGCATAGAACTATCAGGCTAGTTTGCTCCTTTTCACTCTGTAGAAGCTGAGGATTTTATCATATTTCTACAACGTGTGAAAATACTGAATCATATCTTTATAGAACATGTATGGACATGTATAACTGTAATTTGCATCATTTAAATGAAATAAACTAAAAATGCACATATTCTCTAATCTCAACGAACACAGTTTTCGTGGCTTGCAAACTACCACTCCTCAACTTGAGTAGTCTCTCAGCAACATTGGGAGATAAATTAGGTACCGATTTTCTTAAAGGGGAATGGAAAATAGTGCATAAAAATATCATAGTTCTGGAGCTGATTAAGAAACAATGTATATATTTTGTTTACAAATGTCTCAAGTTAAAGTGGTTTAAAGGATTATTTAATTACATCTGAAAGGTGGAGTGATCTTTTTTCCTGTTACTTGCATGATTAAATCATAAACAAATGCATCCCAATTACAGTAATGATCAAAATCTGAAGTTTAACATTCTGAAGTTACTCAAATCCCAGTTTCTAATTTTTCAAGAGTAAAATACTAGGTTCACAGAGTCAATGTTAGAAACAGTGCAGATGCTACAATCTGATCTGAAAGATCTTCATTCTGCTTTATAATTATACTGTATGAATTATGCGAGTGCCAAAGACTTACCAGCCACATGACACATACATTTCAAGAGGGGAAAATCGTTCCATGAAAATTAAGGAAATGTCAGTGCAGCAATTGTAGACGGCCACACAAAACAGTAATTCAATTTCTTAACTCGTGACTGAAAATCTCCTTGGAAAATTAAATGCATCAATATTCTCTAAACTCAGGAAACACAAGTTAAGGGACAAGGAGGAAATCTGTCCTTTTTGTCAGCTTTGGCTCAATTTCTTAAAAAGCCTGACTTCCAAAGGCAACCAATTACCTCACCCACATTTATTGACAAGTTAAAACATTTCTAATTACTCTCAGATTCCAACTGCTATTACCGAGAAGCAACAGTGCCTTTCTAGATCCAAGTTAGATTTTAAAATAAACAAATTTTGGGAGCAAATAAAACTTCCAAGGGAAAGATATAGAAAAGGAAGGGTAAGACAGCAATGCAGATTGAAGTTCTTGAAGATTCTGATTGGGTCTATTTACCATCCACTACATAATTTACCTAGCAAACAATAAAAGCCAGAATTCAGCTATGAGGATACTACACTATCTGCTCTTTAGGCATTTCTGGTAATAAGTGACAAAATTGGACATAATAATTGGGACAATATGAGCAGGGAAAGCAACAAGGTTGATGTGCACAGCAGATGTTCCAAAACAATTGAAAATGTTATACAGAGGAGTGCAAACGGTGCTGGGTTGTAATTTCCAGTAAAATTTATTTTGGCCACCATTTCCTCAGAAAGAAAAACAAAGAAAATAAAATGAAAACAAAATGTGTCATCCTAAAAATATTTCTGCTGGTTCAGGCTTACATCATACAAAAAAACATGATCAAAACAGTCCAAAAAGCATGTGTACAATCTTTACTTAGCAAAGAATAAAATAAATACAAATTGATCCAAAAGGCTTCAGATGCATCTCAATTTTTGTCCTTTGTTTTTAGTACAGCTATTATCTAGATACACCACCAATTAAAAACCACAATGGCTTTGAAACAGAAGGAAATATTGAGTAATTAAGAGGCATAAACTGCTAGTAAACAGTCGGTGAAAGTGTAGAAACAAAAATTATTTAGCACAGGATCTTAAACAATATTAGAAAACAATTACATTTAAAAAAGTTTGTTGGATTTGCCTTTTCCTATCAAACCAACTTGAAAAAAATCTATACAATTTTCAAAAAACTGAACACCACTATCTTACAATAAGATAAACACTGATAGTAAGCCAGTGTTATGATACATTTTACATAATGTGCAGCACATTCAAACAGTTCTAGTGTTTGTTTTGCCCTCCTGAATGGACAGATAAGTAATATGGTGCTTCTTCCTCCTTAGTTATCTGCATTAAATGTGGAAGCATGAGCCAAATAATCTTAAGTATTTTTGCTAGTTTTGCTTTCCTGGTTCATTTGTTTGCTTCCCACCCCATCCCCCACTTTTTATATTAAGACAATAATAGAAGAGTAAAGGTATTTTAGCATATGAGGTAAAAGTGTCCGTTTTAAAAATAACAAACGTAAACAGTCATAGTTACTTTGTTAGGCTCTGCTCTTCATAAGCCAACAGCACCAACATTTTCCAGCCTACTGCTACAAGGATATCTGGCTTTGAAAAACAGTGATTCCTGCTGCCATTTATGAACCATCATTAGGGCAAATATAATGTTCTTTTTTGCCAGGGAGGGACAAAAAATTACAGACATTCACAATCAAGATGCAGACAGGTTTTTAAAAAAGCATGATTCACGTCACCCCAAGTGCATAGGTTTTTTGTTTGCGTCATTCACTGCTGGCTAGGGTAGATTCTCAAGAAAAACTAAGACTGATAGGTCATTTAAAAGCAGGATGTAACACCACATTACCTCAGGTCACATGCAGTCAACCACCAATGGTTTTTTGGGGCTGTAAAATATTACTGTTTTAGGACAGTGTAGTTATGCCTCTCTCTATTCCTTCCACTACCGTTCAGGAATCAAGTACACTGTTCAGTATGGTAGCTGGAGCTTAAAAAGAGAAGCTAATCTTAGACAGGGCAGTAATGGGTGCACTACACTCCATCCTTGCATAGATGGAGTTAGTGAAAAATGATAATCACTGATTCCATTGGTTGTGCAATGACAACTTTCTGGAAAATGTATTTTGTGCATTGGTATGTGTACAAGTGTCTGTGCATTCACATGTATGTGTATTTTGTAAATGCATGCGCACATTGGGCCACATGCACTGTCACATCTACCTGCACTCGTTCTCATTTACCTCTATTGAATGTGTTCTATCATGCACCATCTGCCAACGTGTGCAGTCATGTATACGTGCATGTGCATCTTCTCTACACATGATTCAGGTGTATGTGTTCTCTCATTTATATGTATTTGTGCACTCCTCTTCTTGTATATGCATGTTTACGTTGTGGTGTAAATTTGTTTTTTGTGCTTATGAATGTGCAAGTTCAGACATGAGAAGATAGATCAAGCCCTTCCAAGTATGAATTACTTGACGTTGATTGCTCAAGTTCAGGAACTTCTCTCTTGGAAGACAAAGCATCCATATCACTCTTAAGCCCCAAGTAATGTTGCAGTCAGGCAGCAAACAAAATTGGGAAGTTAAAGAAACATTGCAGACTTTGGAGAGATAAAGGAAGATTACTTAATTAATGTCACATATTGACCCTTTTTTTAAGGCTTGAATCTTTCTCAAAATCCTGAGAATTATTTCGTGACATCTACTTTATTCTTTCCAAACATATGAAATGGAAAATTGATGGTGACAATGGTGACCACAAGTGACCTGATAAAGTACATGTTAAGAAAATTGGTTTCAGATTTAATTTAGTGGTTAATGAAGCTTTCAAGAGACCTTATACCATCTAATACGGATTCTGAAAACAGTAAGGGTAATTTTGAAAGCATATTCTTCCTTTCAAATTACTTGAAAGACTTGTTATTTGGTCTGCCTCGGAGTACAGGCTGAACCTTTCACAGGGTTGTCTCAGGCAGCAGGAATCAGCAACATAGTGTCATCAGATCCACCTATTTAACTCATTCCTCCTACTAGTCACAAAGAACAGGGAAAAAAATACCAGTGATGGCAAAATAAATTGGGGGAAAATGTACAGTACGTGCAAATTGTAAAGTACCAGAGTAATATCTTTTGGAAAAAAATCTGCTCTTCCCTCACTCTCCTTACAGTAAACAGATATAATACTGACGCTGGTTTCATCTCAATTCCAGTTTACAGAAGCTTATCGAGTGTTGCCAATTTCTTGTTTAAAAAGATAAGCCCAACAGTAAATGCAGAACAGAAAATGTGACAAGATATTTGGAGCACTGTGCCAAAATCAGCAGTCACATCCTTTAGTATACTGTTGCTAGTGTCACAGATAATTCATAATGTCCATTACTACTTCCTGCCCTGTCAAGCTGAAACACAAAAAAAAAATCAACATTTTCTTCATTCGGGGTTAATTTGGTACCTTTTCCAGTACTAAACATTAGCTACTACAGAGCGAGGAGCTCCAATGTTATCTGCACGATTCTGGACTTTTAAAATAGAAACAGAAAATGCTGGACATACTCAAAGTCTGGCAGTATCTAAGGAGAGAGAAACAGTCAATGTTTCTGGATTGTGACCATTTATCAGAACTGAGTTTTGTTGAAGGAGGTCACTGACCTGAAACATTAACTCCTGCTTTTTTTTCCTGCTGATGCTGAGTATTTCCAGCATTTTCTGTTTTTATTTTAGATTTCCAGCATTCACAGTAGTTTGTTTTTCTAACAATAAAATATTATACAACTCAAAGGTTATGATCATTTGAAAATTCTATTATCATTTTTGTCTGTAAGAATATTAGTAACAGTTGCCACCAGTTACTTTGAACATTGTATCTGGGGTTCTTTTTATGGTCAGAGAACACATTTTTTGATGATAGACTACTTATTTAAATCCCCTTCAAGGGGTTTCAACAAATAAGGAGTGGATAGGTTGTCATTCATTTCCAGCTGACAGCAAGTTAGCAAGATAACCTCTTCACAGTAGATACAATCCACGGCTGTTATCTAACTAACTTTGCTCTACAGCAGACAAAAAGGCAGACAAGCACCCACTGTCTCCTCTCAACCAAAATGCCATATTCGACTACCACAATGTGGTCTGTGGCTTATCAGTACTAATGACAGAAAGGGAAAAGATCGTTACACATTATGGAGAAACTGAACCAAGCATATTTACCAGTATTTCTAAAGCTAGCAGGCATCAAAACTAATACAGAATTGCTCATTTCTGAATTCAGAAGGAACACCAATTAACTCTAGAAGTCATTAAATACTAAGAATAATGTAAATGATTGAAGCAATGCCATAGAAGCAACGATTAAATATAACAGGAGAAGACTTATAAATAATTTTAAGAACAAAGCTCGTTGTAGGAACTTTAATTGTTATAATATTAGTATAAATTATAACTCCATTCCTGTTTTTAATAGTTTTCTAAATATTGGGGATTCATACCAGTGCAACTTGTAGTAGCTTGCATTTTTGTTTTAAAAAAAGAAATAATTGCAAAAGGCAAACATGCACACAATGGAGACCAATCAATATGTGCCCATGAGTTTTGTAATTTTTTTTTAAGGCTATACTTGCAGTACATGTTAAGTCCTGATCTAGAGAGAATTCTTGATTCAAGCACATGCCAAATGTAGAATCAAACTGTCACAAGGTCATTTGGAGCTACGGCAATAAAACCGATTCCAGATTTTCATTCCATCAGTATTTGCCAGAAATTCAGTCATTCCTTCAATGTGCAATTCATTTTTTGCTATAAAATTATCTATAGTGCCAGTTCTGGTGATTGATATATTTAGGCATGAGAAAAACATTAGACACATCCTTCTTGATTCTTGCATTATTAGCTTTTCGTAACTCATCAAGTAATCTTGAGAATATCTATTAAAACTCCAAGCCACAGTGACAAAGCAATCCAAATATTGAGTAACAGTAATTCACACTTTGTAGATAGTCTCTCTGACAACTTAAAAAATGAGCAGCCCTGCTTATTACTGCTAAACTATAAAGTAGCGAGAAGTGACATTACATAAGTAATGTTGAGGAAGGAGAAAGTGAAGGTAAACTCTTTCCCTCTTTGTTAATAGGGAAATTTTAAGGTATTCTTTAGACATTCAAAGAGCAGAGTCTCAAAGCACAACAGCTGCCTCTTTCCCCTTCAAGACAGGAAAAGCTGCACAGAGCAAGATGGCTCAAAAGATGTTTGGGAGCAAGAGATGAGGAAGAGGTTAGCAAGAAGTTAGCAAGAGCCACCTAAGCATTGCAGGTCATTCTGACTGTGACAAAATACAGGATTTAAATGACACAAAATTTCTAAATTATTTAAAAATTCTGATGTACTAATCATAGTTACTCCAGTACAAATACTTCACAAGTACCACACCCTCAATTAGATCATCTAACATGAAACCACTGATGTCCTTATGGTTTTCTAGGTGACAAGAGTCAAGCATACTCTCATCAGCTTGATCAGTGACTTCCCAAACTGTGGATCAGGATGTCCAGTGGAACCAAAGTCAAATGTATGGGGTTGCAAACTCTGAAGAAGCAATGGGTGCCATGGAGTTTTGACAAGGACTAACAACTATTAAATCTGACAATCCAAACTGAAAGGCCTTAATTCTATCACGAAAAAATTAAAGTTAGGTTTTATTTTGCTTAAAAACCCGGTGCACTAAGCAGCTTCTCTCTCCCCTTCACTCATCCTCTCTTCCTCTGAGCTACTCCCACACATCTCTCCTTCATATTATCTTCACCAAACATGACGGAGCCTGTATTCCGAGACTAAAACTGCATAACACTTCCACCAGAGGATTGCTAATGATTTTAAAAATAAAATCAATGCATTCAGGTACGAATGGATTGCACGAAATATCCTAAATTGATGTTGCAATCTTCATTCTTAAGTACAATTTCAATACTTAAGTTATGACATGAAAAACATACAATTTATAAAATAATAATGGTTAGGTGTTAAAAAGAACTTAGTTTACAACCTTTCAAAATTAACTGTCAAGAATTATTCTACCCTTATGCTCTATAAGCCTTTTAAAAATACAGAGATGCCATTCATTGTGAATAGTTCATTTGTAGCATTAAATATTTCTCAGATAATTCAATTTAAAAAATTAATAACCGGATGTAAATATGCCCACAGACTTTTTGAGCATTCTAAATATAATATGAAAAGTAGCAATGAATTTGCATGGTGGTAGTCAGGACAACCTCTCTTTCATGATGACTGAAGAGGTTTATTTGCATATCACAGCTAATTTCACGGTATGAGTGGAATCAAATTTTGCTTTGCTAAATGCTGAGGACAGCAGGAGAACAGGAGGACAACGTGGTAGATATGCAGCATATAGTTGTTGTTTTGACTAGTGCAGCTTTAATTCTGTTTCATGCTAGCTCCGGAGAATTTAAACACTCCATGAAGCAGCTTGCCTTGCTAAACTACAAAATTAGAAAATACGAACACATCTTTTTTTTTTTAATATATAGGGACACAAGGGAGGGAGACCATAAAGAGAAAAAATAAATTTGGGCTGATACACCAAAAACTTTGTTTTACCCGGAGCTGAATATTTTTATTAATTTGCTGGTTTCATTTGATATTGTTTGATATACAGTAAAAATTAATCACAACTGACACAAAGCATTATATATATTTTCTCCTCTCTCCCCTTGAAGTTCAACAATTCTTAATCAGGATGACGAGACAGTTCAATCTGTGGGTTTAGGCTATGACTGGTGACTAAAATAGTACTAGCTTTTAAAATCCTGAGCAGTGAAAGACAAGTCCTAATCCCATCCCACCCATCTTCTCACAGATGATTTGACCAAAAGCTAAGTCTCTAGTTTTGGGATTTCTCTAGGACCTAGGTTCAGTGGAGTTTAGAACTCAAGTGGTTGTCTGCTAAATGTGCACTCGTGGTGTTTGCTGAGTAAACCTTCTTCAATGGGCACACCATTCCTTTATACATTCCACCACTGACATCACTCACCAATTCCCAGTTCAATTAAAATTATTAATTAGATTTTACTGATGTTACACATATACTTCTTACAACAAGATTTAATTAACAAATTTCAAATTAAGTCTGGAACAATAGTAATAATTTTTGCAAGTTCAATATCAATATTGTATTTAAGTCAATTGCCTGTAAAATGGACAGATATTAATTTAATTCACTTTATGGACATTACCAAAGAAATTAATCTCTTGCAACTAAAATATTCAAGCCAAAAGTAATAAATATTCAACCTTCAAAAGGAATGCTATGAGCACGTGGAAGAATGAGCAAATATTCCCTGCAGCAGGACTCAAATTCAGGAAACTGGCCAAAGCTCAGTCAGCACCATGACTGCATATTTAATACAATACTTATTCTGTTCAACTGTAAGAATGAATGACAGGCAGATGTATCAGGCACTACATCAAAAGAAACTGGAAAGATATGTTGACACCAAGCCATGGAAAACAAAGAACACTTATTTTCCATAGCTCACTTTAGTTTGTAAGCCTACTGTCCTATTACTTTCAGTTACTTTAATTTGCAGACTGATCCTCTGCAATTACTTACCTTCCAAGAGAGATATTCTGCCTCTTCCACTAGGTAGATTATCACCAGTGCCATGCTTTATACATGATTTCACTGTATTCCAGGGCTTTTCCAATGTATTTTAGTTCTAGATGAGAATTCCTTAATTTGCTAACTATGTTTACAATCAATGTACCATCACCCTGTATTGTATTTCCATACTCTTACATTTTTGTAATTTGAACCTAACGGCCTAACAACCCTTGGAATAACCAATACAACCTGGTCTCTTGAACAACAGTGTAGGGTTTATGGAGGGAACCAAAGAAGCCATCAAAAATTATTTATCAGTTATAAAAGTCGAGTGAGTGAATTATAACATAATATAAAATAGGTACTAATTTTATCCCTCAAGATTAATGTTGCTTTATTTTAACCAGCCACATTTTAAATATGGAAGGAAAAGAAAATAAGTAAAGTAGTCATGACTTAAAGCCAACAAGGGAGGCGGACGCAGCGACAAATCTCAAGAACAAAGTAAATGGGCACTTGAGGAATCAGTTTGCTGGGCAATAAGGATAGGACTGACTGGATAGGTCTTGCAAAGAGGACACCATGTGCTAAAAGGCTACCATCAGTGCTGCAAAGACCATCATTCACTGTACCTTAAATGCTAATGCTACAAGTTGCAAAATATTGCTCAATGTATGTGAAGCTGAATTTAACCACTTTTTTTTGTTCTTGCTCACCTTAAACGTTCTTATTGGGAATGATAAAGTGATAACTGGAAGCTATCCAGTACCTCACCCGAGTGATCATTTTTAATATCAACCAAAACAGCAGTTCTTTGATCATGGATTGATCACAATAACTCCTGCTCCTATCCACACTACACGCTGTCATCATCCGAGATGGATCTGAATTGTGATCAATGTAAGTACTCTGTTTGAACTCTTGTTCTGCATCTAGTATCTGCATGACTTCTCAAAACCAAGTAAGCAAATCTTTCATAGTTGAATATTCACAAGTAAAACAATCTTTACAATTTTTTTTTTGCAATAGCCATTCCGTTACACTGACTACATACCGTCCTTCATTCTGGAAAATATAATAAAACCACTCGAGGATTCTGAATGTAACTGTGTACTGCCATGTTGGTTGCAAGAAACCAATGTACACTGATTATGTGACTTGTACAAAAGGTGAATCGTACTGCTGTGCATGCATATTCTTTAAAGGAATAAAGAACAAGGCTGTGTTCAAATACAGTATGATCAGTCAACAAACAAATAACCCGCTTTGACTATTTCAGGCTTCAATGAGTCATCAGATTTCAACAGTATTTGAGTGTGTGTGTTTGTTTATAAGACAGTATGTTGGAGTGAGATGATGTTTATTAGTATATCATATTGCTTTAGTAGCGGAGACAGGGGAATGAAGAGATAAGGCAACAGTCCACGTTCAGCAACTTTGATCACTCAAAAAGGCAAACAATCGCAACACGTTTTGGCTGCTAATTCATGTTAATGTAGTGTTATCATTTTTATATTTCACTTATTTAATCCTGATTTGTTGTTTGACCTTGTGTCTCTCTAAGTTTAAGCTTGTAATTTACCAACACTGGTCACTAGCAAGTCTTCCATTAATTATCCAGCTAAAACTGTAAAATTAACTTGGAATTCAAGGAAAAGAAGTCCAGATTTCAATAATGAGCTGCGTAAAATGCTGGTAAATTATAATAATTGATCTACAATACTTCAGACTTAGCTGATTTGAGCATTAACTTCCTGGATATTCTTGAGTCATTTCCAATCTTGCACTGTAGGGTGCACCACATTGGAGCCAAGGTGAGGGCAGAAACTGGTGTTCTCCAAGGTTTGTAAGAATGGTTAACATCTGGTTTTGGGTGAAAAGGAGTGTGGGGCTTGGAACTGAACACTGGCAATGCCAGACATGGTATCAATCCCGAATCATAACATTAGTTTAGAACCTATTTGTTATCAATGCTGCAATTTCAAAATATAGAAAAAAAGCTATGAATTCTGTATAAATTCTAGTAGATCATTAACAAATTTGTTCTTCCAACACTCTAGAGACAGCAACCTGGAAAGAAATCCATTTGCCGGGTTAGTCTCTATATTTATTGCAGTAAATGGATTTGCTCAGCTTTCTACCTGTATAAATGCACTCTATTATTAAAAACTAAAATACTGGTACAGAATCCATGGGGTAAACATGCACGCACTGAAGTAGCTCAACACTGAAAAGAACAATGCACGTTTCACTGCAAACCCCACACCTACCCAATTCATGCACAAAATACGGACTCAAGTAGACATCTCAGACATATTTAATACCTGTAACTTTTGTTACAAGTAAGCACCTTTCATGTGTGGGCCAGAAAGTGAATGGCAGCAAGCTCTGACCACAGGAAAGGAAGAGACTACTCTCAGAATCAGAAACTCTATGCATTTTATTCATCCTGCCCTGAAGAATGATGTGGAACTCTTAAATGTCATTGGGCAATCTTTCACATAATTGTTAGATATCAGACACCATATATTTTAACAGATGAGTGGATTGCCTTTGGCGTTGGACATGATTGGTTGATTTTTAAAATATTATAATGAAGACAGAAATTTACCAAAACAAAATACATCCCAACCAGGAGGATTTCTAAGGAAATATTAATCCAGCTCCAGGCATGTCAATTTTCAATAGATTTGTTCCTCTGATTCCCCAGCCGTTGTTCAAGTGTATGATTCTTTACATATTTTCCTAGCTAATGAAAGCCATCAGCAGATTGCTTGATTGTAGGTGTCACAGCAACTAAAAATTACATTGCAAAAACTGGACCTTCAAGTGCTTTCTCATCTCTCTAAACTCAGGACATTCGAATCTCAAACACTGTGCCCTCAACAGTTCCAGTCACGATGGACTAAATTCAGCACATACAACTTGGAATTTGTTTCGCACCTTTAATATAGTAACATGTTTCAGGCTGCTTGATAAAACAGACAGAGTATTGTTTGTATAGCATCTTGCAGAAATTATCAACCAGGAAGCAATTAGACTGAACTGCACCGTGCAACATACTGACCACCACAATAAAAGATGGGAAAACGGAGCCCACACGGGCTCTCAGTGGATCATAGCCTGATCAGTAGAGATGGCTGAGTAAGAGATAATAGTTGATCATTCAAATCAAACTTGTCAAAAGATGAGAATGGGAATCAGTAGTGTTACAGCAAACAGTGATAACTATGTTGAATAGTCAAGATTCACTAAAAGAAATCTGAAAAATTCTACTTGAATAAAAATTCTAGGGAATGGGGTCAACTCCACAAATGATAAACTTGTGTGACATTGTGACTGGTCAAATCTCTCAATGGCATAAGTCTTCTCTCGAACACATGATCAACATCAATGCCATACAAAGAGGTTGGTGGAATAAGTCTGATGTCATATTACTGTACATCAGTGTTATCCAACATATGCAGCAGCAGTTTGTACAATATACAAGATTCACTGCAACTCATCAAGCCTTTTTTGACGGCAACTTCAAAACCCATGACCTCTATCACCTACAAAAGTAAGGGCAGCAGAGGCAAGGGTACAGATGCAAGTTAAAGTCACCATCCTGACCTGTAAGTATATCACTGCTCCTTCACTGCTGCTGAGTCAAAAACCCTCCCTAACAGCATTGTGGGTATTACCTCCATCACAGGGACTGCAAAGGTTTGAGAAGGTAGCTCACAAGAGTAGATGAATGACAAATGCTGCCCTTGCCAGTGGCATCCACATCCATTAAAAGGTTTAGGCACTAGCCATATATAGCTCAAATAGTGCATTGTGTTTGTAGATATTTCTTGGTTATACAGTGTTACTAAAAACAGAGTGGATGTGTCTTCTAAATTGTTATTGGTGATTTATTTCCTTGGTTTTGAATGGGGGTAGATGCTTTTACATTCATGTACATGGTGAAACGAGTGTATGAAAAGTGTTTACTAATTTAACATCTAGCTAAAAATGTTATATTGCCACATCTGTAGCTAATCAGCAATTTCTGTTAGACAACAGCATTCTACATCTAGTGCGCTTTGAAGTCTAGGGCCACAAGATGAGTACTTGATTACAGGATGATGTCACGCATATCAGTGGGGCTCTCAACAGTTGAATGTTTGTAAAAGTGCTGAATTATACATTATATTAATCAAGGAAGCATCTGAGGAAAATGCCTGATGATTGGAACATTTTGGATATACACCCCAAGTGAGATATTACCTGAACAGATCAACCGATTACGAGCAGCACTGTCAGAAAAAAACATACACCAGATTAGAGCACCAGAGTTCTGTTACAACCGAGACCAGTAACAGGACAAGCAGCAGGTGTATTTATGCTGAAGAAGAAAAATAACACTGAAGTTATTTGTTAGGACCGGGGTTTTGTGGGGGGGGGGGTCCTCCAAGCTGCATGAATCTCACAAATCATATACAAACTAGACTTTCCAAATTAATACCAGTGCAGCTGAGCAAAAAAGTTTGATCACTTACACGAATCAGCCACAAATTTTAAAAAAAATTGAGAGGATACAGGACTTGGATACTTAACCAGCAGTTGGTCTGCCACATGGATAAGCTGAACCTAAGATGGTTCATGCAAAATTGTTTGAATTTGACTCATTTTATTATTTGAAATCTTGGATACAATTCTGGCCTCCATATTACAAAAAGAAAATTGAGGCATTCAAGATTGTACGAAAAAGAGTTACAAGAGTGACATGCTATAATTTTCAGAAAAGTCTGAATAGCCTGAGGCAGGGGGGTGATGTCTGAGAGTGGTCTTTAAAATTACAAAAGGATTTGACAGGGTTGGCATTCAGAAAATGGTTCCACTTGAGAACAAATCCAAAAATAGGGGCTAATAATGTAGGGCAGACATTAATAAATTCAAGATAGAATTCTAAAGACACTTCTTTAATCAGACAGTAGTTAAAATATGGGATGGAGTATATGAGATGAATGGCAACAAGTCATTTAACAGCAAAGCTAGTCATGTCCAAGTGGGAGAATGGACAGTGGGCCAAGTTAACTTGGCTAAGCCAAATTCAGTGATAGGTGGCACGCACGGATCATAAATGCCACTTTATTTGGAAATTGATTTCTTTGTGTTGTAGATTCTATGCAATGAATTAAGAGACAAGTAATGGAAGTATAGCATATGTTGATGTATTTACAGAGGGACATCCCTTGTGATGGGATACAAGGGCGTGGAATCAGAGATGTTATGACTTGTGTTCTGGAGCTGTCTGAGAGCCTTTGGAGATTCCCAGATGTCTTTAAGATAAATCAGAGAGTTTTATGCATATTGAGAAACAAATGATCCAAGAGGGGAATACATCTTATACACAATGGGGTGAAAATCCAGGAGAAGCTCAGGACTGTTAACCACTCAACAATTCCCAATTCTCCAAAACTATTAGCAAGTACTGCAAATGTGCAATACAATCATGTTGTGTTCGCCATACTGTTGGGACTTCAGTTTACCATCATGCTGTTTGGGATTTTTTTAAAAAATGCATTCTTATGTTCCAGTAACAAGGGAATTTGCCCTGGCATCTGCAGATATTATCATACTTACTGGGGTTGGGACAACACCTTAGTAATGTTATGCAGGAAGAGCACCTGTAGAGCTGGCAACCTGAACACACCATGAGTTGGGGAAAATTGAAACCTAATTGGGAAAAGCTGGACATTATAAACAATGAGTCCGTCAGACAATGAAGTAAATACATTCACACATTCTTTGGGAAACTGGCAGTTGAGTAGGGGACAGTTAGTTTTATAAATGATTACTGGCATAGTTACTTTATTTGCAAGTTTGATTCAAAAGGCAAAACCTAAACTATTAGTAAAAGAGAGACATATTATATTCAGGTAAAGTGTTACATGGTCCAGAATATTGTACATAAGGTGGCATTGAACAGGGGCACTAGCTCTACTTATTCAGGTAAATTATTTCAAGCGAGAAGCCCTTGATCATCTTCCTGTATGAAACATTATGGTCACAAAGCACGGTGCAGTGACAAAATCTTAAAGAATACCAAAGTAGAATATTGATACTGCATAGTTGTACCTGTCCTTTAAAGGGACAATCCTCAGTATAATCTGAGCACAGCTCCTTACTTTGATTAAACTTAAAAATAATGTACATTAATTGGAACGGAATATTGCCTATGTAGATTGCAGTGTGGACATAGTCATTGAAACGCTAACATGCTTTCAAATCAAGAGTAGAATACAATTTTGATCTTCATGAGCAAGATGTCAGCAACATTCAAAAGTCTGCCAAATAATAGGATAAAATTGTTTTGCTTTTCACTCGATTCCTAAATAGTGGTAAACATCACATTCAAGATAAAGGAAACACCTTCACTAAATACTAGCACGTTTGTTTGGAAAGAGCAATGCTCAGTTTACAGCCACAGTACAAACTGGAAAAAGTACTCAGTCATGCTAAAATGCTTATTGACAATGAACAAGGACACTTCATCAATGCATCAGGCTGAATGTTTCTGAAAAATCACTGACATTAAATGCGCTTCAAACAAGGCATGAAAGGAATATGCTTGAACATCAATTTTGGGTTGAAATTGTCTTCGACTTCCCAAACTCAGATAAAACAGAATTGTGAAAAGCAAAATATTACAGATGTTGGAAATTTAAATTTAAAACATAAAATGCAAAAGCACTCAGCCTCATCCATAGAGAGGGAAACCTAGAGGTAATCTTGCAAATCTTTTGACCATTTTGTCACATCGAACAACTTTTCCTTTAACTTCAATTACTTACTCCAAATAAAACATTTTTATGGAAGCCCACATATTTCCAAGCGATGCCTCCCATTTTGAATGTTATGTTCTACATTTTTCACTTCAGTTCTACTCAGACTTCTTCCCTGACCTCTTCTTTCAGCCAACATATGAAGGATTCTTCTTATGCTGCTTTCTGTACTCACTGCTCGCTTTCGATTTTCACCCTCTGTTCCCTAATCTGTTCCACTCATTTCAACATGATTAGAATTCTCACTTTCTGTAAGGTCTTCATTCTCCTCTCCCAGTTTTGCAGTCTCCTTGTTAAAAAAAATTGACAAAAGGTTACAAAACCTGAAACATTGATCCTACCTTCCTGGCTCCACACATGCTGCCAGATCTGCTTAGTAGTTTACAGCATTTGGTGGATGTGTTGTTGTAGTTGTTCCAATACTTCCAAGTTACACTATGTCTTTGTCTATAGGCTGTAAAAGTTTGATCAGCCAAATGTTTAAATCTGGCTGATAGCCAAAGTTTGTGTAAAAAACTTGATTAATTTCTCTAAAAATGCTTTTATATCATGTCCTGAAACATTTTGTAGGAGCTTGTTTAAATGTCTAGTTTAAATAACCACAGATAAACTCTTCCAGATTTCAAACACTGTACTAGACTGTTTAGTATCTCATTTACACTACTCGCTCCTGTAGATGATTCTAAATTTGTAAAATGCTGGAAATACCCAACAAGTCAGATTGACAAAAGTTAGATGCTTAACAATTTCAAGCAAGCATATAGCAGGGAAAGGTGGGTGAACAGAAAGAATGAAAAAGAAGGTCTGTGCTAGCATGGAAGACAGTAGAGATTGTGTGACAAAAACAAAATGACACTGCAAGGCAAAAAGAGATTAGCGTTCCTGAATAAACTTGTGCATCCAATAGCTTCTCATCAAGTATGTTGAGCAAGGGATGCAAGACATAATAGATTGCTGTACACTATTCAGGAGCAAAGTAACAACAAGGAAGGAGGGAATGGGCACAGCAAAGAAGGTGGACTTTTTGTTCTATTTTCCAAACATTAATGTAAGCCATTGCTGTTGTATTTGCTATATGAAACTCTATCTGATACAAGTTCACCATGGGAAGTACCCTTAAGGATGATCAACTAATGACAGCTGGGAGTTATCACACTTACAAAGTTCAAAAACGCTGCTCAAAAGCATATTAATCAAAGAAATAAGAGAAGTAAATATGGGATCCTTCACGTAACTACCTTCTACTTTTGATTTGAACATTCATTGTTAGGATCTCTCTTTGTCATTTTCACCTCTCTTCTACTCCTTGTCATACAGTAAAATTAGGCACCCATCACACAAGGAAGTTGCACTCTCATTCATTTGTTTTGGCAGTGAATGCCCATGGAGGACATTATTGTGAAGCCATTCTGTAGATAACTAATACCTGCACTCTGTGCTTTCCAGTGGAAGCTACTCGTGAACGCAGTTTTGATTTTTAAGTGATTTCCTCATCCTCACAGTTATCAAATACTGTAGCACTGCCTTCAACAGATGGTGTCTCAGCACCAAGCAACTAACTCAGACTAGACTTGTCACCCGTGTAGTTCATCAATATTAGTTTTACCAAATCAATAAACTGGAATGCTTCAGAAAGTTCTCTGTACAAAGTGTGAACATATAACTGGAAAGTTAGTTTAACGCTATGATCAACAATTAAATTAGTAGGTACTACACAGCTGACAATGAGCTACAAAAGCTATTGACTTAAGTAGTTTCCAAAGATAACTTTAATGAAGCAAAGTTCGTGAACGTTAGCAAAAAAATAATTTACAGACAAACTCTGCTATATGCTTATTACTGTATATTTGCCACTCTCAAAGTGTGATGGAAATAATTACATTGTAGGAGGAGGAACTAAATTTAATTCTGATATAGGAACAAAGGTACATGGCAAATCTGATAGCCCCTTTCTAGCAACAGGCTAGCGATGAGCCAATCGTGATATATTCATGATTAGAGTAGGCCAGAATTGGCAGGAAATTAACCCCACAAGAATAAATTATGGTTAAACTCAAGTAGGAATATTTATCAATTTACTGCAGTTACCAACTGATAAATACTTAGTCAATTTTAAAACACAGTTGTCACATACAATCTCTTTAATTTGAATATCAGTTTCTAGCTTCCTACCTAATTGAACATTCTAATGGGTGGAGCTGAAAGAGGCCCAACAGAAGTCATGGAGACACCTGCAAGCAGGACTGTCCTGACGTAGAATAATATGTCGGGCAAGGATGCGTTTGCAAGTTGAAGTGCTGAGGAAAGTACTAATGTTAAGGGGATAGAGAATAAAGAAAAACAAAGATTTTGGTTGACATTCAAAAACATTTCTGCAACCATTTTCATTTATTTAAAATACTACTTCAGTCCTCAACAGCAGTTATTTGGTTGTGAACTAATTTTGAAAAGCTTTCATCTTTTGGTTTTGAGACAGTTTTGCTCATTAGTCTGTTGGTTTTTTAAATCATTTATATTGAATATCAATTCTATTAAAAATATCTTTAATGAGTTATGTTCCAGAATTGAGTTAAAAACATTGTAAAAGATCATCACTAAATAACAGCAGAAAATTGCGACTGCTTCTAGGCAAATTCCTATCCCCGCACCCACTTCCCAAAAATTTCCGCATTATGTTCTATTTACGTACCATTGCCAGGTTGGGCAAGCAGCAATAAGGAAAACTGAATCCCCAACATAACTGATTTAAAAGAAACTCCTCAGTAATAGTCTCCTCCATCTGCACATTGTTTGGCTAATAATTACAAATGTAAGTATAAATGGCTGAAATTTTTACCTAGTGCCAAATGTAAAGGCAAGCACACCCTGATATGTGAATTAAGTACAACCAACATTAAATATTAATGCAAAGATAATATAAATTTCCATTCCGGCTGCACTTGCACAACAGACAGACTTTTTGCATTCTTTACACAACTGATGACCTATGACCGTTTTACTTAACTGATCTCGTTAGCTGTGACCTTCAATCCACTTGTCTTAAAGATGGAAATAGTAAGAACTGTAAAACTGTTCCAGTATATTCCCCAGTAAACTGAAGATCATTCCCTGCAGGTTCAATATAGAAGCATTTGGCAGTTCAGACGATAACAGATTTTTTTTTCTTTTTATATATACACAGAATTTTTTTAATATATATGTGTGTGTGTGTATATATATATATTTATATATACAGAATCTGCTCAATTTCTAACACTT
Organism: Ginglymostoma cirratum; assembly: GCA_024137785.1. Taxonomy (NCBI): domain Eukaryota; kingdom Metazoa; phylum Chordata; class Chondrichthyes; order Orectolobiformes; family Ginglymostomatidae; genus Ginglymostoma; species Ginglymostoma cirratum. Next base: position 51,004,235 of record JAHRHZ010000063.1, on the reverse strand, counting down.
TGTTTTCTATAAATCACCTCATTAGGAAATAAGAGTACTCAACAGTTTACTTGATCTAATTTCTTTAACACTAGGAAGACCTGAATATTTCCCTAACCTTTTAAAAATAAACAAAAATCTCAGGACAAATTCAGTCTGTCCCTCTTGTACCTTTTCCAGTGCCCAAGCACTGAAAAACTTACTTGAACAATGAACAAGCATGTGACTTTTTTTCAAATTAAGAAAGAAATACTCTTCATCGAAAGCCATGCATGGTTTTGGTGCCACCGCCTACCAATCCCAATAATAAACCTACATTTCCGTTCCTCGTAAATAAAATAAGGAGAGAATCTCTGTACTTTGTGTTGTGTTCATTACACAATGTACCTCTCTGTCTGTAATTCTGACTCAACCTTCACTACTTCAGTCACAGTTCAATGATTGCTACCTCTTTGTTCTCATGCCAACCTTTGCATTCTGCACAACTTTTTTTCTCCATTATGTTGCATTGTACTAAATGTTCTGCCATTCTGCTCAAGTAATCCTGGAGTTGAGAATTGTGAGAATACAATTCAAGACCAGGACAACTGACTAGGTTCCTGCCATTGTTTTCTACCTATTTCCCTGAAGAGCAGGCAAACTTAAAACCAAACTGGTGGCAGCAGGCACACACTGGTATTTTCACTTGGCTTGGCGCTGGTCCTTACCCAGCTTGTACTCCCAATATGGATCTATAAGAACACAATCTAGCACAGAATCTCCCTTTAAGTTGGCAAATCAGGAACTGCCCATCACAATTTTGTTCCCAGAATTATACATTCTCCAAAATCCAGCCTGTTTTTTCAGCTACTTGGTTTCTGAGTTACTATCACAGTTCACGGGTGAAGATGCAGTGGCAGGGGAGTTCATGCAGTCTGTGGGGCTGTTGATCGTCTCATCCGTCAATGTGGCATTTTTTGAGAGCTGTATACCCTGGATCAATTGGATAAGCCGTTTCACTTTTTCCAATGAAGTCTGCATATCCTTTTGTCGGGCAAGTAAAGTGTTCTTAGTCTCCATACATTTCTAAAGAAAAGAAAAATTTATTTTAGTGTGATCAGTTATTGATGCTGCTAAAAAACATATTAAATTCCATTTCATACAATTCCATATAATCTTTCAATGTCCAGGTTGAGGATACACCATATTAGTTCTCATACAAGCCTTGAGTGATAATCCTAATGGTGGCAGCTGGAACTTCATTAAGTAAATAAGACGTCAATTTTGCTGAGAAAATAATAGAAACAATAATTATACTTGAATGGGAGAATATCGGGTGTCATACAAGAACAGAAAAATTTGGGGGATTCAGGTTCACAAGACATTAGATACAGTCAATACGTTCATAAAGCTAATGGAGTAGAGACAGAGCAACAGAATGCAAAGACGTAGTCAGACCAGTTGGGATATTGGAGGTCCATTCACAGAAAGAATAAGTTAATGTAGGTGGCTCAGTGTGGATTTATCAGTATGGTATCAGGTATTTGGAGGTACAAATATAATAAACAAACATACAAAAATCAAGGATAGCAAGAACTGCAGATGCTGGAGTCAGAGACAAAACAGTGTGGAGCTGGAGAAACACAACAGGCCAGGTAGCATCACAGCAGCAGGAAAGTTGACGTTCCGGGTTGGGACCCTTCTTCAAAAAAATACAAAAATCAGGACTATCTTAGCGACAGCATGAGAAATTCCAGACAAATTTGGCGCTGCAGTCATTCCTTCTTCGGGGGATAAACGCTTCATCAACTAATTTAATTTTTTCAACTTTATGAAGAATGTCATTTCACGATTCATAAGATTCAGGAATATACTTTTTAAGAAACCATTTCAAAGTGCAGGACTTGAGTACTATTGAAAGACAAAGACATATTTTGACAAAGTCTTAATGGATGCAAGACAAAAAGCTTCAACCAAGCGTGTATTTTTTCAGCAATGATCATTATAATTTCTATTATGGGGATTAGAATTGTGTATGCAAGGTAAATTAGAGGACGTGGTTTGAGAAACTGGTAAAGAGACCCCCCCAAGTAATTTCAATGCAAAGGGTGGTCAATGTTTAATACATTCTGAGCTGGAAATGGAAACAATAAACAACTGATGACTCCTTTGAGTTTCATGATGCAGACAGCAAATACACAACCATCCCAAAAAGCAATGATTTCCTCATATCAAAGAAGGACTGGTAAACAAGGGGAAGTCTTAAAGTATCCAAATACATTTCAGATTAAAGGACAGGTTTGAAGCCGAAGATAATTAACTTAACATTTTAACTGATACACCCCTGTCGAGTTATGCTCAGAATAGTTTCTCCAGAGATTTCCTTTTGGTTGTGGGCTTTTATAGAAAGGCAGTGGAGGGCAAACTGGAAGCAGCCTTCAGACAAGCAGACAGAGAATCTGCCATAAGCAATAGGCCAGTAACAGAGAATTATCACAGAATTTTCTAATGTGGATTCACTAAGCAAGAATGCAGTGAGGCCCATGCTAGATGCAAGAGCCTCGAAAAATCCCTTATTCCACTCAGTATATTAGAAATATTGGGTCGAGTCAGTGGACACAGTCAACGTGAAATCTGAAATTTTCACACAAATTTTAAAATATCAAATTGTGTGCTAACCTTATTTACAGAAACAGGCACTACATAAAATTTTGTTGTGTCAGGTGAATCCAAACTGACTGTCTTCAGTTTGAAATTTGAAGTTTATTATGCTTCTACTTTTGTTCTTGCTCAATTTTGCTGCGCATTTTGACTACTCTAGGGTATGTGGTACAGGCTGTCTTTCCAGTTGTTGCATAGTCAAAAAGGGTGCTCCGCCATGTAATCACTAAGTGAAAACAGCTTTCAAATTACAAAACCTAATCTGTTATTAAAATTCACCCTACTGGCAGGCCAGCACCATACATCCTGGTTGTGAAATTCTAACAAAGTGGATTCCTTCAAAAACTAAAACTTATCACCAATCCAACAATTGGTTTCCAAGCTCTGGGATTGGAATCTTGAAATAAAGCCAACTAATGCAAGCACACTATACTGAATAGTTAAAATATCAGTACACCAGTATGAAATATCCTTTGACAGATGATAACAGTAAGTATATCCCGGAAAAGTCCTTTATTTCAACTGAAGGATAAAGTTTTTGATCTGTCCTCATTGCATCATTAAACTCAAAGATGTCATCAAAAACTCAATTCCCAACTTTGATCCTATTAAACATGAGCCGCTCTTTGAACTGAAAATACTTTAAATCTGTTTACCAGCATCTCAAACCAGGTGCTCTCATTTAGCTTATATTTACAAAATTTCAATCCCCATAATAAAAGTTATACTGAGTATTTCTGAGAAAAGACATTTTGTTGAAATTTTTCTTATACTCATCAGGACGTTATGACAAGTAACAATGTGTCTTTGTTTCTTTGCAGTACTCAAGTCCTGCAGTTCCAAATTACTATTTAAAAATTATATTCCTAAAACAAACTATATCAAACCTGTAACTATAATTCTCTGGAACTAGTATCTCATTTTCAAACTTACCTGTTGTAAGTTTGCACAGCCAGTGAGGAAAAAGTAAAGTCTGAATGATGATTCACTAGCCATAGCTATAAGATTGGCTATGTTAGGCCTATAATTTGATTGGTTGGTACGTACAACCTTCTTGTCCAGTTACACTGTTTTCTCATAACGTAGTTACAAAATGACTTGTGGGTTAAAACATCACAACTGTATGGTTGACATTTTTGAAGATTTCTCTTGCTACTTCCACCAAACAAGACAGTACTTCTTGAACTAAAAACTCCAGTCTGTTCCAGATTAGTTCACAGGTCAGCGCAACATTGAGGGCCGAAGGGCCTGTTCTGCACTGTATTGTTCTATGTTCTTCTCAACACCCAGTTTCCAAACATGAAAACAAACTGCACAAAAAATAGTTGTCACCTTCCAGAAAATGCTGTTCTGTTTTGCTTCTTACTTCTAATTTATGACGATAACTTTATGTTTCTATGTCAGACCAACAATCTCTTGTGCCTGGAGTTTGTGTTACTCACCGATATGAAATTACTCAGCTGTTTGACTTTCTGTTCTAACTGTTCTCGCTCCTGCTTTAGCTCCGCACTCCACTTCAACAACTTCTGCTTTTCTTCTTCTTTTGCTGAATAGAAAAATAAAATTTGAGAACCTACAACAAATTTAACAAACGTAGCTAATACTGATGATTAGACAACAGCTGAGAAAAATAGCAGACTCTTTGAAAAGGAATTGTATTAATCCAAATGAGCATAGTCAAGAACAAAGAACAAAGAACAAAGAAAACTTACAGCCCAGGAACAGGCCCTTCGGCCCTCCAAGCCTGTGCCGATCCAATTCCACTGTCTAAACCTATCACCCAATTCCTAAGGATCTGTATCCCTCTGCTCCCCACCTACTCATGCATCTGTCCAGACGCACCTTAAATGAATCTCTTTGAAAAATAAAACAGGGTGTTGCACACTTTATGTCAGATGGGTCAGTTTTTGTCCAGTGTGTGCAGGAGGGTTTCCTGACACAGTACATAGATAGGCCAACAAGAGGCGATGCCACATTGGATTTGGTACTGGATAATGAACCAGGCCAGGTGTTAGATTTGGAGGTAGGTCAACACTTTGGTGATAGTGACCACAATTCGGTCACGTTTACTTTAGTGATGGAAAGGGATAGGTATATACCGCAGGGCAAGAGTTATAGCTGGGGGAAAGGCAAATATGAGGCGATTAGGCAAGACTTAGGATTCATAGGATGGGGAAGGAAACTGCAGGGGCTGGGCACAATTGAAATGTGGAGCTTGTTCAAGGAACAGCTACTGCGTGTCCTTGATAAGTATGTACCTGTCAGGCAGGGAGGAAATGGTCGAGCGAGGGAACCGTGGTTTACTAAAGAAGTTGAATCTCTTGTCAAGAGGAAGAAGGAGGCTTATGTAAAGATGAAGTGCGAAGGCTCAGTTAGGGCGCTTGAGAGTTACAAGTTAGCCAGGAAGGACCTAAAGAGAGAGCAAAGAGGAGCCAGGAGGGGACATGAGGAGCCTTTGGCAGGTAGGATCAAGAAAAATCCTAAAGCTTTCTATAGGTATATCAGGAATAAAAGGATGACTGGAGTAAGATTAGGGCCAGTCAAGGACAGTAGTGGGAAGTTGTGCGTGGAGTCCGAAGAGATAGGAGAGGCGCTAAATGAGTACTTTTGATCAGTATTCACACATGAAAAAGACTGTGCTGTCGAGGAGAATACTGAGATACAGGCTATTAGGCTAGACGGGATTGAGGTTCATAAGGAGGAGGTGTTAGCAATCCTGGAAAGTCTGAGAATAGATAAGTCCCCTGGGCCGGATGGGATCTATCCTAGGATTCTCTGGGAAGCTAGAGAGGAGATTGCAGAGCCTTTGGCTTTGATCTTTTTGTCGTCATTGTGTACAGGAATAGTGCCAGAAGACTGGAGGATAGTAAGTGTTGTCCCCTTGTTCAAGAAGGGGAGTGGAGACAACCTTGGTAATTATAGACCAGTGAGCCTAATTTCGGTTGTGGGTTAAGTGTTGGAAAGGATTATAAGAGAGAGGATTTATAATCATCTAGAAAGGAATAATTTGATTAGGGATAGTCAACATGGTTTTGTGAAGGGTAGGTCGTGCCTCACAAACCTTATTGAGTTCTTTGAGAAGGTGACTATACAGGTGGATGAGGGTAAAGCGGTTGATGTGGTGTATATGGATTTCAGTAAAGCATTTGATGAGGTTCCCCATGGTAGGTTATTGCAGAAAATTCAGAAGCATGGGATTGAGGGTGATTTAGCAGTTTGGATCAGAAATTGGCTAGCTGTAAGAAGACAGAGGGTGGTGGTTGATGGGAAATGTTCATCCTGGAGTTCAGTTACTAGTGGTACACTGCAAGGATCTGTTTAGGGGCCACTGCTGTTTGTCATTTTTATAAATGATCTGGATGAGGGCGTAGAAGGATGGGTTAGTAAATTTGCGGATGACACTAAAGTCGGTGGAGTTGTGGATAGTGCGAAAGGATGTTGCAGGTTACAGAGGGACATGGATAAGCTGCAGAGCTGGGCTGAGAGGTGGCAAATGGAGTTTAATGCAGAAAAGTGTGAGGTGATTCACTTTGGAAGGAGTAACAGGAATACAGTGTACTGGGCTAATGGTAAGATTCTTGGTAGTGTGGACAAGCAGAGAGATCTTGGTGTCCATGTGCACAGATCCCTGAAAGTTGCCACCCAGGTTGACAGGGTTGTTAAGAAGGCGTACGGTGTGTTAGGTTTTATTGGCAGAGGGATTGAATTTCGGAGCCATGAGGTCATGTTGCAGCTGTACACAACTCTGGTGCGGCCGCACTTGGAGTATTGCATGCAGTTCTGGTCACCGCATTATAAGGAGGATGTGGAAGCATTGGAAAGGGTGCAGAGGAGATTTACCAAGATGTTGCCTGGTATGGAGGGAAGGTCTTATGAGGAAAGGCTGAGGGACTTGAGGCTGTTTTCGTTAGAGAGAAGGTGGTTAAGAGGTGACTTCATAGAGACATACAAGATGATCAGAGGATTAGATAGGGTGGACAGTGAGAGCCTTTTTCCTCGGATGGTGACAGCTAGCACGAGGGGACATAGCTTTAAATTGAGGGGTGATAGATATAGGACAGATGTCAGAGGTAGATTCTTTACTCAGAGTAGTCAGGGCATGGAATGCCTTACCTGCAGCAGTTGTAGACTCGCCAACTTTAAGGGCATTTAAATGGTCATTGGATAAACATATGGATGATAATGGAATAGTGTAGGTTAGATGGGCTTCAGATTGGTTTCATAGGTCGGTGCAACATCAAGGGCCGAAGGGCCTGTACTGCGCTGTAATGTTCTATGTTCCCACAGGCTCTTTTATTATATTTTTGAGTTGCTGGGTGGACTGCACATAAAACTTCAATCCATACAACCATAGAAGGGGAGGGAGGAAAGAAAGACACAAGACAACACAAAATCTCTGTTCTGAAGAACAAAAGGATCAGTTTAATTCTTAGCTGATCTGATATATAATCAATGATGAGTCAACATTTATCGTAGACAGGCTTAGAGAATAGCGAATTCTTACCAGCTTTGTAGGCAATGTAAGAATGGACAATAGCTAATGTTCCAGGCCACGGGATTGCTTCTTCCTTTTTAAGGATCTATAAACAGAATGTTTCCAACAGTGATAATAGGAACTGCAGATGCTGGAGAATTCAGGATAACAAGGTGTGGAGCTGGATGAACACAGCAGGCCAAGCAGC
>JAHRHZ010000063.1:50960016-50996534 GCA_024137785.1 Ginglymostoma cirratum | reverse complement strand
GCTGCTTGGCCTGCTGTGTTCATCCAGCTCCACACCTTGTTATCCATGTTTCCAACAGTGATGGATAGAACATGTCACTTGCTTAAACTCTTCACAGTCCTAGCATTTGCTGAAAACAAATATAATTTGCTTAATTAACAAGGAAAAAACTGACGAGTGACAAGACAAGACTTGCCTTTGGGTAAAGGCTGGTCAATCCGTAAAGTACTGAAGTAAATTTATTCTTTGTAATTTTCTTTCCCTTTGTATTGATGCCTCAGAGTACAATTTGCATTTCAATGGAAGAAAATTAGATATTTTTGAATCATGACATATCAACAGCAATGTCCAAATTGTGCCTGGGAATGCATATGACAAATGGATGACCATGGTAGAGAATAAACTGTTCGTCTCTTTATTGGGTGGTGGTATCAGATATTCTCAGAAGAGGTGCAGCAGACTGAGATGCAAATAACATGCCTTAATTAAAACCACACAAAAATGCTTTCATACACATGCAGTATTTTTATGCATACCACTTATTATGGATCTCTCTTCAGAAACTTTGGCAAACTAGTACCTAGAAGTTCTAAATTACAATTGGTTCAGGCGAGTTATAGGTTGAGACTGTTTATACTGAGTGTCACGTCAGATCTTCACCAGGTATCTGACAGAATTGATTTGCATTCTCCACATTCTAGACTTACACGTGATTTCAGAGATGGAAGAACATTCAGTTCCTATAACACTGTCTGATGTAATTAAACTAAGCAGACACTACTTAACTCAGGGATAATAAAATGGTCACTGTAATCCCCAATAAGCAGAGAACAGCTAAAGATGGTAATTTATCAGATAATATTCACTGCTGATTTTATTATGTTAGTCTCCTGATTTATATCTATGTGTATACCCTGGAGTGTTTGAGACACTGTATGGCATAATGAAATTAAAATTGAAGAGCAAATCCCACCAAAAAATGTTACCAAAACAAAACCCTCAAACTACTACAGCTATATTAGACTAAATTATGTCTAAGGCACTATCTATGCCCACACCTGCTCCTGACATTTGGGACAAATCCACATTCCTTTGGGAATGGCTTTTAATGGCGGGTCCAGGCACTCCAGGTGATACACACGAGAACAAGTGTCACACATCAGCAGCTGTCCACTACGCCGACACACAGAGCAGAAATCCTCATGGATGTCACCCTATCAAAAAAAAAGTTACACAATCATTTACATGTTTAAATTATAATTTGGGGTTTTAACTTTTGCAATGGTTATTAGCACTGGGCTGCCAATGTGGCAGACGCTAGCCTAAATAAACATTTGACCTAGGCTCCATGACATCCACAGCACTAGGAATTCTGACTATGAGATTCAAATTTGGATTCCAGTCAGAGCTAAAATTTCCCCTCAAGCTTTCCTTAATCCAGCCTCAGCCACATCTTAAAGTGGAAGCAAAAGCAGGTTTGTGTAGGGAAGAGCTTAACAGCATCACTGAAATGCAGTGTTTGGTAGATTGTTATCTGTGTTGGTGCCAAAGGGCTGGACCACAAATGAGACACGTGGAATTCGAAATTTTTTTCTTAATACTTTCTTTTCCTTTTTGGTTTATTACAGACATACCTGCAAGTGTATGTAAATTGCTTGAGAATAACATCTTAAATCTAGACCTAGTTTTTACTCATGACATCACTAGATATTATATTGACTTCTAATAAGGTATCTTATGTAACACAACGTTCACTGCAGAATTTTAAATAAAATTTGATGAAGATAAATAATTAAATGAAAGAATGAATGAATAAATGAACAAATAAACAAATACATAAAAATGTGATTGGGTTGCACTGTGGACAGGCAGTTGAAACAGATTATGAGTATCCCTCCAACTCAGTCAATTTGTTTCCCAACCCACATTTTGCTTTAAATGTCATTCTAAAGAGATCTATTCCAAGCCTGCTCCATTTTCACCACACAGTACTTTCCAGTCCAATCTGCCTTTACTTTTGAATCCTAATCAACTTTGGAACAAAAAAAAACTCCAAGTTCAGTGCTTAAAGACAGCCTGAAATACATTTTAAACAAATATAAATGCACTCACAGACAAGGTTGTATTTTTTGTGATGTTTTCAATGTCGTTTGTCTCATCTTGTATCTTGCTGACAGGGCCCCTTTGTAAAGTAGCCCTTGTGGCTAAATAGGGCAAACCCTAGTTAAAGATGTTTTAAAATAAAAAAAAAAAATTTGTAATTGTCCATTCGTGGTATTCCATGTTAACCCATTTAGATTCTTCTGAATTGTTACAAAATGTAATTGTGTGTTGCTGCAATAGCTGCTAGTCCATCAACTGCCCTCTGCACAACAAACAATTAACTGTTCACATGCTAATTCTCAAATACACCAAGTACAAATTAATACATATTTCCTGTTGCACTTTGGGAAGAATCATTCAGTGGAGATCAAATTCTGCAACTGAATTTTGCTTGAGCTAAAACTGAAAGTTTGTTCCCAGAGAACAAACAGGATACCACCTCTGACACACAATAGCTTTTAAATTAAAAAACAATTTCGATGGGGATTTCAGTAACATCACTTCTGAAAAGAGAAACTGGGAGAAAGGAGGCTATCAATTAATATTTAAGTTGTTATAACTGAACGAGAGTTTTAAAAATATCCCCAATGAAGTTAACATTACTCATTCTATTATTTCCAGAATAAACCTTGCATATGTATAAATGAACTCTTTTCTGAAAGTGCAACCATATTAAATGCGCTATATATTTGCCCCTCAAAATTAAATTTGAAACTTTTCAACAATTAAATTTTTCTTTCTCAATGCAGTTCTAGATATTAATAAACTCTTGATACATTACAGAATCAATGTAAGGACAAAATTCAAAGTTATTTCTCAGTTGCAGGAATTCTACTTAATGTAATCATTTATAACATCTGCATCCATCTACCATTTCATATTGAACATCAGTGAAAACACTGAATTAGAAAGTCAGGAAAAGGAAATGCTCATTCCTCTTGTATGTTAATTCTTCTACCTTAGCATACAATCATATTGTGCGCAACAACACGGTTTTTAGCTCTATGAGCCTGTGCACTATATTAAGTTTTACTAAAGTATTCAAAACATACAGATAGAGATAGAGCAGTGAAAAGAATGCGCAACAGCAAGGTTTTTTTTTGCAGGTGTCGGGGTGAAAGAGAAGGACTGATGCACAAGAAGTATTCTTTCTTATAAGTCAAATCACTACAAACATCAGAGCTTTATTTTTTAACCTTTCAAAACACATTTTTAACAGAATTTCAAGATGAGCGGATAAACACTTATGAAGTATAATTAAATTACAATCAGATTACAAATGAGCCCAACCTGACAAACTCTCTGACTGACCGACTTTCCAGATACACCTAATGGTCTAGTGTTTCACCAGACGTACTCAGAAGATAGGAATAGGAGCCAGCTACTTCACTCATTGAGCTTGTTCCGCAATTCAATGAGATCAGGGTGACCCAACTCCATACTGTTACCTTTGCCCAATATCCCCTAATTCCTTTGGACCATAAAATACTATCAATCTTAGATTTAAAAGTAACATTTGATGTAGCATCATTTGTGAGCATTAAACATGAATATTTTAAAAAAGGAAAAGTAGACCATTTGTCTCGAGTCTGCCCTGCCATTCAACAAGATCACAGCTAATCTGATTGTGGCCTCAACTTCATTTCTTGTTTGTTCTACATAACCCGCAAATTCCTTGTTGATCAAAAACATTTCACAGCCAATGATTCAGCTTCCACTGGTCAAGAGAATTCCGAACACAAATGGCCTTCTGAGAAAATAAGTCCTCATTTCAGTCTTAAATGGGAGACCTCTTATTTTGAGGTTGCATCCCCTAGTTCTAATTTCTCCCCTGAGGAGAAACATCCTCTTAACATCTACCTGTTAAGTCTCCTCAGATCACCTCTTATTTTTGCAAACTCCAATGACAATAACCGCATCTGCTCAATCTTGCCTTACAAAACAACTTACAAGACAGAAATCAACAAAGCAAATCTTCTTTGGGCTGCCTCCAATTCAAGCATATCCCTCCTTAATTAAGAAAGCTTAATGCAGCAGTCCAGGTTTGGTCTCATCAATGTCCTGTATTATTGTATTGCAACAGCCTATTCTCATACTCCAGCACTTTGCAATAAGGCCAGTATTTGACCTCCTAATTAGTTGCTGTATCTGTTTGCTATCCTTTTATGATCATGTACAAGGGAAACTACAGCCCTCTGTACTGCAACACTATCGTCTCTCCTGATTTAAATAATATTCTTTCATATTCCTCCGATCAAAGTTGTTAAACTTCACATTTCTATACCATACACCTTTAGCCAGATTTCTTCCCAATCACTTAATTCATTTATATTACTCAAGACTCCTTGAGCTGGATTTTTGTCAAGAGCTGGCAAAATGGCCTTTTGCAGCTTCCCAAACATAAGTCTGCCTCTGAACTGTCATATTTTTGTATCTTGGAGGCTAAGGCGGGTTCCAGCAGCAGTTTGCAAGTTGTAGTTGAGCACAGCCTTGGGATTGGGTCAGGATGTGTTTGGAGTGAACATGGGTTCTTCCCTGTCTTGTGCCCAATAACAGGGTTATGGTGCCAACATCAAAAATCTTTCCAGAGATAGAACAGACTGCATTGGAGACAAACTATGGCCATGGCTCTGTAAATACTGGTGAGTTGGTTGAACAGACCCCATGCGCGAGGTGCACAATATACTTCTCTCAGAACATAGTCAAGAATAGAACAGCAACAGCTCTCTGGCCCGCTATGTTTGCATTGATCATGATGCCTTTCTAAACTAATCCTACCTGCCTGAAAACAGTCCATATCTCTCTATTCTCTCCTCGTTCGTGTCTGTCTAAATGCTTCTTAAACATTGCTATTGTTTCTGCTTCTACCACCTTCCCTGGCCAGGTGTTTCAGGCACCAACTATCCTCTGTAAAAAAAAAAACTTTCCTCGCACATCACCTTTACATTTTTCCCCCTCTCATCTTAAACCCCATGCACCTAGTATTTGACAATTCCATCTAGGGAAAAAGGCTCTAACTCTCCATCTTATCCATGCCTGTCATAATTTTGTACATTTCTAACAGGTTATCCCTCAGCCTCCAACGCTGGCAAGAAAATTCCAAGTTTTTCCAATTTCTCCTTCTAGCCAATAAACTACAAAGGCAACATTCTGGTAAACATTTTGCGCACCCTCTCCAAAACCTCCACATCCTTCCTACAGAAGGCGACTCTAGACTGCACATCATACTCCAGATATGGCCTAACTAAAGTCTTATACAGCTTTTCTTTATTCTTTCATTGGATGTAACCTTCACTGGCAAGGCCAACATTTGTTACCCATTCCTAATAAAATTATCTTTGAACTGAGTATTTTGCTCTGCCATTTTCAGAGGGCAGTTAAGAGCTAGTCTCATTGCTGTAGGGCTAGAGTCAGATTTAGGCCAAGTCTGACAAGGACAGATGTCCATTCCTGCAGGACTGTAGTGACCAAGAAATGTTTCATGACAATTGATGATAGTTTCATGGTTGCCAACGCTGATGATTATTCTATTCAGATTTATTAACTGAACTTAAATTTTGCCAAATGTCATGGTGAATTTTGGGTCTCCAACAGACAGGTACCACCTCCAGAAGGGTGACCCTTAATGTTTCAACAGTTCCCCTAGAAAAACGTGTTTTCCACATCCATTTTTTTCAAGACCATACAGGACACTATACATTTCAATCAAGTCATCCAACTGTCTTCTAAACCCCAGTGGAAATAAGCTCAATGTGTCCAACTAGGCATCATAATCATTCCAGCTATTATTCGAGTACTACTTCCACTTAAACACATGCAATGCATTTATATACTGTGAGGACTCAAAACTGCACATAATATTAGAGATGACCTGTACAACAAAAGCAAAGATGCTATCCTTACATGTTCAACTCCTCTTGTAGTAAAAAATAACATCCCTTAATACATGACGTATTAGCATCCTAACTTTTTGTGATTCATGCACTGAAAACACCTAAATCCCTCTACACCTTGGAAAAGTGCAGTCATTCTTTACCTAAGTTATACATGGATGCTTTTATGTTCAATTCCTCTCATAATAAAAGATAGCATCCCATTACCATTCTTGATTATGTGCTCTACCTGGATAATAACTTTTTCTGACTCATGCACCAAATCACCCATATTCCCGTGCACCTTGGAATTCAGCAGTTGTTCTCCATCTAAATATTTTCATTGTTCCTGTCAAGTGAACAATTTCACATCTTCCGACACTACACTCCACTTGTCAGAATTTTGCCTACTCACAAACCGTATGTGCCCGCAACTTTCTTCTTCACAGCCTATTTTAATTGTGTGTTGTCCATGAATATAGCAACCGTGACTTTGTTCCCCTCACCTAAAACATTCTAAAAAGTTGAGGCCCCAGTATAAACCCATGCAGGGCTTTATTTGTCATGTGAAGGCCAAGCCAATTATCTATCCAAGCTAATATGCCACCCCCTACAATATGAGGTTTCAGTTTCAGCAACTATCTTTGATGTGACACCTTTCCAAATTCCTTCTGGCAATCCAAGTATATTATAGCCATAGGTTTTCATATGTTATTTCAAAGAACTCCAAAAAAATTAAACACAATTCCCCTTTGATGAAACCACGCGACACTTCTTGATTATCGAGTCTTTCTGAATGCACAGCGATAATCTCTTTAACGATCTATTCTAAATGCTTTCTCTTGACAGATAGAGTTAACCGGCCTATAGCTTCCTCTTTTCTGCCTTTACCTCTTCTTGAACAGAGGGGTTAACTTGCTACTTTTCAGTCCAACGGAGTGACTTCATAGAGGTTTATAAAATCATGGGGGGCAGGGATAGGGTGAAGAGTCAAGGTCTTTTTCCCAGGTGGGGGAGTCCAACACTAGAGGACATAGGTTTAAGGTGAGGGGGGGGGGGGAATTTTAAAAGAGACTTGAGGAGCAACTTCTTCACTCAGAAAGTGGTGCGTGTATGAGACAAGCTGCCAGAGGAAGTGGTGGAACCTGGCACAATTACAACACTTAAAAGGCACCTGGATGGGTATGTGAATATGAAGCGTTTACACGGATATGAGCCAAGAGCTAACAAATGGGACTAGATCAGTTTAGGATAGCTAGTCAGCATGGATGAGTTGGACCGAAGGGCCAGTTTCCATGCAATATAACTCTATGGCTGTATGAGTATTGAGTAAATTAGCAGGGCAATAAATTGATCATAACTATTTATACAGTGAGCCATCTACACTGTAGTTGAATTGCAGTGTGTCTTATTAAGTTTCAAGTAAGTGCACTGAATTACATTTAATAGAAGAATCATGTATCAGATTTTGAGGGACAATGAGGTTAAGTAAGCATGCAATAGTATGCAAATATAAAACATATATATAAATGTAAAGGTCTAGATAGTTGTCCAAAAGCTCTCAAATAGTATAAAACAGCTTATCGTGACAGTTTATAGAAGAGTAATCTAACTTTCAACATAGAAACAAAGACTTTAATTTTAAATTTATGGTTATAGAACAGTGTGTGATGCATTATACAGATGTAGTCTTTGCTCAACAACCATAGTAATGTGGTGAGCAAGCAAGTTAGGTGAAGGAGGAAAGGCTCACAATGTAGTTTAAATTGCTATAGTATTCCTTCTTTATTATCCATTATCCACAATACAAGACAAATAAATAAGCCTGCATAATTAATACCTCAATGTGCTGACTTATTAACCTTATGAAATTTGGCAACTTACATCTACAGAGCTGGGGCTGGATGCAGACTGTGCTGGAGCACCAAAACTGAGCAAACTTTCTGTTTTTTCGAAATCTGGGGAGGCAGGATGACTTGGAGGGGAGGAAGGTGCCATAGCCCCTATACCCAGCACACTAGTGTACTTAGGAGGGCGACCTACATACAAGAAAAAAAACACAAAATATATACACACATACCTTCAACCACTGATCCTCATTGGCTGCCATTGAGGAAAGAGGAGGAGGAGGAGCAACATTAATAAACAGTTTTAAATTAATCAAAACAAGGAACAAGTAAAAATACATAACTGGCATGTAATTAAAGGGAAGAATGACAAAATTTAACCAGCACTAATATGTCGGACAAGTGTTACTTGGTTTAATGTACAGAAAAGACACATCTAATCAAAATTATAAACAGTAATACTGGTCGTTGTATTATACTGTGAACTATAATAATTACTAACTTTTACAGCTCAAATTTCCAAAGTTACTACGTCAGGGTTGAGTACCTAGTAATCAATGAACAAACTGTAACAAATCAACCTCCTGAATGACTTATTTCAATTCAATGCATGGCAAAATGTTTCAAAGATATTATAGTGAGGCCATTCTAAATCAAATGCCAATGCAGTTGTTTGGTACACAGTAATGGTTGCTCAAATCCCAATTCTAACAACAACTTATATTTCAGAAAACTGCTACATTTCGCCAATTAAAATAACATTAGATACTAATTATTGATATCGTTTTTCATAGAAATAGTTCTAAATACCCATTACAAAACTAAAATCCAATATTATATTCGGGAATACACATGCACAGATTTCATAACTCAAATGCATGAAATATTTGTTAACACCCAATACAGAGCCCGGTGAAACATATGTCACTTCTTAGTTAAGGAGGCACGAACTAAGCATCCTTTTGCAAAGTCCATCAGTAATATACTGTTTGCTTCTCTTCAAGTATCTGAATTTGAAACACTTCCTGGTCAGGCCTTCAAGGTCCATGCAAGAAAGTTTAAAAAAATGAGTACTCTCATTGCAACTTTCACAGAGTTGAAGGGTGCTTTGCAGGCAGCCAAGCATTTGTGACGATCTAAAATAATTTCCAAACGTCAAAATAGCAGCAATTATTATTCTGGAGCCATTTTAAATCAAAGAGAAAAGCACTTCACAGAACAATAAAAACTGCTGCAGAACCAGGATCTATTTGGTTCATCTCTGAAATAGTTATCCATTTATGCCATTCTCCAAAGTCTAAAAATAAACAATTCCTACCTCTTTTAAAAACCATAAACACTTTGCTACCACCACATTTTCCTAATAGGCAATCATTCCATGTTTTAACAAGTTCATGTAAAAAGATGTTGAAGATGCTTTTTTTTCTGAAGATGGGTCTAGGCCCGAAACGTCAGCTATCCTGCTCCTCTGACGCTGCTTGGCCTGCTGTGTTCATCCAGCTCTACACCTTGTTATCTCTCTTCAAACCCTAGCTTCATTCTTTTGATTATTTTAAAGTATGCTTTCTCGTTGATTACTTAACAACTAGTGAAATTTACCTTATCAAAATCTTTGATTACTTATAATGTTCATTCTTCAACAGATTTAACCAAGACTTCCCACTGGGTGGGTTCACCAATTCACACAAGTCCAATACAAAAAGCGTGAAACACATTGATGCACCTTATTATCCCAAAGACTTTTAAATGATCTGCTAGTTAGTTGCCCTACAGGAGGTTGAGTCTTCATAATGTAAGTTTGATCTTTTTTTCTATTTTTTCTACATTACTCCACAAAAAGGTTACTGTACCGAGACAACTGATGTACTAACCTTCATTTCATATTTCAGGGGATTTTGACTAAAACAATCACCAATAATTTCTAACAGTCTGTGTTTCAGAAGATCAAATCTCTCATGCATAGAAAAAAATTTAAAAGTGAATCTATACTGCGTCTCAGAACTACTGCATTTTCATTAGGATAAGTTATTGCAATAAATTTCACGAAGGAACAGCAAGTCACCAACAAAAAAAAAAGCCGACTGATGATCATTTTTATAGAATAAATAATGGTGATAGAGAGGCTGAACTACTAGGGCTAAAAGATGCAAGTTATAATTTAGAGTTGAAGGTAGACTATTCAGCAAGGACAAAGAACAGGGATGTTTGAATGCGATTGATCTTTTGCACAAACACAAGACCATCAGTAACTTTACATTCTGTATTCTCATGTACATCACAGCTTGCTTGGTAAATGGTGTGAACTCGCTCGGGAAGGGAAAGGATATAAAACTAAATGAAAGAGAATACTTCAATGAAGACAACTGCCTCCACTGTTAGCCCTTCACTGCAGAATAAATATAACACGCCTTCATTCTGCTTCTCTAGTCAAAACAAATGTCAGACAAAGGAAAAATGGAAATAACATACTTTGCCTTATGGTGTCCTGTCAACTAAGTAGCAATAGACACGATGAGATTGGATGCCATGGGGAAACAGCACTTGTTTTTTTGATCTACAGGTTACAATCTGAGCAACGGGAAAATGGGGAAGAGGTTGGCAAGACTGAATCACTGGCAAGGAAAATAAGAAGGTAGAAATAAATTTGCAAAGTTGAATTAAAATCATTGTGTGAAGTTTTTATTCAGATCAATTAGGGATAGAAGATGACCTCACTGAGGCAAAGACAAATACGGGCACCGGGTTTTTGTAAATTCACTTGTGGAACGTGGGCATCGCTGGCTGGCCAGCATTTATTGCCCATCCCTAGCTGCCCTTGAACTAAGTCAGGCCATTTCATCAGGCAATTCAGAGTCAACTACATTTCTGTGGATCTGGAATCACATTTAGCCAGACAAGCTGAGTATGGCAGATTTCTTTCCCTGAATCAGATGAGTTTTTCTGACAATCAGCAATCAATTCATAATGCCATTTCTGATTCTACCATCTGGCCATATCAGGATTTGAACTTGGGTCTCCAGAACATTACCTCAATTTCTGGATAATACCACTAAGCCATTGCCTCCCCTTTCTTGTTGAGTAATCAGATAGGCTTGAGGGGTCAAATGGTCTATTCCTGCTCCTATTTCTTATGTACTCGAAACAAGCATTATAAAGTGGTTTACGTATTTATATTTCCCACTAGGTTAGGCTTTTTAAAAATTATTAACTGTGTATAGGCACATAAATGTGACGCTTATTTCTAGAATCCCATCTTTATTGGCAGCAGGATCCTGAATTCAAAAATATAGACCGGTGATGCAAATAAGTCAAATCATAAAATAAAAATATACATTCTCAATTGCAAACATCCAACATTAAAACATGCAATAACATTTCAAGTGCATAGTGGTATATCTAAAAATTACAGCTTTAACAACCGTAGGACTTCATTTCACATCAATCTTTGCATTGACTGGATAAATCAAATTATCAAAAAGAATGTGTGGGCTGCATTCAAGTTTTTTTTCTGTAAAATGATGTGTCATGGCATCAGCCAGGGAAAATGCTATTCTAAATATCTCTCGGAGAAAAGATCTAATAATCTCATAGTAAGAGATCTTCCTGGGAAACAGTGAAATCAGCAGGTTACAATCACATCTCATTCCAGAGTGACAGGTACAAGGCTAAAGCTAGAGTATCAAATAGCTGTAATTACAATGTTAAAAAAGGACAAGTTGGCCAAGATAAATTATGAAATTAGTTGAAAAATTTATGTCAGTAAATAACCAATGGTAAATATTTAAAGAAACATGTCATAATTCTTCATGAATACTGAAACTGAGACTGGAAACTCCAGAAAAATAGTAATGCATCTGTGACTAATTAAAAAGGTTAAGGATACCATTTAATTACAAGAAAGAATTCATAATATTGCCCAGAATAACACAGCACAAGAACAGGGAACAATACTAAACAAATTTTGTATGCCTGTCTTCAGTGCAAAAGACACAAAACACATACCAGAAATAGAATAAAAGTGAGGAACTCAAAAATAATTTTACACAATAATTAACAGTAAAAAAGTGCAGAAAAATTAATGGAATGAAAAGGTGACAAATCCTCTAGGCTGAAAGCATACATTCTATGGTGCTAAAAAGGGTGATTGGAAAAATGACGGATGCATTAGGTGTCTTCCTAAATTCCAGAGATTCTGGAATATTCCCAATGGATTGGAAGGTAGTAAATGTAATAACATTAGTAAACAAATGAGAGAAACAGTAAATGGGAAAGTCAAACGGCAATCATTAAGAAAATGTCAAAATCCATTGTTAACTAAGTAGCAAGAGAACACTTAGAAAACCTTAACGCAACTTAGATGGCTCAAATTTGATTTTATGAATGGGAAATTATATTGAAATAGCATCTATCATGGTAGTTAAAGAGGAGCTATTAGATGTGGAATAGTTGGATTTTCAAAAGGTATTTGATAAGGCACCATACAAAATGGATAAGTTAAATATTCATGGAGTAGGGGACAATATAACCGGATGGATGTAGAACAGGTCAAACAAAAGAGACAGTAGCAATAGACAGGCAATTTTCAGGTTTACAGCGTGTTGCTCCTTGGGGATCACGCTAAGGAGTTCAGGTGATATGCAGATATGATAGGCAAGTGGAGTTGAGGATTAGCCCAAAAATGTAATTAAAGGTGGAGCATGACCCTCCTCCATATTCAATGCCCTGTATTCATATTAAGCCAAAAAAGCTTTTTGATTTCCTGTTTTCAAATTTTTTTGGGAGGGGAAAGGGAAGAGAAGAATGATGGTGATGATGAGGTGCCTGCACTGCTAAGAAGAAGCCCGAATTGATTTTGATTAAAGTTGTCAATTTTCTTGATAACATTGACAGCATTGTGATTTTGATATTAAAGAAATGGTTTAGTCCATTGTACAAATGCAGCAATCATGAAAAAAATCTGAATATATTACAGCTTACACTTGTGTGTTATCTTTAACTTTGTAAAATATTCCAAGCTTCTTCACAGAAGTACTATCAGTCAACACACAGCACCCAATCACAAAGCCAAGTCAAAGACATCAGTACTATAGACTGTCTTAAAGGAGGGAAGTAAGGTAGACAGGCAAAGAAGTGTAAGGAAATGTTTATGGCCTAGGCATCTAAAAGCACAGATGTCAATGGTGGACCTATGAAAAGAGGTCAGAACTGGAGAAGTATAGTGATCTTGGAGAACTGTAGAAAATGACTGAGTACAGTGTTTCTAAGTTATTAAATATATTAAAATTGTGACAAGTGGGATTACAAGTGGAATATCTGGAACAGGGCTCAAATTCTTCCAAATTCTGATAAGATGAAGTTCAATTTTGAATCATACACAATCCTGAACAAACTGAGTATTTTACATGCTGAAATTTCAGGGATAAGTTACAATCAAATTGCAATCATTCTTATGAATGAATCTCGGCCCCTACATGGACTTCCTTATTGCTAGTATTATGCTAATTAAATTCACAATTACTACAAAATTGATATATTAATCTATAAAATGACATTATTTAAATCTAGCATGTAGAATATTACAAATGGAACATGAGGTAATCTCTTGGGTACACATTTTAAAGAGGGAAACGTACAACTTTCAGGTCATAGGAAGGGAAATTTGCTTCAGATAAACTGTTGTCAAAATCTTGGAAGAGAAGATGATACCTACAAGCTGAAACTGTAATAACACAAGGCAGCCTTTTACATGATGTAGTGTACTTGGGATTTCTCAACGTGGGAACAGTGAATATAAATTCACATCATGCTTTGCCAGCCCATTAATGTGTGCACTTTAAAATAACATGATAACATATTTTAAATCAATACACAAAGCAAATGTCACCATCCAAAGTAGTGCAAACACTGGGACTCATTGCAGGGCAGATCATCTCCAAGATAGACAGGGGATATAATAACACTTTCATAGACAAAAAGGGAAAGCAAATTGTGTAAAGTATTTGTGAACAAAATTTGTTTGAAACATTTTGAAGTCTGATCAAAGAAAGAATTGACAGATTGTTAAGCTTATTCATGCTTAGTCTGCAATGAGACACAAAAATCAGCTTAATTTCTCAACACCAACCAACAGCTGAATCTTCCATCCTCTATTACAGTTAGTAGAAACTGGTACAAACTGACATAAGTGAACAATGAAACCTCCAAATATTATTTACCAGAGGTTATTTATGACTTTTTACCTCTTCTCCGAGTCCCAGGTTGCACAGGGCTGTTCAAGTAAGTAACTGCAGACTTTTTGCGCTGTGGAACAAATAAAAACAAAAATAAATACACAGACAGTGAAAATTTCAGAAAACAACAAAATGACTGTCATTTTATGATTTGTGCCTCACATCACCATTGAATTAACATAAGACCATTCCCTCCTACTACTAAACTTATTACAATCTGAACTTAAGACTCCTCTCATTCTGGAAGTTGTCACAAAGCAAACCTCAGACAGCATTCCATGTAGCCAACAGAAAACATATCAATAATACTGAATTCAATTACACCTTCCCTCCCTTCAAAACAGAAATAGAACTGGAAACTATAATTTGGAAATTTTCTAACATGAAGGAATGTAATCATAAGGATTCAAGAACTTCATATAGAACAATAACTGTACTGTAAGATTCAGCAAGTAAGTTGTTCATGTACATGCATTATCAGTACATTTAAAATTTTCATTATTCTGCTTTAATTATTGGAACATATTACAAGTTTTTGTATAGATCCAGATTTAGCTTGCAGTGGTCAGCTGAAGTTTTGGAGCTTGCCTTCACGTTCCAGCTAACTACGACCTGGTTGGTAGCTGCAACTCACCCAATAAGCTGACATTGAAAAAAAGAGGTACACCAGTGAATCCAATGTGTTAGCTCAATCTATGGTAAATTATCTATTCAAGTTTCCAAGAATCATAATCAGATGAAACACTAAACTTACAGTCAGTGGCTTAACCTTACAGTCAATGGCTTTCCCCATTCTTCTCCATCGACCCATGGCTTGAATAACTTACCAATACCAATCAATGCTGTCCCAGAAGGATCTTGGTGACCAAATGGGGGGAATAAAAGAACAAGTAAAAATATCCTCCCAGACATAAATATGCCAAGATAATCTCAGCCAAGATGGGTGGATTTGTTGGCAGAATACCCACTTCAAGACTGTCCAAACAAGTGCTCTTTGAAGAGCTACTCCAGGAGCCAATTCACACACACATCAATGGAAACTGTTTAAAGATAGTTTCAAACTCTTCTACAGCATCTGTTCTATTAATTTCAGCTACAGCACAAGCGGATGCCATAATTCTGACCAAAATGGCCACGTATCCTCAAAGGTGGTGCTAAAGCCCTCCAATCAACATTAGCAATCACCAAAAGAAATGGAGAGAGGGAATCTACTCAAGCCACTGTGGGAAAGCCATTAACTCAGGGGTTTTAGAAGTCATCTTGGGATGAAAAGTGTAAAATATATACTTGTATTTTGATTTTAAGATAGAAGCAGATGAATGTGGGTCAGTTCTGTGAAGGTTTTATTTATAAGGTCAGAAAGCCAAATGGAACAGTGGCATAAATACATCAGTTCCAAGAAAGCATGTGACTGCAGTAGTGTCCCCTGGGAGAACTCTGTAGTGTAAGCAGATAAAATGTTAATATTCTTGAATTTATAATATGCAGAATAAATACATTAAGCCATTTAACTTAGTTTTGACTTCAAAATGGAAAGTTCTGAGGTTTAGTTGCAAAGATGCAGAGTCCAAATCAAAGTAGAACAATTTCTCCTACCAGTAGAATCAAGTCAATACAGGTTAACTGGTATCGAGTCTATGGATCTTCCAAGCCAGTAAAGGTTGGATAGAAAACTTCAAGTTGAGAGAACCCGTTCAGTTTAGGTCATTAGAAATCGACAGAATTTCATGTAAGCAGAATTAAGAATCATAGTTCAAGAAAAAGAAACAAGGGGAAATCAGTTAAGTAAAATTTTTTAACATAAACTGAGAGGAGAGTAATATTCATCTGATTGAAACTCTGCTGGTGTTGGGAAACAGGTTGAAATTTTATCCTGATGTGTTAAGATCTTCCTGCTTTCTGTCACTTTTTTTTTAAACTTTGTGCAATAAATTTGTTATGTTAAAGAACTTTTGCAGCTTTGTGTTTCAGGGACTAACCACAAATTAAGCACCTGCAAATTTAAAAAAAAAAAATCTCAGACCACGTTGCAGTTTGGGATCTGATTTGTCCAGTATTAGCATCAACTAGGATCATAGTAATCCGCAAGCCCATGGGTAACACTGATAATAGATCTGGGCCTTTGTCTCTTTCTTATATCTTGTTTTCCTACCTTTATTTCCATTAGTAAATTTAGCTATAATACAGTGAGTCTCCTCACCTAATAACATTTTTGAATTTTCAGACGGCATTTGAGACGATAATAAGATACCTCCTTAATACTCTACTCAATAAGATAGGAGGTCAAGGTGTTTGAGGTAGTATATTAGCATGGGTAGAAGACTGGCTAACTAACAGAGTTGGGATTGGAGGTGGGTGGTAGAGTCAGGATGGCAACGTGCAGCGCCACGGGGTCAGTGCTAGAGCCAGAATTATTTACAATACATATTAATGACTTAGATGAAGAAAGTGAAGGTACTATCACCAAGTTGCAGATGACACAGAAATATGTGGGAAGGCAAGCGCTAAGGATGACACAACAGTCTGCAGATGGATATAGACAGTTTAAGTTAGATGGACTATACTTTGGGAAAATATGACATCATGCACTTTGGCAAATGGAACAGAGGAGCTAAATACCATTTAAATGCAGAATGCAGAAAACAGAAAACAGACAGTTACAGCACAGAGGAATTTTGGAGTCATCATGCATAGATCACAAAAAAAACTACCAGACAAACTCAACTGATAACATGGAAAGCAAATTTGATGTAGGCCTTTGTTTCAATGGGCATTGGAGTGTAAAAATAGCAAACTCTTGCTAAAAAAAAATACAAGGTACTAGTTAGACTACAGCTGGAATACTGTGAACAGTTTTATCGGCAGACAGATCAGTGCAGTAACAAAAGTAGACTCCTATTTAATTCCTCAAGCTAGATTCTTTTGTGAGAGCTGCCATTGCCAAATTTCTTAAAACAGAACTTGTTAAAGGGATACTGGAAGGTTCAATTAATGCCCCAAGCTGAAGTATACTGACCTATGTCATGCTGTATGGTCATTTCCAATGCACAGTGATGGCATTTGGCCAAAATAAATTACCCAAACCACCATCCAAAATACGATGAACCAAGCGACAGCAATTGCTCCGGACTATGCAGTCTACCTTGCTGATTATTGGTCTATGGTGACACTTGGAATAATCAGAAACTCTATTTAGAAGATTATAATCAGCTGACATAGTGATAAACCTTGTCAAAAGTGAGTTTACAAATCTATGGGCAACCTACCTAGGACACGTTGCAGGGCAAGGGCAAGTGCTGCCAAGAACAGCCAAAGTACAGGCTCTGGTAAAGTTCCCTGTACCTAAAACTAACAAGGAAATTAAGATTCTTGGGGATGTGTGGTTTCTCCCGCAAGTCTGTTCCAAACCTCAGCACTGGAACGGCTCCAACAATAGATTTACAACAAAAAAAAGTCAAGGCAATGTGATCACGGGAATGTCAAGCAGCTTCTGAGGGGCAGAAAAGAACGATCAAGGAATCATGGTTGGCTGCTCATAAAATCACTAATCCCTTCTTGGTAGCATTCAACGTGATTGATTTTGTCAGTGTATTTGTCACAAAAAAATGAGATGGACGTAGAGAAGCCTGTTGGTTACTTACCCAAAAAGCTAAATCACCATCAAAAGATACTCTACAGTGGAAAATGAAAACCTCAAACTGCTACTGACTCTTTAACATTTTCATAGAATCCCTACAGTGTGGAAACAGGCCATTCAGCCCAACAAGTCCACACCGCTCCTCTGAACAGCATCCCACCCAGACCCATTCCCCTACCCCGATTTCCCCATGTCTAATCGACTTCATCTAAACATCCCAGGGCACTACGGGCAATTTAGCATGGCCGATTCACCTACGCTATATGTCTGTCACAGTTACAGGGATGTGCTGGCATATTAAGGAAACATGGTTGATGGAACTTTATAGTAGTTCTTAAATAGATAAAACATCTAATTGGGCATATTGATAAGAGTAAAATGGACAAATTTGTTGTGGTCAGTGGAGTTTAGGACTGGAGAGGGGCAGTGTACTACTCCAGTTTCATCAGAAAATCTTCTCTCAAAATTCTCTTCTCCCAGTTTCTTCAATGTACCCAAGTAACTTAACTTCCCCAGTCAGGAACAATTCTATTAATTCTTTTGGCACCCTCTCTAAAACTTCCACTTTGGTCCAAAAGTGCAGTGCACTACTTGAGTACTAAACGTGTTTGCATTTTCGTCATTTCTGCTGTGGTGCAAGTCTCATTATCCCAACAAACAGGCCATATAATGGTCTATGAATGAGATTTAAAAATGAACTAGCCTGCATTATTAGAGTGTAGAAAAAATCATTTCTCCTGTTAATAATTAAGATTCAAACCCTGAAACCCAACTGATACAAAATTGATCAATTCTCTCAAGAAGTTGGACAGATTTGAATAATTTAACTGGCAAAGAATGGAAACAAAAGGATTTACAGATAATTACAGTGTGGCTGGATTCATCCTGGAGCAACACTAGCTCTAAACTGATATTCAATTTGCGAGGAATAGATTATCAGATTTCATTTCAGTTGGAGAAAAGGATTAAAAAACTTAAGTCTTATTTGAATGTTTGAGAATGAAGGAGGATTATAAATAATTAATTTAATCAAGTGTTCCAAAGAAGAGTCACGGCAGACTCAAAACTTTTGACTGATTCTTTCTTCACAGATGCCTGCCAGTCCTGCAGAGTTCCTCCAACACTTCCTGTTTTTACTTCAGACTTCCAGCATCTGCAGTATTTTACTTTTATTGTTATTAAATCTTGAACTTTGTTTCAGGAGGTTAAATTTATAGGATAGATTTTATGTACTCTAATTGACTGCAGAGGTTCAAGTAATTTAAAAAAGACTTTTAAAAATGTAGTGAGAGAAATTAATGGGGTTAGAGCCTGACAAGTTTGCAGTGACACAAAGTTCTCAGGGATGTGGCCCAGAAAATATTGGATACAATGGTGGATACCTTCCAAAATTATACAGACTCTGCAGCAGTTCCTACAAATTGATGGGTGGAAAATGTGACCCCCACTTTTAAAAAAATAAAGGAGAAAAAGCACCAAGCATTACAGAGTTAGCCTAACATCAGTTGTGGGGAGAACACTAACGCCTGTTGTAAAACATGAGATAACAGAACACTTGCAAACACGAAAAGCTTCACAATCAGCATGATGAAAGGAAATAAAGCCTAACTAATCTATTGAAGTTTTTTGAGGGTGTAACTACAGAATCGATAAGAGAGAATTACAAGAAGGTCTGAGTTCAGAATTAGAGATGAATTACTGCACTTTTACAGGGTCTTGGTAAGGCCACACTTGGGAGCATTGTATGCAGTTTGATCTCCTACTCAACAAAGGATATACTCATCATAGAGACAGTTCAGTAAAGGTTCACTAGTCCGGTATGGGGATGGTAGGACTGTCCTATGAGGAGAGATTAGTCTAACTAGGCTTGTACTCACTAGAAGATTGAGAGAGGGTCTGACTGAAATGTATAAAATTCCAGTGGGGTTAGACTGACAAGATGAAGGATGTTTTTTTCTGGCTGGGGAACCTAGAATAAGGGTTCACAATCTCAGGATATGGAGTAGGCTATTTAGAACAGGAAAGGTCTATTCTGAGGAAAGATCCCCTCATTCAGAGGGTGGCCAACCTATGGAATTTGCTACCATAGAAGGCAGTGGAGGCTGGGTCTCTGAATATATTCAAGCAATATACTGACAAATTTTTAGATGCTGAAGGCATTAAGAGTTGGAGAGAAAGTAGGAATATAATGTTGAGAAAGAGAATCAGCCAACCATAAAGAAAGGCAGAGCAGGCTCAAGTGATCTACTCCTGTTCCTAGTCTCTATGTATTTTAAAAAAACTCACTATTTCCTTCTGAAATCATTGGGATGAGTGTTAGGATCTCAACTGATGCTAGTACCAGACGAGTCATATCCCAAACAGAAGCCTGGGGCTCCATTAATCTTACTTGCTTTGGTTTTAAAGCAATGGTTTTTTTTGTTGAAACGTAAGCATGCAATACTGCAGATTTTGCTTGAACAATACAAAAGAAACAAATTCAAAAGAACTGAAGATAGGGTCCGTTTCCATGTTATGTGACTCTTCGGCCCAACTTGATCATGCCAACCAGGTATCCTGAAGCAGTCCCATTTGCCTGCTATTGGGGCCCATATCCCCCTAAACCTTGCCTATTCACGTAGCTGTCCAAATGTCTTTTAAATATTGTTACTGTACCCACCCCTACCACTTCTTCTGGCAGTCAATTCTGTACACACCACCCTCTGTGTGAAAAAGTTGCCCCTCAAGTCCCTTTTAAATCTTTCCCATCTCATCGTAACCCACCGTCCTCTAGTTTTGGACTCCCCTACCCTGGAAAAAGACCTTGGCTATTCACCCTATCTATGTCCCTCATGATTTTATAAACCTCTAGAAAGGTCACTCCTCAGCCTCGAAAGCACCAGGGAAAGAAGCATCAGCCTACCTAGACTCTCCTTAACCCTCAAATCTTCCAGTCCTGGCAACATCCTTGCAAATCTTTTCTGTACCCTTTCTAGTTTAGCAACATCCTTCCTATAGCAGAGCGACCAAAATTGAACAGAGTATTCTAAAAGTGGTCTCACCAATGTCTACTGAAGCTGCAACATGACGTCCCAGCTCCTATACTCAAAGCTCTGATCAACGAAGGCAAGAACGTCAATGTCTTCTTCACCACCCTGTCAACCTGTGACACTACATTCAAGGGACTATGAACTTGTACACCTAGGTGCCTGTGTTCAACAGCACAACCCAGGGCCCTACCATTAACTGTGCAAGTCGTGCTCTGGTTTGCCTTACTAAAATGCAACATCTCATATTCATCTCAATTAAATCCCATCAGCCACTTCTCAGCCCACTGGCTCATCTGACCTCACCGTATTCTTAGATAACCTTCTTTACTGTCCATGCCACCAATTTGTGTATCATTTGCAAACTTACTAACCATAGAGCCTAAATTGTCATCCAAATCATTGGTATAAAATGATTAACAACAGTGGACCCAGCACTGATCCTTGCAGCACATCGCTGGTCGCAGACCTCCAGTCCGAAATAACAATCTTCTACCACTACCCTCTGTCTTCTACCATGAGCCAATTTTGTATCCAACTGGCTCTCTCTTTCTGGGTCCCATGGAATCTAACTTTACTAACCAGAACGATCCATACTATCTATTTAGAAGACAAAGTAAACAATTTTTAAACCTACCATAGAAGTATAATCCCACTAATTCCAAAAAAAATTCCTTTATAAACTGTAAAGAAACAAACATGTTTTGCATAGCACCCAAAACACACACCCCAGTACAATATTTAAAACATCATTTGTCTCTAACATGTCAGTAGTTTTAAGTCACCTGTGGGTTAAACTTTTAGATTGGAACTGCAGACATCTTCTCCTGGAGCTTTTATATATCTGCTTAAATGTACTCAGTTTTAAGTAATTTTTTCAGGATTTTATCCCAACATTTCTGGTCTGAGACCAATACTAATTCTTCATTCTAGGGTAACCTCGTTTATCATATATCCATCCACCCAATAGCATTTTTCTATATAGGCATCCTATTCCAAGGACTTCACAGGACTGGCTCATTCAAAACAAAAAATTAAGCTAAAATTCCTCCCCTCAGCTGTAGATGTCACTCAAGTTTAAAAAGAAACAAATTCAAGATTACCCTCAGAAACCTTGAGATCTGATTACATACCATGCTGAGTTGCAAAGCAATCTAAAATTTAAAGAAGTCCATTACAGGGCACAAAACTGATTAATTCTAAAGCAAGGCCTCAAATTTGCAAAAAATAAAAAAAAAAGACATAATTACTTACGAATTAATTACTAACTTCAGATACTCAATTTTTTTTTTTTACGTTCTTTAATTCAAGGAAGGTAGGCGTCACTGGCTAGGCCAGCATTTACTGCTAATTCCTAGAGAAGGTAGTGATGAGCAGTCTTCTTGAATAGCTTCAGTCCATGTGCTGCAGACAGACCCACAATACCATCAGGGAGTTCTATGATTTTGGCCCAGTGACCCAAGTAGGTCAGAGACTAGGAATCCTACCACATGTAATGTGTGTTTTTTGGGTACAGTACAATAACTGTTTCTTTACAACTTACAAACGAACATTTCGGAAATAATGGGCCTATACTTCTACAGTAGGTTTAAAAATCTTTTGTCTTCTAAACAGATAGTTTAGATCATTCTGTAGACTGGTTTGTAACGTCAGATTACATGGGATTCAGGGAGAGACGTCAATTGGATATAAAATTGGCTTGATGGTAGAAAACAGAGGGTGGTCGTACGGGATTGTTATTTTGGACTGGAGGTTTGGTGTGCTGCAAAGAACAGTGATTTGTTTCCAAGTCAGGATGATGAGCGGCTTGGAGGGGATCTTGCTGGTGGTGGTGTTTCCAGGCATCTTCTGTCCTTGTCCTTCTAGACAGAGATGGTAATGAATGAGTTTCAAAGCTGCTGTCCAAACAGCCTTGGTGAATTTCTGCAGTGCATTTGCAGATGGTACACACCACTACTCTTTTGCTGATGGTAAAGGGAGTGAATGTTTGTGGATGTGGTGCTAATCAAGCAGGCTTCTTTGTCCTGGGTGGTGTCAAGCTTAAGTGATATTCGATTTGCACTCATCCAGGCTAGTAGGGATTATTCCATCAGACTCCTGATCTGTTAAGTAGAAGGGGGCAGGATCTGGACAGTAAGGAGGCTTGTTACATGCTGCAGGATTCCTAGCCTCTGACCTACTCTCGTATATTTATATTTAAATGGTAAGTTCAATCCAGTTTCTGGTCATTGGTAACCCTGAGGATGCCGACAGCGGTAGATTCGATGAAAGGAACACCAGTGATTGTCAAGGTGGTTAGACTGCCACTTACTCAAGATGGTCATTGCCTGGCATTTATGGTATGAGTGTTATTTGAGACTTTTCAGCCCAAGCCTGGATATTGACCAGGTTTTACTGCTTTGGAAATGGTCTGTTTCAGTGAGCTGCACATAGGCAATTTTGTGCATTCATCAGCAAGGATCCCCATTTCTAATCTTATGATGGAGGAAAGTCATCAATGAAGCAGGTGAAGATGGTTGGACCTGGGGCACTACCCTAGGGTTGCCCTGGAACTGAGATTACTGACATTCAACAACCACAACCATCCTCCTTTGTGCTGTGTAGGGCTCCAAACAAAGCAGAGTTTTCCTGATGCTCACTAACTCCAGTTTTGCTTGGACTCCTAGATGCCTCGCTCAGTCAAATGCAGCCTTAATGTCAAGGACAGTTATTCTCACTTCACCCCTGGAATTCAACTTTTTGCCCACGTTTGAACCAAGGCTGTAATGAGGTCAGGAGCTGAGTGGCCCTGCCAAAACCCAAACTGGGTGACACTGAGCAGGTTATTAACTGAGCAGGTGCAGCTTACATCACTTCATTGACGATCCAGAGCAGACTGATGGGGCAGTAATGTGCTGAGTTGGATTTGTTCTTTTCTTTGTGTGCAGGATACAAGCGGTTAGAGCCCATATCCTTTGCAGTTAGCTGCATCTTGAGACCAGACAAAGTGAACTGAATTGGCTGAAGACAAGTGTCTACAATGTTGGGAACATCTGGAGGAGGCCGTGATGGATCAACCACTCAGCACTTTTGGTCAAAAATTCAGCTGTATCTTTTGTACTGCTATTTTTGGGTTGTCTCATCATTGCGCTTGGGATATTTGTGAAGCTTCCTCCTCCAATGAATTATTTAATTTCCCACCACCATTCATGACAGGATGTGGCAGGGCTATGGAGCTTAGATCTGATCTGTTGGTTGTGTGTTCGCTTTGCTGTGTCTATCACTTTTGGTCATGCTGATTGACATGCAAGTAGTCCTGTTTTGTAGCTTCACCAGGTTAACACCTCATTTTTAGGGTTTTCCTAGTCCTGTTCTTGACATAGCTTCCTGCACTCTTCATTGATTGAGGGTGATCCTCTGACTTGATGTAATGGTAGAGTGGGGAACACGCCTGGCCATGAGTTTGCAGGTTGTGTCGGAGTATGGTTCTGCTATTGATAGCCCATAATGCCTCATGGATGCCCAATCCTGAATTACTAGGTCTGTTCAAAGTCTTCCATTTTACATGTGACAGTGCCGCACCATACAAGGTATAATCTCAGTGTGAAGGTGGGACTTCACCTCCACAAGGACTGCATGGTAGTCATGCTTACCAATACTGTCACGGACAGATTTATCTGCAACAGACATATTGATGAGGATAACGTCAAAAATGTTGTTCCTTGTCATTGGTTCCCTCATCATCTGCCACAGGCTCAATATTGCAGCACCGGTCGTTAAGAATCAGCCAGCTTGATCAGCAGTGCTGCTGCCAAACCACGCTGGGGGTGGACATGCAAATACCCCATCCAGCATACATTCTGGGCCCTTGCCACCCTCAGAGCTTCCTCCAAATGGCATTCAACATGAAGGAGTACTAATTTATTAGTCGAGAGGGTGGTACATGGTAATCAGCAGGTGGTTTTCTTAACCAGATGTCACGAGACTTCATGGGATCTGGAGTCGATGTTGAGGACTCCAGGGCAACTCCCTCCTGACTGTATCCTACTGTGTGACCACCTCTACTGGGTCCGTCCTGCCAACGAGACAGGACATACCCTGCAACAGTAATGGAGGAATTTGGAACGTCGTCTGCAAGACATGATTCCATGAGTATGAATATGTCAGGCTCTTGCTTTGTTAGTCTGAGAGGTATCTCGCCTAATTTTTCACATTGCTTCCAGTATCTTGGTCAACACCAGATGATCCATCCAGTTTCATTTCTTTCTTGAGATTTTCTGGCAATTGTTAAAACTGAGTAGCTTGCTGGGTCATTTCATAAGGTAGTTTATAGTTAACCACATTGTTGTGGGTCTGGAGTCATGTAGACTAGACCAGTTAAGGACACCAGGTTCTTTCATCAAGGACATTACTAAACGACAGATTTTTTCCATCATTAATGGTTTCATGGTCATTAGACTTTTAATACCAGATTTTTCATTAAGTTCAAATTCTACAACCTGCTGTGATAGGATTCAAACCTGGGTCCCCAGAATATTATCTGGACCTCTGAATGAATAGCCTAGCTATAATACCACTAGGCCATTGCCTACCAATTCAAAAACCAGAAACCCAAACACAGAATACAAAACATAAATTTTTTTAAATAACACATACTACAGTTTTCATCACATGTGCAATAAATGCTGACTTTAGGGTATGGGGCAATTGGGAAGGACAAGAAAATAGAAGAAGGTGGAGGGATGGCTCTGCTAATGAATTATCATATTAATGCAATAGAGAACAATGCCCGAAGTTCAGGAAACCAGGACAAAGAAGCGGGGAGCTGACCAGAGAGCAGGCTATATGAGACTTGAGCAATGAGATAGGTTTAATTAGTGACCTCAGTGAAGGCAATCCCAGGAAGGTGCAATCATAATTTTACGTTCACTGAAAGACCATCATTAGTGGTGAACAAAAGAATTAAGTATAGTGTCAAACTTAAGGAGAAAGGATATAATTATACAAAGATGAGTACTAGGTCAGAAGATTACACAGAATATTAAGAAATCAGAATAACTATAAGAATTGCTAAGAAGATAAAGTGAATGCCCTGTTGCCAAGTTTCTGATGACTCAAATAGGTAGTAACTTAAGTGTTGAGGATGGCACAGTCTGCAGAGGGATAATAGATAGTTTAAGTTAGTGGGCAAATAGTTGACAGATGAAATACAATGTGGGAAAATGTAATGATAAGCACTTTAGCAGGAAGAATAAAGGAGCTGAATATTACTTTAATTCAGAAAGACTGCAGAAAACTTCAGCAGAGGGGGATTTGGGAGTCCTCGTCTAAGCTGCTAGCTTTTTTGTGAATCTAAGTTCGGTGGGTAACAGAAAAGACAAATGGAATGTCGACCTTTATTTCAAAGCGAATGGAATATAAAAGAGAGAATTTGCAAAATTAAATCAGACTACAGCTGGAAAAGCATGAACTGTTTCAGCCCCCTAAGAAGATATGCTAGCACTGGAGGTGGTCCAAAAGAAGTTTCGCTAGACTGATCCTGGGTATGAAGGGTCTCTCTCATGACAGGTTCAATACATTTGATCTGTGCTCATTCAAGTTTAGAAGAAGACAGGAGACCTTGTTAGAACATACAGGGTTCTTAGGGAGCTTGACAGAGTAGATGCGAAAAGGTTGTTTCCCTTTGTGACAGAGTCCAGCACCAGGGGGAATTATCTCAGAGCATGAGGTGGCCCCATGTGAGAGACAGGTGAAGAGGAACTTCTTTCTGGATAGCAATCCTTTTCCACTGACAGCCATTGAGGGTGGGTTGTTAAATATATTCGAGGCTCAGCCAAATTTTCAACTAGCAAGGGAACGAAGGGTTATTGGCAAAAGGTAGGGAAATGAAGTGAGAATTATCAAATTAATCACGATCTCAGTGAATGGCAAAGCAGACTCAAAAGGCTGAATGGCCTACTTCTGCTCCTACATCTTATGGTCTTCAGGGAAAAAAAAAAAAATCGAGCACAAGAGAATGAAATCTGGAAACATAAAAAAAGTAAGAATTCAAATAGATTTTTTTTAATAAAGCCAAGCAAACAAAGTGAAATTTGGTCCCATAGAAAATGAGCCCGCAGAATTAACAATGGAAAATAAGGAGATGGTAGATGATTTGAACAGGCATTTTACACTGGTTTTCACAACAGAGGTTACATTCAGAGAAAACAGAAAATGGAAGGGTGGGAAGAACTCGAGAAAATGACAAGTGCCAGGTACTCAGCAACTTGTTGGATCTACATGTTGACAAGTTCCCAAATTCTGACGGACTTTATCCAGGAAGTGGCCAGTGAATTAAGCAAGACACCTGCAGAGTAGGGGAGCTGAGCCCTGGACTCATCCACTCTTATCACCTTTCTTTCTCTCTTTTTACTTTAGCCGTCTCTTTTCTTCATTTTCTTTAAAGCTTGGAGAGAGGCGTGTGAAGGAGGCCACCTCCGGCAGCAGTGGCAGCAATGCCAGGACAAGCCAGACGTGGGTCCGCACTAACCCAGGATCTCCCATCAAGTGAGGATTAGGTCCTGCACTTCCTCTGCCAAGGCTCCAGGTCCACAGCTATGCCGGAGAAGTTGAAAGGGCAGAAGCATCGGCGAAAGGGATGGACGGCTGATCGGTGGCAGTGTCAGATGGGGAACAGGAGGCTTAGCCTGGCCTAGCGTTGAAGTGGTTACCGGTGGCCCAGCGTGGTGGTTTCAGGTGGTAGCTTCCAGCCAGTATTCCAGCAGCCTAGCATGGCAGTCTCATCCCAGCATGGTGTTCTCATCCTGGAATGGCAGTCTCATTCCAGCTGCATCGTCATGGCATTCTATCGTTCCTTAATCGGTTTTCTCTGAGCCCAGGAGCCATTAACTGAAGATAAGCTTAATTGTCTTAATTATTTTAAAATAATATGAATTCTGTCATTTATACAGGTGCTGTGGTGTGGTGACATGAAATCTTTCACTATATTTTTCATGTACAAGTACACAAGACAATAAATATCTATTCTATTCTGGATAGTTGATGCATTGGTTCTACTTTCCCATATTTTTCTTGATTCAGGGGAGATTTCATTGGATTGGACAATAGCAAATACAACTCTTATTCAATAAAGCTGGAAGACAGAAAATAGAAAACTACATGCCACATCCAGCATAAAGCTTTTAAAGACACCAAGCAGAGCACTTGGCAAAAATTTAAGGTAATCAGGCAGACACCATCCCTTTCACAAAACTGTATTGTATGTTGAACCAATTTCTTAGACTTCCTTGAAGAGTAACATGTTTTCTGAATAAAGGGGAACTAGTGGACATACTGTACTTGGACTTCCAGAAGGCATTCGTTAAGGTGTCACATCAAAGGTAATTGTGGAAAATAAAGGTGTGGGGCATGGACAGAAGAAGGGCTTGCTAACAGAAAGCACAGCAGGAATTAAAATGGATATTTTTCAGATTGGCAAGACACAACAAGTGATGCCACAAGTATTAATGCTGAAGCCTTAACCTTTCACAATTTATGCAAATGACTAGGACGAAGGGACCAAAGGTATGATTGTTAAACTTGCTCTTGACAAAAATAAAGGTCGCAAAGCAAGATGTGACGAGGACAAAGATCTTGGAAGTAGATTATAATGTGAAAAAATGTGCTAATGCCCATTTTGGCAGGAAGAATTAAAAGCACTTTTTTTTTTCTTTATTCATTTGCGGGAAGAATGCATCAATGCTAGGCAGCATTTATTGCCCATCCCTAATTGCCCAGGGAGCAGTCAAGAGTCAACCACATTGCTGTGGGTCTGGAGTGACATGTAGGCCAGACCAGCTAAGGATAGCAGTTTCCTTCCCTAAAGGGTTGATGTAGAATGGATGTTTCATCTTGTGGGAGAATCCAGAGATATAAGCCACTGTTTAAAAATAAGGGGCTACCTATTTTAATGGAGACTTTTATTTCTTTCAGATTCTCTGGAACTATTTTCCTTAAAGGGTTCTGAAACAGAGTCTTTCAATTATTTTTAAAACAGATGGATAGCTTCCTGGTAAGCAAGCGAGTGAAGGGTTTTCAGAGGTATGTGGGAATATGGAGAAGAGACCACAATCAGATCAGCCATGATCATATTGAACGGTAGAACAGACTAGGGCCAAACAGTCTACTTCTGCTCTTATCTCATGTTCATATGTAGTACCTCTGGTTCAAAGATTGCTCCACTGTACACTGGATTTGCAGTTGTTCGTCGCTTCCTTTCTTGCCTCTTGCTTTGGATCTCTGTTTAAAATCAAAAATGTTATACAGATCATGCTTCAAGATTACTTGCGTACCAACTGTATTTTTTGTGTTTATTGCCTGACCTCCCTAACTTTCACACTAAGTGACTATATGCACATCAGGAGAGGGAGCAAAATGAGTGCCCATGAGGCAGGGAGGGAGGGAGAGATTATTATCCAGAGTCTAGCTTTTCATACTGCCTAAGCAGAACCTTTTTTTTTCCATTTCTACCTTTGCAATAGTGCACTACAATTGGATCCTCCCTAATCCACTGCAAGTTCTTCTCCAGCCCAGAGCAAATACCTGAAAGCTGACAACATAGCAGCCTGGAGATAGCAAGAACTGCAGATGCTGGATTCAGAGTCAATACAGTATAGAGCTGGAGGAACACAGCACGTCAGGCAGCAACAGAGGAACAGGAAAGGTGACATTTCAGGTTTACACCCTTCATCCCGATTCTCTGATGCTGCCTGACCTGCTGTGTTCCTCCAGCTCCATACTGTAACATAGCCACCTGGACTCTCGCTCTTTGCTGCAGTAAACAGTGTAAATCTCCCTGACCACATTGTCTCTTACTACCATTACATTTTGGCTTTTTGGCTCCCCGTACCACAGTGCCATGATCATTTCACTCATTTATCTCATAGTCCTCACTCGCATCCAAACAAACTGAGAAAATTTCAAAGTCATTGGACAATTGCTATCGCTGACACTCCTTGCAATGCTGTCCTCTGTGACCCCTCATCTGGAGTCACACCCCATCCTGTCCCTGACCTCTGACCATGTCAGAAAACCTAAGAAGCGTGACTGCTTCCAGAAATAATGAATCCAGGTAACATTAGGGCTTCCGGGCTCAGAAGGGAACATGCAGTGGGGGGGGGTGGTGTTCCCACGTACCTGCTGCACTTGTCCTTCTAGGTGGTGGAGGCTATCGTTTGTAAGGTGGTATTGAAGGAGCTTTGCAGAATTACTGCAGTGCACTTTGTAGATGGTACATGCTACTGCCTTTGTTTTATTTACTCATGGTTCTACCATTCAAAGAGAGCTTTGGGTCAGCATTTATTGCCTGCTTTTAGATGCACTTGTGAAGCTGGTGGTTAGCTGCCTTCTTGAACTCCTGCAGCGCATTTGCTTTCAGTAGACCTGCATGCCCTATGGGAGGGAGAACCACCATGTTGACCTAATGACAGTGAAGAAACAACATTTTATTTCCATTCAGAATAGTGAGTGGCCTGGAAGGGAACGTATTGGTGGTGACACTCCCATGTACCTCCTGCTGTTATTCTTCTAGATGGAAATGTTTCCACGTTTGGAAGGCTGCTAAGGAGCATTGATTAATTCCTGTCAGGTTATAGATGGTACACACAACTACTACCACTACGATGACTACTGAGTGCCAGTGGCGGAGGGAGTGAATGCTTATGGGTGTGGTGCTGATCAAGCAGGCTGCTTTGTCCTAGATGGCATCAAGCTTCTTGAGTGTTGTTAGATCTGCATTCATTCAGGCAAGCAGGAAGTATTCCATCACACTCCTGACTTGTACCTTGTAGACAGTGGACAGGCTTTGGGGAGACAGGTGAGGAGTCCTTCATTACAGCATTGCTCGCCTCTGATTTGGCTCTGGTAACCTCTATTTATAGCGAGTCCAATTCAGTTTCTCATCAACAGTAACTCCCAGGATGCTCATAATGAATAATTCATTGATGGTAACACTGCTGAATGTCAAGGGGCGGTGGTTAGATGGTCTGTTATTGGAGATGATCACTGTCTGATATTTGTATGGCACGAATGTTACTTACCACTTTTCATCCAAAGCCTGTATATTTTCCAGGTTCTGTTGCATTTGGACATAGCCTGCTTATGGATCATCCACTCAGCACTTCTGGCTGAAGACTGTTGTGAATGCTTCAGCCAAATGTTTTGCAGTGATGTGCTGGACTCTCCAATCATTGAGCATGGGGATATTTGTGGAACCTCCGCCTAAAGTGATTTGTTTCATTGTCCACTACTATTTACAACTGCATGTAGGACTGCAGAGTTCAGATTTGATCTTTTGGTTGTAGAATCACTTAGCCCTGTCTATCACTTGCTACTTGGCACATGAATAGTTCTGTTTTATAGCTTCACCAGGTTGACACCTCATTTTTAGGTATGCCTGGTGCTGCTCCTGACATGCCCTCCTGCACTCTTCATTGAATTAGAGTTGATCCCCTAGCTTGATGGCAATGGTAGAATGGGGATATGCTAGGCTATAAGTTTGAATCTTGTGCTGGAATACAATTCTGCTGCTGGTGATGGCCCGTGGCGCTTCATGGATGCCCAGTCTTGAGTTGCTAGGTATCTTTGAATTCTGGCACATGGTGGCAGAGTGGTTAGCACTGCTGCTTCCCAGCACTTGGATGACTGTGTTGAGTTTGCACATTCTCTGCGTGGGTTTCTTCCAGGTGCTCCAGTTTCCCACAGTCCAAATATGTGCAGGTTAGGTGGATTGGCTATGGTGAAAATTGTCCACGGTGTGCAGGAATGTGTAGGCTTGGTGGATTGACCATGGTAAATATGGAGTTACGGGATATGTAGGGGTCTGGGTGGGATGTCTTCAGAGGGTTGGTGAGACTCAATGGGCTGAACAGCCTCTTTCTGCACTATACAGTTTCTATGAAACATGTTAATAGAGCCACACAACAGGATATAAAGGCAGAACTTGGTCTCCAAAAGGACTGTTTGGTGATCACTCTTACTGATACTGTAATGGTCAAATGCATCTGTGGCAGGCAGACTGGTGAAGATAAGGTCAAGTGTTATTTTTCCCTTCTTGCTGGTTCTCTCATTAGCTGCCACAGACCTAGCAGAAATATTCTTTAAGACCCAACCAGGTCAACGAGTAATGCTGCTGCCAAGCCATTCTTGGTGGTGGACATTTAAATTTCCACACCCAGAGTACATCCTGCGTCCCGGCACCCTCAGCGCTTCCTTCAAGTATTGTTCAACATGGAGCCGCATGAAGTTACCTGCCAAGCAAAGACGATACATGGCAAACAGCAGAAGGTTTCCTTGCTTGACCTGACGCCATGAGACATAATGGTATTTGGAGTCAATGTTGAATATTCCCAAGGCAATCCCCTCCTGACAGTATTCCATGGTGCCACCATCTCTGCTGGGTGTGTTCTGGTTAGACATATCCAATGATGGTTC
Source organism: Ginglymostoma cirratum (assembly GCA_024137785.1). Classification (NCBI taxonomy): domain Eukaryota; kingdom Metazoa; phylum Chordata; class Chondrichthyes; order Orectolobiformes; family Ginglymostomatidae; genus Ginglymostoma; species Ginglymostoma cirratum. The sequence continues at coordinate 50,964,392 of JAHRHZ010000063.1, read as the reverse complement.
TGGTTAGACATATCCAATGATGGTGATGGTTATGGTTATGTCTGGGACACTAAGGTATGATTCCATAACTATACAATGCTGCTGTTTGACTAATTCATCAGGCAGCTCTCCCAGTTTTGGCATTATCATGCAGTTGTTGGTAAGGAAAACTTTGAAAGGTCGGCAGAGCTGTGTGTCAATCGGACAGAATGAATATTTAAGGTGTTAGATGGGGTAGTTCTTGCTCTTTTTTGAGTTTTGCTGGAGCTACACAAATCCAGGCAAGGGGAGATTATTGGCCTGCACTCCTCATATTTACCTTGCAGGTGGGGGACTGGCTTTGGCAAGTCAAGTGGGGTAAGCTACATAATTGCCAATCTCTGACCCATTCTCATAGCCACACTATTTATACGGTTGATCCAGTTTAGTTTCTGCCCATGGTAACCTCCAGGATATTGACAATGGGGGAACTCAGTGATGGTGGCGCCATTGAATGCCAGTGGGCAAACTTTCTGTTGTTAGAGACGGTTGTCTCCTGGCACTTATGGGCATGGAAGTTATTTACCACTTGTCAGCCCAGATCTGAATATTATCAAGATTTTTCTACATTTGGACACAGACTGCTTCAACATCTGAGTGGTCACCAAAGGTGCTGAATATTTTGCAATCATCAGCAAACATTCCCTTTAACGAAGGTCATTGATGAAGCTGCTGAAAAGCAGGTTGAAAAACTCCTGCAGAGATGTTCTGTGGCTAAGGTGATTAACCTCCAACAAATAAAACCATTCATCTTCATGGTACCATGATTCCATCCAGCATAGTATATTCTCCTTGATGCCATACTCAGGTAAATGCTGCCTTGGGGTCAAGGGCAGTTATCCTCATTTTCTAGAGTTCAGCTCCTTTTCCCGGTGAATGAAACAAACCTGCAAAAGAGACCAGTTGCAGCATGGGTCCAGCACAACACATGCTAAGCATCACTGAGTTGGTTATTATCGAGCAAATGCCACTTGATGTCACCTTTGATGACATCTCCCGTCCCCTTTCTAAATGATGACGGGGAAGTAATCCGCTGGATTAAATATTTCCTGCTATTGGATGACTTGGACATTTCAGCGTTGTAACTGTACTGAAGGGGCACAGCTAGTTCATGAGCACATCTTCGGTACGAGTGCTAAAATGTTATCAGTGCCCACAGCCTCTGCAGCATCCTGTGCCTTCAGCCGTTTGTTGATGTGTTCCGAATAAAATTGACTGAAGCCTGGCACCTGTGATACTGGGGACCTCGGGGAGGATGAGATGGATCATTCACTTGAAGCTTCTGGTTGAAAACGCTGGCAGATACTTCAGCCTTATATTTAGCACCAACGAGCTGGGAATCATAAATGATGCTATTTGTGGAGCCTCCTCCTCCAGGAAGCTGTTTAGTTGTCCACTACTATTCACAATGATGTGGCAGGATGGTAGAGCTTAGATTTGTTCCATTGATTGTAGAATGACTCAGCTGTTTATTGCATGCTGCTCACACTGACTGACTGTGTTGTGATGACGTTATCAGTCATACCCATTGGCAGTACACCAAGTACAACAGAAGAATGCCAGCAATAAATTGAACTTCTAGAATGCTAATACCAGATTAGCCCAATTTGTGGATGCTGGTCATATGACCAGGACAACAGAGTGTATAGGCCACACTCGCCCAAAATTAGAGGCAAGCCCGCAGTGATGGCTACAAATAGCTTTATGCATGTTCTACTCAAAAAATGCACCAAGACACATTTTTAACATAGATGAAACTAGACAGTTTTACCATCTGTTACCAGGTTGCCATTTAATGTTTCAAGATGAAATGTGTAATGGTGAAAAGGGACGCAAGGAACAGGTCTCTGTTGCTATGGTCTGTGCCAACATGGATGGCACTAAAAAAAATTGCTCCTCCACGTGACAGAAAAATCCAAGAAACCATACAGTTTTGTAAATGTTAAGATACTACTCATACAGTACAAATTTAACAAATTCGCTTGGATGACCTGCACAATTTGAGGTTTAGATCAGGAAATTGGAAAAACTGCATCAAACGAGAAAAGGAAAATTGTTATCTTGAAAAACCTCGGAGAGTCTAATGAATGACCACCCACCTGTTTCCCTGGCTGAAGCTGCAAACCCCATAAAAATACCGAAATTTCACGGTACAACACAAAAACACAAAACAGTTCCGACTGCATTGATGACATGAGAACTCATCCAAAGACAGCTACTAAGATTAAATAGATTACTGAGAAGTCATTAATTAAGGATTATAAAGAAATATTACTTATCTCAGAGCTAACTCTCAGCATTTTCAATGCCTTTTACTGCACAAGGCCAGACCATTGTAAAATGTGAACAAGTTGAAGAAGAAAAACATTTTTCACATATATACTGTGTCACTGTGTTTTCATTTCTTTAAATGTACATTGCATTTGTAGGATAATAAAATTATGCAGTGACTTCCTTAGCTATCTCAAGGCTCTGCTTAATACGAAATTGTGGGCAGGGCACCTATGATTCAACTTATTGTGATCTTACTAAATCTAACGATCAGTTGCACATGTTCAACTTCACTCCTGGGAGTGATGTGGAAAAGATATATGCAAACAAAACTGCAAAATATTAAGATACAAAAAGGGTAAAAACAATTTCTTACCTTCGAGGTGATCATGTGTAACCAACCCCAGAGAAACCATAAAAGCAACTTTCTGTACAGAAATAAAACAAAAATGACGGTATGTAATTAAAGCAATGATAATTAATGTATACTGCTCAATAAGAAATTTCTGCCCTAATTTTCATAATTTTCTGAAGGGCAGCACTATTTCTAACAATATAGATCATTCTGCCCTGTCTGCTCCTGGCTCAATTTTGAGGAGACCACTGTCCTAGCAAACTACCTATCCTCTTCAAAGTCCTTGACTTCCTATATATATTTTGATCTTTCCCAATCCACGATATTTAAGTAAATCCCTCCACCAGGTTTGAGCCCCAACTACAGAATCAAAATACTTACATGGAAGTCACAAATGACATCCATCCTTTGTGACTGTAGTAGGGGTAAACATTCCCTCCTTGTCCTATTCAACCAGCCTGCAGCCTCACATGGCTGACTACCGTCCTCCTCCAATATCTCCCCACTGTAATTCAATTGGATGGGTCTACTTGAACTTGGTTCCATTCTTACCAGAAAACCACCTGAAATGCCTTCTCTTCACACTCCCAAACCTTTAACACAATGTCTCTCAAGAATCTATCCTTAGCTCTTCCTCCATTTCTCATCTCCATCGCACCAAAGGCACAAATATTATTTTTCACACGTATAGAGGTAGCGCCCCGCATTACTCTCCACTACCTCTCAACGCCTCCAAAATTAGATTGCTCATCTGACAGTACTGGATGAGCAGGAATTTTCTCCAATTAAATATTGGGAAGAACTAAGCTATTTTTTTCAACTCCCATCCAAACTCACGCCCCTAGCTACCAACTCTGTCGCTCTCCACAGTAACAGTCTAAGATTAAGCCAGTCTGTTTGCAACCTCATTATCACATTTGATCCAAGGATGACCTTGCCACCTTACCATCACACCACTTCCTGACAGAGGGGTATTACCATTTCAGTAATACCCCCTGACTTCATCTGTCAACAAGTTGGCTGCTGAAACTCTTGATCATTCCCTTGTCACCTCTGGACAAGATTATTTCAATGTATTCCTGGCCGATCTCATATATCCTACCTTCTATAAATTTTAAATCATCTGTAAGTCCATGTCTAACTCAAGTCCAGTTCCCCTATCACCTGTACCTGATTATCAACTCCAGCTCCAGGTGATACAACATCTTAAATTCAAAATTCTCATCCTGTTTTTAAATCTCTCCATGAATTTGCTCTCCCTACTGCCCCATAATCTCATGGGATATCTTTGCTCCTTCAATTTCAGCCTCCTAAGTATTCACATGTATAACTTGTTCATCAATGGTTGCTGCATCTTTTGTTGCCTCAGCTTCAAGGTCTGGAATTTCCTCCCTACAAATTCTCTGCCTTTCTAAATTGTTTTCCTTCTTTAAAGCACTCCTCAAAACCTCAAATCTTTGGTCAATCTCCTTAATACTGGTTGGCGTCATACTTTGCTTCATAAGAGTGCTACATAAAAGAGGAATAGTATTGTTGATCAGGTAATTTAACAGATTTTGCCTGAAGATCTTAATTTTAAAAATAACTAACTAGCTTAAGAGATAACAAGCATGGGGCTGGATGAACACAGCAGGTCAAGCAGCATCATAGGAGCAGGAAAACTTGACGTTTCGGGCCTAAACCCTTTTCTGATGAAGGGTTTAGGCCCAAAACGTCAAGTTTTCCTGCTCCT
>JAHRHZ010000063.1:50940401-50959616 GCA_024137785.1 Ginglymostoma cirratum | reverse complement strand
CTAAACCCTTCATCAGAAAAGGGTTTAGGCCCGAAACGTCAAGTTTTCCTGCTCCTATGATACTGCTTGACCTGCTGTGTTCATCCAGCCCCATGCTTGTTATCTCGGATTCTCCAGCATCTGCAGTACCTTTTATCTCTAACTAGCTTAAGAGTTGAGACTACATATTGGGAGAAGTGCTGTGAAATGCACATTTACATTGAAATTCGTACTCAAAATGAAGTGTGTACAGTGACCTCCGTGCACTTCAGTACAAACTTCTTCAGTTACTAAATCGCTATTGATGGATAATCAACAACCCTTCCACACTAAAGCTGTCCCACGATAAAAATGGCCAAAGTGCTGAAACAATGTTTCCAACAGATACGTGAAAAATATTGACAATAAATTTATTTCTAGGAGCATTTTCCATAGTACAGGATCAACCTTCTCTAGTGTTCTAACTCCTACTTTATCTCCCAAATCCAATTCCTGAAAATCTAATGGTTTCTTACAACAGCATGTCAGTATTTCACGGGATGACCGCCAGTTCTTCACTGGCTTCCCAACATTCCAACTCTTAATATCTCTCAATATATCAAATGCAATTTATTGGTTGCGCCACAAAACTAACATATTCTGACTTCATATCAAGTGCACAAGCAGGATCATTGAATCAAATAGCACAAACAAGGCTGGGTGGCCCATCTTGCCTGTATAGTTTGTTTGAACGATCTATTAAGTCCCAACCCGAAATGCAGAAAGAAGGGTCCCGCCCCGAAACGTCAACTTTCCTGTTTCTCTGAAGCTGCCTGGCCTGCCGTGTTCCTCCAGTTCCATTCTGTGTTATCGCTGACTCCAGCATCTACGGTTCTTGCTATCTCTATTGACTCCTCCTGTTGTTCCCCCAAAGCCCTACATTATGTTTTCTTTTCCAACTATCCGATATATCCAGTTCCCTTCATTGCTAATTCTGCTTCCACTATTCTTTCGGGTATTCTTAACAGTCCCAGTTGCTTTATACTAAGATCTCAAATGTTTCATACGTTAACATTAAATAAATGATTATTGGTTAAAAGATACTGACAATAATATAAACAAACTGGGCAGTAAGTAGAAACTGCTTCAACAACATTAACATTACCTCGGGGTTCTCCTCTCTCTTGGGTTTAGGTGGAACTGGAGATGTGGGACTGCTGTCATTTGGTCTTTCTTCCCATTCCACCTGAAGTTTGATAGTCTAATAGAAAAATAAACTTCGAGTTACTAAATATTTCAACAATATACAATCCACAAGCATAAGCACATTCATACTTCAGATGCATGATGTTTTGGTTCAGATCATCTGAAATGGATCTTAACTAAAATATAACAAATGAGAAAGCCAAATTTGAGGCAAATCCTATATGGGTGGCCATGTTGAAAGTAGAAGTCAGTATTATTTTTTCCTAAAATATTAAAATCTGATATCTTATCACAAATAACGATTGCCTGTCAAATGTATGTTGGTACCTTTCAGTAAAAGGAATGGGCCATATTTTGCAGAGGATTGATAACAATTGTGAAACTGACAACTTCAGAATGTCAGACACATGCAGATTAGTGCACAAATCCTTTAGATGCTGTCTGTCCTTGGGGATTCTGACACAGGCTACTATGACCTCCCCATAGACAGAAATCACAAATTAGCAATAATTTCAAATTTCTTATTCCCTACCAGCCATTACAAATTCCTTATATGTTACAATATGTTCAATCAGATATAGCTGTTTTAAACAGCAATGTGATTAATAAAATTTGATGAACAACAAACTGATCTTAACTTTAAGTTATATATTTTGGGTATCCTTTGAAGCATTTTATCAAACTATTTTAGCTTCTATTTCATCTTTTAATTTGTTGCATGCAAAAACATTTTTAAGTGTTTTTATTTTAGTACCTATTGAAATCTTTCAATACAATTAGCTGCTTGAACAAACAGAAAACATCAGTTACTGTACACAATGTTCAGTAAGGAACACTGATCAGTTGTAGTGCAACTGAATAATAACAGAGGTAAAATTTCTGCGAGAGATCACTAAGTCTCAGCAAGACTTGCTCCATCATGAACGGCAGGTGCTTTGCCACCGAATGTGAAATCTAGCCAGATTGAGCTGTCGACATTCTTGCTAGAAATCAAGAACAATTGTGACTATTTTACTATATTTGGTGTCATGGATGTAGGAAGTAATTTTTCAGAAGTTAAAAAGAAGTCAAACAGTATTGTGTGATGAACCTGTAACTTCAAAAGGTTGTTTTGTCTTTTTTTTTTTTAAGGACAGCTTGCAAGGCAGAGGTGTCAAACTGGCTACTGAAGATCTATCGGGTAAATAGCTTGGGAGGCCTTGGTTTTATTTTTAAAACCCCCTGATTTCTGGGTTTTGGTTTTTTTTCAGTAACATCAGAAGATACTGGGGTCTCAAAGGTGATGCAAGTTTCATTCAATGCCCCTTGGTTGTTACACTCTCTGAATCTTCTAATTTTTTTTTCCCCTCGGGGTTCAGGTACATAGTTTCTTGGAAGTGGCATCATAGATAGACAGGGTGGTAAAGGCAGCATTTGCCATGCTTGCCTTCATTGGACAGAGCATAGGACTGGTCATCATTTTGTGACTGTAGAGGTCACTTTTGGAGTACAGTGTACAGTTCTGGTTGCCTTAATATAGGAAGAATGTTATTAAAATTGGAAAGGGTGCAGAAAAGATTTACAAAGATGTTACTGGGACTAGAAGGTTTGAGTAATAGCACAGGCTGGGGCTTTTTTCCCCCTGGAGCGTAGGAGGTTGAGGTGTGACCTCAGAGATTTATAAAATCCTGAGGGGCACAGAAAAGGTGAATAGTAAGAGTCTTTTCCCTAGGGCAGGGGTGTTCATAAACCAGACGGTATAATTTTAAGGAGAAAGGAGAAAGATTTAAAAGGGGCCAAAAGGGGGTGATGTTTTCCACAGAGAGGATGGCTGGTATATGAAATGAAGTGCCAAACGAAGTAGTAGACGCAGGTACAGTTACAACATTTGGACAGGTCCATGAGTAGGAAAGGTTTAGAGGGATATTGGCCAAATGCAGGCAAGTAGGACTAATTCAGTTTCAGAAACCTGGTCAGCATAGATGAGCTGTATGACTCTGAGGTGGTTATGGGGGACAGTGGGATTACGGTCTTGAGATCAATGATCAGCTATGATCATATCTGATGGTAAAGCAGACCTGAGGGGCAAACGATCTACTCTTGCTATCTTTGATGTTTCTACGTTTATGAAAAGCCATGGCAAGTTCCTACAGTACACTTCTAAATTGTACACCTTGCAATGTCAAAGGGAATAAAAGTTTAATGCCGTGGATGGAGGTAATAATGAAGAGCAGGCTGTTTTGCACTGGCTGATATGGAGTTTCTTAAGTATTGTTGGAGCTGCACTCATCCGGGGAGCAGACTATCTCACTCCTGAGTTGTGTTTTTTCAGATATGGGAAAGACTTTTTCCACAGTTCACACTGACTTAGCTTTTCAAGGACATACAGTCAATTGTCCTTGTTACCAAGTTGGCAATCACCCTCATCTCACTGCTGGAATTCTAAACTTTCGTTTCACATGTTTGGATCAAAGTTGTAAAGGGTTAGCCCTGATTGATGCCTAAATTAGGCATCAGACAGGAGCCTTTTGGTGAACAAGTACATTTTGACATCACTTTAATGACATCTTCTATCACAGATTTTAAAGTAGACTGATGGTTTTGATTTGTCCTGCTCATTATGAACCAGACATTCCAGGGCAACTCTACACTTTTCTCAAATAGATGCTAGTGGTGTAGCTGCAATGAGGAACGGTTAGTTTTGGAGAATGTTTTTAAATCGCTGTAGTTTGGATATTGTAGGGTTTTTCCTATATTCAGTGTGCACAGAATTCTTTTTGACATCACAGATGAACTAAATTGGCTGAAGACACTTTGATTATGAGGCAGCGCTCAGGAGAAAACCAAGACAGGCCATTTACTTGACATTTCTGTCTTAAGACAGTTGCCAATGCTTCAACCTTGTTTTTTTACACTTGTGTTGTGCACAATTACCAGAGGATGGGGTTATTCATTAAGGCTGCTGCTCCAATTGAAGTATTTACATGCCCACCACCATGTACAACTACATATAGCTGGATTGCAGATATTGATCTGCTTGATGAAGTAGTGCTTTGCTCTATGTATACCACTGCTTCCATTATTTAGCAGCAGGTGATCCTGATTCTAGTTTTACCAGGTTGCAGATTTCAGGTGCTACTCCTGGTTTGCTCTTCTACACTTCTCATTGAACCAGGATCAGTCCCCATGTTCAGTGATAATGGTTGAACTGGGGCTAAGCCAGGGCACGAGGTTACGTGGACTGCAGTCAAAGATAGCTGTTTGGCTCCTGACCCATTACAGCCTGGAAACAAATGTGGGCAAAGGAACTGAATACCAAGGCTGAGGTGAGTGTGACTGACTGTAGGAGCATTTGTCGGCGTGTGGCACTTGATGTATCCAAACAGTTGTTGGTTTCATGGATGCTCAGTTCAGTTATGAGATGCCAAGCCTGTTCTAATCCTAGCATGGTGACAGTGCCACACTACACAGTCTCCTCTGGGTGAAGACAGACATTGCCTCACCAAAGACAACGGGATGGCTACAGTAACAGGCAGCTCTGTTTGAGAGAGATAAATTGGTGAGAAACAGGTCTTTCCCTCATGACTGTTACCATAGCAACTGCCTCTGGCCTAGTGTAGCACTTACATCCACAGGATTTAACCAGTTCGGCCAAAAATGTAAGTAACGTGGTTGGTGGCTTCTATCCAGAGTAATTTATGTGCCCTTGCTCCCTCAGTGGTTCTTTCGAGTTCAACACAGAAAGAATATTGATTAACTATCTAAGGGAGAATGCAACATTCAGGAGGCTTTATTGTCCAGTTTTGACCTGATGCCATGAGACTTTCATGACATCTATAGTCAATGTTCAGGCCTCCCCGCGTTACTCCCTCTTGATTCTACAATACTTTGATGCCACAGTGCACATGTCCATTCACTTAGCATGAATGTTGATGTAGGAGTCTTGGACATTTAAAAAAAGATATGATTCTGAAGTGTCACATTGTTGCATGACTAGTCTATGAGATGATGGCTCTTCCAGATTAGGCACAAATCCACATGTCAGTGAGGCGTTGGCAGGATTTACTGGGCTGCGTGTGGTTCTGGCATTGAATTATTTTTGAAAGGGTGATCAAAAAGGCAGATGAAGGCAGGTAGTAGATGTTGTCTACATGGACTTTAGCAAGGCCTTTGACAAGGTACCACATGATAGGTTGTTGAGTTAGATTAAATGCCATGGGATCCAGGAAGAACTAGCCAATTAGATACAAAATTGATTTGATGGTAGAAGACAGAGGGTGGTGGTAGAGGGTTGTTTTTCAAAATGGAGGCCTGTGACCAGCAGTGTGCCACAGGGATCAGTGTTGGGTCCACTGTTATTTGTCATTTACATAAATAGTTTAGATGAGAACTTAGGAGGTATGGTTAGTAAGTTTGTGGATGACACCAAGATTGGTGGTATAGTGGACAGTGAGGATGGTGATCTGGGAATGCAGCGAGGTCTTGATCAACTGGGCATGTGAGGTGAGGAATGGCAGTTGGAGCTTAATTTAGATAAATGCAAGGTGCTGCATTTTGTTAAGGCAAACCAAGGCAGGACTTACACAGTCAACTGTGGGGCTCTGGGGTGTGTTATAGATCAAAGAGATCCAGGGGCACAGGCTCATAGTACCTTGAAAATGGAGTTACAGGTAGACAGGGCGGTGAAGAAAGCTTTCAGCATGCTAGCTTTCATCAGTCAGAGCACTGAGTATAGGAGATGGGATGTCTTGTTGCCGCTGTACAAGACATTGGTGAGGCCACATTTGGAGTACTGCATGCAGTTCTGGTTGCCCTACTGTAGAAAGGATATTACTAAACAAGAAAGAGTGCAGAAAATATTTACTAGGGTACTACTTGGACTGGAAGGTTTGAGTTATAAGGAGAGGTTGGATAGACTGGAACTTTTTTCACTGGAGCGTAGGAGACTGAGGGGCAAATCGTTAGAGACATAGACAAAGGTAGATAGCCAACAGCTTCTCCCCGTAGCGGTGGTGGTGGTGGTGTTGGGGAGCAGGGGGCTGAATCTCGAGGCATAGGTTTAAGGTGAGAGGGGTGAGATACAAAAGAGTCCAGAGGGGCAATTCTTTTCACAGAGGACGGTAAACAATCTGAAACAGCCTGCCAGAGGCAGTGCTGGAAGCGAACACAATTGTCTCATTTAAGAAACATTTAGGCAGGTACATGGATGGGATAGGTATGGAGGGATATGGATGAAACACAGACAAATGGAACTGGAAATTGTGAAAACTGAACGGCATGGGCAAGTTGGGCCGAAGGGCCTGTTTCCACGCTGTGGACCTCTATGACTCTATCTGCTTCCAAGATCAATTGGTGGTGTGCCTATCTTGATTCTCACGCTTCCTATGGCATTTTGGCATGACTGAGGGGCTTGCTAAGCTACTTCAAAGGACAAGTAAAAGTCATTGCTTTGCATCTGGAGGCACACAGAACAGAGAAGGATACCAGACTTTCTTCCTTATATATTATTAACGAGGCAGATAAGTTTTATGACAATCCATTGGTTTCATGGTAAGCATTTTTTGATTCCAGATTAGCTGCTGCGACAATAGATTATGAGAGTAGCCCTCTGGATTACAGCCCCAACAATATAACCAATATATATTTCTTGAGTATAAATATGTGTATATGTTGCAACAGCATGAAATTTGAAATTTGAGTGGTTCAATGTCACAACCATTCAAAACCAACACTTTTTTTAAAAACATTTCCCCAAATATTTCTTATTGTCTAAGCTCTAATGTCACAGACAAAAATATTTAATCAATGACCATACATAGATTTAAATACACAACTGAATGCTATAAAGGTCTTGTGACACAGTGGTACTGTCCCCACCTGAGTCAAAAGATCCTGGTTCAAGTACCCACCTGCCCCAGAGGTATATCATACCAGTCCAACTACATTTATTAAAATAACTAGGTCAATGCAGTAAAGATTATTTTTACTGAGATACAAGCCTGTGCCTGTTATGTGAATGAAAAATACAGAGGCATTAGTACCTTATTTTCCAGATTTGCTTTGCTGAGCTTCAGCTGTTGGGGGCCAACCACTTTAGGACTCGGGGTTGCTATGACAATGCTTGTCAGCTGTGCAGTTGGTAATGTTTTGGTGACAGCAGTTGGTTGTCCATTCATAATTCTAGCCTGATGTATGGAATTTGCAGCTGATGGTTGAGAAGCAGGTGTGAATTTTGTCAGCATCACAGGTCGCTGGATTAGTTGCGAAGTCGTAAACACAGGTGCGGGTGCAATAGGAATACTATTTGGCATCACTGGTTTCGGACGAACCTGAGAATTTAGGTTGCAATGAGCAATTTAGCATGTTACAAAATAAACCAGTTGTCCTCCCGTACCCCAAATATCGTCATTGCCTTCTGAAGCTGATGACTACCAAAGTCCTCTTGTCCAGAACTGGCTGGTCCAGTACCACCCAAATAGTAACTCTATTTGTGGACCAAGGCAATGAAATCATATCGAGTGTCATAGCCAAGGCCTACCACAACTCAAACCATTCCATTGCTGGGCTCATTCCTAATGCCACACTTACACTTTCTGAACACAGCAAAGGATAATGACAGCAGAAACTACAGACAACTCTGTCCTTCTTTTACTGCAAAAACAGAGACACCAATTAGATCACTCTTACAACAGCTTTTAATAAGTGTAAATAGTTTAGTTAAGGCTGCAGATTGAACTAGAGATCTTTCTAGTTAAAATGGCTCAGTGTCAGACAGATGTATTTACCAAATGATCTTCACAAACTAAACAGTGACTCTTTCAAAATCTGTACTGCTTAAATTCACTACAAATAAATGTATGCAACATTCAATTACGGTTTCAGTTTCCCAAGCCTTATAACATTCTGAAATTAAGTTCTTTACAAGAGCAGCATCTCAACATAAGAATATAATGTATACTTTATGCAGAAGACCAAGTAAAATTGGTTGAATACCTACCATGTACACAGTATTTTCAAAAATTTATATTCGTCACCTTGCCCTATTCCTCTTCTGAAGGGACTAACTCATTTGGATTATGGTTTCACATATGCCAACAGTCAAGCTGTAACTCACCAGGGGACCAAATTTCACTTATGAACCCATGCAAACATCAGAATATCTAGCCATGTAAAGCATCATAGCTGAACTCAACATTATCATCCGGCAGCATTTTCCACCAAGCAAATCACCTTTCATCTGGTCACTGTCCTGAAACACAACAGTCTTTCTTTCTATACTGACGTTGTCAAATTTACTGAGTATACCTAGCACCTTCTGTTTCTATTTCCTATTAACCATCCACAATATGTATTCCCCCACACTTAATAGCACACAGGAGTGAGGTACTCGTCTGATATTTCCCTCCTCAGCTCATATGCAAGAGATATTTCAAGTTATATTCCATACACTTCTCATGAATAGCAGCAGTATTATAAACCCTGACCATAGAGCAGAGGCAAGATCAGAACTGAGATTTAGTTCTGGATTAATACCTACATACCAATCTTTTTTGGTATAAAATTCTTAACAGAATGGTAGATCTGGTTGTTCCTCTTCCCATATTTTCATTTGTATGTGAATAAAGATTAAAAACAAAAGAAATGGTGAATTCCTCCTAAATACCGCATTAAACACTTGGAATATGGCCCCTGGCCTAACCTGTATCGCTGAAATACAGGTAAGAAACATCATAACTGGCACAGTGACATACTACAGAGTCACGTATATTTAATGTTTCAGTCGACAACTCAGCATTAATTCTGCATTGTGAATGTGCAACCACTAATAATAGCAGCCTTTCTATAACCCTTATTTACCTGTGGTAAGAGCGTTGGGCGTTGAGTCAGTCTAGGTGGAGGAATGAACTGAGGAACCTTGATTGGTGGGGAACTTGTAGACTGCACCTGCTGATTTTGAACACATTTATCTCTTACACACTACTTTCATAGAAATCCTTCACATCAAGAATAAATCCCTGGATACATACATGCTAGTACTACCTGTGTTTGCAACCAAGATTCCAGAAAGTCAATGTGCTTTTTTTTCTGAACTGTAAAACCACAAACTTACCAAATTATGAGCAGCATTTATTTAATAAATACGGAGGAAAACACAAAGACTAATGAAAGAAATAAAAATAAGGACTTCACAATTCAATAATGTATGATTCCAATCTTTAGTCGGTGGATTATAGCCAAACTCCAGAGACCTGGTACTTCAGTCCGTTAGCAAAGGCATATGGCATAGTGCACTGCCATCTTTTAAATAATGTCTGCCTGCTCTCTCATAGTAGATCTCAATAAACTATTCAAAGAATGACAAGAAGTTCTCCCAAGTGTCCTGATTAATATTTGGTCACTGACAGTTTATATGATCGTTAACACAAATGACTGCTATACTTCCAGCATTACAAATGCCGAATATTATAAAGTATGTCATTGGCTGTGATGTGCTTCAAAATAGTTGAAGGTCATGAAAAGAACAGTGTAAATACATGCTCTTTCATTTATAATTAAACCACAACCATGTCACACACTATAGAATACACTCATTCGATCTAGGTGGAGTATAGTGTTCAGTGGTACTCCGAACCATAACAGTTAAGGAAGGGTATGAATGCATAGGTGAGGATACAGAAAATAATTTAGTAGGACTGTTCCAGAAACGAATAACTACAGTTGAGTGGATATACCAAAGAAGCTAGGGTTAATACTCCACTGTTGTAAGAATAACAAGAGCAGATCTGATGAAGTGCTTAAAATCACGATGGGCTTAGTTATAGCAATCAAAAATACTTTGTCTCAAATCGTTGAAGGGTTGATAGACAGAGGTAGCATGAAGAAAAGATCTTTTTGATGGTTAGGATTTGGAATGCGTTACTTGATACAATAGTAGGTACAGATTCAATAGCAGCCGTCAAAAGGGAATTATGAAACATTATAGAGTTATAGAGAAAAAGCAAAATTTTAGGACAAACTGGACAAACAGCCTGAATGGTCTCTCTCTGTCGTGCAATTCTGAGATGCATCAGTGACAATATGAATTTCAAAGTTGGGACTAGTAATTTTACAGTCAGCAAATGACTTCCAGCACCAACCAAGTTTTACATTTCCTTTTCATCATTTAAAAAAATCTCCAATCCCATGTCAGCATTTTCTCTTTTACTTGACTTGTTAGGTATCTATACTCATTTTATTCTTCTAATTCAAATGTGTTTTACTTCTCTCTAGGTCTGTTTATGTCGGACACCTTTTAACAGAATGTTTTTTGAATAGTTTTGAAATTAAATCCTGAAATATGCAAGGCACTAAAAAAAGTGAAGAGTTAAAAACTACAACAGTCTAGATGTTGCAGCTATAATGACTGTAACATGGAATGCATTTCTCTTCATCCTTTATTGAAATTGACTGTAACTTGCAGCATTTGACATCCACAGATAAGTGGAGAAATTCAGAATTCATGAGGTTCTATCAGTGACTCCTCATTCTTCACACTGCTCAAGTCCTTGCAGGAATCAGAAATCACTGGCCCAGATTTTTGGGCTCAGTGGCTAAGCAAGGGCACTTGCCACTGACTGAAAAAAGCTGCCCACTGACAGCGATCTCTGTGGCACTGTTTTCCTCTTTTCCAAGGTTGTATTAAATATCAAGGGGATATTTTGCATGCAGCAGTAGACAGTTTCAGTAAAGCAATTATACAAAAGCAGAGTTTTGCTACAAAATTTGAGATCCCGAATTGATGTAAACACTCAAATTTTATTTTTTATTGCTATAAAATCCCTTAACGTTATGCCCTGCTGAATGGGCTGTAACTCAGTCTCAAATGGTATACTAAGAAATAATTACTTCCGAATAACCGCTCTGCCCCAAAAGCTAAGTTTACATTTGTGAAATGTAAAATTTCTCCATTTCCAGTGAAAAACCTCATTACATTTTTAAAGTAGCACAAAAAACTTTATCATTCAGCTTCTGCCTTAATACTGATCTTTATTTTGCTACATTACAACTATACAAAGTGAGTGATAAAATCCACTTGTTAAATTGTGGTCTTTGAGAATTTACCAAGTGATTGGCATTGATGACATCCTTGTCACTGCCAGAGATCAATTCTAGTTGATGTCTGAATTAAATTCATGTTAGGAAAAGTGAAGTCCATGCCACAGATCTCACAAGGTCTTTGTGGGCAGCTTTTTCCTGAGGTCAGCAGTGAGTGCTTTGACTTCATGGGTGACATCAAAACCTACATCATCAATTTGAATTCATGACAACTGGTGAAACTGTCAATTCGCAAATAAAAGTTTCTGTTAAAATCAATTTCTGGGCATTTCCCAATGATTTGACCACAAAGGATGGGAAGAAAGTTTGTTTCTTATTTGTTTAAGACATTAAATCACAAAATTGGAAATAATTTCACAACCTGTGTAATGGGCAATCATATTCAAATATCAGAAAACAGATCTAGCGAATTGACTTTTTCAGAAATGGTATCTTATTTTAAAATAAATTCTTCAGTTAACCTGAACAATGCACAGTTGTAAAATAACTAAGGTAAAAGAAAATATGGGACCAGAGAAATATTTTAAAATAAGACAAACTCAAGAGTTATTAAAAATAAAGGTATGAATCACCACACAGGAAAGCAGTAGCCCTAGTCACAGCAAGCAGGTTACAGCAACAAAAACAGAACTTACAACACCTAATCCAAGAAAGAACTGGAAAAATAATTAACTAATTAGAAGCAAAGCTAAAACCTACTATAAAGCAGAAGCAATGATTTTAAGAATAAGTGACTGAAAGGATGCCAACTTTTCACAGCTCATTACTGAGAGTATATTTGTTATAATTCACACAAACGCACTGTTTGAATCAAAGCCTTGACTTATATTCAATATTCCTCTCACGTCGCAAATATTATCCTGTCTTTTTGTTATAAAACATATGTATGTTATATTTCCGTCCTCCTTGTGACAAAAGAAATGATTTCAGTATTGGCTGAGTGGGCAGGAAGTGTCTGTACTATGATGCAGAAAGCATCATAATTATGAGACAGGCTATATAGATCAGCAGGGTATTTGCTATTTTCGTATGGCTTCACCAGATCAAATTGATCAGACTATATGGAAGGAACAGAAAGGTGGGCAATGTTTCACGTAATAGTATTTACGCAGTTTGTTTTACATCACTTGAATTAGTTGCGAATCAGGGTTAACTTTGTCCTTTTACATTATTTGTCAAAAATTCCTTCATGTCCATGACTGTCCATGGATTACAGCAGGGCGTTGTACACTAGAGTTTTGCTTCTCTTCAAAACTAAAGGCCGTGGGCAGACAAAGAGAAGAGGAAGCGAAATTCCAAGGACAATTTGATGAAACACTTTTTTTTAACAGCAGTCTCGAATATAATCCAGAAGTCTGTCGTTGTAAAAGATCCTCAGTGAGCAGTAAGCTTGAGCAGTTACAATTCAGGTCCAAGTAAGTTCAAAGGTATAGCACATAACTATATAACATTCTAGCAACCCAACTGAAGACAGCAGTAAAAGGATGTCTTCTGTGAAAGCCAAAATTTTGGAGCATGCAGGTGGGGAGTTGGTGGTTAGGAAAAAAGGGGGACTGCTCTTTTGAGGCTGGGTTCAAGATGATTTGATAGGATAATGCTACTCATATGATCTACCATTGGCAATAGATCCAAAAAGCAAATACATCATTGCTAAAATATAACTCATTAACCCACTGTATAAAATTAACACTCAATAATGTATGACCGATTCTTAAGGGGTAGAGTACAACAAAGACTGAGGAAACTCATTAAAAGAAAAGATAGCATTTTGAAGTTTTTCTTACCAACTGCACAGCTGATTTTGGCATTATTCGCACAGCATCTGTCCCTAGAGTTGTCAGTTTGTTGGTGATCTGAAGGTTGATGGGTGCGTTTTGAGACTCCGCATTAACCACTGATTTCTGAGGATTGCTTAGAGCCGTTACCATGGCAATGGTAGGTCTTGGTGTAACGGCCGAGGCAGACATGGCATGTGCTGTTTTTAGTAGAGTAAGCGGAATCTGATTTGTGGTAACAACTGAAGCATCAGTTATTGCTTTCTGTGAATTAAAGAAAAGTACACAAAAATTGAGATTACATTTTATTTGTTACAAAAAAAACAAAAGACAGACATATGGAAATATTTCAGCCTTATGTATTTACAACCTGTATTTTAAATCAGATGTTTCAACATTTCTTTTTGCAACGCTAAAGAAAACCTCAAGAAGAATAAACATGTTCAGCATGACAATGCTACAAAAAAAATGAGGTCATACATAGGACATGAGTTCTACGGGTAGCACCCGCAGAATCATTAAGGTACTCATTTCAAGAAAACATTAAACGTTCAACATCCATAATGTTCAACCTATCCTAAATTGGCTGTATCCCAATTATTTAAATACATTAGCATAAGTTTTCGGGGTAGAACTCACAAGTACTGATGTACAATTGCTCACAAGCAATTGCACCAATCAACACATTTAGCCCACTATTTACAGTCAAAGATAAGCAGTCTCACCAATGTGGAATGATGCCAACTTTTCACCTTAATGTGGCATCCAAGAAAAGCCTGAAACATGATTGAGTAGGAAGTGGGCCTTCAGAGAATCTTCAGACTAAGTTATTTGTTTTAACATCAGTACCAAGTTTTGATGGAATACAAGAAAATAAATGTTGGTACAACTCATCTTTTTATATCAGCTATTCATCTCTATCAGTACAACTCGCAATTACTAACATTACTGCAATCATTGAAGAACCATAAAAATCAGAATGCCATGAGGACATTAAATCCTCAACTTCTGCGAGATTTGACATGGGAATTAAAGAAAGGTACAGAAGGAAACTACCCACATTATTACCTGCTAACTAGATGATCATTTAAATGTACTTTAAGAAAATCCATTATTTTGTCTTTAGACAGTTGCAGCGTTCCGGTGAATGGAAGAATGTTATTTTAAAATACACGCACGTTGGAGTTATTTTGCAATATAAACAGGAACTGGAACAATGGTGATAGTCCAGGCGAGCTGAATTTTCAAATGTTTATACAGTGATTCAGAAGAAGCCTATCATATCTCAATTTAAGTTGAGTTATTAAGATCCTTGTTAAGATTCTGAGGACCTGCAAACTTACTTTTTTTCCAACACACTGAGTACTCTAATTTTGGATTGGGGTCAGAGAGTCACACTGCATTGAAACAGACCCTTCGGTCCAACTTGTCTATGCCAACCAAGTTTCCCAAACTGAACTAGTCCCATTTACCTGTGTTTGGCCCATTTCCCTATAAATCTTTCACATTCACGTACCTACCAAAATGTATTTTAAATGTTGTGACTGTACTTGTATCACCCACCTCCTCTGGCAGTTCATTCCACATATAAACTACCCTTTTTCGAAAAATGCTTTCAGGTCCCTTTTAAATCTTTTTCCTCTCAGCTTAAAAATATGCCCCCTAGTTTTGAACTCCTCCACCCTACGGAAAAGACCTTTGCTATTCACCTTATCTACATCTCTCATGATTTTATAAACCTCTATAAGGTCACCCCTTAGCGTCCATGTGAACTATGGTCCAGTGAAAAATGTTCCAGCCTGTCCAGTCTCCTCTTCGTTACATCACAAAGAAGGATTACTACACTGCTTTTTAGAATGTGCAAAACATAGATGTGTCAAAGTATGGGTCAACGAGCTTTGCCATAAAATAAATTAAGCATGCAAATATTGACAACAGATACAGATTAATACTCTTTTACTAATCATTGATTTCTGTGATACATTTCAAAGGATCAAACTGCAGCAGTTACATCCAGTAACATGCTTGCCATTTAGTCCAGGATTTATGTTCAACATGCATCTTCGTACATCATTCTTTACCCAATTCCAACGTAGCCTTCACTTCCTTCATCTCTCACATATTTATTCAATTTCCATTAATGCATCTATTCTAGATGTCTCAACTACTACTTTTATTAATTCCTATAAGAACAACCTCTCTAGAAGGCAATGACATAATAAGTGAGGCAGATAGTAATATTTCAATTAGTACAAATATAAACATGCTTTGCTGAACTTTGTTGATGACACTGACTTTTTTTGAACAATACAAAACTAGAATAAAAACCAAATGAACAGAGGAAGTTTGAGGAAGTGTCACTGGACCCGAAACATTAACTCTTGAATTTTTTTCTTCACAGATGATGCCAGACCTGCTGAGCTTTTCCAGCAACTTCTGTTTTTGTCCCCAGTAATTAGAATGTTCATCTCCTGCTCCTGATTGACAGAAGCATGAGTCCAAATTGATCACAATTGATTGCTTAACAGTTGCACAATAAACAGGAAAATGTCAATCTCTTTCCTCAGGCTCCACCAGGCAATGGAATGCCAGATGGATCTGATGAAGAAAGGGATACAACTGTTCATTATTCAATAACAAATATACTTGGCATGGAACGTTATCCAGTGATGGTTTAATATCTTTGTGTTCTTGCTTACCTATGTTTAAAAAACTATTGTTCAACATGCAAGGGCTAAAAGGCGTAAAACCACAATTTTGATCACTGGGTTTTCAACTGCAGCCACGTACAATACCAAGTAACTGGAATATCTAATTCATAAGAAGAGAAGAGAAGAGACAGGAACTGAAATTCGCTATTTGGCCCTTCAGGTCTGCTCTGCCAGTAAACAGGATCATTTCTAATCTTGATTTCACCTTCTTGCAACTGTTCTCATATCTCTCAATTGCCTTAATATCATAGAATCTGGTAGCCTCTGTCTTGAATACACTCAAAGACTGAGCACCCAATGCTCTCCAGGGTAAAGAATTCTTAAGATTCGCCCTCTTTGATTGAAGTTATTTCCCCCAAGCTCCTAAAAGGCTGACCTCTTATTAAAACACTGTGAATCTGTGGTCAAGATTATCTAGTCAAAGGAAGTACTGATCTTTGTTGTAAAGTGGGCAGTAGAGGAATAAAGTTAACAAAACGCTTTCCATCCTAATTGTTTGCATTGGTATGAAATCCATGCATAAAGACAAAATACTAACATTTCCCAAATAAAAACCAAAAGGACTGCGGATGCTGTAAATCAGGAACAAAAACAGAGTTGCTGGAAAAGCTCAGCAGGTGTGGCAGCATCTGTGGAAAAGAAAACAGAGTTAATGTTTAGCGTCTGGTGACCCTTCCTGAGGAACTCACATTCCCCAATTTTTCACCATTCAAAAACCACTGTATTTCACATGTGATATTCTTAGTCATTCACACAAACTGTAGCTTTCTTCACTGCTTACCTTCCCAGCTAATGTTGTAATGTCAGCAAAACTGGATGTGTTACATCCAGTCCCCTCAACTAAATCATTAATATAGATTATTAACAGTTTAGGGCCAAGTAATCAGAGATAAAAGGTACTGCAGATGCTGGAGAATCCAAGATAACAAGCATGGGGCTGGATGAACACAGCAGGTCAAGCAGCATCATAGGAGCAGGAAAACTTGACGTTTCGGGCCTAAACTCTTCATCAGAAATGGGGGAGGGGAAGAGGGTTCTGAAATAAATAGGGAGGGGGGGGAGGCGGATAGAGGATGGATAGAGGAGAGGATAGGTGGAGAGGAGGCAGACAAGTCGAAGAGGCGGGGATGGAGCCAGTAAAGGTGAGTGTAGGTAGGGGGGGAGATAGGTCAGTCCAGGGAGGACGGACAGGTCAAGGGGGCGGGATGAAGTTAGTAGATAGGAGATGGGGGTGTGGCTTGAGGTGAGAGGAGGTGCAGGTGAGGGAGGTGGAGATGAGCTGGGCTGGTTTTGGGATGCGGTTGGGGGAGGGGAGATTTTGAAGCTTGTGAAATCCACATTGATGCCATTGGGCTGCAGGGTTCCCAGGCTGAATATGATTTGCTGTTCCTGCAGCCTTCGGGTGGCATCACTGTGGCATTGCAGGAGGCCAAGGATGGACATGTCGTCTGAGGAATGGGAGGGGGAGTTGAAATGGTTCGCGACTGGGAGGTGCAGTTGTTTGTTGCGAACTGAGCGCAGGTGTTCTGCAAAGCGGTCCCCAAGCCTGCGCTTGGTTTCCCCGATGTAGAGGTAGCCACAACGGGTACAGCGGATGCAGTATACCACATTGGCAGATGTGCAGGTGGACATCTGCCTGATGTGGAAAGTCTTCTTGGGGCCTGGGATTGGGGTGAGGGAGGAGGTGTGGGGGCAGGTGTAGCACTTCCTGCGGTTGCAGGGAAAAGTGCCGGGTGTGGTGGGGCTGGAGTGGAGTGTGGAGTGTGGAGCGGACAAGGGAGTCGCGGAGGGAGTGGTCCCTCCGGAAGGCAGATAAGGGTGGGGAGGGAAAGATGTCTTTAGTGGTGGGGTCTGATTGCAGATGGCGGAAGTGTTGGAGGATGATGCGTTGGATCCGGAGGTTGGTGGGGTGGTATGTGAGGACGAGGGGGATTCTTTTTTGGTTATTATTGCGGGGACTGGACGTGAGGGATGTGTTCCGGGAAATGCGGGAGACACGGTCGAGGGACCGACACCCTCATCCGCTTAACCGAACTCGTCCTCACCCTCAACAACTTTTCTTTCAATTCCTCCCACTTCCTACAGACAAAGGGGGTGGCCATGGGTACCCGCATGGGCCCAAGCTCTGCCTGCCTCTTTGTAGGTTACGTGGAACAATCCCTCTTCCATACCTACACTGGCCCTAAACCCCACCTCTTCCTCCGTTACATTGACTGCATCAGCGCCGCCTCGTGCTCCCATGAGGAGCTCGAACAGTTCATCCAATTCACCAACACCTTCCACCCCAACCTGAAGTTCACCTGGACCATCTCCAACACTTCTCTCTCCTTCCTGGACCTCTCTGTCTCCATCTCGGGCAACCACCTAGAAACCGATGTCCATTTCAAGCCCACTGACTCCCACAGCTACCTGGAATACACCTCCCACCCACCCTCCTGCAAAAATGCCATCCCCTATTCCCAATTCCTTCGCCTTCGCCGCATCTGCTCCCAGGATGAGACATTCCACTCCCGTACATCCCAAATGTCCTCATTCTTCAAGGACCGCAACTTCCCCCCCCACAGCGGTCGAGAACGCCCTCGACCGTGTCTCCCGCATTTCCCGGAATACATCCCTCACGCCCCGTCCCCGCAATAACAACCAAAAAAGAATCCCCCTCGTCCTCACATACCACCCCACCAACCTCCGGATCCAACGCATCATCCTCCAACACTTCCGCCATCTGCAATCAGACCCCACCACCAAAGACATTTTTCCCTCCCCACCCTTATCTGCCTTCCGGAGGGACCACTCCCTCCACGACTCCCTTGTCCGCTCCACACTCCCCTCCAGCCCCACCACAACCGGCACTTTTCCCTGCAACCGCAGGAAGTGCTACACACCTGCCCCCACACCTCCTCCCTCACCCCAATCCCAGGCCCAGGCCCCAAGAAGACTTTCCACATCAGGCAGATGTTCACCTGCACATCTGCCAATGTGGCATACTGCATCCGCTGTACCCGTTGTGGCTTCCTCTACATCGGGGAAACCAAGCGCAGGCTTGGGGACCGCTTTGCAGAACACCTGCGCTCAGTTCGCAACAAACAACTGCACCTCCCAGTCGCAAACCATTTCAACTCCCCCTCCCATTCCTCAGATGACATGTCCATCCTGGGCCTCCTGCAATGCCACAGTGATGCCACCCGAAGGCTGCAGGAACAGCAAATCATATTCAGCCTGGGAACCCTGCAGCCCAATGGCATCAATGTGGACTTCACAAGCTTCAAAATCTCCCCTCCCCCAACCGCATCCCAAAACCAGCTCAGCTCATCTCCAAGATAACAAGCATGGGGCTGGATGAACACAGCAGGTCAAGCAGCATCATAGGAGCAGGAAAACTTGATATTTCGGGCCTAAACCCTTCATCAGAAATGGGGGAGGGGAAGAGGGTTCTGAAATAAATAGGGAGAGGACAGGTGGAGAGGACAGGTGGAGAGGACAGGTGGAGAGGA
>JAHRHZ010000063.1:50896753-50940391 GCA_024137785.1 Ginglymostoma cirratum | reverse complement strand
GGAGAGGACAGGTGGAGAGGACAGGTGGAGAGGACAGGTGGAGAGGAGGCAGACAAGTCGAAGAGGCGGGGATGGAGCCAGTAAAGGTGTGTGTAGGTAGTGGGGTAGGGAGGAGATAGGTCAGTCCAGGTAGGACTGACAGGTCAAGGGGGCGGGATGATGTTAGTAGATGGGAGATGGGGGTGTGGCTTGGGGTGAGAGGGAAAACAGGTTAGGGAGGTGGAGATGAGCTGGGCTGGTTTTGGGATGCGGTTGGGGGAGGGGAGATTTTGAAGCTTGTGAAATCCACATTGATGCCATTGGGCTGCAGGGTTCCCAGGCTGAATATGATTCCCAGCTCATCGTGACAGCTTCTCCCTGGAGCTACCACTCACTTTAGCTTAAACGCATCATCTGTAAGTCACCTCTTCAGGGTTTTTCCATCCAAACACTTCCGGTCTGGGACTGCACAAGTCTTCACTCCAAGGTAATCAAAATAATTATATCCATCATTCCCTTCTCAGGAGCACTGCGCTATACAGATATCCTCGGACTAGGAATTCACAGGACCGCCCCGCTCAAAGTCAAAAGTAAAGCTATGGGTCTCTTTCTCTCTCAGCTATGCATATTTCTTTTTAAGACTAAAGCAAAACAAATGCCAAAATTCTCTAACAAACTTTTGAAAAATAACCAAAAGTCTATTAGTGCACAAAACCTATTCAATCACCAGCCAGGCTTTGAAAACGGTTTTTGAAAGTAAACTCCATATTCACAGAAATACTTACAAGTTAATTAATAACTCT
Organism: Ginglymostoma cirratum; assembly: GCA_024137785.1. NCBI lineage: Eukaryota > Metazoa > Chordata > Chondrichthyes > Orectolobiformes > Ginglymostomatidae > Ginglymostoma > Ginglymostoma cirratum. Next base: position 50,939,609 of record JAHRHZ010000063.1, on the reverse strand, counting down.
GGATACAGAGAAACCCACAGGTTACTAACTCAGAAACCAGAAACCCAAATTTTCACCAAATACATTAAAAATTGCACACGTAAATCCCAGTTTACATCACACCACCCACCTCCAAAAAAAAAATGAAGATGTATCTTAAACAGGCATTCCATTATTCATGAAAATCTTCTTACCATGAAGTTGATGACATTCCACCACTAATTGCATTGTTAACGTTAATCATACACTAAGTCACGCAGCAATAATTTTTACACGTCTCTGGCATGCATGCCCTCTATAAAGTGATCCTGATGATATTTCCTATTCCAGATGCATGAATACAATTTAAAAATGATAGACAATTTTCAATCAACCTGTTCAGAGGTGTTATTACACATCTCTGGAGCAGGTGGAACCGGAATTAAACTCCATTGAAATTATCGTCAAGTTCTTGTCCCAAAAATATTCTTAAAGTATTTATCAATGGATTATGATCCATATAAGTAAGTTTTTTTTGTCATTATGGGTGATATATTTGTAAAAATACTGTAGAACTAGTACAAAACTCTTTCCCAATGGTGCAATATTTTTGTTGGCATGCAGTCAATTCCTTCCAGAAGAACTGATAGGGTGTTCAATCCCCAACTTGTCATCTTGCAGTCGAACAGCCCAGACTGTTATCACTGGTATCAAGAGCTAGTTTGAACAGCTTTGCAAATTCAGCAGAGGTAAAAATGGTGCTGTCATTAGCACTACTTTTAAATTTTCAAAAGTTGTTTAAATTTCTTGCCTTTTTCCAACAAGTTTGTTAAGGGTGCAATGACAGTGCTGAAGTTCAGAGTGAACCCATGGAAGAAAGCACTCACGCCAACAAGGCATAAAATTTCACATTTCACCTTAGACATGTGGAAATCCAAAACAGCCTGTACTTTTGCTTCTCCAGGTGCTACGTGGCTTACAGTCCCACTATATGGCCTAAATAAGTCATCTTAGCCTTGGCAAATTCACTCTTACCCAAACATATAAACAATCGGCTTTTTACAGCTGATCAAACAGTTCAGTCAAATGGTGTAGAACTTCTCCCAGGTTTATGTAAAAACAAACAAGTTGTTGACATAAACAGTACAGTATACCAAGTCCTTCAATTAATTTGTTAGAGATAGTAGGAACTGCTGATGCTGGAGAATCTGAGATAAAACGTTGGAGAGCTGGATGAACACAGCAGGCCAAGCAGTATCAGAGGAGCAGGAAAGCTGACGTTTCGAAAGCTGACCCGAAACATCAGCTTTTCTGCTCGGCCTGCTGTGTTCATCCAGCTCCACAATGTTTTACCTTCAATTAGTTTATTGGTCAAGGATTGAAACTCTGGCATACTTTTCATTACAAACTGCACGACTTCACACTGATAAAGTCCAGCCAGTGTTCTTTAGCTCCCTTTTCCTCTCCAAGGAACTTGTCAGTACTCCTAGGGGAGCTCCAGCTACTTCACTCAGTTCAATAATGTCACTGGTCTGACTTAATCTCTTCCCTCTTCCGAGCTACTTTCTCTGGATTGAGTCTACACAGGTGTTGTTTTGTAGGGACTACATTCCCCACATCAACATCACAAAGAGTCAAAACCGTTTTCCCTGGCCTATCCTTACAAATTTATTTATAATTCTCTATTAGCCTTCAGAAACCACTTCAATAGTTTCATGAAAGATCAGACTTTTAAGTATATTCATGTTTTCCAATTTGATTGTTGAGAAGTTGACTTGAAATGAGTATTCAAAAGTTAATTCTCCAACTGATCTGATGTTTCTATTTCTTTCCCCACTTCCTTCATTGCCACAAATACACTTTCTCCCTCCAACTATCATTCCTACCACATTATCTTTTCAACATGTTAACATGACACAGTCACTGATTCTTCCCCCTGCCTGAAGTATTCAGCACATAATGCACATCTTTGAGTCTCTTCTTAATGTGAAGAGGTCCACTGAACCTTGCTTTTAATACTTCCCCGAAGAAAGTTAACAACACTAAAACCTTATGTTGTCCCTACAAAATTTTGCATGTGACCTTTTTGTTTGCTCCAGTTTCCATTAGCTGACAAGCTTCCTTCGCCAGCAAGCATGCATTAGTCAGTTTCTCTCAAATTTGGGACAGTATTGTTTCTGAGATTTGGTTCATTAACTTTGAGTGGTTCTCTTACTTCACGTTCATATATTAGTTCAAAAGCTCATAAACTGGTCATAATTTCTTTAACTGTTTGTGGCATTAAATTTTACCTGGTTTTATTTTGGTAATCCATATCTTGTTTAAAAAAATTGTACCAACTCTCTCATTACCATTTTTGCTGTAATTTTTCACAAAAGGCATCTTTGGGAAATTTTGTGGAAACATCCAGAATTGTTAAAAGATACTCGTTCCCCTCCTTGGTTTTAGGTAGAGTTCCGACACAATCTCAAGTCTAGACTATATATGATATTGGAATTAAAGGTGTAGGTTTAGTTGAGGGTTAAGTGTTTTTATTCAGCCTCCATGATTGCAGGATTAAAGAAACCATGTTCGTTTCTTAGTTCTGTTCTTTGAGGATTGTTACTTGCATGGCATGATCTATGTCATTGCTGCTGAGGATTCTTCTCGGGATGATAAAGAAATTAATTTGAATTTGCACCTCCCAAATCATCATGATCCGACTTAAATGTCATAAGTATTTGTTCACTGAACTGCGTTGCACTCTGAGCTCCCTCAATTGAAGATGCATCGAAAGCTCGTTGTCTACATAGTAGCTAATGATTGCTTGCAAAGTTTGCTGTCTGAACTCGTGCTGGTAGCAGTGGAAAATATTTGTGCCAATCCAGGATAATTGCAGGTGCTTGTCTTGTTTACAGCATGAAACAAATTTCTTATGCCTAATCAGCTAACCCCAGTGGATTCAGCCTTCTGATTGGGTTGCCACGAATCTAAGGAGCCCTATGAAATTTTCTACTGGCTGTCCTCTGATCTGTTGTTCCACAGCTGGCTATTTGTTAATCGACTGGCCCTTGACCTGTTGTTTCTTAATTAGCCCTCCTGATCTATCTTGACTTTAGTTAATCTGACTGCAAGATTTGTAGATGACTGATGTCAAGGCACACGTTAATGCTCAAGTGTGAGGATTCTCTAACGTGACGTATGTATGGGTTAAATACATTTAAGCTGAAGAATGCTTGGAGCATGCCATTAATCTTAAGGCAAAAATAGTACTATTGTTGGCTGCAGACTGTGTTTTCAACCATGGTTCACTGGTTAACAACAATGACACATGGACCCTGTATCAAAACTATGATGCATGAAATATCTCTATCTGAAAAGGTAGATCTCGATCACCTATCTCCGCAGAAGTACTTCAGACCTTTCTTTTATTGCACATTGTTCTATCTCATTAGCCACTGTATAGAAGGCGCTTTGACTACTTGTTTTTCTATGACTGCCCTATCTGTGCACATTTTCTGAAAACGATTTTGACAGATAAAGCATTCCTTTTTAATCAATGTGAAGTGTGAACCACCTGAGAGAGAGGTTTCCTTGCATCAAATGCTCACAAGGATTTTCAGTATCTCGTGTCTATTGTACTCATTCTCTTGGTTTCTCAGGTTTGTCTCATGTGGTTTTGGACCTTAAAAACTGCATGGAATCCACCAATCTTGTGTTAAGGTTGTCCTCTCCTGAAGAGTGATCTGCATTGTTTCTGGATGTCAGCTTCACTCACAGTTTCTTGGCTTTCTCCAAAGCCAATCCTCTTCTGACTAATAATGAATCTGAAAGATTCATCAGCAATTCTAATAACAATTCTCTATGCACACAGTTAAACCATCATGGTTACTTTTCTCCATTCATCTATAAAGAACTTTAATGAAGTTACCTATGGACGCTGAATTCTTCTGTTAAATCTTGTTCTTTCAAGAATTTTCTCTGTTCTGAGGGCAAAAGTAATTGTTAAAGGCTTTCAGCACTTCCTCAAACTGTTACATCATCAGCTTTACTCGGAATCAAAAATATGAGTGCTTTAACTTATTCTGCTTCTGATTTAGTATCAAATTTGGAACCTATTCTGCATTTTAAGAATTGGTTACTCCAAGATGTTCAACTCTGTTTTACAAGGTTCACCTATGAAATTAAATCTTTCCGACGATATTTTTTCTGCTATCTTGTCTTCCTATTGTGACTATTTAGTTTCTTTGCATGAAAAGGTTATAATTTTGTGAAATTAACAGTGCTACTACAATTTTTGACTTTTTAAAAAACTTATGGAGCCATCACCGACAGCTGATGTAGAGGATGCCCATGGCTCCCGGCAGCTAACTGGAAGGATTCCTATTGCCACTCAGATGACCGAAAGGACTCCCTCTGCCACTTACGGACGAGGTAGAGGATTAATATCTTTTTCACAGCTTCACTGGATAAATCAGGCTATCTATGGCCTAATTAAAGTGGAGAGGTGATGGCTTAGTGGTGTTATCACAAGGCTATTAATCTAGAGATGCAGATAGTATTCTGGGGACAAGGTTCAAATCTGGCCATGGCAGATGGTGGAATTTGATTTCAACAAAAACCAAATTCAGAATTAAGAGTCCAACAGTTTCCAAGATGAAACTATTGCAAATTATTGGGGAAATGCTATCTGGTTCACTGATGTCCTTTAGGAAACTACTGTCCTTACCTGGTCTGGCCTGCATGCAACTCCAGAACTGCAGCAATGGGCAATAATGGATGGGTAATAAATGCCAGCCTAGCCAGTGATGCCCCCATCTCACGAAAGAGTTTTTTAAAAAATTCAGTGTTTCCCATTTCCTTAACAGCTTTACTGAATGGTTCCTGGTGCTTATGACTTTAATACTAATGCTTGTTATAATAATGTTTTTCTTTTAATGATTTGCATTCTGTAACTATAATAATAGTTCTGCTGCCTGCAGTTTCATTAAATGTTTCTCACCTTTACCAGTTTTAATAAAGGATCTCCTGTCTTTTCTGCAGTTTAATAATGTCTATCTTTATTTATCGATTAGATCCGAGGTGATTAGGCTTCAAATATGCCGCCCTTATAAATTTAACTCTGCTTTTAGGACATTCTGGGTCTGAGACTTTGGATTAAGATTTTTACTAAAGCCCTGGATTGCCCTTATTGTGGCCAAGCTCTCTGGTCAAAATGCTCAAACTGAACTGAGTTTTTTTTTTTTATTTCTAGCTTGCCATCTTGTAATTCTGCACTGCTTTTTAAATCATTTCCTTAACTATCTAGGATTTTAATCTTACTCACGCTGATGTCTGCTTGCTCTGCCTCACTCCTACAGATCATCGACACCCAATGCAATCTGCAACTGTCTTGGAATGACTCTTACTTCAGCTTGATTGAACTCTTAACTCTACCGCTGCAGCTTGTTTTATACTTGGTCCGATATACTTTTGCCACTGTTTATAGTTTCAGTCTTGTTGAAGCTCACAGCAATGTTTTCTTCTGTAGGGTACATGAATATTCAACTCTTCCTGCTGTTCACAGTCTACAGTGGCAGGACTCCTAAAGCTGTGCCTGAAGAAATCTTCAGGCCTCCATTGTTACCAAAGCGATAGAAGGTGGTGAAATGGAATCTACACCAATGAGTCCGCAAAACTTGAAGGCCACCAACTACATTTGCACATTATGAACATGTACTCATTGCAGAAGTTCTCAGCATGTTTGGTTCTCTCACATTCAAACATCTCTATAAAGCAACAGATTGAATCCATTCATATTCACGTAGAGTAACTCATTGTTAAATGGTTAACTGCAACATTACAGCCGTTGTGATTTCTATTTTTGGCAGGACATAAAATTAGTTTTGGTCAAAAAATATTTCTTTTTCCCAGTTGAATTTGTTTAATTAAGCAATTTAAACCTAACTAAGACATATTTGAATTATAGGATGCTGTCTAATGGATTGCCGTTCATATCAATAAAAAAAATCTTCCTTTTAGTTTTGGTAGAAAATTCAATTTAAACATGTTTACACTCAAACATTTTGGGCTTCAGGTCAATTCATTAATGTAAATATTTGAAAACATAACAACGAACGTTAAAGCATTTTATGGAAATCTGTTGACTAAAGTTTTGTTCAGTCAGCAAATGTGCGAACGGTACACTACTGTATCACCGTAGAAACACTATTACTCCCAAGTCAGATGATTCCAAATACAAGTCTGACTGCAGAGAATGGTGCATATAATCTAGACTGATTCCAATGCAGTACTAAAGACCTTTGGCAGTCTTTTGACGAAGATATTAAACTTAAGCACTGTTAGGTGAGCATAATGAATCTTATGGGAATATTTGGGGAAGAAGCAGCATGAAAAAATTCTTCTGGATGCACAGCCAACATTTCTCTCTCACCAATATCCATATAAGATCAATTAAAAACTAACTTTGATAACAATGGAAAAGAAGAATAAAACTTAGCAACTCAGGATAAGTTTGAGTAAATTGATATATTTTAATTAAAATATTTGAGGATTCGGAAAAATTTGATCACAGCCATCATGGCCTTGTAGATTAACAACAGAAGTTGTCAATCACACACTTATATGAAGTGTATCATGATTTCCAGTAGAGGGAGGTCTAAAGAGATAAAAGGCACTGCTGATAGAGAATCCGAGATAACAAGCATGGGGCTGGATGAGCACAGCAGGTCAAGCAGCATCATAGGAGCAGGAAAACTTGACGTTTTGGGCCTAAACTCTTCATCAGAAATGGGGGAGGGGAAGAGGGTTCTGAAATAAATCGGGAGAGAGGGGGAGGCGGATAGAGGATGGATAGAGGAGAGGATAGGTGGCAGAGGAGGCAGACAAGTCGAAGAGGCGGGGATGGAGCCAGTAAAGGTGAGTGTAGGCAGGGGGGTAGGGAGGAGATAGGTCAGTCCAGGGAGGACGGACAGGTCAAAGGGGCGGGATGATGTTAGTAGATGGGAGATGGGGGTGTGGCTTGGGGTGAGAGGGAAAACAGGTGAGGGAGGCGGAGATGAGCTGGGCTGGTTTTGGGATGTGGTTGGGGGAGGGGAGATTTTGAAGCTTGTGAAATCCACATTGATGCCATTGGGCTGCAGGGTTCCCAGGCTGAATATGATTTGCTGTTCCTGCAGCCTTCGGGTGGCATCACTGTGGCATTGCAGGAGGCCCAGGATGGACAGGTCGTCTGAGGAATGGGAGGGGGAGTTGAAATGGTTTGCGATTGGGAGGTGCAGTTGTTTGTTGCGAACTGAGCGCAGGTGTTCTGCAAAGCGGTCCCCAAGCCTGCGCTTGGTTTCCCCGATGTAGAGGGAGCCACAACGGGTACATTTTCACCCCCTTGGTGCAGGAACTCCCTACCTACATCCGTGACACCACCCACACCCTCCACCTCCTCCAGAACTTCCAATTCCCAGGTCCCCAACACCTCATTTTTACTATGGACGTACAGTCCCTATACACCTGTATTCCCCTTGCTGATGGCCTAAAGGCCCTCCGCTTCTTCCTGTCCCGCAGAACTGACCAATCCCCCTCCACCGACACCCTCATCTGCTTAGCCGAACTCGTCCTCACCCTCACCCTCAACAACTTTTCTTTCAATTCCTCCCACTTCCTACAGACAAAGGGGGTGGCCATGGGTACCCGCATGGGCCCAAGCTATGCCTGCCTCTTTGTCGGTTACGTGGAACAATCCCTCTTCCGTACCTACACTGGCCCTAAACCCCACCTCTTCCTCCGTTACATTGATGACTGCATCGGCGCCACCTCGTGCTCCCACGAGGAGCTCAAACAGTTCATCCAATTCACCAACACCTTCCACCCCAACCTGAAGTTCACCTGGACCATCTCCAACACTTCTCTCTCCTTCCTGGACCTCTCTGTCTCCATCTCGGGCAACCACCTAGAAACCGATGTCCATTTCAAGCCCACTGACTCCCACAGCTACCTGGAATACACCTCCTCCTACCCACCTTCCTGCAAAAATGCCACCCCCTATTCCCAATTCCTTCGCCTCCGCCGCATCTGCTCCCAGGATGAGACATTCCACTCCCGTACATCCCAAATGTCCTCATTCTTCAAGGACCGCAACTTCCCCCCCCACAGCGGTCGAGAACGCCCTCGACCGTGTCTCCCACATTTCCCAGAACACATCCCTCACGCCCCGTCCCCGCAATAACAACCAAAAAAGAATCCCCCTCGTCCTCACATACCATCCCACCAACCTCCGGATCCAACGCATCATCCTCCAACACTTCCGCCATCTGCAATCAGACCCCACCACCAAAGACATTTTTCCCTCCCCACCCTTATCTGCCTTCCGGAGGGACCACTCCCTCCACGACTCCCTTGTCCGCTCCACACTCCCCTCCAGCCCCACCACAACCGGCACTTTTCCCTGCAACCGCAGGAAGTGCTACACACCTGCCCCCACACCTCCTCCCTCACCCCAATCCCAGGCCCCAAGAAGACTTTCCACATCAGGCAGAGGTTCACCTGCACATCTGCCAATGTGGTATACTGCATCCGCTGTACCCGTTGTGGCTTCCTCTACATCGGGGAAACCAAGCGCAGGCTTGGGGACCGCTTTGCAGAACACCTGCGCTCAGTTCGCAACAAACAACTGCACCTCCCAGTCGCAAACCATTTCAACTCCCCCTCCCATTCCTCAGATGACATGTCCATCCTGGGCCTCCTGCAATGCCACAGTGATGCCACCCGAAGGCTGCAGGAACAGCAAATCATATTCAGCCTGGGAACCCTGTAGCCCAATGGCATCAATGTGGATTTCACAAGCTTCAAAATCTCCCCTCCCCCAACCGCATCCCAAAACCAGCCCAGCTCATCTCCTCCTCCCTAACCTGCACTTCCTCTCACCTCAAGCCACACCCCCATCTCCTAGCTACTAACATCATCCCGCCCCTTTGACCTGTCCGTCCTCCCTGGACTGACCTATCTCCTCCCTACCCCCCTGCCTACACTCACCTTTACTGGCTCCATCCCCGCCTCTTCGACTTGTCTGCCTCCTCTCCACCTATCCTCTCCTCTATCCACCCCACCCCTCCCTATTTATTTCAGAACCCTCTTCCCCTCCCCCATCTCTGATGAAGAGTTTAGGCCCGAAATGTCAAGTTTTCCTGCTCCTATGATGCTGCTTGACCTGCTGTGTTCATCCAGCCCCATGCTTATTATCTTAGAGGGAGTTCTAAAATAGTTCTAAACACAGCAGAACCACAGTTTCAGTTTCCCTTTCCAGCAGAGAGCAGCAGTAATACTTATTAAAGCAGGAAGATCAAATTACAGGAAGTGACCTAGAACCAGCAACATAAGGTTCTCGTAATATGATTATTGAGAGAAACTCATTCTTGCACATGCAGATCCCTCAAAATTAATAATATTGTTTAAACAATGATTTGTTGGTTTCAGACCCTGAATGGTCAAGTCTTCATTAATTTTTGTTTTCAAAAATAATTTGCAAACCAGAAACTCCAAACATTAGACAAATATGTTATCCCCATTAAAGAAAGGAACTGTAGCTCATATTTTTGTTCATACGTATAAAATAGGACCAGTGTAGGCTTTACTCCTCTCCCAAATCAATTCAACAGAAACTTAAGCAATAGATTCAAAACTCATTTCTCCTTTTCTTTTGGAAAAAATATCACCTAAATTCAGTGTCAAATTGGTAACAGCTTGAGCTGAAGCTTTTTGATAAAAAGCCAGTCACAGCAAACAAAATAAACTCAGACCATCATTACGAATTGTTTAAAATCTATGCTTTGACCTATGATCAGGACAAATAGTCAATTACCACATAAAAAGTGCCAAACATGGAAGAGATCAGTTAAAGGATTTTTAGTGTTTCTTTTTAATGAGGCAATAGGAAGAAATAGTTCTCTTTACTCTGGTTTTCTTGTCCTATGTTAACTCTGTCTTGAGGCAGCAAAGACCTCTGCAAAATTTCCAAATTCTGACACCAGCATTATTACTCAACTCTCGATCTAATGGAAATCTGGCGTTTTATGCGAGATATTTCTTTAAGATTGGTATATCTAACCAAGCCAGGGAGTGGACCTCATTCATTTTCAAACCAGGAAGAATTATTACTTGCTCAACATGCAGATAAATGAGGCCTCCAGAGCTGCACAGAGAAGTCCTACTACATTCGCGATATTCTCTAGTAATCACCACTATAAATGCTATTGCATTCGACAGGTAGCAGAACATGTATGATTAAACTGGGCTATAAGTTATGCTTACTCACCAACAAAATAACAATGTTATGAATGGTTAACAAGATAAATGAGCAATAGCCAGATCAGTAAGTAGTCAGAGCAAATTTCATTTATGCCTCAAACTCCAGAAGCCACAAAATACTTTTCCTCTACTAATGCTCAGGAAAAAAAAACTGCCCCTCGATACATGATTAGTTATTTCTTACATAGACACCTCTGATTAGCTCAAACTGAGTGCAGCATTTTTTTGCACGATAGCCAGGACATAGATGTGTTTTAAAATGTCCAAATAAAATGAAATTAAAAGACATTTCCCTCAACTAACAGAATTCAAAGCGTTTGTTCCCCAATACAGTTGTCAAACACAAATAGAATTCTAGATAACAAGCATGGGGCTGGATGAACACAGCAGGCCAAGCAGCATCATAGGAGCAGGAAAACTCGACGTTTCGGGCCTAAACCCTTCATCAGAAATGGGGGAGGGGAAGAGGGTTCTGAAATAAATAGGGAGGGGGGGGGTGGATAGAGGAGAGGATAGGTGGAGAGGAGGCAGACAAGTCGAAGAGGCGGGGATGGAGCCAGTAAAGGTGAGTGTAGGTAGTGGGGTAGGGAGGAGATAGGTCAGTCCAGGGAGGACGGACAGGTCAAGGGGACGGGATGATGTCAGTAGATAGGAGATGGGGGTGTGGCTTGGGGTGAGGGGAAAAACCGGTTAGGGAGGTGGAGATGAGCTGGGCTGGTTTTGGGATGCGGTTGGGGGAGGGGAGATTTTGAAGCTTGTGAAATCCACATTGATGCCATTGGGCTGCAGGGTTCCCAGGCTGAATATGATTTGCTGTTCCTGCAGCCTTCGGGTGGCATCACTGTGGCATTGTAGGAGGCCAAGGATGGACATGTCATCTGAGGAATGGGAGGGGGAGTTGAAATGGTTCGCGACTAGGAGGTGCAGTTGTTTGTTGCGAACTGAGCGCAGGTGTTCTTCAAAGCGGTCCCCAAGCCTGCGCTTGGTTTCCCCGATGTAGAGGAAGCCACAACGGGTACAGCGGATGCAGTATACCACATTGGCAGATGTGCAGGTGAACCTCTGCCTGATGTGGAAAGTCGTCTTGGGGCCTGGGATTGGGGTGAGGGAGGTGGTGTGGGGGCAGGTGTAGCACTTCCTGCAGTTACAAGGAAAAGTGCCGGGTGCGGTGGGGCTGGAGGGGAGTGTGGAGCGGACAAGGGAGTCACGGAGGGAGTGGTCCCTCCGGAAGGCAGATAAGGGTGGGGAGGGAAAGATGTCTTTGGTGGTGGGGTCTGACTGCAGATGGCGGAAGTGTCGGAGGATGATGCGTTGGATCCGGAGGTTGGTGGGATGGTATGTGAGGACGAGGGGGATTCTTTTTTGGTTATTGTTGCGGGGACGGGGCGTGAGGGATGTGTTCCGGGAAATGAATTCTCTACATTTAACTCTTAAAAAACACTCTGTTGGGCAGATGGAATTCACATCATTGACAACATTGAGAATATGCACAGTGAACTGAAAGGGTTTAGTTTCAAATAATGAATGATGCAGTATTGAGTTCAATCCAAGAGCAATGGCCATCTCAGTGCAAGTGTATTTCAATTCACAATTAGTTTACATTGTTGAGGTCCTCAGCAGGCAAACCTGTAAACTATGCCTTTAATATAACAGGCCGCTTACACAAATGACTGGCTGTTACTGACATGTGTCTGTGACCAGGTGGTAATAATTCAAAACAGAATCTATTAACAGAAATGCATATCTTTCGTCAAAACCTCCATCTTGTGAGAAAGTGCTCATCTATGAGCAACAAAGTTGATAGGAATGCATTTAGGACGATAGGCACAAATTTACAACACATTAATGCTATTCTAATGTGCTGTTACTGAAACATAACAAAAAATTGTATTTAAAAGCACAGCTGTAAAGGACACTAGCAAAATCTTACATTCAGAGGAGTGTAACCTACCTCATCTATTCCCTCACTTTTAACTCATCTCAGCATTTTTCAATCATTTACCACAGAAATAACTACCAGAATTTCACATATAGGCTCACACACATGTAAATGTCATGAAACATTTTACCTACTGACAACAGGTCATCTTTCTCCTCCAACAAGAGTTAAATGAGGAACTTCTTGCAAAATGTGCAAGATCAGAGCATGATTAAGATCAAGACAGCTCCTCAGCCATTAATTTCCTCCTTTGCAACAATAACTGTACCATCTTTTCCTGTTGATCCAGAAGATGCATATGAAAAGCTTCTTCACTTTTCCAGTTGGGGTTAAAATTTGTGCTGACCACTTTCTTGAACCACTGAAGTCCATGTACTGTAGGTACACCCATGGTATGTTAGGGAGGGATTCTGTGGGTTGGAGGAGAACTAACAGATGATCGTTTTCCTATATGCCCACTGTCCTAGCTGGGTGAAAACATGGCTTTGGGAGATGCTGAAGTTGAGCTGATGTAATATATCTTATGAATGGTACACACTTCTGCCTCTGTGCATCAGTGGTAGATTGGAGTGCATGTTTAACATGGTGAATGAGATGTCAGCCAAGTGGGCTGCTTTGTCCTGGACAGTAATATGGGGCACCATTGGTGCAGTGGTAGCATCCCTACCTCTGAGTTACGAAGCCTGGGTTCAAGTCCCAGCTGTTGCAGAGATATGATAATAATATCCAAGTAGGTTGATTAAAAGACATCAAGTTTCTACAGTGTTGTTGGAACTACATTCAGTCAGTTAAGTGGGAATTTTCGAAGACATTCCGAACTTATGATGTCACTTCTGATCTCTTGCATCAGCATTGTGCACGTGGCTGGTCCAAGTATGCGCCTAGTCAATGCGATCATCACAATTTGCTGATGGATGATGGTAGTTTCAGGGGCAGATAGTTAGTCTCTCTTATTGGAAATGGTTATCGCCTGTCACTTAGGGCAGAAATGTTATTTGCTACATTTCTGTAAAAAATATACTGACCTTTGTTTGAGTCCTGATACACGCTGGCATGTTTCAGCACTTGAGGAACTATGAGCAGAACTGAACACTGGGCGATCATTGGATATCATGCCCCTTCCCGACTTTATGGTTGAGGCAACATTATCAATGAAACTGTTTGACATGACTAGGCCCAGAACACTGCCGTGAAGACCTCTTGCAGTCATGTTCTGAAGCCAAAATAAATGCTGTCCAACAACCACGACTATGTTACTTTGAACCAGTGGAAAATTTTCCCTTGATGTCAATTGACTTTAATTTTATTTGACATGCTGGAGACATACTTGACCAAGTGCTGCTTGACGTCCAAAATGTGCAGCTTCACCAGGTGTCACTTCATTTTTAAATAGGACTCCATACTTCTCCTAGCATGCTCGTCAAATTGTGTTTTAGGCCATTGTTTCATAGCAAAGGTTCGAAGGATAAGATGAACCACATATTATAGATTGCCCATGAATACATTTCTGCTTCGGTTGCTGACTTGCATTATCTGTCTGAATTAATCCCATTGAGCACAGTGGTATAGCCACACATGACGAAGGGTGTCCTCAGTGTGAATGCAGGAGTTATCTCCACAGAGATTACACAGTGGTTACTCCTCCTAACACTGTCATGCAATGATGCATCTGCAACAAGCAAATTTGAAAGGCTGAGACCAAAGAAATATTTCTCTCAAACTGGCACATGTTCACATATTAGTGATTGTGTCCTTCATGCTAAAGGTAGTATGACCAAGCAGCTTTTCATGATGGCTATTGAAGTCCCCCACCCAAAATAAATTCTGGGCCTTTGTGACCCTCAGTGTTTCTTTCAAGTGGTATCCAATTTAAGGACAATTGATTCAACAGCTGAAAGAAGAAACCTGCGGTAATCAGTAGATTTCTTTCCCTATTTTTGATCTGACACTGAGGATTGACAAGTTTGGAGCCACAAACTGTAACCTCACAGCTGGCTTATCCTTTGCTCTCCCATTATCATTAACTAAGGAGACCAACCATGGTACAATAAGAAGTGTAGATCAGCATGCCAGACACAGTGGCAGATTTTATTCCTTGAAAGTACATTAGTGATCAAGATGGGCTTTTATGACAACAGTAGTTTCAGAGTTGTCGCTGCTGAAACTAAATTTTAATTCCAGTCGAATATGATGAATTGAATATAAATTCCGTAACTCATTTCTACACTGCAGTGGAGCAACACTCTAGATTACTGGTAGTCCTGTATCATAACGATTATATTGCCACTCTCGAATTTTGTAAGTAATCAAAAGTTTTAAAGATTGAATGACGAATGAATCTGCATTTTTTATTACAATAATGTGATGATTAAAACAGCCTTTTTCAAATAAATCAGGACATATCAGTGCAGTTTTTCATTTATTCCATTTATTCAGTGAACAATAAGTTAGTTGCTCTACCCACATTAAACCTTGGATTAGATTAAAACTAGTTCAAAACAATTTACGTAAAATGCGGCTACATTTTGCACAAAGTTACAGAACAAAGGCTGGCTGTACAGTTCTGTCCTATAACATTCAATCAACTGTTGCACATGACTGAGATAGACTTCACAGATTTGAATGTTAATGCTAGTTATTGTTCAATTTTACTGGATGCATTATTTCCTTGTCAATTTTATCCCTTTTTCTGAAAATACTTCTTGGAGAACTATTTCACAGACACTAGTTAGACACTATTCAATCATGTTCACTGAGAAAGGACTGTAAGGTTACAAAAAAGCAAGACATGGCACTTGGTTCAAAACCATTAAGATATGGAGCCAAGAAGAGTCCTCGATTTCACAAAACTCAAATGATTTCAATATTTTACAGGGGAGGCAATGGCCTAGTGGTATTATTGCTAGACTATTAATCCAGAGGCTCAGATAACATTCTGGGAACCTGGGTTCGAATCCCACCACGCCAAACAGTGGAATTTGAATTCAACAAAATATCTGGAATTAAGAATCTAATGATAACCATGAATCCATTGTCGATTGTTGGGGAAAAACCCACCTGGTTCACTAATATCCTTTCAGGAAGAAAACTACCATCCTTACCTGGTCTGGCTTACACGCAATTTCAGACCCACAGCAACGTGGTTGACTCTCAACTGCCCTCTGGGCAATTAGGGATGGGCAATAAATGCTGCCTAGCCAGCAACGTCCTTGTCCGATTAATGAATAAAGAAAAAAAATACTATCGACAGATAATTTCCTGCCCTGCTGAAAACTTTTAGGGAAAGGTCGTAACTGTACAGTCAATATTGTAAATATGTTATGGATTTGGACAATGCAAAGTGGTCTGGAATTACTTCCAAATGGAAAAAATTAAAAAATAGATGTTAATTAAAAGTCACAACTTGCTCACTGACTACGCCTAAAGGTAAAGTACCATGTGCTGACATTTGCATGACACAGAGCAATAACCTAGTGAAAATTGGATACCACATATGTTGCATTGAAGTACAACCTCTCAAGTCAGTAGAAATTAACATTACCAAATATCTACAATTTCACACTTTCAACATTTTGTCAAGAAGCAGAAGGTTAAACCCTCTAGCTTTATCATTTATTTTACCAAATACTTTGCACAGCACAACAAACCACATCCATACATAAGTAAATTAGAAAGCAATTGCTGTTTCAAGTGCATTCAGAACCACAGTTCAGAGTTATTCTAATTCCAGCTATTGCATCTGTGTTTGAAACAAAATAACTATCTCCAGATTTGGCCAGTTGCAAAGATCTTGTATGAAATGAAATTGACTATACCGTCCAGAATTTCTGTATTGGGCCAAAAACACAAAATGGTTCACTGTTTGGCACAAACTGGCATATTGCCTTGAACCCACCAGGATAGCCGGTGTGCAAGCTGGAAATATTCACACAGGTTAATTAACAGCTGCTCCTCTGAAATTGGACTGAAGGTGTTTGTCAGGACTGAATAGACTATATTTGGTTTTATAGCTGAGATAGGGAGCTCCTGATGTTTGGCCGGCCCAAAGACGTTGGGTAATCCAAGATGGAAGGTCTTCTGACCACCCAAACATACAATGGATCCCAGCACAAGCAATTTTTGTTTGGAGCTAGAGGTGGGGGAGGCAAGCATGATCAAGCTATCAAGTTAAGCCTGCCATCTCTGAAGGCAACTTGCAGGTAGTCATGAAGACAGGGGAGTACCAAAGTGGGCTGATTAGAACGCTCTCAGCTCTTGGAAAATTTGGCCGTGTTTCATAAAAGGCTGTCCTCTCAATCCCACCTCACCAACTGTACATTGGAGGCACATTGCTGGAATTGAGATGATGCAACAAATTAAAACTTCTAACAATTTAGCAGTTTTCACTCACACACTGGATACTGAAAATACAAATACTCATTCATGAAACTATTCTAAACTTTCACTCCCTTCAAGTGCACAATTTCTTATAATAACAAACTTCCATTCAGTAACCATAAAGACAGATAATCCTTCAACATTCTCTCAAAACTGTCAATCAAAACACACCCACCCACCCACCTTCCACTGTAATAACTCAAACTAGCATTCACAATAGTATTAACTGTAATATCAGACCTCAGAAAATATCTCATCATGTGATTTATACCTTAAATTGCTAGCCTCCTTTCAAGGGATTGACTCCATGATACAAGCATAAGCAACTCAAAATATAGGCAATCACCAAGAGGTGCTACCTTCATGCTTCCTTGATGCACTTGCAGAACACCACGAATAAGTATCAACCAAATTATGATGAAGACATTTTCAATGGTTTAAAAGACTTTCCAAAGGCAAAATTCAAGTAATTCTGACAATTATTCAACTGACTTAGTGATTCTGCTGATTTTGAAGATTCAAACCATTTCCAAATTTGTGAACTGATTCAAGAGCAATGCTATCAAATATGAGCAGCTCAAGCTATGTGAATGAAACAAGGCCTAGATTTGTATTTTCTCCTCTCTGCCCATGTCCAGTCACTTGATTATCCTGGATGGTAGAAAATTCAAGTGACCAAATTATAACTGCAGTATTAAAAAAGGTTGAATTACACCAATTAGAAATGCATTCAACAGCATTACAAAATGTACTCAAAGTACTGTTGAAAAACATTTTGTATCACATTTTTGAACAGCATGTACTAAATCCTTCCAGCAGATGTACAATTTGTGTCACTTTTTTTCCAACATATTGTATTTGGAAAAGGATTGAGAGTGTAATTGCTCGTTTAATTGACCAAATTCATGGTTTATAACTTGCAGATACAAAATTTTCAAATCAATATGTTTGAGCTATTAAAAATGTAATTCTCAAATTTTTACTAACAATCAATTCTTGAACAGTAAACTAACCAAGAGTTTTATCATTGAAATTAGTAAAATTACATCCTTTCCCACCAGCAAATTCAGCAGTTCATCCAAAAAAAATTTCTTGTTCAAAATAACTAATTAGAAAGGAATGTTTCTGGCATGACACACTCATTATACACCTCCCCCTACACACCCTCCAACATAATTGTGTTTCCTGATAAACGGCACAGAATTGAAACATTTCTGACAGCAGGGAACATTTCTAGACAGGTTTTAATGGCGCTGTATAACTGGGTTACTTAAAAACATTTTGACTTTAATAGCACTGTTTCTCAGATTATACCTTGGGATCTACCCCTTTAACTCAAGAATACACTTCCGTAGCAGATGATTCATTTTGTTTATAAGAACTTCCACTCGTTTGTCAGATTAAAAAAAAATACAGACTTGCCCACTTCATATTTTTAAGAACATGAAGAATAAATTCAATGTGCCACAAAATGGAATGATAAAGAATGTCCATGTGGCAAATTCCATCTGCTATTAGCTGATGTTATTAACATTAAAATAATCTGACTACTTCTGCAGAGGTATGGAGATGATAAAAAAAATTGTGGGACAATAGCTGCAGGTTGTCTTCCCTAGATCTCTTGGAACCTGATTAATTAAAAATGTCAACATCAATCTCAAATCATAACACCTTACAAAAGAGGACGTTCGAGAGGTTTTGGAGAATATAAAGGTGGATAAATCTCTGGGGCCTGATCTGATGTATTCCAGGATGTTGTGGGAAGTAACAGGGGAAATTATGAGACCTCTTGCAGAAATACTTGCATCATCTATAACTACGGGTGAGGTGCCTCATGACTGGAGGGTGGCCAATGCTGCACATTTGTTTAAGAAAGGTTTTAAGAAACCAGGGAACTACAGACCGGAGAGTCTGACTTCGGTTGTGGGTAAACTGTTGGAGATGGTTATAAAAGATAGGATTTATGGACATTTAGAGAGGCAAAAATTGATTAGGGATAGTCAACATGGTTTTGTGCAAGGAAAATCATGTCTCACACTCTTGATTGAGTCTTTTGTGGAAGCTACCAGAAAGACTGATGATGGTAGAGCAGTAGATGGTGTTTATTTAGATTTTAGCAAAGCCTCTGACAAGGTTCTGCATGATAGACTAATTAGCAAAGTTAGGTCACATGGGATTCAGGATACATAACTGGCTGAGCGGCAAGAGACAGAGGAACGTAGAGGGCTGCTTTTTGGACTGGAGGCCCGTGACCAGCGAGGTTCCACAGGAATTGGTTCTGGGTCCCCTTTTGTTTGTCACTTACATAAATGATTTAGATAAGAACATAGAAGGCATGGTTTGTATGTTTGCAGACGACACCAAAATTGATGGCATGGTAGTCAATGAAGACGGTTTTCTGACATTACACAGGGATCTTGATCAAACAAACGGGTCAATGGCAGATGGAGTTCAATCGGATAAACACAAGGTGTTGCATTTTGACACAACAAACAAGGGTAGGGCTTATACAAATAATGGTAGGCCTTGGGTAGTGTTGTAGAACAGAGGGACCGAGGAGTGCAGGTACATCATTCTTTAAAGTTCATCTCACATGTAGACAGGGTGGTTAAAAAGGTATTTGGCACACTTGTCTTCATTCCTCAGTCCTTTGAGTATTGGAGTTCAGGAGTCATGTTGAGGTTGCACTGGATATTGGTGTGGCCTCTTCTGGAATACTATGTCCAGTTCTGTTTGCCCAGTTATAGGAAGAATATTATTACGCTGGAGAAGTTTTAGAAGTGATTTACCAGGATGTTGCTGGATATGGAAGGTTTAAGTTATAAGAAAGGCTGGGACCTTTTTCACTGAAGTGTAGGAAGGTTGCGAGGAGACCTGGTGCAAGTTTATTAAAATAATGAGAGGTATAGATAGAATTAATGGTAGTTGTCTTTCCCCTAGAATGGGGTATTTCAAGGCTAGGGGGCACATGCTTAAGGTGAGAGGAGAGTGATTTTAAAAAAAAGACATGAGGGGCAATTTTTTTTTTTATAAACACAGAGGGTGGTTCGCATGTGGAATGAACTTCCTGAGAAAGTACTGGCTGCATGTACAATTCCAAACTTAAAAGACACTTGGATAGATACATGAATATGAAAGGTGTGGAGGGATATGGACCAAGAGCAGGTGGGTGGAACTAGTTTAGTTTGGGATTATTCTTGGCATGGGCTGGTTGGACCAAAGGGTCTGTTTGTATGCTGAATGACTCTATGACACTATAACTGTACACCAAATTTAAAAATCTAATCAGTGTCCGGTTAAAAAGTTTGCTGCTTTTTCAGAAATATTAGAAGACCATGGGACCAGTGAAAATTGACGAATTAAAATATATTAATATCAGCAAAGAGATAGTACTTGTAAAGTTATTTGTACTGATGGCTGATAAATCACGTAGACCAGATGAATTTCACTCCAGAGTGCTGAAGGGGTGGCCAGCGCATTGGTGGTTATCTTTCAAAATTCTATAAATTCGGTAGTGGTTCCAGTGGACTGTAAAGTAGCAGATGAAACCCCACTATTTAAGATGGAATGAAAGGGAGAATGAGAAACTACAGAACTTATTTTGTCATCAGTAGTACGGAAAATGTTAGAATCTATTATAAAAAGACAATTGGACACTTAGAAAGGAATAGTGAGCCAACAAGTTTTAAAGAATGGTTCATGTTCAACAAGGCTTTGCCTTTTATGAGGATATTACATGAAGCATTGATAAACTTGATGGGATGTACTTGGATTTTCAGAGGCATTTGATAAAGTCTCAGAGGTTGTCAGTAGCTAAAATAAGAATACATGGGACTAGAAGTAAAACATTAACGTGAGTGAGGATTGGTTAACGGACAGAAAGCAGAGATTAAGAATAAATTGATTCTCAGAACAACAGATTGTTACAAGAATTAGTGCCAAGTCCACAATTGTTCACACTCTACACAAATAGTTTGGGAGTGGGGGGGGGAAGGGAGGAATTAATTGTAATATTTCCAAATTTGCTGACATCAACAAACTAGGTGGAAATGGAAGGAGGTTCCAAGAGGATTTAGACAGTCTGAATGAATGGCCAAGACATGGCAAATGGAATATGAAGTTAAGTGCAGAAGTAATTCACTTTGGTTAATTCCATTTTTTAAAACACTTGTTGACTTTGGTAGCTAACACAAAGGCAGGAAATTTCCTGAATGGCGAGAGGTTGGGGAGTGTGAGCATCCAAAAGAACTTGAGCGCCCTTATTCAGGAATTGTTAAAAGTTAGCATGTAGGTGCAACAACGACTTAGAAAGTCAAACAATGGCCTTCAAAGCAAGGCAACTGGAGTCCTGCTGCAGTTGCTAACAGTCTTGGCAAGACCGCACCTGGAGTGTTGTATATAGTATTGGTCCTCATATCTATGGAGGGGCACACTTGTCACAAGAGGGAATATAATGAAAGTTCACCAATGGGTAGATTGTTTCAGTAGGAGGGATAGAGGAGAGCCTGTCTGAATTCCCTAAGAGTTTAGAAGAATGAGAGATGGTCTCATTAAAACTTAAAAAAATCATGAAAAGGCATGACAGGCAGGATTTAGACAAGATGTATCTCTGGTTGGTGGGTCTAAAGTCAGGGGATATAATCTCAAGATAAGGAGACAATTTAAGACAGAGATTAGGAGGAATTTCATCTCTCAGAGAGGAAGTCTTTGGAATTCTTTAATACAAAGTTGATAGATTTTTGGAAACTAACAACATCAAGAAACATGGAGATAGTGAGCGAAAATGGCAGAGGGAGATGATCAGTAATGATTTAAATAAATTGTGGATCAGGCTCTCAAGGCTGAATGGCCTACCCTGTTCTGATGTTTTCCACAATTCCCCTGAAATGCTTATTTCATACTCCACTATAGCTCTTAGGTACTTTCCCATGCAATCACTGAGTGGATGTAAACAGATTACAATTGTACAAGCAGAAGTTGACATTCTATTTCCCCCTTCCACAGACAGGCATGCTGAGACCAACAATCATACCTCATTTTCTGTTGTGACTGACATTAGCTAAATCGGCACATACAGAGGAATGAACTTGAAACTTTCCTTAACTATCTGATTCATCATGTCACATCGTGGATATTTTTAAACATAGGGTATGAGGGAAATCTACCTGTATTTCTCGAAGAGATGGTAATTTCTACGATGTATGGTTATACAATTTCTTCACATTTCAAAGATAATAATGCTTGATGTATAAAAAACATCTCTATTCTTATTTTGAAATGACAAAGAGCTAATCAATAATCTTGTTGTAAAAGAACATTTAGGCAATATAACTAGCACAACAGAACTTTCCATTAAGTATAACAATATGTAATTCAGTGTGAAACTAGGATCTCAACTCTAAACAAGGGCAATTATGAAAGTGGGAGGATGGTGGTGGCTATGACCGATTAGAAAAATACATTAAAAGACTTGACAGCAAATAAGCAATGACTACTGTTTTTTTTCCATTCACTTGTGTGATGTGAGCATTGCTGACTGGGCCAGCATTTATTACTTGTTCCTAGTTGCCCTTGAGCAAGTGGTGCTGAGCTGCCTTCTTAAACTGCTGCTGTCCATTTGCTGTAGCCGATCCACAAGGCTGTTGGGGGGGAATTTCAGGATTTTGACCCAGTGACAGTGAAGGAACAATGTTATATTTTCAAGTCAGGATGGTGAGTGGTTTGGTGGGGAACTTGCTAGGCAGTGGTGTTCCCATGTATATGCTGCCTTTGTCCTTCTGGATAGAAGTGGTCATGAATTTGGAAGGGGCTGTCTAAGGATCTAAAGTTCTGCTGTGCATCTTGTGGATAGTATGCACAGCAGCTAATGTGCATTGGTAGAAGAAGTGAATGCTACTGTATACAGTGCCAATCAAGTGGCATCCTTTGTCCTGTATGGTGTCAAATGTTGTTGGAGCTTCACTCATCCAGGCTAGTGACAAGTATTTCATCACGCTCCCGATTGATGACTTATAAATGGTAGACAAGCTTTGGGGAATCAGGAGGTGAGTTTTTTGCTGCAGTATTTCTAGCCTCTGACCTGCTTCTGTAGCTGCCTGTATCGACACGGCTAGACCAATTCAGTTTTTGGTCAATGGTAACCTGAAGGATGTTGATAATGGGGGAATTCAGTGATGGCAGCACCACTGAATGCCAAGGGGTGGTGGATTAGATTGTCACTTACTGGAGATGCCTGGCATTTTTGTGGCATGAATGTTACTTGCCACTTGTCAGCCGAGGCCTGGGTACTGTCCAGGTCTTGCTGTCTTTAGAATGGCCTTCTTCAGTATCGAGGAGTTGTGAATGGTCCTGAACATTGTGCAGTGAACATCGCTACTTCCATCCTTATGATGGAGGAATGGTCATTGATGAAGCAATTGAAAATGATTGGGCCGAGAACATCACTCTGAAAAACTCCTGTAGAGATATCCTAGAGCTGAGACAGCTGACCAACAACCACAACCAGCTTCCTGTGTGTCAGGTATGACTCCAACCAGCAGAGATATTCACCAATCCCCACCCAATTCCCACTGACTCCAGTTTTGCTTGGGTTCCTTGATGATAAGCGTAGTCACTTTCATCTCACCTCTGGAATTTAGCTCCTTAGTCCTCTTTTGAGCTAAGTCCATAATGAGGTCAAGTTTCTTTTAAATTATTAGAATTAATACTTTGTTTTCAAACAAAAAAATGCATTTCTTCAAGGCCACAATATCCTACAGGGAAAGTGGGAATGCCAGTTAACAAAGGAAATTGAAGATAGTATTAGATCAAGGAAACAGCGAATAAATTTGGTAAAAAAATTGCAATTCTGCAGATTAAGAGAACTTCATAATTCAGCAAAGGTAGGATCAAGAAATTGATAAAGGGAATGGAATAAGAATGTCAACCAACAAGAAACAAAAAATGGATTGCAAAATTTTAAAGAAAGACACAAGAAATCTCCATCAAATAATTAAGATCTAAGGGTCTAGACTTTGTGTGGAACTGAAATAAATTAGGACTGGATAAAAATTAAAACAGGATTGAAAATTTGACTTGAAGCCATGAGATTTCATGGCACCTGGACTCTCAGGGTAACTTCTTCCTGACTGTATACCACTGCCTCACGTGGGCCAGATCAGGGAAGGTTGTTAAATTGCCAGAGATAGTTGGAACTGCCGATGCTGGAGAATCAGAGATAACAAGGTGTAGAACTGGATGAACACAGCAGGCCAGGCAGCATCAGAGCAGCAAGAATGCTGACGCTAGGTTTTTGCAACAACTGGCAGTGGTGATACAGTTGCCATCATGCTGGCTTTTAATTCCAGATTTCACAGAATTCAAATGTCACCATCTGCCTGGGTAGCATTCAAAAGAATGTCCCCTCTGATCTCCTCTACAATGGAGAGGGGAAACACGGATTGGGTGACATTCTGATTGTAAAAGTGACCCTGAGCTTCCAGTTGCCTATCACTTCCGTGTCCCTAAGCCAAAGTTTCTGTCTCAAGCCTGCTGCAGTGCTCCAGTGAAGCTCAAAGCAAGTTGAAGGCACAACATCTTATCATCTGCTTAGGCATCTTAATAGCCTTCAGGACTCAATATTAAGTTTAACAATTTCAGAGCATGAACATCCTGTTTGTAGTCGATTACCCCCACAACTCCAGGTTTTGTCACAAGATGAGTTGCTTCCAGTACAGGTGACCCATTATCACCTATCTAGCTTCTCTTCCTCCTCGGCTTACTATCAACCATCCCTTTGCCTACATTTTTTTTTCCTCTCTCTGGCCTACCTCTCCACCTATCCATCATCCTTTCTCATCCCAGCCCCCACCACAAATACCATCCTTTCCTAGCTGTTTCTAAGGCTTAAAAGAGTCACAGGACTCAAAACATTATCCATTTTCTCTCCACAGATACTGTCAGACCTGGTGAGTCGCAGGTAGGGAGGGTGGTGAAGGCAGCGTTTGGCACAATTGCATTCACTGGTCAGTGCAGAGTATATGAGTTGGGTCATCATGTTGCAGCTGTACAGGACATGGTGAGGCCACTTTTAAAATACTATGTTCAAAACTGGCCTCCCTGCTATAGGGAAGCTTTGTTAAACTTGAAAGAGTTCAGAAAGGATTTCCAAGAGTGTTGCCAGGATTGGAGGGTTTCAGCTACAGGAAAAGGCAGAATAGCCTGGGGCTTTTATCTCTGAAGCACCAGAACCTGAGGGTTGACCTTACAGACACTTATAAAATCATGTGAGGCATGGATAGGATGCTTAGCTAAGGTCTTTTTCCCAAGGTAGGGTATCAAAAACTAGACTGCACAGGTTTAAGGTGACAGGCGAACGATTTAAAAGGGACCTGATGGGGCAACCTTTCATGCAGAGGGTGGTGCACCTAAGGAATGAGTTGCCTGGGGAGGTGGGTATAATTACACTTAAAAGGCACCTAGGACAGATACTCGAATAGGAAGGATTCAGAGGGATATGGGTTAAATGCTGGCAAAGGGGACTAGTTCTGTTTAGGATATCTGGTCAGCCGACCTGGACCAAAGCATCTGTTTCAGTGACATGTAACTCCATGACTCTATAACAGCACCACTGAGTTTGATAACTAAGCATCTTGCATTGAAACCTGTTTAAAGAAAAACTTCTTGATTTTAATACAGTACTCTGTCCTCAATGTTGTTAAAGCTGTATATCTATACAACTTGACATTTTCATATACCATAAAAATTATTCACTATAAACCAATTTTTACTGCTAATCTTGCAATTATTGCTCCTACCATTAGGGAAATATATCATGGCAGGGAAATGGCTACTTGCAACTAGCAATACACAAGAAACCACTTTTATTCACCAAGTATAATTGCTAGTGTATTATTTGTAGAACCATATAATAAAAGTATAACAGATATAAAAGGTACTGCAGATGCTGGAGAATCCGAGATAACAAGCATGGGGCTGGATGAACACAGCAGGTCAAGCAGCATCATAGGAGCAGGAAAACTTGACGTTTCGGGCCTAAACCCTTCATCAGAAAAATAAAAGTATAACGCTCGCTTTGTAAAGTAGTAGTGACTTTATTAAACATATTGTTGTCAATGTGGAAATCACAAACTTGTGATGTTAGTTGCAAACTGTAATAATTTGAAGGGGACAGGAGGTAAGGGAGCTGAAAGAAGCCCAGGTCTGCAATGGATGTATTGGATAGTGGAGCATGCTTAACAGACCAGAAAGTATACTCCAAGCTCCAATACAATACAACCATTTTCCTTGTCCATGGTTACTGTTTCCTGCCTTATCTTTACATATTGCTGTAGGTCCTATTGTTTCCTTCACTGTTCTGTCACTAACTTGTGCTTCCAGCAATTTGTACTAAAGCTCTGATTATAGGATGATGGGGGATAAAAACCTGGCAAATTGGTACACCCCACCAATCTCTCTTTTCATTGTTATATAATATTATAATATTACACTGATAATGAAAACAATTATGATTTCTGTGCAACACTTAATTTTGGTTCACAATGCATATTTGAGTAACCAACTTACAAGTGAGAGCAAGAGAGAGTAGAGATATTTCATTTGAATGTAAGATGGATAATATTTGGCTATAATTACCAAGAACTTCACATGCACAAAAATGTTAGAAAAAGCCTTGGAGGCCAATGCAGGCCATTAACAATCCTACTCAAGCATCATACTTCATACATTTAGCATGTTAATAGATAATTTATTAACTTACAGTAGCACATCATACATACTTGATCCCTTTTGAATGAAAAATTTAAATTGTAGCAACTTGCTGTACTTAGGAGTAATTAACTCACTAACCTTTTAATATCTTAAACTGACTGATGATTGCAACATAACACATTTTAAATGTCATCCTTGCAAAATATGGGGCATTAACATTTCTAACAGTAAAGGAGAATTGAAAAGCAAATAGTCATTGGGCATTAGATTGGAGAATGAAAACAAGTTAGCAAAAGCTCAGAAACAATACTCCAAGACTGAAAAGGACAAGATATTAAGTACATGTTTATCACAGGGTCACAATCTTTTGAAAAATATTCTAAGATTAAGATCCTAAGTTTTGGTCAAATTGTTGAACAGTTCCTACTGGAGTCATTTTTAAGCTATAGTCAAATTGCAGAAGTGTTTGAACTGTGGCAGTCTGTACAAGTTTTAGTCAATTTTATGAACTGGTTTTGAGCAACATTCCAGACAAGTCACAGAAGAATTTTGACAGGGGAAGGAATTTTTTTTTATTTGAAAGAGAGTTTAAACAAACAAACCAATCTGAAGTTGAGCCAAATTCTGTATCAGGTGCATGATGTGCTCAAAATTCCACAAGTGGTATTGTAGGAGTCAAGAACAGATACAGGAACCCTTAT
Source organism: Ginglymostoma cirratum (assembly GCA_024137785.1). NCBI lineage: Eukaryota > Metazoa > Chordata > Chondrichthyes > Orectolobiformes > Ginglymostomatidae > Ginglymostoma > Ginglymostoma cirratum. The sequence continues at coordinate 50,912,648 of JAHRHZ010000063.1, read as the reverse complement.
GCTACTGAAAAATTTCTTCTCATCTTAATTACTCTCCACTCACCCACCAATACCACCCCATGTGCATTGTCTAACCATGAACATTTGATACCAATTTCATATCGTACATGCATCAGTTGCTCAGTTGGCTCTGTGGTAGTTGGACACGGGTGTTGATAGTTGTGTCTAGTCAGCCTTTTACTCAAGGAAGAAGCTGAGAGCTGCAGAGCGTCTGATGACCATATCTCAATTTTCTGACTCTAATGGTTTTTTGTTTACAATGGAGATATGGTCATCAGACGCTCTGCTTCATCCTTGAGGAAAAGACTAACTAGACACAACCATCAACACCTGTCTCGAACTATCACAAAGCAAACTGAGCAACTTTACTGCTAGATCCCTACTCACCTTCACCAGGTAAAGATTGCTGCTTTGGGAACCTGCATGGATATGGGTGAAGGCAAGTGTTGGTTGATAACAAATGCTGGTCGAGCAAGTGATGCCCATATCCCTTGAACAAATAACAAAATAAACATTGAACAATCTTTGCGTCTTTGAAAATATCTTTGATCAGAATGATCATAATTGTATTCACGATACTACAGATGCAGATAGAAGAAATACAATATTAATTCAGTGACAAGTTTGGGCTTCCAAACTCAAATATCTAATATAGAAGATTTTACTAAATTAAACAGAATTTAATTCATTGCAAAGGCATTTGGTATAACTTTTACTTTGAGTTTGAGAAATTTTAGTAATAACCTTCCTGGACACAGAACAGTCCATCTGTAACTCTCTTCTTTGTCAGATTTTTATCCATCTCTGGGATTGGACTTTTCACAAATATAACACTAGAGTACTTACAGCATATCTATTACAATACCAGTAACTTCCACAATAGTCTAGATGATACATCTTCACACAGTGCTTAAGGACATCACTTCCTCACTTGCTCCATCACATCTACTATGATTAATGTTTCTAAAGTATCCTTTTTCTGCAGTTGAGAATTTCCATCTACCATGATCAAATGGAGCACTGATGAAATCTGTTCCCTTTCTTGACCTTCTCGTTCTCTCTCTTACAACTCCCAACCCGACAACAGGTAGAGTTCCTTTTATTCTTAATATTTCCATTATGAGTCTCTGCATTCACCAGATCACCCTGCCACATCCAGCACCATCTTGCTGAACACATCTTTCGCAATATCGAATACTTTCTGAAGATACCATTCGTCATCTAGGTTCACGTTTCTATCAACTCAAAATATTTCCCTGGATGATCATTGCTGGTACCTTATGATATGTGCCACCTCTACCAGCGTGTGATACCATTCGTAAAAGATTTATTGCTTGATTGAAGTTGGTTAGACATTATTATAAGGACCTTACAAAGCTCGTACAGATAAATCTGCCCATTCTAAAAGATAAAATAGAACTCTCAATCTCCACCCACAGACTACATGGGACAACAGAATAGGTGGAGCCAAAGTAACACAAACATTAACCCCTTCAGTGCCAGTGTCTTAAACAACACCAACTACCTGCTGGTCTGTCCCAGCACATTTCCATGCAAGCTCAAAAAGTGAAACTGCTTGCACATCTACTTCCTCTAACCAAATAAACTTGGGAAGAAATTGCAGGAGGGAAAATGTAATGTCTTAATCATTGGAGATTCCACAATTAGGGCAGTGAATCTTTCACAATACATTGTCTGCCCAGGACTAAGCTCAGGGAAATCTTTCATTGGCTTGAAAGGGTACTGGTGATGTTGGGGAGAATCCAGTCATTTCAAACCATTTTGGGACTGATGACACATAAGAGGTCTAGTTTGGAGAGAATCGGGAAATTAAAAAGAAGAACAGGACCCTCTCGTTATCACCTGAGCCCCATGCAAACTGGCATAGGGTTAATCAAGTTAGGAAGGTGAATACATGGTAGGGGGGAGGTGATTTCTATTTCATGAGATATTGGCACTCTTTGTGCCAGAAATGACTATAACTGTTTGATAGTTTCATCCGAACAAAGCTGGGACAAGGGCCTAGTGGAAAAAGTAAGTTAGACTATCACAGGACTCTAACATACTGAGTGCAGGTAGGGCTTGAATAGAAAATTATGGACAACAGCTGGATAGAAAAACACCTGTGACCACGTATTAATCAGGTAGTGGTCACCTTTTAACCTACAGCCCTACACAATAAAAGCAACAGTTGATCCTGTTGGATACGGGCCAGGGAGGAGCAGCAAAATGGTCAGAAGGGGATGGGGAAAGAGGAGAATAAGCAGGGTCTTTGACAAGAGTGCACGTCACTGCACACAGTACGGGAGAGGGAGAGGGAGAGGGAGAGAAGGGGAGGCAGGCACAGAACAGAGGCGTGAAGGGACACAGGAGGACAGGGAAAGAAACAGTTTTCAGCGGTTGGATGTCTAGAACAAGGAGGCATTATCTAAAAATTAGAGCCAGAATTTTAAGCAGTCAAATCAAGAAACACTTCGACAAGCAAAATGGAACAAATTAGAAACTCACTTCTGCAAAGATCAATTGATAATTTTAAATTCAACACAACTGGCTTTTTAATCAATCAAGGGTTTTTAGGGAAATGGAGCTGACCACGGGCGAACAAGATGCTGAATGAGCTACTCCTGTTCCCTTGTCACAGATCCACTGTTCACGTCATGGTCTGAACAACAATGGTACAGAGAAAAGTAAATTAGGTGACCAGTTTGCCCAACATCTGTCTTCTGTCTTTATGATCCTGAGCTCCCTCACTTGTCATTTTAATTGCTCATCCCATTCCAACCTCTACATTGTGCCACAGAACTTAATGCAAGTTCAAGGAGGGAGTACCAAGGAAGACCTGCTCTCTGTTCTTGGCACTGCCTTTGATCATTTCAGAGTTTAACTTTAACTCCAATGGACGGATGTGTCCACAGCAAGAGGGGGAGAAAGAGCATATCGAGAAAGATAAACTGACAATTGGGCTGGGCCCCCTCGTTAAAATACAGCTCAGCAAGGCTGCATATTCTGTATTTCCTGTTTTCTTCATTCATGCTGCTGTATTCTGATCTATTCTTTCAGCTTCCATTTGAAACTTGCCTTATTTTCAAGGTTTCAATTACTTAGGTTTCTCTTCATTTATTATTGTTTCTATAATAATGTTTATCATCTTATTAATATTTATTCATTTTTTCAGTTGTGATGTTCTCTCCATCATGCTTATACAGGCAAGCTTGTCCATATTCACTTTTTTTTTTATAATTTTCTTCTCACCTATTGTGTTACTTTTGAAATATTGCTGCTTTACAACTTTCCCCACCATTTTGATTGGGAAGTCTTTGAATGAAGCATTAACCTGTATTGGTAGATGACTAACCTGTTTTCCAGCATTTTTTCTTTTTCTTTCACATTCCCTGTCCACGGTAGTTTTACATTTGTGAGAAAATTCACTGATGAACAAGATATAAAGAGGTGAAAAAAATACCAAAGGCTAGTTACTGCGATTTGCCCATTTTTGGGAGAAAGCTAGTCAACTCCATAATTATTAAAAAGCATCAAGTCCTATTGAAATCCTTTGAAACCAGGTGACTAGACTTTAAATACTGTGGGAAAGTGTGAGGTTATGCATTTTGGTATATAGAAACAAACTATTTTCTAACTGGGGAAAGATTCTAGAAATCTGAAGCACAAAGGGACTTAGGAGTGCTCATTCAGGATTGTCTTTAGGTTAACATGCAGGATCATTTGGGGAGGTGATGGCTTGGTGGTATTTTTGCTGGACAGATGGTGGAATTTGAATACAATAAAAAACAACATCTGGAATTAAGAATCTAATAATGACCATAAACCCAAAACAGAAGTTGCTGGAAATGCTCAGCAGGTCTGGCAGCATCTGTGAAGAAAAGGTCAGAGCTAATGCTTCGGATCTGGTAACCCTTCCTCAGAACGGGTTCCTGATTTACAGCATCCACTGTTCTTTCAGTTGATGACTGTGAATCCATTGTCAATTGTCAGGGAAAACCCATCTGGTTCACTAATGTCACTTAAGGGGAGGAAACTGCCTTACCTGGTCTTGCCTACAAGTGACTCCAGTCCCACAGCAATGTGGTTAACTCTGAACTGGTCTCTAGGCAATTAGGGATGGGCAATAAATGCTGCTGAGACAGCAATGCCCTCACCCCATGAATGGATAAAAAAAAATTTGGCAGTTGGGAAGGCAAACGCAATATTAGCATTCATTTCAAGTGGGCTAGAATACAATAGCAAGGATGTACTGTTGAGGTTATACAAAGCTTTCACATGGCCGCATCTGGAACGTTGAGAGCAGTTTTCAGCATCCAGTCTAAGGAGGGATGTGCTGGCACTGGAGGAGGTCCAGAGGAGGTTTAAATCAATCATCCCAGGGATGAAGGGCTTGTCATAGGAGGAACAGTTGAGGACTCTGGATCTGTACTTGATGAAATTTAGGAGGATATGGAGGCATCTGATGGAAACTCAGAACACTGGGAGGCCTGGATACAGTGAACATGGAGAAGATGTTTCCAACAATAATAGAGACTAGGACCCGAGGGCACAGTCTCAGTGAAAGAATATCCCTTCAGAACAGAGAGGAGGAGGAATTTTTTTCAGCCAGAGGTGGTAAAATTGTAGAACTCATGGCCTCCACAGCCTTTTGAGGCAAAGTCATTGGGTGTATTTAAAACAGAGATAAAAAGGTTCTTGACTAGTTACAGTTGCAGGGAGAAGGCTGGAGAATGGAGTCAGCCATGATAGAATGGGATAGCCCTAATTCTTCTCCTATATCTTATGGTCTTGTCTGGAAGCTTGTGAACTTATTTTATAAATACCAGAAGAGAAACCTGAAATAACGAAGCTGAAATTACCCTGCAAAAACAATTACTAAAATGTGCTGGAAAAGAATATATTTTAAAAATCATAAATGATTTGCACAGAAAATACCCAAACTCATTTATAATTAGCTATGACTAGAATATTTATTCTTGGCTAATATAATCTGTTAGAAAGAGCAAGCAGTATATCGTAAAGTTCGTTCATTCACGAGGGCCTGCACTGGATATACTAATGGTATTTAATGCTTCAGTACCATTGATTTCAGTTCCATGCCTGCATACTTCCCTTCAGAGCAAGCAGGAGATTGTTCCATGCCGGTGTTTTGGAACACAACTGTCTTGTCTGGTAATTATCAACAATAATTGGCAACAACAGGATCAATCGTAGTAATCACAATTTAAGTCTTACTTTGTACTATGATGTACAGAGTTACTACTAAACATTTTCAGTTCAAGGCCTCTGGATATGTCTACTTATTTTTAACAGCTAGAAGCTTGTGATGAACTGAAAGTCCATTGAAGCTATTGTGCAAGATTATACACAATAATACCTAGAGAATTTTCCACCATATATCACAAAGATGGTCATCACTGGCAACAAGATCATATTGTATTGTCCTTATACCCAGTAATCTACTACAAGTAACAGCTCAGTGGCAGTTTATGCAATGGACTAACATCAATGATGAACGTGTAGGTTCTAATTTCAAATTATTTTGACTGAATCAAAATTGCAACTTCTTTCTCTCCAAGTGCCATAACATGCTGACTAATGTTTATAGCTCATTGCAAGGACCATCCTTGGCAACCAAGGTTGCAACTTCCCTTCAAAATGAGATGGCTGTAATATGGAGTTCGAAATCATTTATCTTGGAACTCTAACATATCAATGCGGCACGGCTCCAAATGGGTGCTTTGGTATCCCAAGGATAAGGAAAATCCATCAGGTTCACATTTGAGTTCCTACTGTGGCAGAGTAAGCAAGAGGAAACACATGCAGTTGAAATGAAAGGGAAGCATGTTAGAAACCAGTGACAAATATGTCCTTTGTTTTCTCATATTTGGCAGATCCAAGGTCTCTTCAATGTCTAATTGAGTCTCTCAATTTCAAGTGGAAGGACTTAATAAAACAATAGCTGGGTTAATGAACAAGTGGCATTGATCCACATCACTTAAGGGTGATTTTCTATCCACAATAAAAAGGCCTGCTTGGCTGTTACAATAGCAATACATAGAATCCAACATGGAAATAGTCCCTTTTCAGCTTCACAAGTCCATGTTGGTGCTTATCCTCCTGGAGAACTCATAATTGAAGCAAATTTTCCTCATCTGTTCTCATGTTTTACTTCTCTTTCCTTCAACCACCCAACTACTAAACCTTTTTTTTTCAAGAAACGGTTAACATGGTCAGTTACTTCATTTGCCATCTCCAGTATGGAATGCAGAGTTTCAAAAAAAGACAGGTACAGAAAGTTTGTCCAGACCTCCCCTAAATCTCAAATTTAATTACAAAATCTACGCCTTTATTCTAAATTCATCATCCAATGGAAATATTTGACTTCTTTCAACTTTGCCCCATCCCAGCCTTCAAATTGTTACAATTGTAGCAAAATAAAAAGCAGAGTATTACTTAACTGTTTCTAATTTACATGTTGATATTACCTTTTCTGTTCTAATGTAAATAAACCCTGAAGATAGAGAGGGCTAAGTGCAACAAAATTATGTTTCTAATGATTGTTTTGAAGTCTTTTCTACCCCCACCCCTACCAGCTGGATTCTTGTGCAATTCTGTATGATTTGGTGACAATTGAAACAAATGTACAATTGTGGATGAATGAAAATTACCACGTACGACAAATTTTGGAGAAATGGTTGAAAAGGTAGGTCAAATGTGGCTATTAAGTAATGGCAGTGGTTGTGTAACGATGAGTTCCAATATAGACAACTTCAATGTGATGCACTTGTCAGGAGCAATGCTAAATCTGTATGAATAAACCATGCAGGGTTGCTGCTCGAAGTGCAGAAAAAGGACCCAAGGCTTGCTGTTTAACGATTGTTAAAACTTGTAAGGCTGTACAAAAGCCATAGATGTTGGGTTGCATTTGAGAACAAAAAGGTACATTATTTTTTAAAAAAAGATTTTGGCTCACCAAGTTGAGAAATTAAAAGTCTAGTTTTGATTCCTTCCATTACGTAAGTGGACAAGCCCCAGAATAGTTTCAGAGGCGGACTGCTAAACTAATTCTAAGTTTAAGGGATATTAGCTGTCAGATAGACAAAGAACTGATGCATTTTACAGGAAAAAAATGTGTATGTCAAGAGTTGTATGACTGGGGTCTTTAAAATGGAAGTATTAGCTTCCACCCACATGGATAAGAGAAAATGGGAGACTAAGTCCAGAAGGCACCAGTAATTTTTTTTATTCTTTAACGTAGGCATTGCCTTATGTTGCATATCCCTAATTGCCTGGTGTCTTACTAAGCCATTCAGAGGATGGTTAAGAGTTAACAACATTGCTGTTCATCAATGGGCAGTAAAGAAATATTGAGACTGACTAGCTCTCTTTTAGAAAGCTAGCACAGGTACGAATAGCCAAATTGACCACTCAGTGATGCGATCAGAGTTGTAGATTCAGTCACTTATTGGAGCTGAATCTGAAACCCAAAGCCAAATCCCTGAGACTACAGGTCAAGAATGGCTAATGTAAGAATGCATCTGATTTCCATCTTATATTTTAATTTACATCATTAGAAAAGATTGACTAGTCTGACGGCAAACATATCTTAGAAGCTTAAATTAATGAACAAGTTCATTGAAGAAAAGTGGGCAGTTTTGCATGAACATATCCTATGATATGCACCTTTTCAGCAACATATGCTGCAAAACAAAACCCTGCTAATATACACTATGATTTTCCTTAATTTTACTGCAAGTTAGTACAACGAATTCCAAATTTACAACTGTTAAATTAACCACTGGGAAATTTGTGGGGTTTAGGGAATTCAAATACAATAGCGCTGAATAGATTTTCTTTCCACATCTACAATGGAATACGTGCGATACCATGACAATGGCATATCCAAGGTTCGAGGGTCTGACGAAGAACAGAACAACAGGTTGTATTTTCTTTCATCAAAGTGATAAAGATAAAAAAATTGTGTAGGTTTCCTATTTTAAGAATTATTATTATAAATGGAACTGGTTTTATTTCTCATTTTATAGTTAATTCTGGTTGCAAATAAGTGGAGTGGCTAGAAATAGCATCCATTTACGACAACAGGGAAAAGGTGTTTCAAACCCATGCTCAGGTTAATTTTAACTGATATTTGTATGGTCAGTAAGTGGCTGTCTGCTTTTGTTTAAACATTCTGACATTAAAATAAGCTGGTAAAATAAATACTGATACTGTTACCTCCTGTCAAATGCTACCCACATCTCTATACTTGTGAATTATTTTACTCAAATACAACCCCAAACACGATTATCATATCTACATGACTTGGAAGTGTAGTGCGCCAGATGCTTTAGTAACTAAAGGGTTCAATATACTACAGTTCTTACTAACACCTGAAGGAGGACGGAGGCTCTGAAATCTTGTGTTTTCAAGTAAACCTGTTGGACTATAATCTGGTGTCGTGTGAATTGACTTCTTACAGCTCAGTTTAGTAAAATTATTTGTAGCCCCAATTTTAATATTACAATGGAATAATTCCATACAGTAAATAACCTACATTAACAGAAATGTATTCTTGTATCTCCTGTTACGAGACTTACATTTTTAAATCCCTTCAAATGTAACTAGATTGTTTCAAACTATCATCAATGTCTTAGACTTGCAAAATTTCACAATGTTTGAACTTGCACAACAATACAGTTTCTGAAAAAAAATTCCAGTAGTGAAGACAACTTGTTGGAGTGTGGCAAGTAGATATTTTCACCCAGCAAACTGCTAAAAATTAAAACATTCTTGAAATATTCTAGGAAAAGAACCATCATACAATGTGGAGGGGCTCAAGATCACATTGAGATTGTAGCCCCTTTATTGCCCAAATTAGCTAGTCTGCACTTGTTCAAATAAATAAAAGCCTTTAATAAAGGGAGGAAAGATGTCACTGGTTCTCAAGACAGTTCCAGAAGTGACCCTCTTAAATACTGTAAAATGATTGTCCCTTTTTACTACATGCTGTAGTAACATAAGATGCAAGAATACATTGCTGTTAATGTCAGTTATTTACTGTATGGAATTATTAGTCTATTATAATATTAAAAACAGGGCTACAAATAATTTTACTAAACTGAGCTGTAAGTCAGAAATCAAACAACACCAGATTATAATCCAACAGGTTTATTTGAAGACACAAACTTTCAGAGCTACATCCACAACCTGAGCTACAAATCTACTCAAAAACCTTAAATGATCATATTTTATACACCTGTTTTATCACACAAATGTGTGACAGTAGAGGCATGCGTGTGGCATGTACACAGAACATAGGACATAGAACAATACAGCGCAGAACAGGCCCTTCGGCCCTCGATGTTGCACCGACCTGTGAACTAATCTAAGCTCGTCCTCCTACAGTATCCCATCATCATCCATATGCTTATCCAAGGACTGTTTAAATGCCCCTAATGTGGCTGAGTTAACTACATTGGCAGGCAGGGCATTCCACGCCTCACCACTCTCTGAGTAAAGAACCTGCCTCTGACATCTGTCTTAAATCTATCATCCCTCAATTTGCAGCTATGCCCCCTCGTACAAGCCGACGTCATCATCTCAGGAAAAAGACTCTCACTGTCCATCCTATCTAATCCTCTGATCATCTTGTATGTCTCTATTAAATCCCCTCTGAGCCTTCTTCTCTCCAACGAGAACAGACCCAAGTCCCTCAGCCTTTCCTCATAAGACCTTCGCTCCAGACCAGGCAACATCCTGGTAAACCTCCTCTGCACCTTTTCCAATGCTTCCACATCCTTCCTGTAATGGGGCAACCAGAACTGCATGCAATATTCCAAGTGAGGCCGCACTAGCGTTTTGTACAGTTGCAGCATGATATCACAGCTCCGGAACTCAATCCCTCTACCAATGAAACCTAACACACCGTATGCCTCCTTAACAGTACTATCAACCTGGGTTGATAGTACTATCACTTCTGGCAACTTTCAGGGATCTATGTATCTGGACACCAAGATCCCTCTGCACATCCACACGACCAAGAATCTTTCCATTGACCCAGTATTCTGCCTTCCTATTATTCTTCCCAAAGTGAATCACCTCACATTTATCTGCATTGAACTCCATTTGCCACCTTTCAGCCCAATTCTGCAGTTTATCCAAGTTTCCCTGCAACCTGCAACATTCTTCCACACTGTCCACCACTCCACCGACTTTAGTGTCATCTGCAAACTTACTAACCCATCCACCTATGCCTGCGTCCAAGTCATTTATAAAAATGACAAACAGCAGTGGTCCCAAAACAGATCCCTGGGGCACACCACTCGTAACCGGACTCCAGGCTGAATATTTTCCATCAACCACCACTCGTTGCCTTCTTTCAGAAAGCCAGTTTCTAATCCAAACTGCTAATTCTCCCTCAATCCCAAGCCTCCGCATTTTCTCCAATAGCTTACCATGTGGAACCTTATCAAAGGCTTTACTGAAGTCACGTACACCACGTCAACTGCCCTACCCTCATCCACATGCTTGGTCACCTTCTCAAAAAACTCAATGAGGTTTGTGAGACACGACCTGCCCTTGACGAATCCATGTTGACTATCTCCAATCAAATTGTTGCTTGCTAGATGATTATAAATCCTATCTCTTATAATCCTTTCCAAAACTCTTCCTACAACAGACGTAAGGCTCACTGGTCTGTAAGTACCCGGGTCATCTCTACTGCCCTTCTTGAACAAGGGCACAACGTTTGTAATCCTCCAGTCCTCTGGTACTAAACCTGTAGACAATGACGACTCAAAGATCAAGGCCAAAGGCTCCGCCATCTCGTCCCTAGCTTCCCAGAGAATCCTCGGAAAAATCCCATCCGGCCCAGGGGATTTATCTACCTTCACACCTTCTAGAATTGCTAACTCCTCCTCCTTACTAACCTCAATCCTTTCAAGTCTAATAGCCCGTATCTCAGATTCTCCTCTACAATATTCTCCTTTTCCCAGAGTGAAAACAGATGAGAAATATTCGTTTAGCACCTCTCCGATCTCCACAGGGTCCACACACAACTTCCCACTTCTGTCTTTGACTGGCCCTATTCTTACCCTAGTCATCCTTTTATTCCTCACATACCTATAGAAAGCTTTAGGGTTCTCTTTTATTCTACCTGCTAATGACTGCTCATGTCCCCTCCTTGCTCTTCTTAACTCTCTCTTTAAATCCTTCCTTGCTAATCTGTAACTCTCCATCGCCTCATCTGAACCATCTCGTCTCAATGTCACATAAGCCTCCCTCTTCCGCTTAACAAGAGATACAATTTCTTTTGTCAACCACGGTTCCCTTACCTTATCACTTCCTCCCTGCCTGACAGGGACATACCTATCAAGAACATGCAATATCTGTTCCTTAAACCAGCTCCACATTTCGATTGTCCCCATCCCCTGCACTTTGCTACCCCATTCTACCCCTCCTAAGTCTTGCCTAATCGCATTATAATTGCCCTTCCCCCATCTATAACTCTTGCCCAGTGGCATGTTCCTATCCCTTTCCATCGCTAAACTAAACGTAACCGAATTATGGTCACTCTCTCCAAAGTGCTCACCTACCACTAAATCAAACACCTGGCCTGGTTCGTGACCAAGTACCAGATCCAGTGTGGCCTCCCCTCTTGTCGGCCCTTCGAAATACTGTGTCAGGAAACCCTCCTGCACACATTGGACAAAAACTGATCCATCCGACGCACTAGAGTTATAGCATTTCCAGTCAATGTTGGGGAAGTTAAAGTCTCCCATAATGACCACCCTGTACCTTTCACTCTTGCCCAGAATCGCTTTGCCAATCCTCTCCTCCACATCCCTGGAACTTTGCAGAGGCCTATAAAAAAACTCCCAGCAGTGTGACCTCTCCTCTCCTGTTTCTGACCTCAGCCCATACCACCTCAGTAGACGAGTCCTCGTCAAAAGTTCTTTCAGCCACCGTTATACTGTCCTTGATTAACAAAGCCACACCTCCCCCTCTTTTACCACCTTCCCTGATCTTTATGAAAGATCTAAACTCTGGAACCTGCAACATCCATTCCTGACCTTGCTCTATCCATGTCTCCGAAATGGCCACGTCTTCACAGCCTTGAATCTATATCATCTTGTGTTTGAATATTACAACTTTTTGTCCCTTTCACTTTCTTGAAAAGAGGCGGTCTTATAAAGGTACGCAAAAAATTTGCTAGAGAAAGTATGTCTCAGTTTATCTGGCTGTTCCTCACAGCTTAATTTGCAAAACATCACAGAAGTCCAGTTACTCTTCTGTGCGATTTTAGGTTCTGAATCTTTTGGCAACCAACATACTATGTAGGATGGTGTATTCCAATCACAGCTTCAGTCTGACCAAGTCTTCATTAAAACTTCATTGAACGCAGTTACAAAACATCTACCATATACTTTCTCAATTTTAGTGGTGACACTCAGAAGCAATTCGACCATTTGACTTTTTGGGAATAAACTCAATGTTACATAACTCCCTATACAAGATTCCAGGGTGGGAGGATGGAAGTAGCATGGTGTGCCTAGAAGTAAAATCTTTTGTCACCTAAACTAAGTATATTCATAAATCACTTGGATGTCTTCATCTGTGAAGCTAAACCAAATTAAGGCTTATTTAAAGTTGAGATGATATTCCACACTGGGCTGTAACCCACATGGGACAGTTACCTTATTTTTGAGTTCTTTGCCTCAATGAAGACCCTTAGAGCATTTCCATTAAAAAAAGAGACTTGGCTCATTTCCCACTTCAGACGAGCAACAATAAAAGGATTTTCGAACAATGGGTGAGAGCTAGCAAATTGTTAAGAACAAACAACTTTTCATCATATTAATCATCTTTTAACTGGATACCTATCTTCCAAACTCTCAAAAATATGAGTGTTTTTTTTTAGAAAAGCATAAAAAATGAACATTGTGAATGGTCTCAGTCAAAAAAATGGCCAATAAGTCCTTAAACAGTTTTTAAATTCAACTGTTCTGGCATTATATTCCACCAATCTTCTTTTAACACAATTAATTAAGTCAGTAGCCATTTCTAAGAATCTTTCAATTCACAACCCAACAAATTGCATTCTATAAATCTCAGTTTAAAAAACATACAATGAGGCACTGCCTTTGCCACTCACTCAGTCAAGAAGTTATAGATCCCAAATAGTTATATGTTGTCTGAGAAATTTTACATTCTAGAAATGATCAAGCCTTTCTTGTAATTTAATGTTATTAAATTAGATTATTCAACTAAAAAGTTTCCTGGAAGTTAAGGGGTGGGATTTATTGCCTTTAATTACTGGAAAACCTCAATTTGTAAGAGATTAGGGGTCCTGTGCTGACAATTGCATGGCATGCCTTTCTGGCCTTGATTTCTGTTTCAAAAACCTAGGCAGTCAGGTGGAAGTAGAAAAACCTCTAAATCTTGCAGTAAAGCTGTAAGTCTCTCCATTTCTTGGGTGAAGTAATTGGGAATCTGATATAATATCCACAACTCAATATTTTGACTCACTTATCAAACCCCAAGAAGATGAACTGTGAATACTTCCAAATACTTGGAAACCAGTATGAGGGAAAGCTTTCTTGAAAATCTTCCAACAGTCTATGGCTAACAGCAACTGGATTTATCAACAAGAAACTCACTTGACTGAGAATGTATCAAATTCTATCTTTTGTTTTTCAGACTGCTATTCAGCAAGGATCCTTCTCTTTTGTTTTTTTCAAGGTATCATCCCTGCAGAGTCTTGGTTGAGTGACATCATGTGTGGGGGCCTGTGTTTGTTGGTGTTAACACAGGATACAGTTCTAATTCAGGATTACAGATTAGATGCTTTTAGTGAGTTAAGCAGAGGGATTCATTGCCCTTAATTGCTGGAAAACCTGATTTTCGGAGAGACCAGGAGAACCTGTGCTGAAAGTTGCCTTGCAACCCTTTCTGGTCACAACTTCTGATTCAAAAGGTGGTCCAAAGGGGGAGAAAAAAAGTCCCCTCTAAAAATTGCCACTTATTTTTAGAGTTGAGTTTGATTTTACAATAAATGGATTATTTTTGAACTCATTAAAGTAACACGGCAAAAGTCTCTATGCTGGACAGCAATACCAAAAGGGAAATAATTGGCCATGTTGGTGGTGAAATCAAAATATTTATGCTAATGGAGCAACTTCCCAAGTAGTGGGGCTTGATTACCAGAGCATTCAACCTGAGTCATAGGACACGCAGTAAGACTCGGAAAGGAGGATACAACATATGAATGATCGGCTGGGAAGAATCTGACGGTGGAATAACTTTAAATGCTTAGGACACAGTAACCAGTTCAGAGGACGGGAGATGGAGTAGATAATTTCAAATCAACTTGTTCAGAGATTTATGACATACTTCTGGAACAGGTAGCAATGGAAGCCGGGCCTCCTGGCTCAAAGGTAGGGACATGATCACAGCACCATAACAGCCCTAGTACTCAGGATAGGGCCTGTACAGGTTGTACCTGAACACAGCTCAGACCGAAGTCCTTTCAGGATGATTTTCTTATGCCATGAGAAGGTTTAATCAACCTTGATAGGCTGTGTAAGCTGTGAGGCAAAACTTGAGGGGTAAACCAAGATCCATTTAGAACTGGGACAGAGAGACAGGATTGGGGTAGGAAATACTAAAGTATTAAGTGGCACTTGAGTAACAGTGAATGTAATCAGATCTAATTTGTGTTTGCTGTGCACAAGATTGGTGAACTGCAGCTGCAGATAGTATCATGGAAATGTGCTGTCGCGGGAATGAGAGAGATTGGCTCAAAGAAGGGTAGGATTGACCAGGAAATATTCCTAAATGAGGTGCTCAGGAAAAAAGGAGTGGGTGTATTGCTTAGTGAGAATACTGAAGTGTGTAAAAAGAGAATGCCCGAGAGGGATCAAGGAAAGAAACTTCTCATTTGGAACAAATAAACAATACAGAAATAATTACACTACCTAGAACAGTCAACAGGTCACTAAGTGGAGAGAAAGATATTGATGAATGAATTTGTAAAGAAATTACAGAGAGGTAGGAATGGGTGACTTCAATTATGCTACCATACAGACTGAAATATTAATATTGTTAAGGGCAAAAATGGGGAACAATTACAAGATATACACTAATAACTTAGACTTGAATGCACAAGCCACAACTTCAAATTTTTGCGTGTAACTCAAAACTTGGTATTAGTGAGAACTGTGGAAAAGAATAGCACTAAACGTGCACTAAGAATGTGCAAATATCAAATAACGTCAAACTTGTCAGCTGGGTTTATACATTGAATTTTCCGCAAAAAGACTGTTTTAACTGAACAAGGGCACTTGAATTACATTGCAACAGTTGCCTTAATTTCCATTATCATGCAGTCTATATTCCACTTCACTGGAATGAAGGTGAAGGTTTGCAGAGACCTCGCCAGAGACAACAAACCCCTGAGCAATGCAAAACAGCATCTCCTGTGCTACTAACAAGGCACTGAGACAAGCACATGAAATCTAGCTGTTCAAAACAGGACATTAGAATTCATCATAGATAACAAGCATGGGGCTGGATGAACACAGCAGGTCAAGCAGCATCATAGGAGCAGGAAAACTTGACATTTCGGGCCTAAACCCTTCTTCAGAAATGGGGGAGGGGAAGAGGGTTCTGAAATAAATAGGGACAGAGGGGGAGGCGGATAGAGGATGGATAGAGGAGAGGATAGGTGGAGAGGAGGCAGACAAGTCGAAGAGGCGGGGATGGAGCCAGTAAAGGTGAGTGTAGGTAGGGGGGTAGGGAGGAGATAGGTCAGTCCAGGGAGGACAGACAGGTCAAGGGGGCGAGATGATGTTAGTAGATGGGAGATGGGGGTGTGGCTTGGGGTGAGAGG
>JAHRHZ010000063.1:50858198-50896353 GCA_024137785.1 Ginglymostoma cirratum | reverse complement strand
CAATGCCACAGTGATGCCACCCGAAGGCTGCAGGAACAGCAAATCATATTCAGCCTGGGAACCCTGCAGCCCAATGGCATCAATGTGGATTTCACAAGCTTCAAAATCTCCCCTCCCCCAACCGCATCCCAAAACCAGCCCAGCTCATCTCCACCTCCCTAACCTGTTTTTCCTCTCACCCCAAGCCACACCCCCATCTCCCATCTACTAACATCATCCCGCCCCCTTGACCTGTCCGTCCTCCCTGGACTGACCCATCTCCTCCCTACCCCCCTACCTACACTCACCTTTACTGGCTCCATCCCCGCCTCTTCGACTTGTCTGCCTCCTCTCCACCTATCCTCTCCTCTATCCGCCTCCCCCTCTGTCCCTATTTATTTCAGAACCCTCTTCCCCTCCCCCATTTCTGATGAAGAGTTTAGGCCCGAAACGTCAAGTTTTCCTGCTCCTATGATGCTGCTTGACCTGCTGTGTTCATCCAGCCCCATGCTTGTTATCTCGGATTCTCCAGCATCTGCAGTACCTTTTATCTCCATTAGAATTCATCATCTGGGCCATGAAACAATGATTAAATTGATACTGGTACTCATGACCTAATCAAATCAACCTTTGGAACATAAAATCAATTCTGTACTACATGATAAGTCAAACTCTGATTCTGAGCATGTTTTGGCCAGAAGGGTCTGAAGGTGGGTCACTGGACTTGAAACCTTAACTGTTATTTTCTCCTCACAGATACTGTCAGAGTTGCTGAGTTTCTCTAGCAATTTGTTTTTGTTTCAGGTTTCCAACATCCTTTTTCCTTCCAGAAAGAAATTCAAAGGTTGTTTTTTATTTCAGTACACATTGAAATGGCAAAAGCAAACTTTCTGTAACAGTGTCTTTGAATTCAATCAAACGACGGGTGGGAAAAGTGGGGAGCCATTTGATTACTCCAAAACTGGTTATAGCAGAGTTCAAAAGGACAGGCAGGCTATTGGAAGGAGTTGACAAGTGGCAAATGAAATTTAATTTAAATGGTAGATAAGTGTGAAGTGATTCATTTCAGCAGCAAAAACTAGGACAGCCATGAGGTGTACAGTTATAAAAGGGCTGCATGACAAAGGAACCTGAGAATGTATGTGCACAAACCACTGAAGTTAGGAGAGTGGTTGAGAGAGTGGTGAGCAATGCAGACAGGATTCTTGGCTTTATAAATAAGGGATTAGAGTACAAAGTAATTTATTATGATCTGGGATGAGAGCGGCCAAACACAAAAAGGACTGAAAATATATTGTAGCAATGAATTGTGAAATTACACTAATTTTTATGAACTGTGGTGAATGCAAATGCTTCGAGTTCACTTCAAATAGATGGAATTATTGTCTTCAAGGAGAAGCAAGGCATTTTTATCAAAATCACCAGAGACCTCAGCATTTCAAAATTCAATGCTGCTCGAGCATGTAATACAGGATAAAATCCATACTAACAAAAAAATATGACTTTGCTGGAATTTGTACATGCCGCACAAAGCAAAGTTCAGTACTCTAGCAGTGTTTTGCAAACTATTTTCAAACATGAAAATAAAAGCAAAATAGTGCAGATGCTGGAAATCCGAAACACACAGAAAATGCCACAGAAACTCAGGCGGGCTGGCAGCATCTGTGGACTGAAACAGAGTTAACACTAAGTCCTGTATGGCTTCTTCAGGACTGAAAAGTTTGGAAGGTGTTTTTAAACACTTTTACAGAGGCAAAGGAGGGAAGAAGGGAACAGATGTTGTGGAGACCCAGTGCAAAAGACAAAAGGGTTACTAAGTGGCAGAGGATGATCCTTAGATCCTATCACTGTTCAGGGAAGGAGAAGGGGTGTACATAGAAATGCGTCAGATAGGTTGAACTTGGCCGGAGGCTCTGTCAACCGCTGTGAGGTACATTTCTTCTTTGACTGTGGAGACTAGTTGGATGGAAGTGATCCGTTAAATGCAGAAGCTAGTGGGATGGAGAAGCAGAGTACGCCAATTAAAGGTAGGTGGCATTAAAAATAACGGTGACATGAGGAAAAACATTTTAATGTGGGTGGTTTGGGTCTGGAATGCACTGCTTCAATGTCTTGGAGGCAGTTTCAATTTAGGCCCTCAAACTACAATTAGCTAATTATGTGAAGAGAAAAAAAATTGCTATGTGGAAAAGCTGAGGATATGGGACTAGGTTAGGTCAGTTGCTCTTTCACAAATGCTGCACAAAGAGTGGCAAAAAGGGTTCCTTATGTGCTGTAACCATCCTATGACTCCATAATTCTATAACTATCCACACAGTCAGCAAGGTGAGATCTCTGCAGTGTAGTTATCACTTATTGAAAACTTTCATGCACTCATTCTTCTGATGTGGACTGGTCTCCTACAATTATGAAGTACCGGATTTGTAATTGCTAAAGAGACCTCTGTTGCTCCCTTGCACGATGGAAACAATATACACTTTGCTGTCATATTGGAGTCTCCCCAGTATGGCAAATGTCACCTGTATCAGGCAGATTCATTCTTGAATAGCACCAGCACTATTAAATTGCACAAAACGTCTAGTCAAAGCAAATTTTAATTTCATTATGAAAACTACTGCAAATTCTATCACATGGGCAGTTTATTTCTGCTGCAGACACTAATGTGTGTAGGAACCTAATCTCCGTGACCAATGGGAAGTATGGTGAAAGGGAAACACAAGGCAAAACCAGTCAATTTATTACAAATTTCTGACATATTAACTGCACAATTTTTAAATTTGAGGTCCACACAAAATTCAATTCCAATGTTCAAATACACATCCCTTTTCAACAATTCCAAACCAGTAATTTATGCAGTCAGAGATAAAAAGGTACTGCAGATGCTGGAGAATCCGAGATAACAAGCATGGGGCTGGATGAACACAGCAGGTCAAGCAGCATCATAGGAGCAGGAAAACTTGACGTTTCGGGCCTAAACCAGTCACAGTTTGATACAGTACAGAAACAGACCCGTCTGTCCAACTCATCCATGCCAACTAAGTTTCCCCAAACCAAACTAGTCTCATTTGCCCGAGTTTGGCCCATGCCCCTCTAAATCTTTCCAATTCATGTACCTGCCCAAAAGTCTTTTAAATGTTGTAACTGTATCTGCATCTACCATTTCCTCCGGCAATTCATTCCACTTTAAAGAAGTGAATCGAGTAATCAATGAAAAAAGTACTTGAGCCAATTTAATGGGTCAAATGGCTGGTTTCTGGTGCTTTAAATAACGTACAATCCTCCAAACAAAATCCAAATACATTTGTTACTTTAAAACTGATCTTTTTCAACCTTGTTCCATATTTTTCCTTTGCTAACCCTGGCATGCGCTCTATATTAAACGACCATCTTTTTCATTTCCTATACCCATCACTTTCTTGCCAATTTCATTCCTTCCCTTTCTAATTGTAAGCAATGATTTCCAGACTCAAAACCACGTACACATGGTGAAGAAAGATGAATTATGTAACTGAAAAGATTCTATATGCTTAACACAGATGCAGCTCTCCTACATGCACTGATCTAGCTTCTCCTTAAATACATCCACATTACGCATCACATTTTCTCTCAAATTCCTTGTTGATTTATTAAAGACTCATTTATCACTTCTAGGTTTGGACACTCCTCAGAAGGAGAAATGTGAATATACCTTATTCAACTCTTTCATAAATTTAAACAATCTCTCTTCTTTTCTGAGCAGTTCTGTCAAAAGCCATTGTATCTTCTCAGATCTGGTACTGTCCTTGAACATTCTGCACCTTCTCCAGTGCTTCTACATCTTTTTGACAATCATGAAGATCAACACCATCTATATTACTTTACATGTGTGTGGTTTAACTAAAGTTATATGTATTTAATCTAGTAACATTGGCAGAGCCTGAAAAGTAGTGTACTACCGAGGCTCTTCAAAACTCATGGGGAATCCAAAGGTGGAAGGAAAATGCTACTTAAAAATAGAGCATACAATACAATTCAATGGCTTTTGCAGAATATCCAAGACCAACATTTAGGAACTTCAATTAAAATTCTCAACATAGTCTTTCGGAATTGAGATTTACATTAATGTGAAATGAGGCACTTATATTAATGATCAAACTGGCTTGAACCAATTCGAACAAGTTTTAGTAGTGGAGCTTCTTCGTCAAGCAGCAAAGCTGTAATTTCTTTTATTTTAAAAGGTGCTGATATTAGCTGTGGCAGCCAAGTATATAATTTCGCCAGCAAATATACAGCATATCAAATTAGTATTTTGTTTTTGGCTGCTCTGAAAGTATCCCAAGAGCTTTCATATCTACCTTTGTTCAAACAAATCAAATAAATAAATCCTAAATAAAAGGGCTTAAGGCTCAAACCAAAGGACGTCAGCCTAATGGCTGCTACTAATTCCACTACCTGCAAAGAACAAGTGATTTTTTTTTCCAAAACAATAAAGTAGAAAACAATCTCCAATGTAACAAATGTGTGCAGGAACCTGATCTACATGATTGAAAAGACAAATGGGGAGAACAAGGAACGGACATGGCAAAATCAAAGATAAATAGATTTCAAATAACGAAAACCGTGCAAGTGTCTATTTAAGAGAAAACCAAAAAAAGCTACTAAAACTGGGTGAACTACAAAATCATGTTCGCTTTACTTCAACAATCGCCATTTCAAATCTCCTTTGTTCATTCTTTTGCAACTGAAGTAAAATAACTGGTTCACAAAACAAAATCTTGCACTTGAGGAAAGCCCTGAATGCTAAATGGTAATAAAATTGAGAGATGCTGATAATAAGATGCCTATTTTATCCTTTGAGTTGCCCTACGACAAAACAATGGAGCAATCCAATACTCAATTACAGTGCACGTGGAATTTATTATTGTTTAAATAGTAGTAGTGTCTGATGTCCAGCTTTGTAAGAGTCCTAAGAACTAAATTCTCAATACCAAAGAGACAAGATACTGAAACAGAAATGTATTTATACAACACCTTAACATTTTGGAAAATAGAAAGCAGTTTGCTTCACTCATCAACTTTATTTCAAAACTCCTTAGTGAAATACACATTTTTCCAGTTCTATTTTTTTAACATTATTAATTCCTGGAATATTGCCATTTCTGGTTCATTCCTAATTGCTATAGAAGATGTCATTGAGATGTCAGCCTAATCAAATAGTCAGTCAGTCAGTCAATCGGCTCATAAAAGCTTTACTTCTTGAACTCATAAGCATTTATAATTGATGCTAATAAGGTTTATCATATCAATCTCAATCAATATAAATTAAGTATTTCCAAAAATTACAATAGTTATTACACTTCAAAAAGCATTTCAGGGAGTTGGGATCCCAGACAGGTTGGTAATGTTGTAATAGAAACGTAACTTCTTTTTTTCCATTATGAAACTGATGGCAGCAAACAATTTCAAGTTAGAACCAGAGGAAAAAAAAAATCAGAAGGGAAAAACGGGGAGGAAAGGCCAAGAGTTCTTAAAGAATGTTCAGGAAAACTGTCTAAAGCAGCATATTTCCAGTTCAATGAGAACACAGGTATCACGAGACCCATTGCAGAGAAATGAGGTGGCCTAAGTGGATCAAGTGTCAGTGGGATAACATTTAGGATAGAGGTAATCAACATACCAGAATGTTTAGGGTCACGATGGAAAAGAACAAAGAACAAGCAGAGGAAGAATAATTAACTGGGGGAGAGCTAATTATTTTTGAGTAGGTACGGATCTGGACCTAATTAATTACAGAAAAGTTGGCAGAAGAAACAGAAGCTGTAAAATGGGATGCCTTTAAAAAGCATCAAAGTATATTGCCTTGAGAGAGAAAGTTAGGGCAAACAAAGTTAAGGGCTCCTTGACAGACTGACACCAAGAAAAATTATGCTTATGACAGATGTTACTTTTTTCCATTCTTTCAGTGCATGCAACCTCTGCTAGTTGTGCCAGCATTTATTGCTCATCCTTAGTTACTACCTTTGAGAATTGAGCTGAAGAGAAAAAAATTTAGAGGGGAGGTGAAAAGGCAAATCAGAGGGGCAAAGAGAAAGTGTGAATATTGACTGGCAACCAAAAGGGAATCCCATAAGTTTTCGAAAGGCATATTAGGAAGAAATAGTAGCATGAATTAGGGACCGGAAAGGGATGAAAGAAGGCATAGATGACTTAAGTGAATATTTAGCAACTGTCATTACCAAGAACAGGTCTAGTTCAGTTTAGGAAACCTTGTTGGCATGGATGAGTTGGACTGAAGGGCCTGTTTTCATGCTGTATGACTGCATGAAAGATGAGTTACCCAGGCAATAAAAGAGGTGACAATTCAGACAGTAGAGGGTTTATAATTGATATGATGGTGGCAATGGATAGGCTATCTGCACTCAAAGTTGTGAAGGTACAAGGACTGGATGAGATGCAACCAAGGAACCTGACAGTAGAGGCTACAAAAGCAGTAGACATATGTTTTTCCCTTTTGTTCTTAGGCTTGGAGTGGTTCCAGAGGATTTGACAATGCAGATATTGCACCCTTGTCCAAACACAAAAGTTGAAAACTAAGCCAGCAATTAGTTTAACTTTGGTGGTGGACAAGCTTCTAGAAACAATAATTTGGGACAAAAATCAATGTCACATGGACACATGCAGGTTAGGAAAAGCAGGGATTTCAAGAAAAGAAAATACGGTTTAACAAATTAATTGGAGCTTTTTCAAGAGGTCACAGAGATAGTTAAGCATAGAGTCACAGAGATCTACTGCACAGAAAAAGGCCCTAACCACCTAACGATTCTAATTCCATTTTCCTGCACTTGGCCCATGGTACGGTTGATGATAACGGAGCTGTTTATGTGGTGTTAGTCATTTGAAAGTGTCACACAGCAGCCTTCAGAAAGTAAAATAGTAGCTCGTGGATTAAAATAGCAGCAGCAGCATGGATATTTTTTGGGGGCCACAAAATATATGGAGTGGAGTTCTCCGGTTATCAGTCTGGGAGCCTTGTTTTCCTCATGTATACATCGTCAATTTGTTCATTACCTTATCAGATTAAAAATCTGACCAAATGATGCAGGGGTAAGTGATAATGAGTAAATACATAGGTTAGGTCAGCAATAAACGTGATATAAAAATATCAGAAGCATCATCATAGTTCTTAGTGAGTCACCCATTTGCAAGAGACTTTAATGCAGCTGCAGCAATGGACTTGAAGAAAGGGGATGGGGGATAAAAACACTTTTGTTGTGCACTTTACAAAAATTGCAACTCGATTTAATGAGTCTACAGTGATAGATCGTAAAGGTGTACAAGGCCGGATAAAGGACTAAGAGTTCTGTAAGCTGTCATGGTCCTAGAAATAATTGCAAGCTTGCAAAAGAATTCAGAGCTTAGGAGTGTGCAGTAGTCCAGAAGGAGATAGGGAGATAGGGAGATGAACTAGGTGAGCAGAAATAGTAGCTTTACAAAAATAGGGTTGTGGAACAGATTGAGAATACAAGATGTAGAAACTCATATGATCGAGAAGTTTTAGTGGGTACAAAAAAAGTTAAAAGTTAATTTGGCAACCTGAAATGAGTTGGACAGCTGGAAAGAATTTGGTGTATACATTGAAACACTAGATTGGGGTCAACCAGCCTCATACAGAAAAAGTGCTCGCTGGTGGGAAATAAAAGGCTAAAGCAGGCTAGTAGGTTGGGATTTTAAGAGAAACTTAGTGATCAAGACGTTACAGTGGACTCACCTATCGCAGTGAAAGCGATCTCAATTAATTTTTATGGGGTGAAAAAATTTCAAACGGAAGTATTTTTGAAGCCTAAGTTAATAAAGATATAAAGCAATGGAAATTAAATGGTTTGTTTATCGGTTGAATCATGCTGCGCAAATGGTAATTCTCAATTAGGACCACGGCAGCAATAGTAGGCTGCATTCACCTTAAAGTAGACCAAGCAAAGTTCCACTGGCATCAGAGACGCAGAGTGCAAGCGCGACAGTCTGGCAGGCACCTTTATGATACACAATGATTTTCTGTGGGGAGATTCAGTGGCTTTTGATCAATGTGTAATAGATAAAATATAAATGGAATTTAATATTGGAAGTCAGACAGACTTTGGGGGCCTTCAAATATTTAAAGTTAAGCATTAAGGCACGAGTGGTTTTGGATTAACATTATTTGGAAATTATTAACAGCATCCCAATAAACTGGGAAATGCGATTTTGGATCCAAAGAAGAAACAGGCCAGTTTAGAAGTTTGACTGGACAGTTAAACTTGTTGTGCACTCAGGCTAGACAAAATGGAAGTTATGATGCAGTGGAACTAGGTATTACAATGAAACATACTATTACTGGGGAAGTGTTGAAAGCAAAATGAAACAGGAAAACAGTTAAATTCAAAAATATGCAGTTGCCAGTTATGGTTCAGGACACGTAGCTCATGAACAAATATTTAAAAATGCTGCTTTGCTCAAATGTTTGATGGACAATACTGTAACCCGTACTATGCTTAATGCTCAAGACTTAATGCCTGAAGTATTAAAAATGTGTAGGAAATGAAGGTGAAAGATCATAGAATTAGCCATAGAACTAGAAGACATTTCAAAAGGGAAACATTTCTGAAAATTATTCAACATCTCCAAGAACATTGATGCTTGACTATCGCAGGTGTACATACAATTGCATAATACTCTTAACCATCACATACATAAGTCATGTGTTTAATGACTGAGGAGATGATTGGATTCCTCCCAACAGTCAGCCACAGGAATACACACATGGCTGATGTGTAGCACCATTAGAGATCCAGAAGGTGCGTGACAGAAGTAACAGTGACACCAAAGAGTGCTCAAACTGATGAAATTGACAGAGCATAAACAATTTCACCAGCCACCGATCCAGGTACCAACCAAAAATGTCAAACCTCCTTATAAGATATGAATCTACATGGTGTGCAACAGAAACAAGAAACCAGGAATATGATTGTACAGCTATAAACAGACATCACAGATGCCTCTAAACATGAAAACAAATTAAGGAGTTAACAGATCAGTGTTGCAAATATACCAGTCAGGCTTACTAAAGTCATTCAATTTATCTGCAGAACATCAAGGGGTAAAATGTAAAAGGAACCACTTCATTTCGCTTAGTGCCTTGAAAGACAAGGCATAATTTGTTAAGACCCATGATCAATGTCAACCTACGTGTAAAAAGGCAGTACTACTATTTCTGCCCATTAATAATGAACACTGCAAAAGAAAAAAGTGGACGCAGATAACATAGGTTACAAGCTTAACGTATCAGGGTAAGGGTAGTTTATCACAAAGTTACAAATCTAAGTGCACCAACACTTGTGCGGTGTTCTTGTGGTATATTGATATAATATGCCTGGGTACCCAAAAAGCTTCTGTCTGACATGGTATCCACACATTTTGACAAGAGACAATTAAATATCTTTTATCCATTTCATATGCATTTCAGGTTAATAGACTACAATCAGGATTAAAGGCGCAGTTCAGATGCTTTAGTAAGCTGAGTTAAAATGTCTAGGGACAGAGATAAAACATTATTTTAATGAGCGTACCAAAAGATATCCCAACAATCCACAGGATTCTCACCATACAAATTACTATACAAATAAACTGATGTCAATGGATGTCCAAGGCACTTTTGGAGAGGACAGAATTGCAATGAGGTTGAAATGGGTCCTAAATTTAACAATTAACTCAAATGGGCTAAACTTACACAAAATAGTCTTGTGCATGGTTTAAATGATCAGAAAAGCTGACAATTGTCAAACTCAACACTGGGGATTATCCTACAGGCCAGTGCAGATATTGCTATCCAAGAGGTGTAACAATTTACAGGTTCAATAGGCAGTTTCATAGTTAATAATGAAAAAGACAATAAGTTAAAGTTAAATAATAAAAATATAATGCAAACTTGACGAGCCAGTAGAGTTGCTTGTATACTGAAATGCGCTGTAATGCTATTACCTGTGGACTGGTCAGCTGTGGTAGATGCTGTGATACAGTCTGCTGTTGATGCTGAGGTGGTACCTGCTGTTGTTGCGTTGGCAATCTGCCTTCATGATGTTCCTGTTTCACCATCAAATCTTTTCTCAACTGTTCAACGACTTTTTTCTGAAACAAAAGAAAACAGAACAGATAGAATCAGCATTTTAGAAAGGTAAAAGACTTCATTCATGCTAGTTTATTTTATCTGCTTTTAGGACTTGCTTGAAGAATGCCTATCAAACAGAAGAGAAAGTAGAGAAGACAAAAGAGCCAATACTTCATTCATATGGTGCTCTACAAAGGACTCAGATGACCACAAGGCCATCAGATATAGCAGTATAATTAGGCAATCTGCAAGTCAGGTAGTAAGGTGCAGTAAGGTACAAGTATTTATATTTTGAAAAGTGGTTACGAATTAGTAGCCCATTCTGCACTGTGCCTGATGTTCTAGCTTTCACTGCTTATAAATACTGGTCCAACACTCAGCATAAAGCAATGAAACACTGTACTAGATTTAATGATGTTTGAACTAGCTAAGACCAAGTGGTCTTATTCATGTTATCTGGTGATCTTATAAACAGACAAACAAAAGGAATTAGTTTCACCTTATGAAAAGTCAAACAAAAAAGTTAAAGCTATGTTTTTCATACTGCTGCAAAGAGATTGTGCTGAAGCTTTTTGTCTTTTATTCATCAGCACATTTTGCAAGAATACAAATTCAAGGCAAAAATCAGTATTTATGCTGTTGATACACTGAGGACAGTAACTTGTCAACCAATCAGTACTCGTTATACAACATAAATTGTTGTATTTTCCTTCTGAATTTGTATTTTTGCAATATTTCCCAGTGCAAGATGAAGAGGTTTTGACAAATATATATTTACCAGCAATGCTCTCGCTCTGTACAAAACCAGTACCTGTGCTCTCCTTGAAAT
This sequence comes from Ginglymostoma cirratum, assembly GCA_024137785.1. NCBI lineage: Eukaryota > Metazoa > Chordata > Chondrichthyes > Orectolobiformes > Ginglymostomatidae > Ginglymostoma > Ginglymostoma cirratum. Next base: position 50,885,425 of record JAHRHZ010000063.1, on the reverse strand, counting down.
GCTTCTCAGCATCTAATCCATTCGTGCCAAAACTGTTCATTTATGTAACAACCGCTCAGTGAACAGGCTAAGATCTAAGTGATCGGCGCCTCCAGAGAGGACTTTTTTTAAAAAATACACTGATGAAAAAACCTACACCCTAAACCTACCAAGCTAATTCAAAGTATATCTTGATCTTTCATCCTTATTGTCTCAATAGGCAAGCAGGTACAAAACCACAAACCAAAATTTCTGGCTTTACTTCCTGATCTTCACTGCTTTAGCTGATCTCAGTTGCGGTGAGAAAGCAAGCTACCTTGGCACTCATGAGCTAAGGTGAATTTAATTAAAGTCAGAAAGTCCTATTTTTGTTTGGAATGCAATCATTCTTTATAGGTTATACATACATATCTGTTGAGGACTTAAATTATATTTATCTACCATCTTCAAAAAAATCTTCAGACATAATTTCCTGAAAAATAAAACACCATATCCAAAGAAGGACCTATTACATTAACTGATAAGGTTTAAAGACAACCTTAAAGAATAGCGTGTTGTATAGGATTAAGTGCGCAAAGACAGTCCTTGGAAGGACAGCAATTTTAAATTTAAGGTATGGGGGAACCTTTTTCAATATAGGTCTGTGAGAATGGGGTAACACAAGAATGATACTTGGTGTGGGCCTGAAAATAGGCAGTGGAGTTTTGGATTAGCTGAAATTAATGGAATGAGGGACAAGAGACCAGCGAGGAAGGTATATCAGAATGCATACAGATACAGTTTACAACACAGAAAGAAAGAGGACACTCAGTACAATTGGTATATTCCCGCATTAATGTCTCACATAAACCTCTTCTCATGACTTTTCATCTAATCCTATGCTGTCACTATTTCTTTCTCCCTCCTATGTTTATCTAACTTCCTTTTCCTTTGGTTATTTCTCCCAAATACACTTTATGGAAGCAAGTTTCACATTCTAACTACGTTCAGGGTAAAGATGATTTGAGTTACCAACTTACATTTACAGTGGACTCCCCCACAAGTGAAAATACTTTGAATTTCCACGCATCCAAGGTTCATATCGTCTTAACACAACTAGTCTGCAATACCATCTCTTGAGCGACAAATAAACCCTATTGCTTGGTTGAGTTGTTAAATCTGTGACATTACTTTTACAAATGCGTGCATATTTATTTCAGGATTCATCTGCTTAACTACCCCCACTTAGGCCTCTTATTGGAAGTTCATGATCTCTTAATCTTTCCACAAAAGTGCATGCCTTCACAAAACATTTAGTTGCTACCACACACTTTTTGCAGGTTAATGAATGTCTCTCACTTTATCACCATTTATTTGGTACTGTGAAAAAGAAAGAATGAATAACCCCAGCACAAATTTGAAGTCATACATCCTGATCCAATTCACTACTCATTAACAATGACTGACCTAAAATTAATCCCTCTTCCCACATTTTACTGGTCTGAGCAGCTACCTCTAACTGTGATGTTCTGTTTTCCGTCTTGTAACATACGTTTTGTTACTTGTCCCATTCTTCACGTGCTCTGACTTTTGTTATGAATCCATTATTATGGTAACTTATCCCAAGTACCAGCAACAAACGCAGTTGAAGAACTTAGCAACAATGTTATGAAACTGATTCTCCATAGGCGGATGGCTTCGTGCGGTTTAAAGATTACAGTTATAAAATGTCCACTTAGATGAAGGACATGCACACAGATGGTACGTAAACTGAGACAATAGAAACTGCAGATGTTGGAGGATCCGAGATCCTAGAAGGATCTAGGCCCGAAACGTCAAGCTTTCCTGCTCCTATGATACTGCTTGGCCTGCTGTGTTCATCCAGCTCTACACCTTGTCATCTTGGTACATAAACTGAATCCACACGTATTGCATAACTTACTCGAAATTGCTTTGGATTGACAGTACATTATGGACAGACTTAAAAATTGGTACCAGGTAATGAATAACAGGCACAAATGCAAGTGAGATGGGAAGTGGAATAGTTATAAGGACATGTTTGAAATATAACATCCGGCTATGCAATTTCATTAGCTTTAAAATAAAAGAGGCTGATCACATAGCTGATACACAGTAATACTTGGCAAAACCTGCTGTTATGAGCACCACTGTGTTGTTCGCCTGAAAGAGAATCTTTATTTTCAGAGTGTGAACAACCAAAGCAGTCAGCCCCAAATGAGTCGTCTCTTCTTTTGAAAGATGCTCCAAAAGCTTTCTATTCCAATATGAGCTTCTGTAATTATTGGCACATACAAGGCCAACTCTCCTCAAATACAAATATACAAGGACTAAGAAATGTTAAAATAAAACTACTTGGGTGCAAACATACAGACGTTCCAATTCTGTCAATACAAGACTGACCACCAACAAAATCTAGCCAGTTCACTAGTTGTTATTCTGGATCATTCTCAAAAACAACTCAGCTACTATCTCTGGAGTGAAACTGGCAGAATCCTGGAAGGCAGTAACCTGCCACTTTCAAAACAGTGAAATGATACATGTTGTGCTTAGGAGGGGGTAAAACAAAGCAAAGGAAACAATACCTAATATGATGCAACCTCAAAAGAACATAAACTGGCACATCTAATTTTTGAGTTTAAGTTCACCATGGTTGGGAACTCAGTAATACAAAGTGAAAGGTCACAAGTTCAGTAAAAGGTCTTTGCTGTCCTATTATATCAAAGAAACAACTGTGTAGAGACACTAGAATTATAATGTGTTCTGTTTGGCTTAGACAGAGAAGGAAGGAAACTGGATTGAATTAGTACTGCTATCTTTGATCACCACACACGTAGACATTTCCAAATGTATGAATTTATAAGCACTTAATTCAGTGGAATTCAGCACAAGTACTTTTGATTGAACTACCTGTCAATATTCAACCAAAGTTTATACACAATTTTTTGGACAAGGGTATCAATTTTCATCTAATAGGAGCTTGGCATCAATCAATACCTTTGAAGTGGAGAGAAACTGGGATTGGAGGAAAGGGAGGCTGTTACAATTTCACAGCAGCTCATCCCTAAACACAAAAATAAAGTAATTTGCAAATGAAATTCAATTTATAACTATTTCTAGAAGATCTTTATGCACATCCTTCCTTTAACAAAGTGCATACCATTAGTGTGCAGCTCCTTGTTTTTAAATCATATTTGCCTCAATCCACTTCCATAATACTCTCAACAATGCATCTATTGTGTGCATGCTCATAAAGCAAAGCTATTGTGCGCCTATCGGAAATTCGACAGCAGCATAGCATTAGAAAAATATTCATCTCTCACAATTAACGTAATTGATGTACTTTTTCATTGAATAACAAATTCTAAAAATTTCAGTCTTATCACTGTCTACGCATTATTCCATTAATCTTGCTATAGATCAAACATTCATGTTCATCATGTATTTTGAAGTTTAAATATGACAAATAATGAAACAATTAGGACATAAAGCAAGTGAAATCGATCCAGCATCAAAATATAAATTGCAGAAACAGAACAGTTCAACACGTACAAAACCTACTTGCTAAACAAAGTTACCCAACCAAAACACCGTCTTCTACATGTGTGCATTCATATACATCATACATAACATTGCACATTTAGATAGCAGCAACATACAATACAACAGTCTAGAAGTAACACACTGGCTGAGGACAGCAACTGAATCAGAGAATTATGAGATTCAGTGAAAGCTGACAGGAGTTGGTGGGGGAAGGGAAACACACAAAAGATTTGCACCTGCTAATGGACTTATCCACAAAACTAGCGATGAACAAATCAATTAACTCAACTGAAAGAACTTGTTCAGAGTTCTTGAAAATTACTGTATAACAATTTTATAATCTTCCATCACTACACAGTGAGGTCCAGTCATCTCTACTCAAAAAACTCCTTGTAACCACAAGGGAAAGAATAGTGGGAGCAAAGGAAGCCTGAGCTAGTGCCATATGGTTGAAACAAAGAAATAGCCAATCACAAAAGGACTGTTGAAATTGAAAGATAATTATGAACTACCCATCACAATCCTAAGGGAACAATAAAGGAGGCCCAACAAAAAGGGAGCTTTTCAACTTCATATACAACTAAGATCTCCATTCTAACACTAGCAATTAAAAATACAATTGCGTTTCAAACTACCAGATAGTATAAAGACAAACTCCCTACTCTAATCAAATCTTACAAGCTCATCCATCGTATTCTGTGTAAGAGAACAGCTAGACAAACCTGCAGGGACCTTGGCTAGCAGCACAACTATTGTTTGTAACCCTCAAATAACCTGAACCAGCTGCTTCCCACTTCCTTTTCATTACACCACCAAGAACAGCTGGTACACATTTCTCTCTCAAAGAAAATCAAAGTTCAGAAACCCAGAATGCACTTTCACCAAAAAAATCAATGTTATGTGAAGCACAGAAGGTAACTGAATACAGGTGAATGAAGTGAACCCTTGCTCTGGTTAAAAGAACCTCAATAATTATGACTTGCAATACATTGGTTAAATCTTGTGGAACACCGATAACATTTGAACCAACATCATTTTACAAAGAATATTACATTCTGTGAAAAGATTAATACTCTAACAAAAATGTAATTGCATGCAAGAATTGGATTTCACTGCAGGTAAGTGTGCTTATTTTGAAAGCTCACCATGAGCTGTAACAACACTTTCCAAATTAATTGATCCAAGTTGTCTATACCACTAAATTTACAAAAGTAATATGCTCTCATCTTACTATTCTTGAACTTGTCGTAAGTGTTAATTTCATTGAGCGCTCCCAGATATAATTCGGTGAAACAAGACCCAACCTACATTGTAGCAGTCTTCGAATTCCTTACCTGGAGTAATCAACTGAAAGCAAAAAGAAATTGGCAAATTAATATGATTTATTTCCTATATATATTGCTAATTAGCAGTGGATTTTTAAAACTTCTCTTCTTCCAGATATACGAACAAAAAATTAAAGATCTTCAATACTTAGTTACATGAATCTGAAAACCGTATTTGAGAACAATCTCCTGAATGGATGAGCTTAATATGTTTATATCAATTACATTAAATATTGCTCCCCAAATATGAAGAAACACAGTCCAGAATTTTGCCCTGTCTTTAACAGAAAATTGAAACAGAAAATGCAAGAAAAACTCATGTCAGGAAGTACCTTCAGATACAGAAAGTAAGATTGCTATCTCAGACTAACAAACTGTTTTCTAGGATTCTAAAAACAAACCTTCTTTGGACCACATAGTACTTAGGCTGCACTGAGTTGTCAAAATTTCAGTTCTTATTCCAAATTTCCATTATCTGAAGTATTTCACTTTTTGTTTGCCATTTGTTTCAACTTCAAGATTTTGAGTTTTGCTCCTATGTTTGGTTTGGAACAAACAAACATCATTTCTTCAAAAGATGGTTGCCGAGTTTTGTTTTCTATTTGTCTTTGGTGTAAAGGGCCAACTTAGTTTTGTCCACCATTACCCAACGCATTAAAACTGCAATGCTCACTGTCTTCAGAGCAAAGCATAGCAAGTAACTAAGGAGAGCTAATAGAATATTATATTTATTGTGAGGTGAATTGAGTGCAAAAGCGCGCAGGTTATTTTTCATTTATACAGAGTGAGACCACATCTGCGCACAATTTTGGTCACTGATTTAAAGCTGTAAATGTATTGGAAGCAGTTAGGACAAGGTTTACAAGACCAATAGCTGAAATGGGCAGACTGTCTTGCGTTTCTCAAGTCCTGGAGTGGAATTCAAACCCTGAGCTTCTGGCTCAAAAGAAGAAATGTTACCTACTGCACCAGAAGATCTTCAAAAGTCTTTTAATGCACACCACTCAAAACTGATTTACAGGAGCACAAAGCAAATTGCACTCAAAGTGAACAAAGGAGAGATCAGAAACAGTCCTACAGGAGCTGAGGCAACTCAAGATAAAGAAGGGTCAAAAGAATAACATTCCAAAAACAGAATGACAACATTGTGGAGTTGATGTTCATCAGAAAAATGAGCTGCGAGGCCTGAGCTAGTCAAGAAACTGAGGTCATAAAGGGATTTTAAAAGTAATCAGAATTTTGGATTTCAGATGTTGAGGAACATTATCGATCAAAAAGGGTAGACAGTATGAGACTACGAGACTACTTAGGAATATCAGCAGCTAGATGAGCACTAGATCACAGAGGAACAAAAGCCAACTAGAAAAGTGCCATTCTAATTGAGAAAAGAGGTGACAGGTGTTTAGATGAGGGTTTCATTAGAATACAAGCTTTGGTTGGGATGAAACTATGTCTTGACGTGCAAGAAGACACTAGTGAAGAGTACGAGAGTCAAGAAACTCAACAGTGTGAGAAACAGAACATCAAACCACTGTCAGCTTTAACCTAAGACAGTAGCCAGGAAGCAGGAAGATATCAGTAGTGAGGACACAATCTTTTCCACAGCTGAAAAACAAAGCTTTTGAAAAACAAAGCTTTGTCTTTCAAATGTTCATCTGGAGAAAACACATGCAAGTATGTTTGCCGAACAAGCAGTAATTGAATTCACAGACAGCAGGAGTGGGTGTCATCAATGTTCATGCGGAAGCTAATCTTCTTTTTAATTAATCCATTTTATGTGGGTATTGCTGGGTTGACCAACATTTATCATCCACCCTAAGTGCATTGAGAACGTGATGGTGTGCCGTCTCCTTAAACAACTACAGACCTTGAGATGTAGAGACACCCGCAATAATGTTATAAAGGAACTTCCAGGATTTTGACCCAATGACAGCAAACGAACAGTGCAATATTTCAAAGTCAGGCAGTGCATGCGTTAGTAGGGGATTTTATAGGTGACAGTATTCCCATTATGATGCTGCCCTTGTCCTTCTGGTCGTAGAGGTTGCAGGTTTGGATGGCTACTAAAGGGAAGGTCTGTTCACATATTACTCGCAAGTGAAATGCTAAATATCTAGAAACTACCAACTTTTTTCAAAACATTATGATGGTGCAGAGATCAAGTTTCACATAAAATTAAAACAGTTCAATGCTGTATTCAGAAAGTTCTCAGGAGAAGCCAGAGAACTATACACTGATGAGCCAGACATCAATGGTGAGCAAGTTGTTGGAGGGAATCCTGAGGGACAGGATTTACATGTATTTGGAAAGGCAAAGACTGATTAGGGATAGTCAGCATAGCTTTGTGCATGGGAAAATCGTGTCTCCCTAACTTGATTGAGTTTTTTGAAGAAGTAATTAAGAGGATCGATGAGGACAGAGCAGTGGACATGATCTACATGGACTTTACTAATGTATTCAACAAGGTGCTTCATGGTAGACCAGTTCGCAAGGATAGAATACAGAAAGACCTAGCTACTTGGAGACCGAACTGGCTCAAAAGTAGAAGACAGAGGGTAGTGGTGGAGGGTTGCTTTTCAGGCTGGAGGCCTGTGACCAGCAGTATGCCATAAAGATCAGTGCTGGGGTCAATGCTTTTCGTCACTTATACAAATGACTTGGATGTGAATAGCGGAGGTATGGTTAGTAAATTTGCAGATGACACCAAAAGTGGAGGTGCAGTGGTCAGCGAAGGTTACCTCAGACTACAACAGGACCTTGATCGGGTGGGCCAAAGGGCCAAGGAGTGGCAGATGGAGTTTAATTTAGATAAATGTGAGGTGCTGTATTTTGGAAAGGCCAATCAGGGCAGGACTTACTCAGTTATTGGTAAGGTCCTGGGGAGTGTTGCTGAACAAAGAGACCTTGGAGTGCAGGTTCATTGTTCCTTGTTCCTTGAAAGTGGAGTCGCAGGTAGGTAGGATACTGAAGGAGGCATGTGGTATGCTTGTCTTTATTGGTCAGTACATTAAGTACAGGAATTGGGAGGTCATATTGTACCTGCACAGGACATCGGTTAGGCCACTATTGGAATACTACGTGCAATGCTGGTTGCCCTCCAATAGGAAGGATGTTGTGAAATTGAAAGGATTCAGAGAAGATTTACAAGGATGTTGTCAGAGCTGGAGGGCTTGAGCTATAGAGAGAGGCTGAATAGACTGGGACTATTTTCCCTGCATCATCGGAGAACAAGGGGTGACCTTACAGAAGTTTATAAAATCACGAGAGGCACGGATAGGGTAAATAGGCAGGTCTTTTCCCTGGAGTGGTGGAGTCCAAAAGTAGAGGGCCTAGGTTCAAGGTAAGGAGGGAAAGATTTAAAAGGGACCTAAGGGGCAACTTTTCAGATGGAGTGGTGTGTGTATGGAATTACAACATTTAAAAGCCATGTGGATGGGTACATGAATAGGAAGGATTTGGAGGGGTATGGACCAAATGCTGGCAAATGGGAATGGATTTGTTTGGGATATCTGGTTGGCATGGACAAGTTCAATCAAAGGGTCTGTTTCCGCGCTGCATATCTCTACGATGCTATCTCAGCGCTTTTCAACCATGCTTCACATAGGTATGATTTCACGTGTATTCCAAGTGCTCTAAAATAGCCTCCAAACTTTAATGAAGGTTGGAGTGAGATCAGAACATGAAACACAAAACATAGTAACACTACTTGCGCACTAATGATGGTAATATCATGTGTTGAAAAGATACGGAGAAAGACTAAGTCAAAGAACAGCTCAACATCCTTCAGTAGTGGTAATTCCATTCATCACACATAGCATACCACAATGTATTCAGGTAGTTTCATCTAAAAGATACCAGCTTTTCTTTTAAAAGGATAATAAATATTCAACAAGTTTGGTGAACATAAAACATGATGCGTGTGCTCCAGAGCATGGTACTGCTGAACACATACATGTCCCATAGGTCAAGAAGTTGAAACTTGCTTCCTGTAGTATTGTAATGTAGAAATACACATTGGTGGTTTCGACTTATAGTACAAACAGAAAAAGGAATTTAGTGCCCAAGGTTTCAATGCCCACTTTTGTGTTCAGTATACTCCAGCAACACACGTAAGTTTTAAATTAAAAGTAAACAAACCACATTTTATAATACTAAGGACCACATTATGTGGAACAAAAACCATTGTAAGATTTCAAAAACGCATAATCACAGCTGACATTATTCAATTCTTGAACTCCCTTCATGACAGCTTTGTCATGTCAACATGGGCGTAGCGCACTACATTCTATAATGTGTTCTACAACCACATAACAATATACTTGTGGATTTTCTCAATTGTTTAAACCTCAGAATGCCAATTTAATAGTATTTTGATTAATTCATACAACCGAATAATGAATGGCTGGGGCTATGCAATCACTCTTAACAGAATTGGGGAGGGAGTGAATCCAGCACCAATGAACTAAGATGTTGAAGAGACTTGTATCTGGCACCCAAATCCCAGTACGGAACTACAAATGTGTAATTTACTCATTTTCACTCAACATTTTGCAATGAGTTTCTTTTATGTTCATGTTGAGGAAAACATGGATAGATTATAAATCACTAATATTTCATTCTCTGACCATAAAATATCAATCTTTGATGATTCTGTTAACACTTGAGGCCAAATTAAATTTTATCCATGTCCCAAACTATTTCTTCTGACATAAAATAATCACATCCAAAATATATTGAATTTTGGAGCTACATGTCCAATATTGATATGCAAATCAATACTTCCCACCAATTTAAGCATTCCTCATCAGTATTGCAATGCTAACTGTGTCGAAGATAACAATGTATCTCGTGAAATTTGCTCGATCAGGTTTGGAAGCATTTTCTTACACCAGGCTTGCATTATTGGAATCACTTGATTCACAATCTAGCCACTGGATGCCTTTTCAGTACAAACTGTTCAAAATACTTTATCGAAATGTTCAATCTACATTCTTAGATGTTGAAACTGCTAATATCAAAAAAAGTAAACTTAAATATAAAGAAAATTACAAGTAAATGATTAAAATCATATTCACTCAACTGCTTGTTGAATCTTCTAACACTTCTTCCAGCACAACCTAAACTTAGACTTTTCATTTTTGCCTAGATGTGTTAAACAGTGTGAATTTAGATTGCACAGCCAGAGTAGTTTTGGTATCATTGATTTTCTAGGGTACATTATCACTCAACTTCGGTAAATAAATTTAAGCGGAGGAGGACTGGAAAGTTGTGGCATAACAGCAGAGAAAGGGAGAATTGAACTTGCAGTTCAAGGGAAAATGGAGAGTGAGAAGGTGAAAAGTATCCAAAGTCACAATTCTTTGAATCATCTTTCACAATGGAAGCTACAGCTAATAGTGCTTCCTTTACAGCCACTAAATAACGCACATCCTCCCTGAAAGCATAAAGGGGAAAAATAAAGCGGGGGAGTACAGAACCGGAAGAAAGACAAAGTTAGAACAGAAACAAAGCACATGTGGGATAGAAACCAGACAAGGGACAAAAATAGACAGAAATAGTGCAAAGAAAAACAATGCAACAGATACCTTGGTTAAAAACTCATATTCAATTTACCACATGCAATAACCCCGGACTAGTTAAGATGTAAAAATCATGCAACAGAATATTAACTCAGTGTTTCTTAAATATTCATCACAAACATTGGTGACAGCTTAATATTGTGTTAACTTATTTTGAAAAACATCCAGAAGACAAAACCATAACTTAATGAGGTAGAAGGAACTGCAGATTCTGAGATAACAAGGTGTGGAGCTGGATGAACACAGCAGGCCATGCAGCATCAGAGGAGCAGGAAGGCTGACGTTTCGGGCCTAGACCCACTGAAGAAGGGTCTAGGCCTGAAACGTCAGCCCTTCCTGCTGTGTTCATCCAGCTCCACACACCCTGTTATCTCATAACTTAATGATACTGAATTCAATTAACTTAATAGAAACCAAATTACATGTACCCTATAACCACACGATTTACATGCTATCAGCATGAAATGTTCTTATGATGGAGAACTGCACAACACAGGAAAAGTAAAAATATTATTTTTAAGTCATTTCCCTATTGTGCTATTCTTTGTGCAATTATAAGCCAATTACAATATTGTATCATTGAATAAACTGTCATCTTTAGAAGAAAAGTATCAATCTAAATTGCAGATGGCTAGCGGCCTTCACATCAAACCGCTCAGGTAATTTCCCACAATACTCCATTGTCGTGATGAGTTACTAGCTGTAGGATAATCAAACATCTCCGATTTCAAGATTGTGCCCTGCTTTCATCAATTGACTATTTTACCTTGGTAATGCATTGAGATCCAATAATCATAATAAATTAAAGCATCTAACCTTTAGTAATCACTGTAAGGCTTCAGTTTAAAGTAAATCAAAATCTTAAAACAATGACAATATCTGTAGAATAGGATATATAGAATAAGTCAAGAGCATAGAATAGATTCGTGCAGTTAAATAAGGAAAGCTCAGGAACATCAATAGTTTGGAATTTGTTGTTGCCAAATATAACACTTAAATTTGAAGCCTTTGGTGGCCAAAAACATTTGAGCTTTTAACGTAGCCAGAAGCAGATCCGTGACTCCTCCGTATGCACCCCAAGGAACAGATGTGCTGTAGATAGGTGGGCAGGGGGAAAGTGAACCCATCTTGCCAGATGGGGATTTTGGAGAGGCACCATCCTGTTGTATTCCTGTGCAGGAGTTGGAGGAGTAGGGTAACCACATGTGGGGAGAGGTTGCAGGCAAGAGAGAGCAGAAGAATGCAGGTAAGAGGAAGAAAGAGTACGCTAGGGCACAAGATACAACTTACAACAGTGTCCTTTATTAGATGCGAATATGCAACTGGATAACATTTGCTGCTTAATTGAGCGTGTGGAGAATTATGCAGTCAACTAATTTAGCATTGTCAGACAGGTTTGCTGTGTAGACCACTTGTGTGTACTGAACGCTACATATTCACAGGCCCCAGTTTTTAGCAGTCAGAAAGATTATGTTACATACTATGCCAGTTTTAACGCTACAGAATAGGTGACAGTCCCTCTGGTTCATTTCTCAGGAAAAGTCTTCACAAATTAGATTTTAAACAAGGCAGGTTGACTCGAAATAAAGCTTGGCAGATAACTATCAGTTATGAACTGGAGTGTTCTTCAAGGCAATGCCTCTATCAGAGTCATTTACCAATCAGAGTCTACCTGCGAATCAATCGTTATTCTCATCTCATGATGGATAAATGGTCCTCCCTTTGGGATTTTTGTGAATTGCTCTGATGAGTGCAAGACAAAATGTTTCAACAAAATGCGGCTTTTTCAGCAATATTCAAATTCTCTGTTACGAAACAATTATTCTATGGTTACAGCTTTCAATTGAAATAGTTTGGATCACTACATGGATTACAACATATTTAAAGTCCAGTTGCTGTATTTGGAGATGTGGTTCATACTTATTCCTTATAACTTGATTTAAGTTAACTTGAAGTAATCTACAAATGGAAGAACTTCCAATATCATGAATATCTGCAACATGAGGTTCATCATTTTCCCCAAATGAGAATCGGAATTAAAACTAGCTCGTCCACGTAACTAAGATGTCCAAATCTGCAAGCGTTAAAAAGGCAACCAGATAAACAAATCTCACCATCACTGTACTCCTCATTCTGAATCCAAAATATCAAAGCACAGCATTTACATCGTAGACTGCAGTTCACTTATCTGACTGTGAAGTTTCTTTCTTTGTATGGTAGTGTTTAATAGAAACAGAAACTGAAAATTCTGGGCAACAATAACAGAAATTGCTGAAAAAACTCAGGTCAGGCAGCATCTCTGGAGAGAAATCAGAGTTAAAATTTCAGGTCCAGTGACCCTTCTTCAGAACTGACTGTCGGTAGGAAAAGGTTGGTATATATGCTCAAAATGGAGTGGGGGAGGGGTGGGGTAAAAAGGAGAGGGGAGCGAACAACAGGTAGAGACGAAACCCAGAGACAGAGAAAAATAGTTGGGCAGACAAAGGCATTGGTAAAAGACAGGCTGGGAGAATCAAGAGCTGCTAACAGGGACCAATCCTTTGAGGCGCAGCAGTAGTGCACCGACCCAAACAGTGGCTAGCACTGCTGCCTCACAGTGCCAGGGTTCCAAGTTCTATTCCACCCTCGGCAACTGTCTGTGTGGAATTTGCACATTCTCCCCATATTTATGTGGGCTTCCTCTGGGTGCTTCGGTTTCTTCCCACAGTCCAAAGATGTGCAGATTAGGGTGACTGGCCATGTTAAATTGCCCATAGTGTCCAGGGATGTGCAGGCTAGCCGGATTAGACATGGGAACTGCAGGGTTACAGGGTAGGGGGTGTGGACCTGGGTGGGGCATTCTTCGAAGTGTTGGTGTGTCTTTGATAGGTCGAATGGCCCACTTCCACATTGAATCTCCACAATGACTCTACCTCTGGGTCAACAGACATGAGTCTCACCTGCTCCAGAGGTGTGTATTAACATCACTGAACAGACTGATTTAAAAAAATTGCACTTCACTAATCTCATATTTACCAATGTAAAAAGCTGTGCTGATTTCAGGCAAAGTTAGGTCTTCAAGCAGTTCTGACAACTTATTAGCATCTAGTTTAAGAGTAATCACCTCAGTAAAGTCTGAGTGGAAACGCTAACGAACTGTTTTAGCCGATTCTCCTCTGTTGCACTTGGAGAATGTTCATTTTTATCCAAAAACTGGCAAATTAGTATTCCAAAAGGTAATTTATGGCTTAGTGGAGAGATAGCAGACATTAAGTATCAAGCCTACAGTTATAAATGTTGGTCCCAGTTCATACTTGGCTGTATAAATTGCACACAGAGGACACACAGCATTCACACAAACACACCAACTGTAAGTAATGGGGGCTGTACTTGTCTACTGGTCTCTCAGGAATAAACTGTTAGTAACTAATGACGTCTTGGTTGCACCAGTTTCTCTGCATGTGTAATGATCTCTCATTTCCTCTGATAATGAAGAATGCAACTGAGCATACACATGTGCTACATCACAACTGCATCAGTACATTAACTTCTAAGAAAATCTAATACCTAGCCTGCATGAGTGTAATCTGATCCAGTATAGAAGGTAGCTCCTTACGAGCTTTAATTCTACCATCACAAAGATAGGTAAACTAACGACCAGACCAGACCAATGCATATCATACATCATGAAACAGAACAGACTTTGGAAGATCTGCACCAAATATTAAAATGAAGCTTTTTAAATATTCATTTTATCTATCTCTGCCACAATCCGACATCAGCATCCCCTGTAACCTCCTTTCCTCCAAAGAGAATAACCACTGCTTAAATGACTTAAGCGTGCAGGCAAAGTCCCTTACTAACAGGACCATTGTGGTAAATCTCCACTGGACTCTCAGATCTTTACTAGGTTGTGGCAGCCATAACTGGATTCAATACTGTAGTATGGCCGTCCATTCAGCATTACTTTGCTGCTTTAATGCTCAATACCTCTATTTACAACGTCCAAGATCCATATGTTCTGCTAACAACTCTCTCAGTATGTCCCACCAATTTCAAAGATTATGCACGTGACACACAGACACACAAATCAATACATATCTCAGTATTAAATTCTGTCTGCTAGCCAACCCAGTCAATTGCAATATAGCATGGAATCATTCAGTTTGCCACGTTTCTACACGTGTATCCCCACAGCTACAAAAACTGATCCCTGGAGAACATCACTATTTACAAACCTCCTGTTTGAAAAACAAGTACCATGACTTACTGTTTTCTGCCATTAAGGCATTTTTTTTCCTCCAATGTTGACACACACCCTCCAATTCCATGAGATTCAATTCTGTCCATTAACTTTTGATCCTTTGACTTTAAAATTCATATACTCATTCATTACATTCTCATTTTTCTGACATTTCATCAAAAAGATTCGATTATCACAAACACAATTGGGCTTTAAGTCGGCAGAAGTCACGACACCAGGTTATAGTCCAAAAGGTTTATTTGAAATCACAAGCTTTCGGAGTGCTGCTCTTTTGTCAGGTGAAGTCACACCACAACCTGATGTTATGTGACTTCTGACTTTGTCCAACACCGGCTCCTCCACATCATGACTTTTAGTATATTGATTCTATTTTAATGAATTGAAGCCACTGCACAAGTCTGTTAATTTCTTCATTGATAATTACTTCCAAAACTTTACACTTACACAGGTTACTAGGAATGTTTTCATACCCTTTCGTGATCAAGGGTTTCAAATTTCCACTTCCCAGTCCTCGGGCACCTGCCTGTCTAGGAAAGACAGTGATTTATCCAATCTGAGCACAGGCTACTTTATCAGTACAATCTGCTAACCAATTTCCACCAGATCCTAAACCTCTATCATCTTCACTTCTACAGGTATTCTGTCAGCATCCTCTTCCTCATAGAAAGTACCCTTATTGATTATTTTGAAAGTTGTCAGCCAAGGCTGGAATAATGTCCCTATTTTATGTCTCTAATAATCTCTCATACCCACTTATACCCATATTTATATTCTGATAGAGAATTTAGGGTTCCCTTTTATGTTAACTGTCTTTCTTTTCTCATATCCTTTCTTTCACATCTAACTTACTGTATATGGCCTGGTTCTCTCTTGAAGCTGCCATTCATCATATACCTTCTTTCTTTTGCCCCACAGAGTTTGTTCACAGGGTTACAGCCATCTTCAAGATTACCCAAGATCAGAAGAGTCTCATTGGGCCTCCAATACAGTCATTTACAGTGGAAAAACTAAAAACGTGACAATTATCAAGAAATTATAGTCTTCTCTGAATTACAGAAAATATCCTCATAACAGTCCTGTTAAAACCAATCACTAAACAGGCTAAACATGAAAACAGAGGAAAATAAATAAGACAGGCAAAGAGACAATATAAAAATAGAGAGAAAGCTAACATAAAAGGGAATGCCAAAGATCCTCTCTGATTGTAGGCATAATCAATAGCGGAGGAAGTGCTGCTTTGATTAGGAACCAGAACAGGTTTCTAAATCAGCAGAAATCATGAAGAGGATTGGAAGATGTGGCCAGCACCACTGCGACTTTATCCTCACTTCCCACAGCAGTCTAGGATATAACCCATCTAGTCTGGAATGCTGCCATAAATTTGTTCAGGAAAATCTGTTTGACTTGGGTCATACCGTGTTTCTTAATGAGCCAATAAAAATACAATAAATGAGGGATATGCACTCTATGTTGCATATGTGACATTTGTCATTTTAAAAAAATACTTAATAGATTTATTAGCAAAACTGAAGTATATTGTCTCAAAAAAGGGCAGTGCTGTAGGAGGATAGATAGAGATCCCCATAGTCCAAAAAGAAGATAACTTACATTTTTTAACACATATAATGACTTGGACTTGAGAACAGAATACAATTCTGAAAGGACCTGCGAAATTTGTGAATGCAGTAAAAATACAAGAAACACGCGCAAGGTAAGGGGAGACACAGGCTGATTGAAAGGGTGCACAAATGGCAAATGAAATTCAATACAGATAACTTAGTGGTGAAACACGTTAAGATGAAGAAAGAAGTGAGACAACAGAGACTGAATGATACATAGAGCAACAGAAAAGTTCCTTTGGCACTTCGCTCTAGATGGTGGTTATGCCACTTAGGATAGGACCTTCTAATCTGGTTTATTGACAGGACTGCAAACGAAGCAGGTATGGAGAACAAGGAAGAATTGGGGGCCTCAATACCTGTCCAAAAGATTGAAGGTTTTTGGAATGTGTACAGACAAAAGTAGGGAGTAAATTAACCACAGCACAGGAAGCCATTCAAGTGGGGAAATTATTAGTAAAGTAATGACAATACAAGAGAATATAGTTAAGGAAACAGACAGTTCTCTACTGCTGACAATATTTATTCAGAAGACTGTTTTGCCTGCCGAGTGGCAGGGTTTAAAGATGTCTGCTCAAGGTTGGAGAAGAATCTGCAATGGGATCAAATTGTCATGGTCTAGATGGACATCCCCCATCCACGACACAAGAGCAGTCCCCAAGCCTCTGCTTGGTTTCAGGAAGGCTTGGGGACCACTTTGTGGAACACCTACGTTCGGTTCACAACAACTGCACCTCCCAGTCGAGAACCATTTCAACTCCCCCTCCCAGTTCTCAGACGACATGTCCATCCTGGGCATCCTGCAGTGCCACAACGATACTACCCGAAGTTTGCAGGAACAGCAACTCATATTCCCCTTGGGAACCCTGCAGCCCAACGGTATCAATGTGGACTTCACAAGCTTCAAAATCTCCCCTTCCCCAACCGTATCCCAAAACCAGCCCAGCTTGTCCCCGCCTCCGTAACCTGTCCTTCCTCCCACCTCAATCCCCACTCCCATCTCCTACCTACCAGCCTCATCCTACCCCCTTGACCTGTCTATCCTCCCTGGACTGACCTACCCCTCTACACTCACCTTTACTGGCTCCACCCCCGCCCTCTTTGACCTGTCTGTCTCCTCACCACCTATCTTCTCCTCTATCCATCTTCTATCTGCCTCCCTCCCTCTCCCTATTTATTTCAGAATCCCCTTCCCCTCCTCCATTTCTGAAGGAGGGTCTAGACCCAAAACGTCAGCTTTCCTGCTCCTCTGATGCTGCCCGGCCTGCTGTGTTCATCCAGCTCTACACTTTGTTATCTTACATTTAAAAGGCATCTGGATGGGTATATGAATAGGAAGGGTTTAGAGGAATATGGGCCAAATGCTGGTAAATAGGACTAGATCAATTCAGGATAGCTGGCTGGCATAGACAAGTTGAATCAAAGGGTCTGTTTCCCTGATGTATAACTCTGACTTCTCAAAGACACCTGACAATGTAAACATGGGATAAAAGGGAGGGAGGGAGTTCAAACAATCAACAGGGAAATAGTGCTAGGAAAACTACTGAAGTCTGACAAATACCCCAGACTAAATGGCATGCATCCAAAGATCTTAAAAGGGTACCTGCTGAGATCAGAAAAGCATTGGTTCTCATCTTTCAAACTTCTTCAATTCATAAAAGGCCTCGATGCATTGGCAAATAGCCGATGAAATACTATTAATTGAGAAAGGAGGAACTCAAAGCAGGAAACGAGAAGCCAGTTAGCCTACCATCTATCATAGGGAATTGCTAGATTCTGTTATTAATGATACTGCAGAAAGATACTTAGAAAATCTTAAAGCAATCAGGCAAAATTAACATGATGCTGCGAGTAGGAACTGTGATCAACTAAAGAGTTTTTTTCAGTAAGTAACAAGCAAGATGGATAAAGGGAACCACTAAATGTGTTGTATTTGGATTTCTAAAAGGCATTTGATAAAAAGTATCATATCAAAGGTTATTACACAAAATAAGATGACATGGTACAGTAAATTTGCCATAGCCTTAAATGGATCAAAGGGTTGCTCTTTTATTAGACTGGGATGACAATTAGTAGTGATTTAACCAGAAGGTCACCACACCTCAGGCAAGAGGTTGAAGAGGAAAGTCCTTCATGGTAATCTCAGATGATGCCGCATTGTTGGTATTACTCTCCAGCACAAGCCAGCCAATTGAACTAACCAACCTCTACTCATGAAGCAAGTGTTAACTTATTAGCATGAATATAAAATTGATTATCTGACAACAAGTAGAGGGTCGGGATAAATGGGCCCATTTCATATTGGTGAGCAGCAACTAGTACAGCACCACAGGTTTCAGTGCAGGGATCTCAATTGTTTCCGATCTAAGACTTTGATATACGTACGTTATGCACAATAGGTAAATTTGTCAATGACACCAAGATAGACAAAATAAACTGTCAAGACGTACAGAAGCTGCAAAAGGATTATAGACAGATTATTCATATTGGCAAAAATTGAACAGATGGAGAATGATGTGGGTAAATGCAAACTTATCCACTTTGACTAGGAGTATAGGGAAGCAGTATATTAATGTAAACAAAGAGATTGCTGAACTCAAAAGGTACAAAACGATCCAGGTGCCTGGTACACAAATCACAAAAGTTAGTTTGCAAATACAGCAAGTGATTAGGAAAACAAATGGAATGTTGTTATTTATTGAAAGGGGAATGTAATCTTCGGAATAAAAGGAAATTTTACTGCAGCTGCAGAGCCTTGGAGAGATCATATTTAAAGTACTTTAATAATTTATTTGAAAAGGAATATAACTGTATTAGAAGCAGTTCTAAGGTTCACTTGCCTCATCCTCATAAGAAAGATTGATGAGTTTGGGCCTTTACCCACTGGAGTTTAGACTAATGAGAAGTGACCTTGTTGAAACATCAAAGATCTTGAAGGAACTTGACTTGATGAATTCTGAGAGAACGTTACTCTTGCAGGAGAGATTAGCACCAGCAGAAACCACATCATCTCGACGAAGATGAAATGAGCCAATTTCATTTCTCCGAGGACTGTTTGTCTACGGAATGCTTTTACCCAGAAAACAATAAAGACTTGGGCATTGATTTTATTCCCAGCTGCGTTAGATTTCTGATTGACAAAGGAGCTGAGTGTTTCCACAGGAAAGTGGAGGTGCAACCACAACCAGATAAGCATGATTTTGCTAAATAATGGAGCAGGCTTGAAGGACCAAATAGCTCATTTCTGTTTTTAAGTTATGTTCCAATGTTACCAAGCTGGGCTTCCAACATCTGCTCTTTACAGAGGATAATAAGAGGACATTTGACACAGGCGTTTAGAAAAGAAAGATTTATTTAGATTAAATAAAGAAAATCTGTTTCCAACAGCTAAAAAGGGACAAAAACTAGATTTAAGAAACAATTTTTACAAGACGGCTGATTAGGAAAAAGGAATGTAAAACGCAAGTAATAATCAACTGATCTGGCAGCACCTGTTAAGGAAGTAAGGTAATATTTCAGGTCAACGATCTTGAGATTTGGAATGTACTGCCTAATAGAATGGCAGTAACAGCTTGATGAGTTGCTTTGAAGGAAAACTAGAAAATGAGCCTCAAGGAAATAAATTATAAAGATATGGGAAAGAGCAAGAGAACGGGGCTAAATTACCTTAATTAAAGGAGCAAACGGAATAGCCTCCTACTGTACTGTATGTTTAACCTCATTGTTAAAACTGTAGAATGTAGATAAAAGTACAAAAATAATTCACAGGTGTATTATCAAATAAAAATTGATGGGAAGTTACCTAAGGAGATATTGGGACAATTAATAAAACATTACTCAAGAAATATGTTTTAAGCAGACCCTTAAGGTGGGATAGAATTAAAAAGTTCTGGAAGGAAACTTGGTAGCTGAAGCAATTGAAACATGGGAGCAACGTTCCCCCTAAACTGCATGGCCACACGGCATTTCTGCACATACCAATCGGCATGAAGATGCACTGATGTCTGATTGGTGAAGCTGTTGTCAGACACAGGCCTTGGAGCTTCATGCAGCAAGGGGAAAAACTGCAAGGACCCTAGCCCATAGGCAGTCTGGAGAGTGCAGAATTCTGACAGGGCTCTTGGCACTGAAGGAAGTTTCAGCCATAGTTGTGGCATAACCATGGAAAATTTTTTAAAAGAATGGCAAGGATATTTAAAGTTGAGGGGTCGCTAGGCCAAGTACCAATGTAGACCAATGAGTACAGGGATGAAGGTGAACAGGACCCATCTAGTTAGGGAAGAGGCTGCAGAGTTTTGTATAATTTACTAGTGGTGAACGACAGACAGCCAGTGACAACTATTCTATTGCAAACATCATTTAAACATTGCACAGTAGGAATACTTACCTAAATTTCCATTTGAAAGCAAGATTTAGATAATCCTTAGCAGCAGAATAACCTTTAAATTAGCTTTCAGATAACTTTGAAGAGAAAGACCTACCAGTCCGTGCAAGATCAGGACTCATTCTCTCAAAAACACTAACTTAAAAATTTAAAGCACTGTCTTTGATCCATAATTAATTTGCTCGAATTGGTTGAGAAAAGACATGAAATTCTCCTACACCATGTCTCTTGGCTGACGATTCCAAGACAGAATTCACTGAAGCACCAATTCACAGTGCAGAGTACTGGGGAAACACAGGTTTAATTTTTCTCTATCCTGCAATGTTGGTGAGGAACGGCCAACTTCCAGCAAGTGTTTGTCCAGAGCAACAGCAGCAGAGAGCTGGCACGAAGTTGTCTAGCCAAGCTCAACTTCAAAAAATTCATCAGAAACAACAGAAGGATTTACAAGGCAAACATGCACCAATATGAATACTTGTCACTCCAAAATAGTTTTCTCAGTTGAAGCATCACTGACATTCCAAATCCAATAAGTCTATCAGCTATAAAATGCTGCAGCACCAAGGAGATTTCCAAAAATGATGGAGATTTTCTTCTTAAATCATTCCAAGGTCTAAAACTGAGGCCAAAAGTGACAAAAAACAGGGCGGCACAGTAACTAGCACTGCCACCTCGCAGTGCCAGGGACTCCGGTTCAATTCCAGCCTTCGACGTGGTGTCTGCATGTTCTCCCCGTGTCTGTGTGGGTTTCTGCTGGAGGTTCCTGTTTCCTCCTACCAACCAAAGATGATCCCTGGTGAAGGATGAGGGTGTCACTTGCTGGACGAGCATTTATTGCCCATCCCTAGGTTAAGGATCAATCACATCGCTGTGGTTGGAGTCACATGTAGGCCAGACCAGGTGAGGATGGCAGTTGCCTTCGAAAAAGGATATCAGTAAACCAGATGGAATTTTCAGCTATTGACAATGGATTTGTGGTCTTAATAGTTCCACCATCTGCTCGGGTGGGATTCAAACCCGGGTCCACAGGACATTACCGAGGTCTCTGGATTAATAGTCCAGTGATACTATGACTAGACCACTGGCTCACCTTTGTATAAGCAGTCAAGTCTCCTATGCCACACATTATTGATCCACCATTTCACTCCCGTTGTCCATCTGTTTGTTATGGGTGTGCAAAAAAAGCTGCAGACAACGTGTCATTCAGCATCAGTTTATGCTTGAAAATTGCCATAGACTTTAATTTTGTCCATTAATCACACGGGGCCATGCCACCACAAATTTCAACATCTTCTCTTCTCCTTATTCCCCTAGTACAACCATTTCTAAACCATTCCATTCCAGTTTGGCTGCTGGACATATCACAATTCTTGGCATGTCATCCATGTTGCCAAGGTGACATAATGAGTGCCTGTGGTTATGCTGACTTGATGAATTATTGGAAACTGCCATCTTTTGGTAATTCTGAAGCAATCTTGACCTTCTACTGCAATGCTAGACTGTCGGCTTCCATAAAGCAACCTGGCCTATTGGCCCACAATCTTTGCTGGATTCGGGGATTGAGCTGCCCTCGAGTGGCAACATTAACCCCGGATTTCTTGAAACCAGACGATTTAGGTCAGAACAAGGTCGCCTATGGATGGAACCGCAGAAGATGGGGGAGATACTAAACAACTATTTTGTATCAGTTGGAAAAGGATATCAAAGACAGAGAACACAGGGAAATAAATGGCGACATATTGAAAAATGTCCATATTACAGACGTGGTGGTGCTGGACATCTTAAGACGCACGAAGGTGGATAAATCCCCAAGACCTGATCAGGTGTACCCTAGAACTCTGTGGGAAGCTAGGGAAGTGATTGCTGGGCCCCTTGCTGAGATATCCGTATCATCAATAGCCACAGGTGAGTTGCCAGAAGGTTGGATAACCTAGTGACATTATTTAAGTGGTAAGGAAAAGCCAGGGAACTACAGACCGGTGAGCATGACATCAATAGTGGGCAAGTTGTTGGACGGAATCCTGATGGACAGGATTTACATGTATATGGGAAATAGTATCTCATTAACTTGATTCAGTTTTTTTTGAAGAAGTAACAAAGAGGATTGATGAGGACAGAGCAGTTGACGCAATCTATATGGACTTCAGTAAGGTATTCGACAAGGTGCCTCATGGTAGGCTGGTTAGCAAGGATAGATCACAAAATACACAGAACTAGCTATTTGGATAGAGAACTGGCTCGGAGGTAGAAGACAGAGCAGGGTGGTAGAGGGTTGCTTTTCAGGCAGAAGGCCTGTGACCAGCGGTGTGCCACAAGGATTAGTGCTGGGTCCAATGCTTTTCGTCATTTGTATAAATGATTTAGATATGAATATAGGAGTCACGGTTATTAAGTTTGCAGATGACACCAAATTTGTAGGCATTGTGGGCAGCCAAGAAGATTACTTTAGCGCACAACAGGATTTGATCAGATGGGTCGATGGGCCAAGGAGTGGCAGATGGAGTTTAATTTTGAGAAACGTGAGGTGCTGTATTTTGGAAAGGCAAGTCAGGGTAGGACTTATACACTTAATGATAAGGTCCTGGAGAGTATGGCTAAACAAAGAGACCTTTAAGTGCAGGTTCATAGCTCCTTGAAGGTGGAGTCACAGGTAGATAGGATAGTGAAGGAGGATTTTGTACGCTTGCCTTTATTGGTCAATGCATTGAGTATAGGAATTGGGAGGTCATGTTGCATGAGGTCATTATGACCATTTCACATACTGCATGAGGAGTTTGTGGCAACCAGAATCAATTGTACAGAATAGAATTTCTATTTTCATCCAAAATGAAGTTGAAATTGCATTGCTTATATTAGTTCACATTGCTGCCAAAATTAACATACAAAAATCACAACATATTCCATAGAACAACTAAGGCAGGTAATAAAGTATTCCCTGATGTATCTAAGAGATGCAGAATAAATTCCTCAGGAAAACATTTTGAACAAAGAAGAACATATTGCAGATAAACTGATTTTCAAACAAGTGGAGAACAGTGCAGGAAACTTGAACTTGACGTAGCTTTCCCCAACTCCAAATTCCTCTGCAGTCCAGATGAGACAGTCTGAATCCGGCCAGCAACACAGCCTTCAGGAATCTTGATCCTGGCTACGTACTCCTATTCCCTAATTATACTACTATCTCCAATTACAACTACATTTCTCTTTTCTCCCATTTCTTCAATGGCTCCCTGTACCATGGTGCAACGGTCAGTTTGCACATGCTCCCTACACCCCACACACTGACCCACACAGCAGCCTAGAATCTCAAACCTGTTAGACAAGCTGAAGGGCTGAGGCCCCTTCACCACGACCTCCTGAATCCCTCTATCTGCCTCGCTGGTAGTCACACCCTTCTGTCCCTGACCACTGACCAAATTTGAGGTAGTTAATCTAAGGGCCCTAACTGCCTCCTAAAACACAGCACCAGCCAACACAAAAACTGAAAGAACAGCAGATGCTGTGAATCATTAAAAAAAAATTGCAGGTCTGACGCAGCGCAGAAGGAAAACCAAAGTTAACGTTTCAGGTCCAGTGACCCTTCCTCAAATTAGACAATAGGTGCAGGAGTAGGCCATTTGGCCCTTTGAGCCAGCACCACCATTCATTATGATCATGGCTGATCATCCACAATCAGTATCCTGTTCCTGCCTTATCCCCATAATCCTTGATTCCATTATCTATAAGAGCTCTATCCATCTCTTTCTTGAAAGTATCCAGAGACTTGGCCTCCACTGCCTTCTGGGGCAGAGCATTCCATATATCCACCACGCTCTGGGTGAAGAAGTTTTTCCTCAACTGTTCTAAATGGCCTACCCCTTATTTTTAAACTGTGTCCTCCGATTCTGAACTCACCCATCAGCGGAAACATGCTCCCTGCCTCCAGAGTGCCTAATCCCTTAATAATCTTATACGTCTCAATCAGATCCCCTCTCATCCTCCTAAACTCAAGTGTATACAAGCCCAGTCGCTCCAATCTTTCAACATATGATAGTCCCGCCATTCTGGGAATTAACCTCGTGAAGCTACGCTGTACTCCCTCAATAGCAAGAATGTCCTTCCTCAAATTTGGAGACCAAAACTGCACACAATACTCCAGGTGCGGTCTCACCAGGGCCCTGTACAGCTGCAGAAGGACCTCTTTGCTCCTATACTCAATTCCTCTTGTTATGAAGGCTAGCATGCCATTAGCTTTCTTCACTGCCTGCTGTAAAACTCAGAATTGCAGCTCTGTGACACAATGGAGTGCGTGTAGGAAGTGCATGCCGTCATAACCATTGAGGTTGCAGGTTCAAGTCCTGCTAGAGTCAAGTTTCCAGTTCTGAGGGAGGGTCATTGGACCCGAAACGTTAACTGATTTCTCTTCACAGATGCTGCCAGATCTGCTAAGCTTTTCCAGCAATTTCTGTTTTTGATCCAGATAACTCACCCGTTCCCTATGTGTTACAGTGTTCTCAGGTCAGACTCCCGCTCAGAGTTGCTGGACTGGAGTTCCACAAGCAACCAACATTTGCTACAGATGTGGCCACAATGAATCACAACGGGGTCCACCAACTTCCACATCAAGCAATTAGAACAATCGCCTGGCCCAGCACCTCTTAATTACTTAGTTCTTAACTTAATTTTTAAAATTTTTTTATTGCTTTGTAAATATTTCTATTTACCGTCAATCTGAAGGTAACATAATAGATAGTCGAATTAGTAACTATCAACCAGTGAACTTACGGTTTGTCTGTGAGGTCACCCTTATACTGGGGCCCTGATCCTTGGTTTAAATTTATTCTGCCAGAAATCCTTACAAACTGTGGGCGAAAGAAAGGAAGCAAAAAGCACCTCTTCCCCTCTGCTCCGAAATTCCACAAGCTATATACTCACTTGGGTTGCCTCTCTCTCTCTGGATGGGATTGCATTTTCCTGACCATGCAAAGCTTATTGATCCAGCCATTTCCTAGCCACGTCAGTATTTTTCCCTCAATTCTGTGGGCTTCTACCTTGGTTAATAGTTGCTTATGTGGGATTTTATCAAATACCTTTGGAAGCCCACATACACAACATCCTTCAACATTCCCCTGTTGACTACCTTATTCACCTCTTCAAAAAATTCAATGAGATTTGTCAAGTATGAGCAAGCTGTCATGAATCCATGCTGGCTCCCCCTTAGTTAAGTGAAAATTTTCAATATGTTCAGTTAGCCCACCCTTGAATGGAGAATCCAATTTCCCCCCCACAGAGGTTAGGCTTATTAGTCTGTTATTCCCTGTTTTTTTCCTTTATGCCCTTCTAAAAAAGCAGAGTCGCATGTGCAATTTTCCAAACCAGAGATGAGACTCCTGAATCTAGGAAACTCTGAAAGATTATAATTAGGGCATCTACGGGGTGGCACAGTGGTTACCACGGCCACCTCACAGCACCAAGGACCCGGGTTCGATTCCACCCTTGGGCGACTGCGTGCGAGAGGTTTGCACATTCTCCCCATGTCTGCATGAGTTTCCTCCGGGTGATCCAATTTCCTCCCACAGTCCAAAGATGTGCAGACGAGGTGGATTGGCCATTCTAATTGCCCAAAGTGTTTAGGGATGCGTTCATTAGGTGGGTTACAGAGGGATGAGTCTAGGTGGGATGCTGTGAGAGTCGGCATGGACTCGTTAGGCCGAAGGGCCTGTTTCCACACTGTAGGGATTCTATGAATTTGCTCCTCTACTTCCTTTAACACCCTCAGATGGAAACCATCAGATCCTGAAGATTTGTCACTTTACTCACTTTAACTTCCTCATTTTTAATGTTTTACTTCTGTTAATTTTATTCAGTCCCTGTCCTTAATCCACTATTGATTTTCTCAGGATTTCTACTCAAATAATGAGGCAAAGTAATTACTCAACATCTTCCATTTCCCACAGTCACTGGAATTATTCCCACTCAGTCTTCAGCAGGCCAGCATCACTCCTGACTACCCGCTTTCCCTTCATGTTTCTATAAAATTTCCGGCTATTGATTTTGGTGCCCCTTGCAAGTTTCCTACCATAATCCTTTTTAGGAGCTCCTATAAGCTGCTCTGTGGCTCCTGGCTCATCTTTGTATCTTTCCCATCCAGCAGGACCTGTGCTGTCTATGCATTTCTGTAAGTTTTTTTGAAGTTTTATGCTGTTCCTTACCTCTGCAGTTGTCCATGAATGTTTTTCTGTGAAGCGGAGCTTTTCCCTCTAGGGATATAAACTGGATCTGTGTTGCATTAAATGTTTCTTGAAACATTCTCCACTGTTCTTCAGTTGTTTTACTCACCAGATTTTCCCAGTTTACTGTGGACAGTCTGTCTCACCTCATTAAAGCCAGCCTTACCAAAACCTAAAATTCTAGTGCTGATTACAAGCATGGGGCTGGATGAACACAGCAGGTCAAGCAGCATCATAGGAGCAGGAAAACTTGACGTTTCGGGCCTAAACCCTTCATCAGAAATGGGGGAGGGGAAGAGGGTTCTGAAATAAATAGGGAGAGAGGGGGAGGCGGATAGAGGATGGATAG
>JAHRHZ010000063.1:50790731-50857798 GCA_024137785.1 Ginglymostoma cirratum | reverse complement strand
CCTAGAACCCCTCCAGAAAATTTTCTGAAGGAGGGTCTAGGCCCGAAACGTCAACTTTCCTGCTCCTCTGATGCCGCTTGGCCTGCTGTGTTCATCCAGCTCTACACCCTGTTATCTCAGATTCTCCAGCATCTGCAGTTCTACTATCTCTGGATTATAATTAAACTCCCTCGTTAATAAATCCAGTTTCGTTTGACTCCTTGATTCATCAGGGCATATGGCTTAGGAAACTATCCCAGACACACTCCAGAAATTAAATAAAACACCAAAAGAACAGATACTGGAAATCAGAAACAAAAACAGAAATTGCTAGAAAAACTCAAGGCAGCATCTGTGGAAAGAAATCAAAGTTAATGTTATGGGTCCAGTGACCCTTATAGAGTCATAATCAGAATGTCATGGAGTCATACAGCATAAAAACAGACACTTTGTTCCAACCAGTCCATGCCAGCTCGAATCCCAAACTAAACTTGCCCCACCTGCCTGCGCTTGGCCTATATCCCTCCAAGCATTTCTTATTCATGCGCATATCTATATGTCTTTTAAAGGTTCTAACTGTACCCACATCCACCAATTCCTTCTTCAGAAGGGATGGTAACTGGGAAAAGCTTGGTATTCATGCAGTAGATAGAGTTGGGAGGAGTAAACAACAGTTGGGGATAGAACCCAAAAAAGAGACAAACAGTTGGACAGACAAAAGAAAAGGCAAAGGTCAGTCCGGGAGAATGAATAACTGCTAATGGTAATGCTAACTCCAGAAATTCATTACCTTTCTGACAGGTGCTTGTCTGCTTCTCCCCAGTCGATTTTAAAAGTTAAAATACCCGATTAATACTCTGTCTCTGCTACACACTTGCTAATTTGTATATTTATACCATTTAGCATTTCAGAACTGCTACTGGGTCTATACCTGAACTCTTAGATCCTTTACAGCTTCTGAATACTACGCAGTTTCCACTGAATGCTTTCCCCTTATTATATCCTCCCTCATCATTGAAGTTATTTTGTTTGTAATCACTAAGGTTACTCTACACTGTCTGCCATTTTCCCTATCATACTGCAAACCTTATAACTTGGCATATTTAGTTTCAAATTCGGATCATTCTGTAGTGATACATTCTATTTTGTTCAAAAAGCATACAATTTATATACAATGTGGCATTTTATAAATTCCTACTAGAGAAAGAAAGTACTTTAGTTTTCCAAACCAAAGATTAAAGAATTAACAGCATCTTGGATTTGTTTAATACATCCTCATTAGTGGTGTGAGCCTTTGATCCTTTACTTAAAAATTCCATGCCTGATAACGATCTCTCTCACTAACACGTGGAGGAGGAGCAAGGCTGTGAAAGCTTCGGTTTTCAAATGAACCCGTTGGGCTAGAGCCTAGTGTTGTGCGATTTCTGACCTTCTCCACCCCAGTCCAACATCGGCACCTCCACATCATACTATATAATTTGAGCATGCAGCTCGGATAATTTATTCCTTGCACTCTTGCATTTGGATACAGAACTCTTATTTGAGCCATACACTCTAAACTGTCCATCAGCACTGATGCTTTACTCAGCTATTTATTACTTCTCTCTTCTGATTTAATCAAAATAGTTCTTACTTGAATAGTTCTTGCCATACCTGAAGTCGGATCCCTGATTGTGTCTTTGCTCTTCATCCTGATACTTGGCATTAAAACTACACTGACCTCCCAAAGGCCATTCCTCCACTAGCTTAAAGTCCTTTTGACCATCCTTATCAGCCTTTCTGCTCGAACATCAGTCTCAGAATTTTCAGGTGGAGCCCATTCCAACAATACAGCTTGTTCTTGTCCCAGTATGGATGCCAGTGCCCCACGAAATGCAGCCCTTCTTTCCTGAGCCACACCTTTTGCCATGTGTTTCCTTCCTTAATTTTACCTCTACGCCAATTTGCGTGCGGCTCAGGTGATAATTCAGAGACTATAACCTTAAAAGGTCCTGTTCTTTATTTTCCTTCCTAACTCTTGATAATCTCCAAGACAACTTGCCTATTGCTGCCTACACTATTGGTCCCAACATTGACCACGACAACTGGATTGATGGCTTAGTGGTATTAGCGCTGGGCTGTTAATCCAGAGACCCAGATAACATTCTGGGGATCCAGGCTCAAATCCCGCCACGGCAGATGGTGAAATTTGAATTCAATAAATATGTGGAATTAAGAATCTAATGACGACCATGAATCCATTGCCGACTGTCAAAAAAACCCACCTGGTTCACAAATGTCCTTTCAAGAAACTGCCATTCTTACCTGGTCTGGACTACAGGTGACTCCAGACCCACAACAATGCGGTCGACTCTGAACTGCCCTCTGAGCAATTAGGGATGGCAATAAATGCTGCCTGGTCAGTGATGCTCTCATCCCCTTAATGAATAAAAGTCCCCCCTGCACTCCAATTCCTACTAGAGAGCTGATAACAGATACAACCTATTCTGCCAAGAGTTCTGCCCTATCCAGTCGATCTGTTCATTGTGTAAATACTTTTAAATTCCCCGAGGTAACAGAGTAAGATTATCTATTTCCTTCTACAACTGCCTGGACTCTTCAAGCATCATGATCAGCCAAAGTGGTACGGTATCTACTGTCTCTCTCAAATAGACTGTCAGCATTTTGAACTTGGCAACACGGTAGCAATAATTAATATAGGCAAGTAAAACATCATGACCACTGATGTAAATGTGAGTGAGATCAACCTTCTTCTACGTGCAGTTGAGGGTTGGAGTGTGATCTAAATGTTACTTGCTGTGTGAAATAGAGCCACACAGTGGCAGATCGCTAGTCATGAATGTGCTGAAAGTGGTGTTATCTCATACGACCTTAGTCTTGACTCGCATCCTGTTGAGGTTAAAAACCTTCCTGTCAAGTCAAAACTGAAATATGAACACTTGCAGAAGCTGGTCAAAAATGAGTTTCATGACCAGACTCAGAAATATAGATGATGAGACTGATACAATGACAAGATGGCAAGAGTCACAGGACACAAATAAATTTTACTCGGCATCTAAGTCGAAGGACAGCTTTCCATTGGGCTTCATGTTTAATGGAATAAAAGGCCTTTCAGTAATCAATAAATATCACGCTGAGTTTGTATTAGTTCAGACATACTACTTGGGCTTGCCGAATCATATCATTCCTAAAACGTCCTTCACCAGCCCTCCCCTCAACAAGTACCTAGATCTCCAACTGTTGGATTGATAGGGTCACCTCAGATTTGCTGAGCACTTCATAAATCTCACCAGCTAACTTTCTCAAGAAGTCACCAAATTGCAAATAGATGATTGGAGATTCCACACACCAAAGAAAATACGGTAAACCATGGAACCAGCAGCGTGCCAACTGATCAAACACTCCTGATAATCGAGAGGTCCATATTAACATAAAAACACACTAAGTAGTAATACGTAATGTAGGGGATTACAGTGTAATAAATGATTTATGCTGTAAATAAAGTAAGTAATGGAACTTTGCCTTAAATAAAGCTTACCAGCAGAGAGCCATCTCACTAGCACACTCAACTGACCACTCGGACATGGTAATAGATCACGGTATTTGAGGAGAAATTGAATCAACTGCTGTGTAAAAAGGACATTTTTAAATTGGAGCGGGTTCAGATAAGATTTAGAGGGATGTTGCCAGAACTGGAGGGTTTGAGCTATAAAAAGGAGAGGTTGGACAGTCTGGGAATTTTTTTCACTGAACCATAGGAGGTTGAGGGGTGACCTTATGGAGGTTTATCAAATCATGAGGGGCATACGTAAGGGGAATAGCAGAGGTATTTACCCTATGGTAGGGAAGCTCAAAGCTCGAGGGTATGATTGAAAGGTTAGAGAAAGATTTACAGAAAGATTTAAAAAGGACCTGAGGGGCAACATTTTCACAGAGGGTGGTTTGTTTATGGAATGAACAGCCAGAGGAAGTGGTACATGCAGGCACAGTTACAACATTTAAAAGACATTTGGACAGGTACATTAATAGGAGAGGTTTAGAGGGATATGGGCCAAACACAGGCAAATTGGACTAGTTTACTTTGGGAAACTTGGTTGGCATGGACAAGTTGGACCAAAGGGTCTGTTTCTATGCTGTATGACTATGACTCTAGGAACTGTTATTTTGTGTGGCCATTTGATTGAACAAGTATATTTACATGGAGATAAATAAATTAAAAATTTATAATAACTAGACAGCATAATACACTAAACTTCATGGTCTCCGAGCTATGTAATTTTTACTGTCTTATCAAGAGTGTCAGTTCATAAAGTGCTACTTAAAGTTTCCCATACATATTTTTCTTATAGTGCGTCAAAGGTCAAAGGTCAACACACAAGACTAATCCAGAACTACTGTTATTGCCACATACTGCTTCAAATTCGCATAGACCTGTGTCTCAACTGCTCTCAATTATGAAACATTCTATATGCCAGTAATTTACTGCACTAAACATTTTTTCCTTAATCTGATTCTATCAAGTACTTCAATTTGAAGCACCCTCAACATGACAGGTCAAACAAGAGGAAATATTCTATTATACCTGTCAAAACACTTCAAAAATTTTAAAATATACTAAATACACTGTTGGCCTTCTCTACATCAATTCACGTATCCCCAAGTTCTAAAGCCACCTTTCATTCCTGCAATTTTTTCATTCTTACAGAATCCCTGCGCTTCTCTATGGTTCTAACAACTTTCCTATACTGGATGCTCAAAAGTGTTGCTGGATCAATCAGCCTTGTAAAAATATCAATAAACCCCTGCTCTTGTCCTTTTCCATCTTTATAAATACTGCTGAGTATTTATCTACCTGCATACATAGTACAGAATTTAATCCATGCGATAAAATGTCAAAAAATCTGATCCTTCATGGGATACTGTTGTACAGAACATTAGTGCTTAAACAAGGTCCAACCCAATTCTGCTACTCCCCTAAGGTACATGAATTCCTTTTAACAAAGTTTGTTCCAATAGTATTCTTAAAATGCAAAGTATAATCTGTGCCCACCACAACTGAAACAAAACCACTCTATAAACAGAAAGCTCTCAACAGCTCTCAGTGCAATAAGACTAGCCTACAGACAAAATGACACGGAGTAGAATTTCTTTCATATTTAATTACATTCCATTAACACTTCATGAGAGTTCCCTTGAGATCTACCTACCAGGACCATCGAAACTTATATAGAAATATCATTTGCATCTGCTTTCAATCTAATTACCATTTGGTTTTCCATATGTTAAAGGGAATATCTTTGCAGTGAAGTGCTCGTGCCAAATTGAAATTGGTCAAATGAGAGCCAATTTATTCTAGGAGTTACAAATGTTAGAAAACATTTCATTTTCCTGAAGTTTTGCAAAACAGCTTTGTGGTCCTTATACTGGCACAGCAAAAAATGACTTGGGCTAAAAAAAAATTAAATCCTCCAAAATCCCAGATTATCCCTCTTCAACAAAGGCAAGACCTTTAAATTAGCACAGTGTTGTCCATTCCCAATACGCTTTTCTGTGCATATCAACAATATTTTCTAAAGAGAACTATTAACATCTGGTTACCAGAAACCAAATTTCACCAAGTCCAGATATCAAGCAGAAGCAACGATTGTCTAAAACAGCTTTGTTAATGCTTGGAATTGGGATAACATGCATTTTGTGTAATGAGAAACCACATTGCGAGACAAGGACGTTTCAAACCTCATCATCTGATCCAAGAGTCACACAGTCTTTTTTCCAAAAGAAATAGTCCAGTTTTTGTTTTTAAAAAAATGCCGTGTGTTAAAGACCATAAAAAACAATAAGAAGAGTAAACCATTTGGTCTGCTCTACCATTCAAAAAGGATCACAGCTGATCTGATATGCCTCAATTCCCCAAGTGATCAAGAATTTGTTGATCTCAGCATCAAATGTGTGCAAGGACAGCGCCCCTGTGGCAAGAGGTTCCAAAGACTCTCAAACTGTCAGATGAAATTCCTCCTCATCTCAGTCTTAAATTGGCACCCTTTTATTCCAAGGCTATGCACTCGGCCCCCTGACTTTCCCATAAGGGTAACATCCTCTCAGTATTTACCCTGTCAAACCCCTTAAGAATCCTATATGAACAATACACATGCTTCTCATTCTGCTAAACTCGTAACTGCAGTCCCAACCAGTTTAGCCTTTGCTCATAAGACAACTCTGCCAATACCAAGAGATAACACAGTGTGGAACTGGAAGAACACAGCAGGCCAGGAGCATCAGAGGAGTAGGAAAGTTGATATTTCAGGTCAGGACCCTTCTGCCTGCTCCTCTGATGCTGCCTGGCCTGCTGTGTTCCTCCAGCTCCATACTATGTTATCTCTGACTCCAGCATCTGCAGTTCTTACTATCTCTTCCATACCAAAGATGTTCCCGGTGAACCTTCTCTGAAATGCCCTCAATGATATTTTCCCTTAAATAAAGGAAGCAAAATTGCTCAATCGCCTTGTACAACTGCAGTAAGACTTCCCGACTCATAGTCCAACCCCTTTGAAATGAGGGCCAACATTCCATTAGACTTCCTGATTACGTGCTGTACCTGTGTGCTAACTTTGTGTTTTGAGCACAAATACCCCAAGTACCTTTTGTGTTGCAGCTTTTACGCAGATCTTCTCCATTTAAATAATATTCTGTTCCTTTGTTCTCCCTGTCAAAATGAACAATTTCACGTTTTCCCACATTATACTCCACCTGCCAACTTTTTGCCCAATAACTTTTCAATATCTCTCGATAAACTGCTTGTAAATTGTTTTTCCACCTATTATTTCATCATCTGCAAATTTGCTTCTTTCCTTCAAGTCATGAATTTCCCCTGATCCTTGTGGAACTCCATTAGTCACAGGTTACCAGTCTGAGAAAGAATCATTCATTCCCACTAACTGTTTCCTGTCCAAGAGCCAAATCTCTATCCGTGCCAATATATTATCTCCAATACCACGGACTCCAACCTAATGACTCAATGTTTTGTCAGGCACTATGGCGAATGCCTTCTTGAAGTCCAAATACAATGCATTTACTAGTTTCCCTCTGTATACACTGTTTGGAACCTCCTCAAAAATTGTAATAAATTAGTCAGACACAATCTCCCTTTTATGAATTCATGCTAACTCTGCTTGATTAGATTATGATTTTCCTTATTCTTCCTTACTGGTTCCAATACTCTGCAAAAATAGATGTTAGGCTAATCAGCCTAAAGTTACCCGCTTTTTGCCTTCCTCCCTTTTTCAATATGGGTGTCACATTAGCAGTTTACCAATTCATTGCTACTTCTCCAGAATCTAATGATTTTTGGAAAATTACAACCAATGTATCCACTATTTCCATAGCTAACTCTTTTAGGATCCTAGGATGTAAGCCATCAGGGCCAGGTGATTTATTTGCCTTTAGCTCCATTAGTTTGTCTAAAACGCTTTCTCCCATGATAGTACATAATTACTCCTCCCAATTTTTTTTTTAGTACTAATAGGATGTTTGAACTATCTTCCACCTTAAAGACTGATGAAAAATCTGTTTAACTCTTCTGCTGTATCCTCGTTCCCCAGAATCGTTTTCTAAGGGGCCTATGTCCATTTTGACCTCTCTCTTCCTTTTGATATATTCAAAGAAACCCTTATTGACAGTTTTCGTATTCCTCACTAGTTTGCCTTTGTAGTTTATTTTCTCTGTTTGTACTCCTTTGCTATTGGATTCTGAATTCATCCCAGTGTTTGGGCTATCATTGACTTTGGCCTCCTTATATACGTTTTCTTTCAACTTAATACTCACCCTAACTTCCTTGGTTAGCCATGACTGGTTTATCCCACTTTTAACATCTTTCGTCTTTACTGGGATGTATTTTTGTTCAGTGTCATGGATTACCTTGTTAAATATCTCCTAATATTGGCTTACTGCCCTTCCTGCTAATATATCTGCCCAGTTCACTTTTGCCAACCCTACGCTCATTTCATTACAATTCCCTTTATTTAAGTTAAACTGTTTCAAATCCAAGTTTCTCACTCTTGACCTGAATATTAAATTCCACTATGTTATGATCAGTATTTCCTAAGGACTTTTTATTCTGGAGGTCATTTTTTAAAACCGCCTCATTACCCATTACCAGATCCAAGATGGCCTGTTTCCTGGCTGGCTTCATTATGTATTCCTCTGGGAAGCAATCCCTCATGCACTATGAATTTGTTGCTGTAGCTACCCTTTCCAATTTGATCGGTCCAATCAACATGAAGATTAAAGTCACACATAACTGTTACTCTAATCTTTTTAGATGCTGCTATTATTTGATGGTTTATACCCTTTCCTGCTGTGTGGCTACTGTTTGAGGATCAATACACTACTTTCCCTTCCTGTATTTTTTGCCCCAACGGACTCTACATCATCTGAGCCCAGATCACCTCTTACATTTCCTCATTTCATCTCTTATTTACAGTGTTAGGCCACTACATTTTTCACCTCTCCGAAAGCTCAAATATCCCTGAAGGTTAAATTGTGAGTTTTGATCTCCTTGTAACCATGTTTCGAGAATGGCTAGGTGGTCATTAATTTCCCTGTATTTGCAGCATCAGTTCATTTACCTTATTCTGAATGCTTTGTGCATTAAAACACAAAGCCTTTAAGTCCATTCTATTATTAAATTTCCCCATATTTCTTGAGTTTCTTGGTGCATTCGACATTCACACATTGCCCTTTCCTTTTATTTTCTGGTAACAATTAGCCCCATCACTAATCTGAAACCTCATCTCTCCTCTTCCTTTACTTTGATTTTTTTTTAAAATTTAAATGCAACTGACTCAATCCATCCCAACTCTTTAGTTCAAAGCCCGATCTACAAACTTACTTATGTGACTGGGCAGGACTCTGGTCCCAACATGATTCAAGTGGAGACAAAAATAGAAATTGCTGGACAAGCTCAGTACGTCTGGCGTCATCTGTGGAGAAAAATCAGAGTTAACATTTTGGGTCGGGTGACCCTTTCTCACTACACTCGACCCGAAACATTAACTCAGATTTCTCTCCACGGATGCTGCCAGACCTGCTGAGCTTACCCAACAATTTCTATTTATGTCTCCTATTTACAGCATCCACAGTTAGTTCAGTTTTGATTCAAGTGGAGCCCTGCCCATTGGAAAAGCTCCCACCTTCCCCAGTGCTGATGCCAAATGTCTCATGAATTCACACCCATTTCCCCACCTCTTTAATCTTATTAACCCTGTTTCACTTGATGTGCTGTGCCCTTGCCCACGACACCCCACTGTACGAAGCCAGTTCTAAAACTGGGGACCTGCTTTGGCCGTAACTTGACTCTCCAGAATCAATTTCCTCCAATGGACTTGAATGAGAGCACAGCTAAAATATTACATCGTAGATATACATGAGGCATTGATTCATATTACACAAAACCCAGGATGAAACTATTCCAATATTCAATTCAAATGAATAACATCTGCCAATGTCAAATGTAATTGATTTTTGAAAACGCAACATATATTGCAAACAAAACTCATTCTAATTTTGCTATCCATTTTCAAAGTAAAACTATGGCCCATTCAACTATCACTCCAGTCCATAACATCAGAATCCCTCGATGCACCAAATTTAAAATGCTCCTGTTTGCAAAAACGTTTGTGAAGAAAGAATAGAACTAAACGTGGCAACTGGGAGCAACTATGTAGGTTCTATGAGAAATACTACAATCTTTTCATCATTTAAACCAGAGGACATTGTCTTCAAAAACTTCAGACGAGCCATGCTTCCATGGCATTATATCATCCTAACTGAACAACTGTCTCCAGCCCAGTGTTCCTAGCTTGTCTGCTTTGAACTTCTGGGCATACCTTCAGTTAGGGGCGGCACGGTGGCTAGCACCGCTGCCTCACAGCACCGGGGACCTGGGTTCAATTCAACACCCTTGGGCGACTGTCTGTGTAGAGTTTGCACATTCTCCCCGTGTCTACGTGGGTTTCCTCCGGATGCTCCGGTTTCCTCCCACAGTCCAAAGATGTGCAGGTTAGGTGGATTGCCCGTAGTGTTCAGGGATGTGCATTTTAGGTGGGTTTATAGGGGGATGGGTCTGGGTGGGATGCTCTGTGGGTTGGTGAGGAATTGTTGGGCCGAAGGGCCTGTTTCCACACTATAGGGGTTCTATGATTCTATGAGTTCATGTCATTCGCACTACCAGTAGTTACCAAGCAATGGATCTCACACTAAGTACTTCTGTGAAGACTGCACCCCTCTAAAGTCATCTTAAACTCTGCTCAATGTCAACTATTCCAGTAGGTCACCTTAATTAAGGAAACCCAGCACATAATTGCATTAAATCAACCAGCTTGAGTTTTTTTTTT
Organism: Ginglymostoma cirratum; assembly: GCA_024137785.1. Taxonomy (NCBI): domain Eukaryota; kingdom Metazoa; phylum Chordata; class Chondrichthyes; order Orectolobiformes; family Ginglymostomatidae; genus Ginglymostoma; species Ginglymostoma cirratum. The sequence continues at coordinate 50,847,428 of JAHRHZ010000063.1, read as the reverse complement.
TTTTGGAATAGTCTAACAGTGTTGGTGGGAGTAACGAAGGTCATATGGTGTACATAATATTTGATGATATGGATAAAAAGAAACTGTTCCCACTGGCAGATGGGACAACAGCCTGAAGACAGATTTACAGAATGGGAGAGAATCAACAGCAAGACAGGTAAAGAAGATTTTACACAATGAATAGCTATGATCAGGAATGTACTGCCTGAGAAAGTGATGGAAACAGATTCGGTGATGGTTTTCAAAATGAACTAGATCAGCACCTGAAGAGAAAAGGTCGGAGGACTATGGGGAAACCTTGCTGAGTTGCTTTTACAAGGAGCAGGCTAAATGGTCTTCAAGTAACCATTAGGATTCCATAGGCTATTTTACTGTATACAACAATGAAGTTATTTTGCATTAATACTCATTGAATCTCAAGTATAATACAGGATCTCCTCCAGTAAGACTTCCTTAGTTGACTTGCTCTTGATAGAAGGATCGTGAGTCTGAGACAGTGGAGTCAAATTTCAGAAATAGACAGCACTCACGGAACGTGAGCATCACTGACTGGCTAGCACTTATTGAGTGCTCCTAATTGCACATCAAGAAGGTGGTGATGAGCTACCTTCTTAAACCTCTGCAGTCCATGTGCTGTAGGTTGATCTACAATGCTGTCACAAAGGAAATTCCAGGATTAGGATCCAGCAAGTGAGGGAACAGTAATATATGTCCAAGTCAGGATGGGGAGCAACTTGGAGTGGAACTTGCAGGTGGTGTTGTTCCTAAGTATCTACTGCCCTTGCCTTTCTAAATGGAAGTGGTCATGTGTTTGAAACATCCTTTCTCAGGATCTGTGGCAATTTTCTGCATTGTATCTTGTAAATACTACACACTGCTGTGACTAAGCATCAGTGGTGGAGACAGTGAAATCTTGTGGATTGGTGCCATTAACTGGGCTGCTTCATCCTGAACGATGTCAAGTTTGAGTGATTTTGGTGCTGCACCCATCCAGACAAGTGAGGAGCATTCCATCAAACTCCTTACTTGCATCTGGTCGATGGTGGATAGGCTATGGTAGTCAGGTGAGTTACTTGCCACAGTATTCCTAGCTTCAGACCTGCTCTTGTAAACACAGTAGCTACATGAACTGTAGTTGAATATCTGGTTAATGGTAACCCCACGAACGTTGGCAGTTTGAGAATTAAATGATGGTAACACCACTGAATGTTAAAGGGGTCATGATTATTCCTTATTGGAGATGGTCATTGCCTGGTATTTGTGTGGCAAAATCACTTGCCAGTCAAAGTCTGGATATTGCCCAAGTCTTGCTGCATTAGGACATAAACTGCTTCAGTATCTGAAGTCACAAATGGTGCTAAATATTGTGCAATCATTGGTGAACATCCCTACCTCTGACCTTATGATAGAGGATGATCATTGTTGAAACAGTTGAAGATGGTTGGGCCTAGGACTTTGCCCTGGGGAACTCCTGCAAAGATGTCCAGAGTTAAGATGACTGACCTCCAACAACTATCTTCCTACATGCCAAGAATGACTCAAGCGGAAAGGAGCTCCCAGTACACACTGATTCCAGTCTTGCTAGGGTTTCTTAATGCCATGCTAGGTCGAATACAGCCTTGATGTCAAGGGCTGTCACTCTCACCTCACGTCTAGAATTCAGCTCTTTTGTCCATGTTTGAAACAAGGTTGGAACAAGTTCAGGAACTGAGTGGCCCTGGCAGAACCTAAATTGAACATCACTGAGCAGGTTATTGTTAAGCAGGTGCTGATACCTTCTACCACTTTACTGATGATCAAGAGTAGACCAATGGGGCAGTATTTGGTCAAGTTGGATTAGTCCTGCTTTGTGGTGTTATGAAATTGTGCAGAGTGTGTGGTTCCTTTAAGAGATAAAGTGCTTTGTTAAACTTGGAGATGTGTACAGAAAAAAGTATCTGCATGTAGCTGAAAATGTACAGCCAGTTTATAAAATTCAAACTTGCATCAGCTGGCTGTGTGATTGGAAGCCTTAGGCTTGTTTTGATAACAAGCTGCAATCAACCAACTAATTTAAACCAAGCACTTAGCGACTGAAAGCCAATTGAATTTAAATCTGATGGTTTTGACAACCTTGGACCAATGCTTTTGTAAGAAAATTGATGTGTCATCCAAAGTATAAACGGAGAGGGTTTTTCAAAATGTGGGGTGAGTGAACCACTATCTCAGAAATAAGAACCAAGCTCTCACAAGAAATCGTTAACCTCTCTAAGTACCATCTTATCCATAAAAGATGGATTCATTTTGGAAGGTCGAACCAGAATGCGGATTACAGGGTTAATGGCAGGATTCTTGGCAGTGTGGAGGAACAGAGGGACACTGAGGTCCACGTCCACAGATCTTTCAAAGTTGCTACCCAAGTTGATAGGGCTGTAAAGAAGGCGTGTAGTGTGCTGGCTTTCATTGGCAGGGGAATTGAGTTTAAGAGCCTCGAGGTTATGCTGCAGCTCTATAAAACTCTGGTTCATCCACACTTGGAATAGTGTGTTCTGTTCTGGTCACCTCATTACAGGAAAGACGTGGAAGCTTTAGAAAGGGTAGAGAGGAGATTTATCAGAATAATGCCTGGACTGGAGGGCAGGTCTTATGAGGAAAGGTTGAGGGAGCTGGGGCTCTTCTCTTTAGAACGACGAAGGATGAGAGCTAACTTTAGATAGAGGTGTACAAGATGAGACACAGAGAGAGTGGATAGCCAGAGCCATTTCCGCCTTGGGAAAAAGTCGCTCATGAGGAGGCATAATTTTAAGGTGACTGGAGGAAGGTATAGGGGAGATGTCAGAGGTAGGTTCTTTACATAGAGTAGTGGGTGTGTGGAATGTGCTGCCGGCAGTGGTAGTGGAGTCAGGTGCTTCAGAGATTTTTAAGCGACTCTTGGATGGGCACATGGAGGATTGTAAAATGTAGGGTAAACACGGTAGTTTGACCTTGGTAGGATAATAGGTCAGCACAACATCGTGGGCCGAAGGGCCTGTACTGTGCTGTACTGTTCTATGTTCTAGGCTTCCACGGCACTTCTAATAAAGTGTCTTCAAGGGAGAACATCCCTGACAGCAGGGTCAGTGGAAGAAAGGTGTTTATGACTGTACAGACAGTGGAGAAGGCAGAGTATTCTGAAAGGCACCTTCTGCATGGACTTTGAGAGACTAAGTTTTAGTTTTTTTTAAACTACTTAGGTTGTACAAAGTGGGACTTGCATTTATTGGAATATCAAACCAGTAGAATTTTGTTCAGTTAGGGAATAGTTAGGAGTTAGGGGGTAATTGTTCAGATTGCTGGTAGTTCTATTAATTTTTTTACTGTTAGGGTTAAATGAATAATTCGTTACTCGTTAAAGTGAATATCAGGGATTTTCTTTCATTTAACCTCCCCTTCTCCATAACACCATGTACAGGACATACCTGCGCAATTTTCCATTCGTTGGGTAGATGCCAGTGTTGTAAATGTACTGGAAGGGCTTGGCTAGGAAGGCACAAAGTTCTAGAGAAAAAAAAGTATTCAGTACGACTGCAGAATGTCGTCAGGGTCCATAGGTTTTGCAGTATTCAGTGCCTCTAACCGTTTCTTGATATCATGTACAATGAATCAAATTGGGTGAAGACTGGTTCTACAATGCTGTGCACCACTGGCGGAAGCCAAGATAGATCATCCACTTGGCACTTCTGGCTGAAGATTACTTATCTTTTGAATTGACGTTTTGGGCTCTTCCATTATTGTGGATGGGGATATTTGTCAAACCCCCTGTTCAACTGAGTTGTTTAATACTCCACCCTCATTAAGGACTGGATGCGACTTCAGAACTTAGATCCAATTCATTGGTTGTTGAGACCGCTTAGCTCTGTCACTTGTTTCTTATGCTGTTTGGCATACAAGTAGTCCTGTCTGGCAGCATAACCAGGTTGACACCTCATTTTCAGGTATGCCTCATGCTGCTTCTGGCACACCCTTGTCTACTCTTCATTGCATTACTGAATTACAGGAAACCTTGTTTTAACAGGTCCCTCATGAACCAGCACTCTCGATAACCTGGCAAGAATTACATACCTCAAATACCTCAGTAGCTTAACGTACTACCATGATCTTCATGATGTCCAAATGGACAGTTCAGGGTGCAAGTAAGAAGGCTCTTTGTTGGTAAGCTTTATTTAAGTCAAAGTTGCATTATTATTTAAGTGATTTATGCTTTAAATAAAGTACAACATTGACGTATATACCCCCTCCATTACACTTCCATTATTTGGTGTGTGTTTTTACATTGATTGAGAGGTCCACATAGCCAATCGGAATGTTGAATCAACCGACACACTCCTGGTGCCATAAGTGCCAGCTAATATAAAGTTTGTTGTATTTCAGAATTTATCATTTTACTTGCAGAGCTCAGTTTAGGTTCTACCAGGACCATTCAGATCCTGACCTCATTACACGCTCAGTTCAAACATGGAGAAAAGGGGTGAATTCCAGAATTTAGGTGAGAAGGACTGCCTTTGACAATAAGTCACCATAGTCCCACAGGACCAAAGGGCTGTTGGTGATAAGTTTAACCTCAGATGAGGGGTAGGTTTGGGAAGGCAAGACTTTCATGGTGACCTCCGCCAAAACAGTAATTAAACCTGTGCTGTAAGTGTCCCTCAGAATCACCAGCCAACTGAGCTAACCAACCCCCCCACAAAGAAGCATTTGACAGAGTAAGGAATCAAGAAGCCCTAACAAAACTGAAATCAGTGGGATTCAGGTGAAGAATTTCTGTTACACAAAGAAAGATTTTTGTTAATCATCTCAGTACCAGCACATTGTAATAGAAATTCCTCAGGCTAGTTTTCTCAGCCCAAATACCTTTAACTGCTTCAACAATGAACTTCCTTGCATCACAAGGGTAGAAGTGGAAGTATTTGCTGACAATACGATAATGTTCATCATTTTCAACTCAACTGATACTGAAACAATCCACACCTATAACCAACATGACCTGGACAAGATTCCAGTATTAGCCACCTTGAACATGGGAGAGCCTAACAATCTTCCCTTTACATTGAACAGCACTGGTGTAGCTGAATCCCTTACCGGCAATATCCTAAGGGTTAGCATTGACCAGAGACTGAACCGTACCAACTGTATAAATAGTGCAATTACAAGAGCAGGTCGTAGGCTCAGAATTCTGCAGTGATTAACTCATCTCCAGATATCCCAAAACCTGTTGACCATCTATAATTCACAAGTCAGGGGGCTGTGTAGAATTACATTTCACTTGCCTGGATGAGTGCAGTTCCTTGTACACCACCCAGAACAGAAGAACCTGCTTGTTTAACACCTCAGCTACCACTTTCAACTTTTGCTCACTTCACTACCAAGGCACAGTGTTGGTTCACGCTGAACCTCTCTTTATTGGCGTCAAAATCAAACACCAAGCTTCATCAACTTGAGAAATATGCAAATCAATTAGACTTGGTGTGCACTTTGCCGACTTCCACGAATGCACCCAAAGTAGCCCACGGGTCAACCTTTTGGCAGTTCTGCAAATAGTGTTCAATACAGTTATAACAATCACCTTGTTACGTGCGCACTTACGCTTTTAAGTCATGACAAAATTATAGGAAAAAGGAAGGAAGCCCTTTCCTGCATTTATCTATATATGTTCTCTAATCTTTGCCACCAGGTCCACACTATTCTGCAGCACAGGTTCCTCCAAAAATACTGCATGAAGTGAAGGATCGACTTCCTTGTAACTCCTATCTTCCTAGAACATTAACTCTTTCATCCTTCCCAGTTATTACCTGACCCAAGTATTTCCAGTATTTTCCACAATTACTAAATCACATAATTCCTGACCGACAAATTTCGTATCTATCAGCATCTAAAGCATCTATTACTACAACTTTTTTTTTTAAATAATAGAGGAAGGTGGATTTTGGCTTCAGTTCCACGAAGGCAACTTTTGGGGAAAAAAGTCAGAGTAATTTGAACATCTGAATCACATGCTTACTTCTTGGACACCTGAGATGTGAGTTGATGGAATACTCATACTGCTAAGTTTATAACAGATAGAAAACAAGCCAGGGCCAGTAAGTTAGAGTTCCGATCAAAAGAATCAGGACTTCAGTTCAGTAAATGTTTTCTTCCCTTGCAGGAGAATCAAGTTTTGAGTTCAGAAGTTTTCACCCTCACGGAAGAATCAAGTTCCGTTCAGGAAAGAAGAAGGTTTTTATTTTATGAAGGCTTCAAGCTGGAAGAGTTGGTACAGAAGTTACCAAGCTGGCAGAACTGAAAAGAGGTTAAGATCTTGAGAACTGAAAGGAGAGTCAGAAAAGCAGATTAGAAATAGGTCATTAAACTGTTTTAGCAATCCAAGCAGCAGGCATGAAAAGGATCAGTTACGTAATAAATTAAAACGTTGAGATAGAAATCCTATTTCTCTGGGAGAGTGTACCAGTAACGGACAGGGCTGGAAAAAAGATTGAAATTTTGTTTAGCTATGTACATTACAATTTGGATGCTTTGTTTTTTTTTGGTTTTGGGTGATAGGTTTATGTTCTTTTGTTCAAAAAAATATGCAGTCCTGTGTAAATTTATTCAGCGACTAACAACAGTAACCACCTGCAAAAATTAAATTAATCATCAAGGCAGGTTTTATTCTGGGATCTGGCATGCTCCAGCATTACCGTCAATTGGAATCACAAGACCATCACCCACTTTCAACTTTATCTCAACTCACCTTTGCAATAACTCAAAATGAAATTTCAATTAGTGTCATCCTAAGTCAGTTGCCCCAACATATTGTATGTTATGCTGCAAGGCAACAAGGCTCAGTCAATCGTACCACAGGAAATGCACTAAAATCTACTTCACACATAGTTAAGATCACTTGAACTTAGTTATGTCTTCCTTTCAATGTTAAATTGCCTACTGATGTTCAATGCCCACATTTAAGCAGGAAGAAGGCGCCCATGAATCAGTTAACCAAAAGTCAGTAGAGAAGAGGAGCAAGTGAAATAGTCAAGGCAAGATCAAAACAAAGAACAAGGTAAGAATGAAATTAAATTACATTTATATTGATGCAAGAGCCTTGGTAATGTAAGGCAGATGAACTCAGGGCTCAGTTGGGAATATGGGATTGGGAATAACATAGCTAAACATGGTTCAGGTATGGACAGGACTGGCAGCTTAACATTCTAGCCTGCAGGTGCTACAGGAAGGATGGGGGGGTGCACAGAGGGGAAGGGGAGCAGCACTTTCAGTTAAGAATAAGCTGTACTTAGGGAGGATATATCAGCGGAACTGAGAAATAGGAAAGGGATGATAACCTTTCCGGACTGTACAATAGGACCACCTTATTGGATTGTCCTATAGGGCCCCAATAGTCAGTGGGAAATTGAGAAGCAAATATGTAAAAAAGTCTCAAATCTGCAAGAATAATAGGGTTCTAATGGTTGAGGATTTTAACTTTCCAAACAGAGACTCAGACCACCATAGTATTAAGGGCTTGGATGGAAAGGAATTTGTTAAGTGTGTACAAGAATTGTTTTATTCAGCATGTGGATGTACCTACCAGAGCAGCAAAACCTGACCTTCTCTTCGGAAATGAGTGGTCAGTGGGGAAGCACTTTGGGACAAGTGGTCGTAAAGTGGCAAATAAATTAATTCTATTAGTTTTAAAATAGTTATGGACAAGGATAGAACTGAAAAGGATAGATCTGAAAGTTCAAAGTTCTAAATTAGAGAAAGGCCAATTTTGATGTTATTAGGCAAGAACTTTCAAAAGTTGATTGGGAGAGGCTATTCGCAGGTAAAGGGAGAGTTGGAAAGTGGGAGGCCTTAAAAAATGAGATAACGAGAGTTCAGAGATACTGTGTTCCCGTTAGTGTGAAGGGCAAGGCTGATAGGTGTAGGGGATGCTGGATGACTAGAAAAATTGAGGCTGTCAACAAGGGAGACATATGTCAAGTATAGACAGCTGGGATCGCGTGAATCCCTTAAGCATAGTGGGTGTAGGAGTATACTTAAAAGGGAAATCAGGACAGCAAAAAGGAGACAGGAGATATCTTCAGCAAATAGGGTTAATGAGAATCCAAAGGGATTCTACAAATACATTAAAGGCAAAAGAGTAACTCAGGAGACAATAAGGCCCCTTAACGATCAACAAGGCCTGTCTGTGTGTGGGACCACAGGAGATGGGTGAGATACTCAATGAATATTTCGCAGTGTTTATTGTAGAAGAGGAGGAGAGATATCTTGAAAAGTATTCATATTACAGAAGAGATGGTGCTGGTGTCTTAAAACGCATAAAGGTGGATAAATCCCCAAAACCTCATCAGGTGTATCCCAGAACTTTATGGGAAGCTAGGGAAGAGATTGCTGGGCCCCTTGCTGAGATATGTGTATCATCAACAGCCACAGGTGAAGTGCCAGATGACTGGAGGTTGGCTAATGTGCTGCCACTATTTAAGAAAGGTGGTGAGGAAAAGCGAGGGAACTACAGACCGGTGAGTCTGATATCAGTGGTGTCTAAGTTGTTGGACAGCATTTTGAGGGACAGGATTTAATTGCATTTGGGAAGGCAAGGACTGATTAGGGACAGTCAACATGGCTTTGTGCATAGAAAATCGTGTCTCACTACCTTGATTGAGTTTTTTTTTGTATTAGTGACAAAAGAGGAGTGATGAAGGCAGAGCAGCAGACTCTGTCCATATGGACTTCAGCAAGGCACTCAACAAGGTTCCACATGGGATACTGGTTAGCAGGGTTTGAACACAGAATCCACAGGTAGCTAGCCAACCGGATACAAAATTGACTTGAAGGTAGGAGACAGAGTGGTGGCAGAGGGTTGTTTTTTGGACGAGAGGCATGTGACAAGTGGTGTGCTGCAAGGATCTGTGTTAGGTCCACTGCTTTTCATTTAGTTGCATGACTTGGATGTGAATATAGGATGTATTGTTAGTAGGTTTGCAGATGACACCAAAATTGATGTTGTGGACAGTGAAGTTGGTTATTTCTGAGTGAAACAGGTCTTTGATCAGATGGGCCAATAGGTCAAGAAGCGGCAGATGGAGTTTCATTTAAATAAATAAGAGGTGTTGCAATTTAGTAAGACAAATCAGGCCAGGAGTTATACACTTAATGGTTGGGCCCTGGGAAGTGTTGCAGGTGCATAGTTCCTTGCTAGTGGAGTTGCAGGTAGGCAGGGTGACGAAGGCAGCGTTTGGAACACTTGCCTTCATCAGTTAGTGCATTTAGTATAAGCGTTGGGATGTTATGTTGCAGCTGTACTGGATGTTGATTCAGCCACTTTTAGAATACTGTGTTCAATTCTAGTCTCTCTGCTATAGAAAAGATGTTAAACTTGAAAGGGATCAGAAAAGATTTACAAGGATGTTGCCAGTATTAGAGGATTTAATGGAGAGAGATGCTGAACAGGCTGGGGCTTTCTTTTCCCTGTAACATCAGAGGCTGGAGGTTGTGACCTTGTAGACATTTATAAAATCATGAGGGGCACGAACAGGGTGAATAGCCAAGGTCTTTTTCCCCCAGAGTAGTGTGTACAAAAGTACAGGGCATAGGTTTAAGATGAGGGGGGAAGATTTAAAAGAGATTTGAGGGGCAACTTTTTCACACAGAGGGTGGTGCATGTACGGAACAAGCTGCCAGAGGAAGTGGTGAAGGTGGATACAATTACAACACTTAAAAGGCACCTGGATAGTTATATAAATAGGAAGGGTTTAGGGGGATGTGAGCCAAATGCTGTCAAATGGGACTAGATCAGTTTAGGACATCCAGTCAGCATGAACAAGTTGGACCGAAGGATTTGTTCTATAACTATGATTTTATGAATCAGATCCTTCAAGTGAGGAGAGGGAGAAAATCAGCGAGACATGAAGAGGCCAAAAACATTAGTTTACTTCGTAAGCTTCAAAATGACCAAAACATTCTATATCCAAATAAGTAATTACATTCAGCATTTGGAAGTCTGCACCAACAGCAATAGACAGAAACATATCCTGTACGGATTCAGCATTGCTGGTTAGCCCATCAACAAACAACATCCCAAAGTGTAACAAAACAGGAAAAACAAAGCTACATTAATTGCTTGAGGATCTGGAATGTGAAAATTCTACACAAATAATATTAAACTATTTTTCTGTTTGCAAAACCCATAAAAGATCATTATAAAGCTTTTTAACATCCTGACAAGGCTACATTCAAAAATATATCCAGCATCTAACACCTAGACAATTTCATCACCACTGTTGAGTTTGATTGTAACCATGTCCTTATAACAGGCTGCAGGAAGGCTGAGGAAGGGTCACCTGACCCGAAACGTTAACTCTGTTTTCTCCTCCACAGATGCTGCCAGACCTGCTGAGCTTTTCCAGTGATAATAGGAACTGCAGATGCTGGAGAATCCGAGATAACAAGGTGTGGAGCTGGATGAACACAGCAGGCCAAGCAGCATCATAGGAGCAGGAAAGCTTGATGTTTTGGGCCTAGACCCTTCATCAGAAATGGGGGAGGGGAAGAGGGTTCTGAAATAAATAGGGAGAGAGGGGGAGGCGGATAGAAGATGGATAGAGGAGAGGATAGGTGGAGAGGAGGCAGACAAGTCAAAGGGGCGGGGATGGAGCCAGTAAAGGTGAGTGTAGGTGGGGGGGTAGGGAGGAGATAAGTCAGTCCAGGGAGGACGGACAGGTCAAGGGGGCAGGATGAGGTTAGTAGGTAGGAGATGGGGGTGCAGCTTGAGGTGGGAGGAGGGGATAGGTGAGAGGAAGAACAGGTTAGGGAGGCAGGGATGAGCTGGGCTGGTTTTGGGATGCGGTTGGGGGAGGGGAGATTTTGAAGCTTGTGAAATCCACATTGATGCCATTGGGCTGCAGGGTTCCCAAGCTGAATATGAGTTGCTGTTCCTGCAGTCTTCAGGTGGCATCATTGTGGCACTGCAGGAGGCCCAGGATGGACATGTCGTCTGAGGAATGGGAGGGGGAGTTGAAATGGTTTGCAACTGGGAGGTGCAGTTGTTTGTTGCGAACCGAGCGCAGGTGTTCTGCAAAGCAGTCCTCAAGCCTCCGCTTGGTTTCCCTGATGTAGAGGAGGCCACAATGGGTGGTACAGCGGATGCAGTATACCACATTGGCAGATGTGCAGGTGAACATCTGCTTGATGTGGAAAGTCGTCTTGGGATGGGGGTGAGGGAGGTGGTGTGGGGGCAGGTGTAGCACTTCCTGCGGTTGCAGGGAAAAGTGCCGGGTGTGGAGGGGCTGGAGGGGAGTGTGCAGCAGACAAGGGAGTCACGGAGAGGGTGATCCCTCCGCAAAGCAGACAAGGGTGGGGAGGGAAAAATGTCTTTGGTGGTGGGGTCGGATTGCAGATGGCAGAAGTGTCGGAGGATGATGTGTTGGATCCGGAGGTTGGTGGGGTGGTACGTGAGGTACTAACCTCATTCCGCCCCCTTGACGTGCCCATCCTTTCTGGACTGACCTATCTCCTCCCTATCTCCCCACCTATACTCACCTTTACTGGCTCCATCCCCGCCACTTCGACTTGTCTGCCTCCTCTCCACCTATCCTCTCCTCTATCCATCTTCTATCCGCCTCCCCCTCTCTCCCTATTTATTTCAGAACCCTCTTCCCCTCCCCCATTTCTGATGAAGGGTCTAGGCCCGAAACGTCAAGCTTTCCCGCTCCTATGTTGTTGCTCGGCCTCCTGTGTTCATCCAGCTCCACACGTTGTTATCTTTTCCAGCGACTTTGTTTTTGTCCTTGTAATAGGGCGTTGTTTCAGGGCACTATTATGGCTTCAAGTATATAATTTTCCGCCATCTTCCCAAACTAACGTGTTTTGAGATTTTGTATCAATCTTTTGTCTATCTATTTGAACATCCAAAAAAAGTATAAAACCCAAACAAGAGGCAATCACTAACCGTACTGATTGGCATTAGGACCACTTCACGTTGCTGACTGCACAGCAGTGAAACCAGGTACTACAACGGAAATACCTAAAAGTATAGAAAAGTACTCTTCTAGGTTGTAATGTTTTCTTGTATGTTGATTTATGAAGTCTAAACCACGACCAGAACTTGTAGTTTAAATTTTCAATTTTCATTTAAATTACAACACTTTCAATTAAATTTGGTACGTAAAATTTAAATACAGCCAAGGATCAAGAGAGAATATGATAAACCTTTAGAGCAGATGGATTGGAGCACTGAGATGTGACAATCTGTGAAGCTTGTTCACAGACATCTAATTTAATTTTGTATTTGTTGTTTCATAGCCATATGTCACTTAAGTATTTTTCTCACTTCTCAGTAATTTTATGCAATAACTTAAATTAATCAAGACATACCAGACCTCAATGAGTCTATTAGAAAAGCAGAGACCATCAAAATACGAGGACTGGGTCAAAACATAATTAGTCGATCATTCAATGATGGCACAAGCTCTCATTTTAACTCAACTACAGTACATTTACACTTGAACAAGACAGACAGAATTTGCAGGTTATTGCTTGGTCTACGATCTAAAAAAGGATTCATTTCTTGTTCATCAAGAGGACTGAAAACAGTTTTGAGGAAAAAAGTGGGAGTGTGGCAACAAGGAGATGAATGTAGACTGGCAGCAGGGAGGGAGAAACAGACAACAGCCAGTGGAGAAGGAAAGGAGAGCCAGACCAACAGTTAGACAGTGAAGAGAAAGGGAAAAACAGGATTAAGCGGTTGAAGAAAGAGGAGCAAACAGTACAGAAGACAGACGGTTGGGGGGGAGGGACAACAGAGAGAGAGCGAGAGAGCGAGAGATGGGGAGGGAGGAAGGAAAAAGGTGGAGAGAGAGAGAGAGAAAAAAGAAGTGGGAAGAGCCAGAAAAAGATAAATGGGCAGGGAGGGGGATGGTTAGATATATAGACAAGAAAAAGGAAAAGTACAAAGGCAGAGACACACAAAAGCACTGAGTGCACAAGCAGTTATATAAGCACACAAAGGGAAATATAAATAAGGTGAGAGACAGAATGAGAAGAATAAAAAAAAGAAATGTGGTATTTAAAGAGAACAAAGGATTAAGAGTGGAAAATGGAATAAGACAAGGGAAAACACAGTTTTGACCACAAACGACGTTATGCAAACACAGGCTCGAGTTCTGTCCTGAGTCACAAATGTGTAGTCATAATACTTATATTGTAAAGAAAGCTCATCTGTTTAAAAAGGACACAGTCTTGCTAAATGGTCCCTGCAATGAAAGATTATTATTATTTTTAAATTTTGATTCCAAAGCAGAGGTCAATGGGTTTGGTTTTTACAGCTTTGAAGTTCTGATTTTTTTTTGCAAAAAAAGCATTAGAAAGTCATTTGGAAAAGTTAGCTCAAGACAGTTTAGCTTCTTAGAGATAATAGGAACTGCAGATGCTGGAGAATCCGAGATAACAAGGTGTGGGGCTGGATGAACACAGCCAGCCAAGCAGCATCACAGGAGCAGGAAAGCTTGACCTTTCGGACCTAGACCCTACATCCTCTGACACTTCCGCCATCTGCAATTCCGACCCCACCACCAAAGACATTTTTCCCTCCCCACCCTTGTCTGCATTCCGGAGGGACCACTCTCTCCGTGACTCCCTTGTCCGCTGCACACTCCCCTCCAGCCCCTCCACACCCAGCACTTTTCCCTGCAACCGCAAGAAGTGCTACACCTGCCCCCACACCTCCTCCCTCCCCCCAATCCCAGGCCCCAAGATGACTTTCCACATCAAGCAGATGTTCACCTGCACATTTGCCAATGTGGTATACTGCATATGCTGTACCCGTTGTGGCCTCCTCTACATCAGGGAAACCAAGCGGAGGCTTGGGGACTGCTTTGCAGAACACCTGCGCTCGGTTCGCAACAAACAATTGCACCTCCCAGTCGCGATCTATTTCAACTCCCCCTCCCATTCCTCAGACGACACGTCCATCCTGGGCCTCCTGCAGTGCCACAACGATGCCACCTACAGGCTGCAGGAACAGCAACTTATTCAGCCTGGGAACCCTGCAGCCCAATGGTATCAATGTGCATTTCACAAGCTTCAAAATCTCCCCTCCCCCAACCGCATCCCAAAACCAGCCTCCCTAACCTGTTCTTCCTCTCACCTATCTCCTCCTCCTCCCTCAAGCCGCACCCCCATCTCCTACCTACTAACCTCATCCTGCCCCCTTGACCTGTCCATCCTCCCTGGACTGACCTATCTCCTCCCTACCTCCCCACCTACACTCACCTTTACTGGCTCCATCCCCGCCTCTTTGACTTGTCCGTCTCCTCTCCACCTATCCTCTCCTCTATCCATCTTCTATCCGCCTCCCCCTCTCTCCCTATTTATTACAGAACCCTCTTCCCCTCCCCCATTTCTGATGAAGGGTTTAGGCCCAAAACGTCAAGTTTTCCTGCTCCTATGATGCTGCTTGGCCTGCTGTGTTCATCCAGCCCACACCTTGTTATCTCAGTTTAACTTCTTAAGCTGTTTTGGCAATCCAAGCTGACAGGCTGGTTAAAAACCCTAAACTCATACAGATAACCCTTCGGTTAAACTTGATTGAGCTTATCTGTAATTTCTGCATAAAGACAGAGAGAAGGACATCTGGTGGAAGTGCAGGAGGTCAGCGAAAGGGAATGCTTGAAATCTTGTCATTAAAGTGAAGACAGGAGCCATACTTCACTGTGGAATGTCTTAAAAGAATATTAGTGGGAATAAGGTTTGAATTTTTTTGCTGTTTATGAGTTCTTTCGAAACTGTCATCTCACTAACTTTGTTTTTATTTTTGTTTGTGCAGTAAACTTCTGTTCTTTTATTAGAAATACTTTAGTAGCCTTGTGTGAATATATTCAGTGACTAACCACCAAAGCAACCAAATTGTAAAAATAAAACTTATGGCGTATCAAACCAGGTTTCACACACAAATGTGGTTTATTCCATTACTGTCATCAGGTGCAAAGTAGAGGCTCATCCAAGATAGACTCCTTTTGTATTTAAGGAGGACATGTGAATCTTTTTAAAAAAAAAGACAATGTGAGATACTGTGATAAAAACATTTACTTTGAAGTGTATTACATGAATTAGAACTCCAAAACGGCTTCAAATGTTGCTAAGACCTTTCTGGAATAGAAGACACAACAGTGGATTCTTTGACTAAAACTGTAGTTGGTGAATTAATGGAAAAATTGAAGGTAGAAATAAAAGCACAAACTTGCAAGGATGAGATGCTTAAAATGACCACTCACCATTCAGAATTAAAAGGCGGGGAACTGAAAATTAATGCTTTGAATAAGCCATGGTTTGGTTAGAAATGAAAAGGACTTGACAGAGGCAGACAGGGGGCACCGACGAAGAGAGGTGGGAGTTGTGGGGGCAGGGTAGAGAGCGGGGATTGAACCGGAAGTAGAAGGGGAAACAGCATGAGAATGTAAAAGAGTAATGGAAGAGGAGGACAGACAAAAATAAAAATACAATAAAAAGATCAAACTCAGGTAGGAAACTCGTAACATAACATGGTTAGAGAAAAGCTGTGATGAAAGGAAGAAAAAGGTAGCTGCTCAGTATGATTCTGAATCAACTGAAAGATTTGATTTACTTAAATACTTGCATTTCATGCCTAAATTTAAAGAGGTTGGAGTTGAAAGAATCCTGCTTTTATGGCATTGGTAAATCATAAAAAGCAAGGTGTCTATAGTAATTACTATTTCATTTGCTATTGATATAAAGATCTGTGAGCAGTTAAACAGAAAGAAGAACCATTTTCAGAGAAACTATGATCAATTGCATAGGTATGATAAGAAGGCAAATAAAAAACAGAAAAGGAGTTCTTTCATCTCAAATTCAACCAGTTCAAATGCAAATCTACTGCCAGGAAAAAATTAAGCTCCTCTCAAGTGTCATTCAACTGAATATTTACAAGATGCTTTGACCCACACATATTAATACATTAAAAATAAAATTTAACCAAGTCAGTTATTAACTAGCCAATAAATATATTTTCTGCAGCTGAAGGGCACTAGACCAAGTTATCCTAGCACTGTACATGTCGGTGAGGCAATTTTAGAATATTGCTTGAGATCTGGGTTACTGGTTCTAAAGAAAGAAGTTTCACTAAGGTTCCAAGTAGAGTAACTGATAATTTAGTCTCCAAGGTGTGAAGTTATTATCAAGATCTCAGCAATGAAACTGAGCTTTATTTTGATTTTGAGGTGCCGGTGTTGGACTAGGGTGGACAAGGTCAGAAGTCACACAACACCAGGTTATAGACCATCAGGCTTATTTGAAATCACAAGCTTTTAAACCACTGCTCCTTTGTCACCCAAACAGAACTAGGCTAGATCCTCGGTTTTACATTTCTCAGAGCTATCAACCTCGAGAATCTGAGACAACACAGCGTGGAGCCAGAGGAACTCAGTAGGCCAGGCTGCATCAGAACAGGAAAATTGACATTTCGGGTCCAGATCCTTCTTCAGAAATGGGGAGGGGCAAGGGAACTCTCAAATAAATAAGAGGGGTGGGGCTGAGGAAGGTAGATTGGGTGGTGATAGGTGAGTGCGGGTAGGGATTGGTCAGTGGGATGGGTGGGGTGGATAAATGGGAGAGAAGATGGACAGCTTGTGTCAGGTCAAGGAGGCAGGATGAGAAGGAAGGTTGGACATGGGGTGAGGCCGGTGGTGGAGAGATTTTAAAACTGGTGAATTCCACATTTCGGCCATCGGGCTGTAGGCTCCCAAGGCAGAATATGAGGTGCTGCTCCTCCAGTTTGCGGGAGTTGTCATTGTGACACTGGAGGCGGCCCAGGATGAACATGTCACCCAGGTAGTGGGAGGGGGAGTTAAAACCGTTGGTGACCGGAAGGTGTTATTGTTCGTCACACAAAGCACAGATGCTCTACGAAATGGTCTCAGAGTCTACGCTTGGTCTCACAAATGCAGAGGAAGCCACATCGGAAGCACGGATACAATAGACCAAGTTGAGGGACGTGCAGGTGAATTGGTCTGATGTGGAATATCTGTTTTGTGCCTTGAATTGGAGGGGGGTAGGGACAGCGTACAGGCAGGTGTCGCACTTCCTGTGGTTGCGGGGTAAGGTGCCAGGTGTGGTGGGGTTAGTGGGGACCGTGGAGCGGACAAGGGAGTCGCGGAGATCGCGGTCCCTCCCTGGGTGACATGTCCATCCTGGACCTCCTCATCCCATGTCCAAGCTTCCTTCTCATCCTGCCTCCTTGACCTGACACAACCTGTCCACCTTCTTCCCATCTATCCTATCAATCCCCACCACTCCCTACCCACACTCAGCTATTACCATCCCACCTACTTTCCCCAGCCCCACGCCCTCCTCTATTAATTTGCCAGCTCCCTTCCCCTGTCCCGAAACGTCAGCTTTCCTGCTCCTCTGATGCTGCCTGGCCTGTTGTGCTCCTCCAGCATCTACAGTTCTTGCTATCTCAGTGATTTAGAATCTCTAGACTAAGTTGTCAGTGTGCACAATCACTGGATTCACTGCAAGAATTTAGAAGGCATTGCATAAAAGGGATATACATACATGTAGGAATCTTGGACAGCTGCACCATCTAATTACCATGAATTTTGTAACTGATTTGATCACCTTTTGTTGATGAAAAGGATACTTCAGCAACACCTTCTTGCCCAAGGTGACGAGGACAATTTTTTTGGCCTCCTTCGGTGGATTACATAAGCCCCAGTCACAGTGAGTGATATAATACCGGGATAGGATGGACTCAAATGGACCAGGTACCTGTCATCTGTTTGATTTTGAATATTACTACAGTACCTCTAAAGGTCAGTACAGTACCTCTACCAATACAATCAGCTAATGACTGTGTAAAATATTGAAGGTAAACTGTTTCCTTAGAACCAAGAGATGTGCCAAAGGACTGGAGGGCAGCAAACACACTGTTACTCAAGAATGGAGCAACAAATAAACCAGGCAACTAGAGGCCAGACAGAGGATGGGGAAACATTAGAAGGAATTCTGAAGGACAGAATTAATCTATACTTGGAGAGATGGATCAAACAAGAACAGTCAACATGGTTTTGTTGAGGGGAGGTCATGCCTGACCAACTTGATTGAATTTTTTGAAGAGGTGCGTAGATGAAGGCAATGCAAACAACATGGTCTTGGACTTCAGCCAGGCCTTCGATAAGGTCCCACATGAGACTGACAGTGAGAGAAAGAACCTATGGGATCCAAGGAATTTGGCAAAGATACAGACTTCGTTGAGTGGCAGGAAGCACAGGGTGATGGTTGAGATGTTTTTGTAACTGGAAGCTGGTGTCCTCTGCAGTTCTGCAGGGATCAGTGTTGGGCACTTGTGGTTTGTGTATATATGATTTAGACATGAATATAGGAGGGTTGATCCAGTTTGCTGATGATACTCAAATGGTGGGGTGCTAAACAGTGAAGAGGATATCCTTAAATCACGGGAGGATATGCACAAGCTGGGGAAATGCCAGTTCAGTCTTCACATGTCAGATGACCACCTCACTGCACCTGGTAACCTCATGGTCAGCAACAAGAATGCTCCACATTGAATTCACGGTTCCGGCTCCGAAATGTGGTTCGCCAGTAGCTGCAGCTGGACACACCACCAACACACATGGTCACCAGGGAGAAATGAAGCTTCCATAATTTGCCACATATTACAGGAACAGCATATCACAGGAGCAAGTTCAGCTGCCATGACTTTCTTTGAACTCCTTAATTTTTTTGGGAAAGGGAGGAATATGCTTATGTAAGAATAGTATTAACTGACTTCCTTTACAAGTTTACTTCCCTTATCATACTTTGCTTACTTGAAGTGCTACATTGTATTGGTCCTGACTTCTACTTATTCCTGTTATTTTGCAGTTAATCCCTCCTTCCAAATAAAAAAACTTTTTTAAAAATGAGGCAAATAACATATCACTTTCCTGTGATGGCATTGCTGGTTTTTCTCCAGTCAGCAGACCTCCTGAAGCTTCAGCTGTTAAATGAGGACTCTTCCCTCTCAGCTCAACTGAAGCTGAAGTATATAGCCTTAAAAACCATAAACAAAAAAAGACCTTGCAAACTATGAACCAAAAAAAAAGCAAGAAGTACCTGCCCCACTCTGCATCACATTCCAACAGTGCTTCAATACCCAGAAACACACACACACACACACACAGGCAGTTCTGAAGCAGAGTCACCAGACTCAAACATTAAATCTGCTTTGTCACCACAATGTCAGAATGCAGAGTAACCAGTCAGAGATATGGCTCCTTAGCATTGAGTACCACCCTAACAGTTCAAATTCATGGCTCTCAGAGCATTTCATGGAGTTGCCTCGTGGAAACTTAATGGCTCTCCATTCAGGTTGGTGCTTAAAAAATGTTGGAGGTAATTTTTACTGAATTTAAAATAGGACCACATTTTGGAAACAAATTTATCCGCCCTAGAATTTCCTCCTCATTTCTAAATAGCACAATAGCCTAGAACATGTCTGATAATCAGGTCATAACGGATGCACCGAAGCAGGTCACCCAAAATAAGACTACGGAAAGGGAAGCTAGTGAATCAGAAGGGATGGGAGTAGAAACAATTCTTAATGTATATTAGAATCATTACAAGAGACTACTGCCTCCATTTTGATTTCTTACCCTGACAATGTATGAAGCAATGACATTCATCATACATTTTCAATTGTGTCGAGAGAAACACACTGGTAGACTTTGCTTACCAGGTTAAAATTGGAAGTTGTTGTATGCTCTCCCTATGTTTATTCCCTTGAGCCCCTCTCTCCCTAATTAGCATATTTTAACCTGTAATATTCCGTTGTGGCCATCTTTGTACATAAGGGAATACGATTTGTGGAAAAAGTGTTTTCCACACTGTGACCTAATAGTATAAGAGGTTGTGCCCGTAATGTAATCAAGCTACCAGGTTATATCTCAGTGTTACTTGCATGCTGAACCTTTGTGCTTGACCACAAAACTACAGTGATGTCGAGCTGTTCAGATAAATATCACCAGTCTGCTCTTAGTGGTTCAATCATTTTGACCCAATCTACTTTCTGACCAATACCAAAAATTATCTGATCTAATTGCACATGCTTAATAAGAATAGTTAAAATCAGAAAATTCCTTTGCAGCATCTGCCTCCCACAAAAGAAAATTGTTTTGAAAAGCTGGCATTCAACCACACTTGATATGAATTTCACCTGACTTTAGCAAGACAATTTTGTATGATAATTCATTTTGTTTGAAGTAAAAACTCAAATCAGCAGCATACACAAATATTGAACAAGCTGTTGGTACTTTTAGAACACTTCTTATTTAGTTATTTTGAAATCAACCTGCTCAAAGACCCCCATCACCTGATTACTCAGTCTTAACTATGTAATTGACATAGTTGTATCTGGAAGGCAGACTCCAGTGACACAGTAGCATTGTCGCTACTTGAGCCAAAAGACCAAGTTTCAAGGCCCACCTGCTTACAGATGGGTCTTTAAAAACATCTCTCATTGCTGTATTTAGTTCTAGGGAATCAAATAAAACAAGTGGATTGCACTTTAGCAAGTGAAACAAAGTCATCATGATCATACATAATTAGTTTCAAGGAGAACAAATAAAAGTCAAGAAAAGACTCAAATGAAATGCAGGAATTTTCAGAGATAGGCATCACAAAAAAGCAGACCGGAACAAGTCTACAAGTCAGCATCAGTGTGTAGCAAACTAAGCAAGTGAGAAAAGCAGCTTGTGCTTCTGAAACAGTGACACAAACAGCAAGGATAGGAGCTTCATAAAAAGTGCACAAGAGTGAGAACAGCAGCTTCACAAAGAATGCACAAGAGATGGAACAGATCCAGAACCTTCTCAAATGTGACAGAGCAGGTCACCAGCTTCATAAAGGGAAGAATGGACCTTTGAGAGAGGGCAGCTAAAACAAGAATAAAAACCATCAGGAAAAAGCCCTTTCCTATAACAGCCAAAATGCGATGTCACAAGAAAACAAGGTAGTGTTTTGTAGCTATTTCTTGTGTCTATCAACCGGCAAAACTGGTTTAAGTCAGGAAACATTACTAAAGTTAGAGAGCAGAGTTAAGAAATTCACCATTAAAATTTTTAACATTCAAATTAATTGAATAGAATTGACGTAACTGTTTGGATGACGCGTTGCTGCTGTAGTACATTGGAGTTCGTGATGACCAGTGCCATCCAGTGATTACATCTGCAACAAGTGTTGCCTGCTCGAGCAATGAAGGCTCAGGAGTTGGTGAGCTGAGATCTGAGCAGCAGAGACTGTGACAGATCAGGAAGGGGCAAGTATCTGGATGCTGCGTTTCAGCAGGCAGTCACAACCTAGGATTAATTACATAAATTTCATCTATGGTCAGGGTTAAGAGAACATGATTAAGAGAACATGATTAAGAGAATATGACTGAGAGTGAGGCAGGTAAACAGATCTAAAATTTAGATTTCTTGGAGCCTCATCCAGTGCCCTTATCTATTAGTTAAGAAGCTCTTGCTCTGGGTGTTGATATGGGCACTGACTACAGGGAAGCTGTGCAAACGGACCACAGCACCAGGATTCAGAGCACCATAACATACTTAGAAAATAACGTCCTCTGAAGCTAAGCTGCATTGCCTACCTGGTACCAAGTTTCAGGACATCCTCTCTAGATTGGAGTTGAACTTGTGTGAGGTAAGGATCCAGTTTGCACAGATGTCCAACAACAAAAAGGACTAGGAAAGGGGCTCTGCCAAAGGATTACAAGCAGCTCAGGGCAAAATTAAAAAGTGGAAACATCGAAGTAAGAAATCTATGGATTAACTACCTCAACAATGTGCAAATTGGAATACAGTATTCAAAATGAGACAGGTAAATGTATGCCTCAGAGATTAGTGTAGAAGAAATGGTTTCTGATACATGGAGCGGTGGCATCAGAACTGGGAAGAAAGATAGAGCACTGATCCATTAGGATGGACTGCATTTGAGCCATGCTGAGATCAGTGCCCTGGTGAATCACATAACTAGGTTTGTAGATAGGGTTTTAAACGATATAATTGTGGTGGTTGGAGGAGGGGGTGGTGTTCAATTAAGGAACTTCTTTAAAAAAAAACAAATAATTAATTTTTTTTTAAAAAATCAAAGGATTGAGTGATCGGAGGTGCAGAGTCAAGTAGAGGCAAATTACAATCCAAGTGTTACAGAAAGGGTCAGAAAATATTTGCAAAAGAGTGCAGCAGAAACTTGGTAAAAGGTCAAAGCTTAAGGCTCTTTACCCTGAAGAAGGGTCCAGACCCGAAACGTCAGCTTTCCTGCTCCTCTGATGCTGCCTGGCCTGCTGTGTTGATCCGGCTCTACACCTTGTTATTTCAGGCTCTTTACCTGTATGCTTTCAGCACGTATAACAAGATAGACCAGTTCATGGCACAAACAGAAAGAGATAAGCATGACTTGATAGCAATTACAAAGATATGGTTACAGGATGACCAAGACTGGGAACTGAATATTCAAGACTCTTTGACATTCCAGAAGAATAGACAAAAAGGAAAAGGAAGGGTAGCATTGCTGGGAAGGTATCAGTGCAATGGTGAAGTGATAATAGGCACAATAGATCATGATGAGCAGTTAGCTTGAATAGAACTAAGGACTGACAAGGTAAAGCAGTCACGGGTGGAAGTCATCTATCGACCGCAGACGAGGTGCTTCACTGTAGCGCAAAGTATAAAATCAGGAGAGAGGTAAAAGTGTGCAAGAATCAATTATCATGGGTGATTTAATCCACATAATGACTCAACAAATTAGATGGGCAACGGTGACAAGACAAATTTCTAGAGTGCTGTAGAGATTGTTTCTTAGAGCAGTACATTGCAGAACCTACTGGGATTGAGTAACATGAAATGAGGTAGGATTTATAAAGATCTTCTAGGGATAGCAATATGGTGAAGATTTAATTCAAGTTGCGGCGGCGGGGGGGCACCTTGGGTCTCAAACCAGCATCCTCAACTTAAGGGCAATTGCAGAGGTATGAAGACAAAGCTGTCTAAGATGGGCTGGGGAAAACAGACCAAGGGCAAAGACAGTGAATGGCAATGCCTTCAAGCAGATATTTCATGATGTTCAACAAAAATTTATTCCCATCAAGAAAGAGGCAGACTCTATGAGAAGAGTGAACCTGTGGTTAACAAAAGCAGTCAAGACTAGTAGCCAATGACAAACAAGACATACAAAGCAATGAAAACTAGTGGGAGGCCAGGGATTCAGAATTGTTACGAACTATCAGCATGGGTTTTAATGATTAACCAGTAAAAAGGGTGAAAATTAATTACAAAAGTAAATTGGCAAGACAAAACCAAACAGCAAAATACAGGTATATAAAATGGGTGCACCTAGGGTGAGTGTGGGACCCTTGGAGGATGCAGGATGTGGAAACAGAGAAATGGTTGGTCATTTAAACCAATGTTTTGCATTGTTCTTCACGATGGAAGACACTATAAACCCAAGAATAACAGATAAGCAAGGTGCTAATAGGAGGAAAAATCTTGCAGAAGTCTCTGTCACAAGGGACAAATTATTTGACAAACTAACGGGACGAGAGGCAGACAAGTCACCAAGATCTGCAGCCCGCATGCTAGAGTTTTAAAGGAAGTAGCTGCAGAAATAAGGGAGGCTCTGGTTAAAATATTTCAAAATTCACAGGATCCGAAGAGGGTTCTAATGATATGGAGAACTGCTAACATGATATCCCGCTCAAGGAGGAAGGGAGGCAAAAAGGGAAAAAAAAAGGATCAGTTAGTCTAATCTGTTAATTGGAAAATGCAAGGAACAAACAGTGGGGCATTTAGAAAAGCTTAACGCAGTCAAACAGTCAGTATAGTTTGTGAAAGGTAAATCACATATGACAAATTTGTTAAGGGCTCTTTAAGACTATCCAAGCAAAGCGAACAAAGGGAAATTAGTACAAAGTGTATCTGGATTTCCAGAAGGTATTCATTAAAAGATGCCACCTTAAAGGTTATTGCACAAGATAGAAGCTTGGCCAGTGGTGAGCACACCTGCCTCGCAGTGTCACAGACCCAGGTGCAATTTGCACGTTCTCCCCATGTCTGCGTAGGTTTCCGCCAGGTGCTCTAGTTTCCTCCCACAGTCCAAAGATGTGCATGTTAGGTGGACTGGCCATGCTAAATTGCCCTGTAGTGTCCAGCAATAAGTAGGCTAGGTGAATTAGCCATGGTAAATGTGAGGTTATGGGGATGTAGTAAGGGACTGGGTCTGGGTGGGATGCTCTCTGGAGGGTCAGTATGGACTTGACAGGCCAAATGGCCCCTTTCTGCACTGTAGGGATTCTATGATTCTAAGCTCCTTGTATTGGGGGTAATATATTAACATCGATCAAGGATTAATTAAAATACAGAAGACAGTCAGAATTACCTGAAAAAGATCTGTTTCAAAAGACACAACCAACAGAGTGCCACAAGGATCAATCCTAGAGCCAATTACTTGGCACCTATAAATTAATGACTCAGAGAAGAGCGCACAGTATAATGTATCTAGGTTTACTGGTGATACAAAAATTGGTGGGAGGGCATGCTGTGATGAGGACATAAGGAATCTGCAAAGGGATATGGACAGGTTAAATGAATGGACATAAGTTTGGCAGATAGATTTTCATGTTGGAAAATGAAAGGTTATGCACTTTGGTAGGAAGAATGAAAAGGCAACTATTTAATGGGGAGGGCCCAAAAAGTGCAGCATAGAGCTATCTGAGTACATGGAACACAGTTAGCATGCAGATACAGCAAATAATTTAAAAGGGCAAATGGAATTGCCTTTTTTGCTAGGGTGTCAGAGTTTAGATTGGATAAGTCTTCTTACAATTGTACAGGATGTTGGTGACAGAGCACCAGGATTACTGCATATCGTTTTGGTCCCTGTCTTTAAAAAAGGATACGCTGACAGTGGAGATTAACCAGACTGATTCCAGCGAAGTAGTTTATGATCAAGAACAGTTGTACAGGTTAGTCTTTATTCAATACAGTTTAGAAGAATAAGGGATGATCTTACTGAAACATACAATATTTTGAGGGGCTTGACAGGGCAGATGTTGAGATGATGTTTCCACAAGTGGGGGATCCTCAAACTAGGGTACACAGAATAAGGAAACATTCATTTAAAACTAAATGAATGAATAATTTTACTGTCATGTGTACTTTACTTAGTGAGTAAAATACAGTGAAAAGCTTTTCCACCGTCACCACAATCTAGCAACATTTTGAATAGTTTCAGAATAAGTAAAAAAACAAAGATTTAGCTTAAAACAGTCTATCAGTCCTGAGCCTGCTCATCATCAATAAGCCCTGTACGGCCATCCCTCCTCCACTACCTTGCCACTGTATTCAGTGGACCCAACCAACACTGAAGTTGCCAGTCTTCAGGTAGCATCTTTTGCCACTTTATCCTCCACCACCTGCGCTGGACCCACCAACATTAGAGTCTCATTTCTCAGCATTGGGTCCACATCAAAATTACAGTGATGCCCTTCCGCCTCTGCTTCACCGCCAGACCCAACCAAAGTCAATGTTGCCAATCTTCAGGCACCATCTTTGGCTGTTGGGCCTACCTTGCCAATGTTGTCTCTTCCAATTCAAATGCCAGGTCACATGCTCACTCAAATGTGTGCTGGGATCCTTTGCTGCTGCCAATGCTGTCTGAGCTCAGGACGAGAGGCAAATAAAGGAAAAAGGAGTAGGAAGGAAAGAGGAGTAAAAGGAAGAAAAATCAGTCTGAGCAGACAAGCCTCAGCTCAAGAGTCCTCGCCCATCACCATCCTTCTACCATATGACGACTGCGATGTAAACAAATGTCTTCTCACAAAGGGTAACGTTTGTCTGAAATTCTCTACCCTTGACAGCAGTGGAGGTTAGATCACAAAATATTTAAAAAGGAGACAGAATTCTGAAATGGCAGGGAATCGACAGCTATGCCAACCTGGCATGACCCAAGAGTTGATGCCCAAGGCAGATCAGCCATGAGTTTGTTGAATAGTGGGGGAAAAAGACTCCAACTATCCAATCTATCCATGTCTCTCATAATTCTGTAAACTTCTAATCAGGTTGCCCCTCAGCCTCTGATGGTCAAGCAAAACAAACCAAGTTTGTCCAAACTCTGCTCATAGTTAACACCCAGTAAACCAGGCAACGTCCTGGTAGAATTGCTCAGTATCCTTAGCAAATGCCTTCTTCACTATCCTATTTACCACTTTCCAGAGACTATCAACCAGCTGTCCAAGGTCTCTGTTCAGCAACACTCCCCAGGACGTTACCATTACTCGTATAGGACCTGCCCTGTTCTGCCATTCCAAAGCGCAGCATCTCACACTTATCCAAGTTAAACTCCATTTGCCTATCTGAACAAGATCCCTCTGTACTCTGAGGTAACGTTCTTCACTATGGTGTCATCTACAAACTTACTAACCATACCTCCTTTGTTCCTATCCAAATCATTTGTATTGATGAAAAGCCGCGGACCAAGCACCGATCCATGCAGCACACCGCAGGTCACAGGCCTTGAGACTGAAAAATAACCCTCCACCACCACCCTCTGTCTCCTACCTTGGAGCCAGCTCAGTATCCAAATGGCTTGTTCTTCCTCAATTCCATGTGATCTAACCTTGCTAATCAGTCCACCGTGAGGAACATTGTCAAACACCTTACTGAAGTCTACATAGATCAGATCCACCACTCAGCTTTCAATCTTCTTTGTCACTACTTCAAAACACTCAATCAAGTTAGTGAGACACGATTTCCCACACACTAAGCCATGCTGACCATCCCAAGTCATGGCTGCCTTTCCAAATACATGTAAATCCTGTCCCTCAGGATTCCCTCCAACAACCTGCCCACCACTGATGTCAGTTTCACCGGTCTATAGTTCCCTGGCTTTTTCTTACCACCTTTCTTAAATAGTGGCACAATGTTAGCCAACCTTCAGTCTTCCAAGCACCTCATCCATGGCTATCGATGATACAGATATCTCAGCAAAGGGCCCAGCAATCACTTCCCTAGCTTCCCAGAGTTCTAGAGTACACATCATCAGGTCTTGGGATTTATCAACTTGTTTGCGTTTTAAGATGTCCAGTTCCACCTCATCTGTAACGTGGACATTTTTCAAGATGTCGTTATTTATTTCTCCACGTTGTCTATCTTCCATATGCTTTTCTACAGTAAACACTGATGCAAAATACTCGTTTAGGATCTCCCCCATCTCTTGTGGTTTCACACTTAGGTAGCCTTGCTGATTTCTAAGGGGCCCTATTCTCTCCCTAGTTACTCTTTTGTCCTTAATGTGTTTGTCGAATCCCTTTTAATTTTCCCTTACCCTATTTGCCAAAGCTCTCATGTCCCCTTTCTGCCCTCCTGATCTCCCTCTTCAGCATACCCTTACTGCCTTTTACTCTTCTTGGGAATCACTCGATCTCTGCTGTCTATACCTGACATATGTTTCCTTCTTATTCTTGACCAAAACCTCAAAATTGTCGAGTTGTGAAGCATTCCCTACACCTAACAGGAACATACCATCCTCGGGATTCTCGTCTCATTTTTGAAGGTTTCCCATCTTCTAGTTGTTCCTTTACCTGTGAATATCCACCCCCAATCAACTTTTGAAAGTTCTTGCCTATTACTCAAAATTGGCTTTCCAATTAGAACTTGAACTTTTAGATCCAGTCTATCCTTTTCCATCACAATTTTGAAACTAACAGAATTATGGTCACTGGCCCCAAAGTGCTCCTCACTGACACCTGCCCTGCCTTATTTCCCAAGAATAGGTCAAGCTTTGCACTTTCTCCAGCAGGTACATGCACATACTAAACCAGAAAATTTTCTTGCACATACTTAAATTCCTCTCCATCCAAGCCCTTAACACTTGGGCAGTCCCAGGGTATGTTTGGAAAGTTAAAATACCCTATGATAACCACCCTATTATTCTTACAGATAACGGAGATCTCTTTACAAATTTGCTTCTCAATTTCCCACTGACTACTGGGGGGCCTATAGTACAATCCTAATAAGTGATCATCCCTTTCTTATTTCTCAGTTCCACCCAAATAACTTCCCAGGACGTATTCCCAGGAATATCCTCCCTAAATGCAGCCTTAATGTTATCCCTTATCAAAAACACCACTCCCCTCCTCTCTTGCCTCCTTTCTATCCTTCATATTGGATCTATACACTGGAACATGAAATTGCCAGTCCTTGTTACAAATACAAAGTCCTACCTTCACACTGAGAATAACTTACATCTTTTTCTGTGATACTATCACCGTGCTAAGTGGAATAGACTTCCAACATGTATAGCTACTCAATAACGGGCATCCTTGGATATTCAGCAGTAAAATCATAATACAATATAATCCACAACCAGTACTTCCCCAACTCTACTAATCAAGCCAGGGAATCAAGCTTGGTTCAATGAAGAGTGCAGGAAAGCATGACAACAGCAGCACGGGGTTTACCTAAAATTGAGGTGCCAACCTTGCCACAAACAGCACAAGTAGTAATTAACAGACAGGGCTAGTGTTTCAACATACAGTGAATCCAAGTTCTGCCACATCAAAGGGTGGACAATTAAATAACCCACTGCAGCACAAGGTTCTAAAAATATCCCCATCCTCAATAAGGGGGGTGCTTAGCAGATCATTGTAAAAGACAAGGCTGACGCATTTGCAACAACCTTTGGCCAGATATGCTGAGTGAATGAGATGTCCCCAGCATCACAGATGCCAGTCTTCAGCCAATTTGATTAATTTCATGTGATATCAACTAATGGGGATAGGGCGGGCCGGGGAGGTGGCCACTGGATACTTCAAAGGCTGTGGGCCCTCGCAACATTCCAATAATAGTACTGAAGGCAATATGCTCCACAGCTCTAGCCAAACTGTTTCACTTTAGCTACAACATTGGCATCTATCCATCAATGTGGAAAATTTCAGGTATGCTCTGTACACAACAGCAGGACAAATCCAGCCCAGCTGACTGCTATACTTGCTAGAAGCCGCAGATTTTTAAATATGTAGGGCTTGTCATCTGTAAACTGAATGGCTTTGTCAAGGCATTGGGGAGCACCTTGTTCCTGACTTATTCCTATTCCAACACCTCAAGCAGAGTGGACTTGCCTTACATGAACGCAAGAAAAACTTAGGAGTAAGTAGTGTTCCCTGGTGCATTATCCACAGTAACAGCTCAACCAAAGTCAGCTTGCCAACAAATTACCACCTTTTTTTTCTCATTAGTATAAAGTGTTATCCTATCAACTTGGTATTCTTGCATCTGTCCTAATGAAAGCAAGATGAAAAGCTTCAACAGCATGCCTTTCAATTCCAGCAATATTCAAGTTCTGTACTACCACGCGACTATAATGCAGTATAAGCAATATTATCCACTTTGCTAGGAAGAATAAAAACAGTTTTTTTAACGAAATAGTACAAGACAAATAAATGTTGCCATTAAGGGGAATTACAGAACGCCTGTACAGGAGTTACAGAAAGTTAATAGGCAAGGCAAAGAATTAGGAAGTTAAATGTTGTCTTTATTGCAAGGGGTTGCAGAATAAAAAAGTGTAAGGAAGTCTTGCTGCAATTCTATGAAGTTTTAGTGAAACCACACCTGCCATACTGCATAGTTTTTGTCTTCTGACCTAAGACGACAAACTGAACCCCTTCTAGGGAAACTAAGGTTCACTAAATTAACTCTTGAGATGAGGGATATTCTACGAAAAGCGATCAAGAAGAGGTGACCTTTAAACTCTGGAGTTTAGATGAAGGAGAGAGCAGCTATTGAATTGGGCAAAATTCTTCTGATTTTGCTCGGAAGCTGTTCTCCTTGACAAGGAAGTCAAGAAGTAGGGGCATAGCCCCAGGAAGGTGGTTTGTTTAGAAAGAGAAGAAGAAAAACTGAATCTTTGAAAACTGTAGACAGCTACATTGAGAACTGAGATTCACTTTTTTTTCTGACCATAAGTGAATCAATGAATATAGAGAATAGAGCAGGAAAAGTACAGTCTACAAAGGTCAGTTATGATCTTAGTGAATGGCAGGTCATTTGAACTAAAACTGATCTAATTTCACATGATAGAATAAGGTATATTTCCTGCAGTTAACCACTCACAACAGAATACCTAAAAATATTGATGATTGATTAGTACAGTCACCATTCCCAATTGAATCCCATTAATATTGTTAGCTTCAGTTGTGAAGCAACAAAAAATTTAGTAAACTTTCATTTTGATTTAAACAGTAGAATCAGTGAAATCTAAAATTAAGGGCCCCTTCAGGTATTGTAAGTATAACAATTTTGCCATACTTTTTGCCTAATACACAACTAAGCAACATTGCATATGAATTGCAGTGCTGGTGCAATGCCAGGCACATAGCCCATATGTTCCAGTGATTGGCTGGTCCAGGTAAACAGCATGTTTTTCAGCTCATAACAGACAAGAGTACAGGCTGTATCAAGTAAGTTGTACTGACAAAATTCGAAGTGTGCGCTAGATGTAATTCAGCAATTGGTCAGTGCTTGCTGAACACTCCAGACTGTGCTCATAACACCATTAACAACCAATTTTAGATAATCAGTTGCGTTCATAACATGGTTCATTAATACTTGCTCAAAGCAAGATATACTGATACGCAAAGGCACAGTCTCTATAAACA
Organism: Ginglymostoma cirratum; assembly: GCA_024137785.1. Classification (NCBI taxonomy): domain Eukaryota; kingdom Metazoa; phylum Chordata; class Chondrichthyes; order Orectolobiformes; family Ginglymostomatidae; genus Ginglymostoma; species Ginglymostoma cirratum. Next base: position 50,816,716 of record JAHRHZ010000063.1, on the reverse strand, counting down.
GAAGGAATATTTTGAAGACTTTTGCCTTTTTTCAAATTTCACAGGAGCCTGAGGAACTTATTGTGCTCCACTACTTTCTGCACAGCAACAATTTGGTCAGCGTTTACTTGCCAACCAATCAGCACCCTTCTCTCCTTTTGTATGAATTGTACTGATTGTTTGAAATTTGACATTAGGACCGTAAGATTCTTGAGTTTGTCCTAATGAATGTAAAATGAAATGTTTCAGCAACATGTTCCTTGTAACAACATTCAATGCCCAAGTACCTTATATTCAAGAATGTGCCAATGTTATCAACATCAAACTATATGATAACACAACTTGTGGAAGTTCCAATAGAATATTTAGTGATTGGAGTGTAATGTCTTTCACATATGCACTCTTCCAATCTTTCAAAATGGAGAAACAAAACATGGTCAGACAAAGGCAGACATTGTTAAGCAACTTTATTTCACGGTCAGTAAATTAACACACGTCAATAGTAAAAGAAAATTCCACTTAGTTCAATCTCATTTCTCCCAAAAACATGGAGAAAATAAGTCATGGAGGCAGTCCTATTAATGGATAGGCAATTCCTTTAATTTCTAAAAAAAAGCTCAAGGCACAATCATTGACCTCATGCATTTTAGTTTTCAGCTCTGAGCCAAGGATTGTAACTTTCAGTCTCTTTAGAAATGGGTTTTAAGTTGACTTCATGAATTAGAGTAGCTTCAAATAGTGTATTATGCCACTCTACAACTTCTTTAGTGTGAACATTTTCAATGCCAGTCACATTTTCAGAATCCTAATTATATTCAACGATTTAAACAACAAACAATTCTAAAACTCTTTCTCCAAATATGAAGAGATCAAAGATTGCAACTCTGAACAAGTATAAAGATGACAGTATGAAGAAGAATCTGGATAAATATAAAGTGGACAGATAAGTAACACTCTGAAACCAGCTAAAGCACATACAAGTCACCCCTTTAAATAAATACATCTACGTAGCTGCACATAAACAATTCAAGAGGCACACACTTAAATTACCCCATATTGCAAAATAGATAGATTAGAGGTTATGCTGTACATAAAAGTGAAAAAGTGAGTGAGACATTTCAAAAAGTAATAGTTTGGTAAAAGTCCAAAGCTCTTCTACAGACATATCATCAGTAAGAAGGTTGCCAGATGTGGTGAGGTCAGTTGGGAACCAAAATCAAGATATCCTGGGAGAAACACATTACATTAATAAGATAAACACTGCCCAACATTTTTGTTTCCTTCTCTTTATCAGTTTTGACCTTTCTCTCATTTTTGCTGTCAGGTTATAGCACATCTGCTCCAGACATACCTTTTGCTTTTTTATCTTGCCCATCACCATTCCCTCTGGCCTAGGAACATCAGCTCTACTGTCATTACATCTCTTCTGTATCACAGAACTCCCTTTATCCTTGTCTCACCCACCCTTTGCTTAAATCCTGTTAGATGTCTAGCATTTCCCAGTTTTTATGATAGATCATCAACCTGAAATGTTGACCATTTCTCTCTCCCCACACACTTCCCGAGCTAAGTATCTTCAATATTTACTACTTTATCCTAAATGAGTACTCAATTGTGCGAGAATTTTCAAGCAAAGAGTTTTATCTCCACCCACCTCTACAATAGCATGGAGGGCACTGTATGAGATAACCAGTACAGAAAGATTAAAAAGAGAATAAGTCATGCAGCAGAATGCACCTTGCGTCGCTCACGGAAGGAAAGGTAAAAGAAATTAATGTGCGACCCTAATTTTCCGATCCTTCTGAGATTCAGCTTCCTTTTTATGGTACTAAATGGCTAGAGGAGTGCAAACGTGGTATGCTTGCTCAGAGAAACCTGGTAATTATATGCCAATCAATTTAATATCTGTGGAGGGCAAGTTTCTAGAAACGATAATAAGAATCAAGAGCCAAGTGGACATGCATGGACTAACAAGGCAGCCAGCACGAGGGCACAGCGTGCTTGACTAACTCATTGTGTCCTTCAATGTGGTAACAAAGTGGATACGTACATGGAATTTCACGGTTGTTTGATAAAGTCCTACATAATAGTCTTGTTAGCAAAACTGTGATAAGAGGAGTTGTTGCCAATTTTGTACTCAATGATGAGTGATTCAACACAGGGATCAGTTGTCAGACTGGATCTATGGATACAGAGAAATAATGCTGGTTTTCAGTGTAAATTGATCATTTCAACCAAGGGATGAATGGGGGAATTCTTAAAGTTGTTCTGGTCTCAAAAACTGCAACTATAGCAAACAATGAAAAATATTCCAAGAAACTTCAAAAGGACAAAGCCAGGCTTTGTGGAGTGAGTAGAAATATGGTAGAAGAACGCTAAGGGAAAATGTGAAGTCATACAATTTGGCAGAAAGTAGAGAAAACTATACAAACAATGTTATGTTGGCACCACCATTAAAATAGAGAGACACCTGAGGATATTTGTGCACAAATCTTTGAAACAAGATTTAACAGGTGTTTAATATCAAGTGTTTAGATAAATAGAAACAGTTTCTAATGACTGAAGGGTCAGTTAGCAAAGGGCAGAGATTTAAGATCAGAAGAATTGCTTGTAATGAGGCAACATAGTGGACAACATTTTCTACTTTTCAATTGAAGCGTCTTGTAGAGTGAGATTTGGCTCATCAGATTTATCAGTCAGAGCAACTTTTCTCGTGCAGTATTCCACACTTCATTAATTATGCACATGGGTTCTCGGGGCAACTTTCTCACAGTATCTCATAGTAAGATAGGTGAAACAACTCACCACTGCTATGACCTGCCATCTTTCAGGCCTCTGGTACCACATTTAAAGCCCAAGTGCACTGGGCTCCCTCCTGACTCATCAAACAAAGAACAATCCCTCAGACTGTGATGCTCAAGTGTCTACAGTCTGGATATTGCGCCAGGAAATTAAAGCTCACTCCCGGTTTCATGGACCAGGACAGCAGAGAGGAAATTTCTTATCCGGGTGACAGCCACAGAAGGCAACATCAGTAGACCAAGCCAGCTGAGACAGAGATTCCAGACCGAGTCAGTGCTAAGCCCTCAGGTAAAGCAAGACACCTAGCAGTGCAGGAAACTGGTGAACGATCATCTGCGCTCAAGAAGCGTAAGTGGTACCATCATCTTTCTGCAATCTCACACTCACAGGGTCACCACTATCACTGCAAATACATCTCACCAAAGATTCATGGGCTACAACTCTCACCTTTGCATGCATTATGTCCACTCTTGCACTTACCCATCTTAAATTCCCAAACTACTAACCCTTTCTTCCTCAGTTCTTCCTATTCACTCAATGGGGACATCTCACTACCTCTCTTGCCCATGCACTACGAACTACTCTTGCATGCACTTCCATTGTACACAATACATTTATGTGACTCAATGAAAGTAAAACTGGTCCAAGGTTGGCGTTGACGTACATGCAAGTGCACAAGTTGTATGTGGTACCGCATACCCAAGAGGGGTCTGAAATCAAAGTTGTAAACTGGGGCAAGGCTGATTTTAATAAGATTGGAAATGATTCAATGAAAATGGATTGGGAGCAGATATTTTTAGGCAAGCGTGTTGGAGCAGTAGGATGCAATTAAAAGAAAATAGAATACCAGGCTAACATGCTCCAATAAAGTTACAGGATTTGTTAGTCCAATAAATCCTTTGAACCCTGGATATCAAGTAACATACATGATTGGATAAAACGAAAAGGGAGGCTTATGGCAGATACTAAGGGTCCAAAACAGAAGCTCTAGAGAGCAGACAATTAGCAACAGGAAGCTTCAAGCGCATGGGATCCAGCAGCATTTGGCCCATTGGATCCAGCAGCATTTGGCCCATTGGATCCAGCGTCGTCTGACTGACAGACGGTGAGTTGTGTTTGTGTGACTGGAAGCTTGTATCCAATGGGAGTCGCAGGGACCAGTAACGGGGACCTTGCTATTTATGGCATTTACAAACCATTTAGACTTGAACATAGAAGAGTTGATCACTAAGTTCACAGATGATACAAGAATTGGTGGAGTGGTAAAGTGAGGATTGCCGTGGATAATGCGAGGATATAGACAAGCCAATCAGATTGACTGAATGCCAATGGATAAATGCGAGGTGACGCATTTAGGGAGAACAAGCAAGGCTAGAGAATAAATGAATAATAGCAGGACCACAAACAGCACCAAGAATCAGAGGGCTCTTGGTGTGCATGTCCACCAGTCCCCTCAGGTAAGTAGGGCAGGCAAGTGGTTGAGAAGGCAAATGGGATGCTTGCCTTTATTGGCCAAGTTGGTTACACAAACTGTATAAAATGTTGGTTAGGCCACAGCTACAGGATTGTGTGCAATTCTGGAATCCTCATTATAGGGGGATGCGGTTACACTACGGAGGGGGAAAGAGATTTACCAGGATGTTATCTGAGCTGGAGAGTTTTAGTTAGGAAGTGAGATTTCTTAGACTGCAGAGATAGTAGAAACTGCAGATGCTGGAGAATCTGAGGTAACAAGGTATAGAGCTGGATGAACACAGCAGGCCCAGCAGCAGAGGAGCAGGAAAGCTGACGTTTTGGGCCTAGGAGGGGGGGGGTCTAGTCCCAAAAATTCACCTTTCCTGTTCCTCTGATGCTGCTTGGCCTGCTGTGTTCATCCAGCTCTACACCTTGTTTTCTTAGACTGCAGTTGTTTTCCTTGGACTAGAGGAAATAATATTCTCTGTTTCAAGGCCCTTCATGAATTTCTGTAGTGTATCACGTAGATGGTACACACTACCGCTAGCACTGATCATTGGTGGTGGAGGCAGTGTATGTTTGTGAACGTGGTGCCAATCAAGTGCGCTTAGTCCTGGATGGTGTCAAGTTTCCCATGTGTTGCTGGAACTACATCCATATTGCAAGTGGGGAGCATTCCATCATACTCCTGTCTTGTGCTCTGTAAAAGGAAGAGGGTGCCTGGGGAGTCAGGAGGCAAGTTACACACTGCAGAATTTCTAACTTCTGACCTGGTCTTTTAACCATAGTTAAATGGCTAGTCCAGTTCAGGGTCTGGTCAATGGTAATCCCCAAAGTATTGATGATCTGGAATTCAGTAATGGTGACGCTGTTGAATGTCACAGGACAATGGTCAGATCTCTCAATGGATTAAAAAGAAACAAGAACTGTAGACGCTGGAATTCTGAAACAAAAACTGAAATTATTGGAAAATCCCAGGTGTAGCAGCATCTGTGGAAAGGAATAAGAGTTAATGTTTCGGGTCGGGTGACCCTTCTTCGGTTCTGATACTGCCACAACTGCTGAGATTTTCCAGCAATTTGTTTTTGTGTCTCTTATTGGACATGGTCATCACCTGGCACTTGTGGTGCACAAATGTTATTTGCCACTTTCAGCCCAAGGCCATGGACAATATCCAGATACTCTTGCATGGTGCTCAACGCTGCACAATCAGCAGCGAACATCTCAACTTCTGATCTTATCGTGGAAGGAATGTCACTGAAGGAGCAGAGGAAGATGGTTGGGCCTAAGACACTACCCTGAGAAACTCATGGCTGCACTGCCATTGAGATGACTGAACTTTAACAACCCCAACTATCTTCCATGCCAGTTATGACTCCAACCAATAGTGCGTTTTCTCCCCATTTCCCATTGGCTTTAGCTTTGAGGGTGCCCATGCCACATCTTGATATCAACGACAGACACACTCACCACACCTCAGCAGTTTAACTCTCATCGATGTTTAAATCAATACTATGTTGAGGTCAAGAGTCAACTAGGCCTGGCAGAACTCAACCTGGGATTAGTGGGCAGCATAGGAACAAGCAAGTGCTGCTTGACAGAATTGATAATACTTTCCATCACTTTACGCATGATCGAGAGCACACCCTTGGGGCAATACATTGGTCATGTTGGATTGTCCTGGGGTGTGCGCGTACAGGACATGTCTGGACAATTTTCTCCATTGTTGGGCAGATGCCAACATTATAACTGTACTGGAACAGCTTGGTTATAGTAGCAAGATCAAGAGCATGTCTTCAGTACTATTGCCAGAATTTTGTCAAGGCCCAGAGTCTGCAGCATCTCGTGCCTCCACCTGTTTCTCAACACCACGTCAGGTGAATCATGCAGACAGAGAACAAGTGTTTTTCTGCAGCAGAGAGAGATGTACAGCAGCTTCAAAACCCCAACAACTATTGAAAGACAAATTAAAACTCTGGTTCTGTGGGAACCTGACGCCACCCATTCATGCTGCTTCTACTGCTCCAACTTTAAGAAAAATATACGAGGTTTCAAGCTGTTTACTTTATTGGCTTGGAACAGACTGCTCTGTCTCAACCTCTACTCATTCAAAGGGCAAAATACACCTCAAAGTCATCATATCATCACAACAGTATGCTTGCTGAATAAATAAGTTAAAACTAAATGCCTCTGACATGACAGATGGGAAAACTAACCTGGAAAGAGGGAGCACTAATGCATCAGCAAATATATTAACATACAACTAAAATAAATATGCAGTGTTCAAAAAGGATTGTAATTTTGTGAATAATGTGGCAGAAAGTCTGACAGTTCTGAGACCAAATGAAGCTGTAACCTTAAGATCTGGTTGAGCTTTTTTGCACATTCCAACTATTTAACTTTTATTCACGCAACACTTTAATATTAAAATTTGGTCTCAATGTGCACTGAAAAACAAAAAGCACATTCTTGTGACAGTCAACGCTGACCTTGTCACTCAGCTGGTCAACCTACTAAAGGCATATAGAGAAATTAAGGCAATCCTAAATTTTTTAGTTAGCAAAAGAAAATTTCCCAATCATAACATACGCAAATTTACTGATGTCAACGTGTTAGTAGCGTAGTTTGACACAGGAGCAGAAATAGGCCATTCAGCCCTGTGGCTTTGCTCTGCAACTCATGAATATCTCACTGGTCTGTTTGTGATCTCAATTTCACTTTCCTGTCTGCACCCCATAAAACCTTTGTGTTCCTTGCCTACCAAAAATCTAATTAATTCAGCTAACGTACTCAATGATCCAGCCTCTACTGAATTTAATAGACTAGTGAGCATCTGGGAGAAAAAAGTCCTCATCACCATTTGAAAAACCTTTAAGAAAAGAATGCACAAGAACACAGCAATTTCCTTCACACGCTTATATTAACTAAACCTGTACAACCTAATTTATTTTGCAGTAAACTTAATACAGACACCTATGAAAACAAGACTGTCTTGTAAGCGAAAAAAACTGAAGCAAAAACGTTAGGTGAAGCATATGCTATGTACAGACACAATATTTAAGATTTCAATATTATGATTGGAGGGCCAAAGTAAATTATAGGTCAAAGACTTACAAAATTGAAAGAATACTACAGTGCAAGAACACTGCTCTGAAGGAATCCTCTCCAAGACTAACATTTGTTTTATTATATTTTTTGAAACATAACAAAGTTAGAAATCATTTATAGATTAAATCTCATGCTTTTAGAGTCCAATGTATCAAGTTTTTCAAAATTCATGTCATTCAGTAAAAGGAAGCGAACAAATTTTCCCTCTGAATTTTTTTGACTACCTTTGACCATACCAGATAACAGTGAAGAAAGTACAGTGGGATTTAGAAGGTGCCTTACTTGTGGCTTATTCTATTAGTTTACTTGTGCACATTACTCAATCATGGAAGCAGAGAAAGATCATTCCAGTGGCAAAGTGGAAGAGTCACAATGGACAGAAACAAGGATGTAGGATCAGGTCATAAATTCCAACTTGTGCAGGAGAAAGAAACCCTTGAAATTATACTTGGAAGTAATCCCATTACTTTGATGGAGCCAACTAACTTATCGCTTTAAAATCTTTTCTAAAATAATAGCGAGCTTATTCAAATAAATACATAGAGTTTACAATAACAGGGCAGGTTAAGTGCAAGATGTCTCACTCCAGCTGTTCCTTTTGTTAAAATCAGAAAGTCACTACATTGATCCTGAAAGACACAAAACGTAAGAATTTGATCTTCTTTATTTTTAATATGCTGATTGTTTTGGTCTTCTACAAACATCTTAATACAAACAAAAGGCCTTTCTAACCATTGTTCAGACTTTGTTTCACCATAAAGGTGATGGAAGCGGGGGGGGAAGCACAACATGGTTAAGAGCTTTTGAGAAATCACATGTTCCTCCTAATGTTCAAGCAAATATCACATTTTTTCCAGCAATATATGGGGAAATGAGAAAAACATCCACCCTTGGTCCATTCCCTCAAGCACTTCATTTATTTTGGAAAGGTACAAAAAAAAATGAATCAACAGCTATAACGCTGACCAGTAACAGTCTCAACTCAAGCAGAAAATGTAGCATGTTGTTAAATATCATCAGCTAATTAGCAGAAAATATGTAACATTCCCATAAATGCACCCACTAGCACTATTCAATCACTCAGTCCTCTTCAGAAAAATAAAATTTAATATTACATAATAAAAACAAGAAACATCATGGAGCACAATACTCAAGATTATCAGGAATCTTTCCAGAGTAAAAAAAATTTTACTATTCGACAGTCCTAGAGTCCATCTAATTAATAAACATGGGGAAGAAATATCATTTAAATCCACGCTACAACAAAAAAAGCTGCACATATGCAATTTCCAGTTATTTAAATGCCATGGTATTTACCTCAAATTCCTACAAGGCAGCAAGTGTTTTGCTACATGTTGAAAATTACACATTTGTTGTATTACTAGCCAATATCTGAAAAATAATTGATTTAAAAGCAAAAATATATTTTCTGCACGGTTTCAGTGAATTTTACCAAGGTTATAGCTCATGGGGAAACAGCAGTACATATTCAGTTTACATACCAAAATTCTTGTATTTCACTAAAAGCCACATAATTATAACAATTCTGTTTGATAACAATGCAATATAGATAAAAAGGATGCAGACAATATCCAAAGCCTTCATCAGTTCTGTATCCTGAATGCAGCACATTCAGGCGATCTATCCCTTCTGACCCAGAGTCTAATCACCGTTCTTTTAGTTTCGGTGTTGCCGAGATATGCATATCTTCAAACGCGTTCCCTCACCTCCACACCACTACCCTCCAAGGAAAAATCCAGTTTTCAGGGATCTGCATCAGTATCTGGCACAAAAAGTAACCTTCTTCCTGTTATAACTCTTCAAAATGGCAGTAAATTACCAGCTTTCTAATCAGTAGCCGTACATATTGATCATCGTCGCAGCACTTAATGTCCTACATGACAATAAATTTTTTCAAGCGTCACATTTCCCCGTGAAAAGCATTGCTCCTGGTTTAATAAAGTCTTAAGATGCATAAAACAGCTGAGCCAACATCAAATACCACGCACTATCCAACACCCTCTACAGCCCTCCCACCTGCCCCCTTGCACGATGTATACTGAATAGTTGAAAAATCCTTTTATAAATCTTTTTTAAAAATTACAACCAAGATTTCCCCACTATGCTCAGCAACCGTCGCCCAGCTGCTTTTCCCGAAAGAGGCTGCTTGCTGATATGATGTGTACATACTAAAGGTCCTATGACAACATCACTTTAAACTGAAGGCTCTGTCACTGCTAGTTAATTTTCATTGGAGGACTGCTTGTAGCATGACTACTTTCTCAGGCACTTGATCCACAAAACTGACATTCTAGCCACCCGAGAACATTCATTCTCTCTAATTCTGAGAGTGTGTATGGACATGTACAAATGTTTTGTACAATAAATGTAAAGAAGGTTTACAAATCTCTATGCCACAACTTACTCAACTGCATAAATTAACAGCTAAAGTGACACACTTCAACACTCTGCATTGCCAACAGTAAATTGATCAAATAGTCACATTCCCTTCTCTTTATTTTGTCTCTCCTAATACTGAACTATCTGAGCTCCAACCAATGACTGTCCATTGTAGTTTGTTCTTAACGCTTGAAGAACAACGAATGTATTACATGGAACATTAAAGATATACTGCATTAATGTCGACAGTCCAGGACCAAAGTATATCCCCAATCACTTATAAGAGATAACGAGGTGTGGACCTGGATGAACACAGCAAGCCAAGCAGCATCATAGGAGCAGGAAAGCTTGACGTTTCGGGCCTAGACCCTTCATCAGAAAACCCCAATCACTTATGCAGTTTTGACATTAGGAGGGGAAAACCATAACTTATCACAATTTAATTGCAACTGTGTTGGGTGTAACATGGAAACATAAATAACAATAGTAAGTGATGCATAATCTATAATCATACATGGTGATAGGAAATGACCTTTGAGAAACCAGCAGCTGGCCTTGGGAATGGATTCTAAGCAGTGGTGACATTTATCACTGCGCCATCCAGTGGCAATGCCTGATAACTTTTAAATGTACCACCAGGGGCTCAATAAGTTACCTCATTCAGGTAGAGTGTGGCACATTCTGGGTGCCTGACATGTAACTTATGCCAGGGCTACCGTTGTCATGCCAATCAAATACAAGCAATCCAGGAGCAGGACTGCATTTCAAAGAAATTCTTCTGGTTTAGCCTCAGCATTCACACTTCTCAAGTTGAGCTTCCTTCAAAATATTCTTTAATCCAAATCATTCAGATTTTGGGGCTCTCCAACAATCACATCAGTGGAATGCACAGATGAGAGAAAATTAGATTCTGTAAACGTTAGGGTTTCAGAGAATAAGTCACAGGAACCATTGCCATTTAGGCAGTGCCCAATGTTGGATACAAATGCCAGGACAACCAGGAATTCTGTCTGAAATGTCAATCGATGCTATAGTCTTGATCAACTTGGAATAACAGCAAAAATGCTAGAAATATTCAGTTGACTGAGCAGTAGAGAGCGAGAGAGAGAGCATGAGAGAATGAGTGTGCGTGAAACACCAAGTGTTAATGCTTCAGTCAAAGGCCTTTCATTGCAACCCTGCTATTGGACTTAAAGCTTTTCCTGCAAGTTTGATTTTCACTCTAGTGCTTCGTTTTTTAAGCGAATCATGTTTCCAGTCAGGAATGTAAAGGTTTCTAATGGGGTTATACATTGTGCATCAGGGATAGACCACATGGACAATGCTGCAGGAGGTTCCTCCAAATTATTGAAGCGACAACTTGTTTGTCGTCCCTTTTAAAAGGTGATTCAATCCAAGCGACCACACCATATTTTATATGGCCTGGAAATCTTAATCTGTTTCCCTGCACTATATAAAAGACATCAAAAAACCCTCCACAGGAACAGTCTCAAACATGTTTTGACATGTTTTAAGCTATATAATTAGGACTTGACCAAAAGATACTCGAAATGGTAGGTTACAAGAGACATGTTTAAGCAACAGCATTGCAGAGGTGGAGTGGTTGAGAAGAAATTGCAGCCTTACAGCAATGAAACGTGGTATCACTGGGGCAAAAGGTTAAAGGTGAGAACTGAAGAAGCGCAAAGATCTTGGACAGTTGTACAACTGGAGGAGACTGCAAAAATTGCTAGGGGACAAGGTCATTAAGGGACTTGAAAATTATAAAGATTTTAAAATCAAGGCATTAAAATTAAAGGCAGCAGACAGTATAGTGGCAATGTCATTGGATTGGGGTCATGGCTTCAAATTTCACCATAATAAACTCAATTAATAATTCTGGAATTGAAATTTAGTCTATATAATGGTGACCATGAAGCTTTCATCAATTTTCATACAAGATCTTCTTCAGTAAAGTCCTTAGGGAAAGAAATCTGCTATCCCCATCTGGTATGGGCTGCGCGTGAACTCGTGAACCACAGCAACGGACCCTCAACTGCCCTCTGAAACAACACAGCAAGCCACTTAGTCAATGGACAATTAGGAACAAGCAAGATATGCTCGCTTTGACTGCAACATTCATCATGTGAAAAAATAAACAGTTCTTTTTTTAAAACGCCAACATTAGGCACCACCACTGGAATACGAGAAGAGGAGGAATTGATGAGTTAATATATGGGCAAAATGTGAAGCAAAGCTTCATATGGTTCAAGGGATACTTGCCAAGATTGCACTGAATTCCACACAAGTTCATATGAATAAAGCATAGAGATGCAGAAAACTAGGAATACAAAATTCTCCATCATGTACTTCTACATAATTACATTATATTGTAAGGTTTGTTGCAGAACTTTCACAGACCACAACACAATAACAGGATCTAAAATAATTCTCCCTCCTGCTCCTGCCACACATATCTGATGTAAGAACCAATACTGCAAATGGAGTTAGTTACAAAATTAAAATCAGATTTCAAGTGATCAATTATAGATCTATTTTATCAGATTGGCTATCTGACTATATCACTAGCACAATGGTGACATTTTGCAGCCAAAGAAAACTACAATAGTCAAATCAGTGACTTTTTTAACCAAACATCATCTTACCCTGCCTACACTTCTAGCAGGTAGGGAAAGCCACAAATGTAGACAACTGGCTGTGATACAAGTACATAGAACTTGGCCAACATACTCTGCTGTACTGCTACTTCTGGAGCTCAAATAGGGACATATTCCCAATATTCAACTGGATTTCTTCAGACAGAACTTTTTTTTAAAAAAGCAACTCAAACAGCAAATTTTTAATCACAGCAAGTTCATCTCCAGTGTCAGAAACACTGCCAAATGCATAGTAAACTTACTGCACTTCTCCTTGAAAGATGCACTATTGTGGAACCTGTGCCAATCTACACAAGGAGAAAGTATGCCAGCAGCATTCTGAATTACAACCGAGTGGGATTAATCAATATTAGTTTGTGCTCACGTCTGTTAAATCATAAAATTAAACTTTACATTTTTACTGTGAACACAACATGAATGACAGTATAGATTTGAAATTAATTCACTGCCAACAAAAGCTCATTGATCTGTTAAAAAGTAAAATCACTTAAATATTGCATTTAAACAGAATTTTTATAACTGCATTTGTTTTCTAATTATGGCATCTGTTGTTATGAACCAACCATATATCAAAGTTAGTTGACTGGATGCGTCAACAGCAATCGAGCTATTAGCATAACACTAAAAATGACTTATAACGAACTTAAATACCCTGTCTGTTTTTCCATAATAAGAAGGCAGAAATCAGATTAGAGTTCTTCATATTTGATGAGTTTTGAGGTGGTAAGTTTGATTTCCATTGGTCTTTCAATTGTTAACTAAAGACCATAAATCTAAATCAGTGAAAAATGTGTGTATACATAAAAGGCTGTCATACAAGATAATCGGTCAGATTATGGATGCTTCACCTGTAACAGTTGGTACAGTAGCATCGTACTTACTACTAGATAGCAATAGAGGCTCAGACCAATAAACCAGCAACAAGTTCAAATTCCTCTACTGCTTCTGGAAAATTTAAACTTATTTAAATGAATCGGGAATCAAAAGATAATATTAGTAATAGTGACCATAAAACTACCAGAATATTCAAAAACTTTATATTGTATCCAAATTGGGGAATAAACCTGCTGCCCTTATTTGGTCTGGTCTATACATGTAGTTTCAGAACCTACAGCAACGTGGTTGCTTTTCCCCCTTTTGCAAGAAAAAGAAAAAACGACACTGACAAAATCAGCAAATCGTCCTGTTGTCGGCAAAGTTATCTTCCAATGCTGTAAAACTCTATGCTTCTATATCAAAGGCCGTCCAAGTAAATGCAATCATGACCTCAACAGGATACCACACACCTAACAATTGATCCAGGAGCTGAACCAGACTGCTCGATTCCAATTCCTAAAACTAGTGAAGCTTGACTAAGAGACAAGGAAAAACATTGAATGCAATAGGGTGGCATTTTGACATATGGTTGAAAATAAAAAATCCAGAAGTCAAAACTGATATTTGAATTAAAAAGACCATATGGAGACACAACATCGGAAACTGTTCAAGTATGTACTGGATTGCAAAATAGTATTGCAGAATAAAAACTGACAGTTTTTATGAATATTTTAAATAAAAAAATTAGCAAGCTGCTACATCTTTGTAATCAGGCATTTACAATAACCAACTTAAATTTTATACAAGACAGATCTATTCTTTCTTAATACTGTAGATATAATATTGACAGATTAGAAATAAGAAAATCCCTTGGAAAACCTACTAGATTTGACTATATATAATCCTCCAGACTTAATCTAGCATTAATTGCATGAACACTTTGTTCACTTGATCAGATATGAATAATTAAGCTAGTCATAATCAAAGTCACAACTTAATATCAAAATGCCCGATTAAAAGGGTCAGGTAACCAACTGCTGAGGTAAGCAACATAGCAATCCGACTGAGATTCCATTTTAGCACTGAAAATAATATTTGTTGGCTGTTTTCAAAAAAATTATCAGGGCTGTATTTGCAATGTCAATAAAATTCTGCTCTTTTAATCTAGTTACATTGGCTGTTCTGATTTAATCTTCTAAAAACAAGCCACCTTTGTGAGCCACAAGTTAAACATATTTTCAACAATTCTGTTTTCTTAAAGTCACTAATTTTTTGTTTAATGTTAATTATCATAAGCAACACATGAAAGCACTACAATTTCTAGTTTGTGCCAAATACCCCTCTCACACTCGATATGAAAAATCACTCCTGCAAATGTTCTACCTACGTACAACCCTGTACAACTAATATTTGGTAATGCAGCATGGCCCCCGACACTCATCCTTATTACTGTAAACTACACCACTGGAATGACAAGTGCAGGCTCACTGTCATGGAACAACATCCATATCGATGAGAATCCAGTAGTCTTATTGTAAATAACAATAAAACACCAGTAACTTGCAACTTAAATATAAACTCACTTGATCTGAATAATGAGAAATAAATTTCATTTAATCTGTTAAGACAGACTTGTTTTAGACATCTTTCACAACCTCAGGATGCCAAGCCCAGCCGAGGCAGGCTCTCTTTAAAAAAATGTAATCACATTGAAATGTAGGAAATGCAGTAACCAATTTACACAATTGCAATAAAGAGGACATATCCTGTTTTAATTGTGTTATTTGAGGAATGAGTATTAGCCAGGACATTGAAGTAAACCTCTCTACTCTTATGCAACTTAGGATCTTTTACATCTGCCCAACAGACAAAATGTGACCTGGATTCAAGGTTTCATCCAAAAGATAACATCTCCAACAATGCAACATTTCCTCAATAAAAACAAAAAGAACTGCAGATGCTGTAAATCAGGAACAAAAACAAGTTGCTGGAAAAGCTCAGCAGGTCTGGCAGTATCTGTGAAGAGAAAATCAGTTAACATTTCAGGTCCGGTGACCCTTCCTAGATCTTGTGCTGAATTTCTGAATTTGAACCCTTAGCCTTCTGAATCAATGGTTAGTGAGCTATAAACTGTGCCAGAACTGACATGTTCATGAGAGAAAGAGCAAGACCAAGTGGATGCATACTACATTGATAGAAATGATAGATCAATCTGAGCTATGAATTAAGTTTATTACAAAACATTTAGAAATTAGAAGCCAGTAGCAGTAAAAGAGAATGATATTGTTGGATTGAAAAACAAACCTAACAGGTTCACCCATGTCATTTGTCAGAGGAAACTTGCTGTCCTTATTCACTCTAATTCACTCCTCTACCCTGGGAAAAATACCTTTCACCCTATCAATATCCCTCATGATTTTATAAACCTCTAAAGGTCACCCCACAGCCTTCGACACTCCAGGAAAAATAGGCTCGGCTTACTCAGCCTTTCCCTACAGTTCAAACTCTCCAATCCCAGCAGCATCTTTGAGAATCTTTTCTGAACCCTTTTAAGTTTAAAACATCTTTCCTATAGTAGGGAGACCAGAACTGAATGCTTGCGATACACGTCTGCTATAATGTTAGATATGGTGTACAATGCTACAGTTGCGTAGAGTCTCAATGGAGACCACCTTAATGGCTTTCCATAAAAGGATATAGATGTACTAACTTCAACCACTTTCAATGTAGATAATAATTGCATAAGATGGGCAAAGAGGCGAGTTTAAATGGGAACAGCTGCACTTTAACATTTGTTGCTCTCTCGATATCCTTCCCTCTGCATTATAGCGCATTTTGTACTTGTGAAAAGCAGCAATATCTTGTGGATTTGGCAACTAACCTGTCTTGCTATGAAAAGTCCCAGAAAAGCAAGGTAAGCTTAGTGCCATTATAGCCAGGATTACTTAATGTCTAGCAGTATTGTGAATGCCTTCAGACAGAATATACTTTATTTTTCACTGCATTTAGCAAATAATATCTTATCTCAGATCATTAATTGGAGCTACACAATAATGTCCAGCAAAAACAATGTAGAATTTCTGTCCAGTGACAAGAAGGAGACAGACTGTCAAAAAGTCAAAGTCATACAGCATAGAAAGAGACCCTTCTGTAAAACTAGACCATGCCAACCACATTCCCAAATTAAACTAGTCCCACCTCCCTGCGTTTGGCCCATATCCCTCCAAACCTTACCTATTCATGCATTCATCCAAATGTCTTTTAAATGCTGTAACTGTACCTGCATCACAACTTCATTTTGCACAGGAACCACAAAAAAAAAAATTGTCCCTCATATCCCCTTGAAAAGTTTCTCCTCTGACCTTAAAACTATCAAGTCAAAAAATTCTCTCTAGACCTTGCGGAAGCACTTAAGGAACTCACTAAGACTATGCAAAGCTATTAAAAGAACAAATGAGTTTGGAAATAGCAATGTGAGCTGGTGAGTGGGCATGAGAGATACATTGGTGCCAATGCACAGGGTTTTCCACTTGCTATATATGATCCATCATGTCACTTAGACCAAGTGCTTAAAAAAAAGTTTAAAACAAGAGTCAGGTCTTCCAAGAACCAGCACCGACAGAGTCTATGCACCATGTTCAATGTCAGCAATATTCCACCAACACAATTATAAATACAAAAGCAGCAAGTTGGGGGGGTGGGGGAGAGAGAGAAGCTGACCAACTGTGTCAAGAACGTACTCGATGCCTGACTGGAAATAAGAATGCATATAGCAATAGAATGAATTACATGCCACACAGTAAGAGCTAAAGATAGCCTGGCCTCTTTTCTAAATGGAAAAAATTGCCAAAAAGCAGGCTCAGAAACCAGCGTGCGTCATTTCCATGAGGGGAACATGCATATTATAGAGCCCAACGTTTAAGAAAACATCAAGTGCTGAATCATAACCTGAATAATTCAGAAAATTATAACGTAAATTTCTCAAAATTGATTCTTATATTACCCATGAGACTAGCCACTGCCTGAAATTTTAAAAATCTCAGATCAGATGATTAGCATCTGGATCACAGAAAGCCTCAAATGTTTTTGGAATGCATTAGATCACTGTCTTTGCACGTATTGGATTAGATATTTTAAATGCCTTTACTCTTTTAGTGCCTAGCATTGGCTGATTTTTTTTACTTCATCCATTAAGTTTCACTTATCTCCAGTGTCTTTCGTGGATTCAACCAATTACCTTCTCTTCATGACAAAAGTCTGGATTCCTAGCATGAAACTGCCAGCTATTAGTCTCATGAATGCTCTACATTTATATTTTTGCTTAGTACCTTTCAAGGGTTCACTTCCACTTCTGGTTTGATAAAAGGACTATGCAAAATTAAAACATTGGTCTTTTCAGAGATTGGACCTGTAGTGCAATTCTAATATGTTGATTTTTAGATTTTTTTCAAATGGTAGACAGGTTTTCAAGACAGCTCACATTAAAATGTAAAAATTTGTGGGGATCAGATGTTAGTAATATTGGGAGTGCTCTATTTTATGACTACACAAATAAAGACATTTTTCTCTTAACAGTGCAAGACTATAAAATGCACCATAGTTTATCAAGGATGCTTAACAAAATGAAAGGCCAAATTAATGCATGATCAGTTCACATGATAGCACATTATTACACAATTATTCAAAATTTTCTGAACTGAATTCTCACCCTGAAACAAATTGAAAGGTCAATATGGTACTTGCATGATAAACAACTCGATCATCTATTACCTTAAACGTTCCTGATGTTTTATCCACAGTCAAAAATTGTACTTCGATTTTAGTGAAATGTAATAATTTTTACAAAATGTAAATAAATGGCAAATATTTATGTACCTAAATATATTATGTCAACTTAGACCGGCACTTTATCATGGCAAATGACTCAGATGTTTTTCCAAAACATGAAGTGCATAAAACATAGAAGCAGAAGTCGGACATTCACACTGAGAAACTCTTCATCATGTTGTCAGGCACTTTCACAAGGCTAAATGGGAGAGAGACTTCAAACAGATCTAGCACTCAAGGCTGGGCATCCATTAGGTGCTGTGGGACAGCAACAGCAGAATTGTATTCCAGCACAATCTGCAAGGCCTGACATATCCCCCATCCAACCATTCCCATGAAACCAGGGGTCAATCTTGGCTCAAAGCAGTGTGCAGGAAAGAATATCAGGAGCAGCACCAGACAAATTAGCATCAAACAGGGCTACGTGCACGCCAAACAGCATTAGCAGTAAGTGACAGACAGCACTAAGTGATACCACAACCAACAAATCAGATCTATGCTCTGAAGACCAAGCACATCCAGCTGAGAATGGTACTAGACAATTAGACAACTCTCTGGAGGAGGGGGTTCCACAAATGTCCCCAATGGCGGAAGAGCCCAACACATTAGCGCAAAAAGATAAGGTTGATGCATTCGCATCAGTCTTCAGCCCCCAAGTGCCAAGTTGATGATCCATCTTGGCCTTTTCTACTTGTTCCCAGCATCACAGAGAGCAGTGTTCGGACAACTCTATTCACTCTACATGATATCAAGAAATGGTTGGAGACACTGGACAGTGCCAAGGCTATGGGCCCTGGCAATATTCCAGCACAGTAATGAAGACTTGTATTCCAGAACTTGCTGCACCCCATTTAATTTAAATGAAAACTAACACTTTCAATAAGAAATGCCAGTTTTCGAAAATGTGTGTGTGCTTGGACTACAAGTATCAGAAACAGGGCCAGTATATGTTACTAATCAGTTATTGCTCCCAAGCAGATGGTAGTGATCCATCTTCTTGAACCGTAGCAGTTAGGTGAAAGGAAAAAAAAAAAAATCTTTT
This sequence comes from Ginglymostoma cirratum, assembly GCA_024137785.1. Lineage (NCBI taxonomy): Eukaryota > Metazoa > Chordata > Chondrichthyes > Orectolobiformes > Ginglymostomatidae > Ginglymostoma > Ginglymostoma cirratum. The sequence goes on along the minus strand of JAHRHZ010000063.1, from coordinate 50,797,630 downwards.
CTTCGAGATCTTTTGAGATTTTCTCAAGAGCTACTTTTTGATTTTCAGAAGTTCCTTTCTCTCACTAACTCATCTGTTAGGTGATGCAATCACATAAAAACAATACATTTGTGTGTGCTGACATATTGGGCATAAGGACTCTCAAAGTGAGAACTATAATTCTTCAATATCCTCAATAGCCATCACTGCTCCAAACGTAAAACCACAATACCAAAATGGAGTATTAATTTCTAGACATCACAGCATTTAATTTGGCACAAGGCAAAAATTCATACTTTTAATTTGCAAAAAAAAACTGACGCGACAAAAAAGGCCATCATGCTAAACACACCTGCAAAATGGTGAAGTCCCAGCTAATTTGTTTCCATCCATATGCATAAAGCTGGCACACTAACCACAAGTCAAGTACATATCTTTACACAGCATCCCATACAATTTTCCCCATGTAGTAACTCGTGAACGTGTACAGCTCTAAGATAGAGATTTCACACACATTTTCAAGAGATTCATTACCTCAGTTATTTCAACTTTTCATGTCCCCGGTTAGCACAGTACTCTTTGGTGATAGGTTTCACTCTGTTCTCCATCTTGCACTTGTAGTTTAATTTCCATTAGCCTTGAAATTAACCCTTCTTCCCTTTTGCCAGCATAACCCCAACCCCTTTCCAGACCTGCTAATGAACTCAGACAAGCAACAATCCTGTGATTGTTGGAGGAGAGTGTCAGAATCTTTGATTGGAGGAGCAACTGATCACATCATCTCGCTCTCTCTCACTCTCACACACACACACACAGCAAGCAACTCTATTTGATTGTGAATGTGCTCAAAAGAATTTTCCCAGGCATTTTGGGGGTTTCAGTGATATATCTTCTGTCTGAGAGCTCTGGCCTGATACAAACATGTTAAGAAAGTAGGCTCATTCAGCTCAAGCCTGCTCCACCATTCAATAAGATATTGGCTGGTCTGATTGCTTTACATTCCCACCTAACTCCAATCAAACACCCACTTGCTTGTCAAGAATCTACCTCTGCCTTAACAATATTCAAAGATTTTGCTTCCACCATCTTTTGACTAAGAGTTCCAAAGAAATGAGGAAAAAAGTCTCAGCGCTCTTAAGTAGGTGGTTCTCCCAAAAAAGGAAGCATCCCTTCCAAATGCACCCTGTCAAGATCCCTCAGATCTTAGATGTTTCATGAAACCACTTCTTACTCTAACCTCCAGTGGATACAAGCTTAGCTTGTTCAACCTTTCCTCACATGTTAATATAGTGAGAGACTTGGCGGAACTTGCAATTAAAGAAAGGTCCTATTTATCTACTTTATTTATCCTGTTTTTCCATTTTATTTATGGTTATAGATTTATCTGCTGCTCTTGGCCTTCTAGGTATTGGAGGTCATGAGTTTATCCTAGCTTAGTGAGTAGCTACAGCACATCTTGCAGATAATATATATGTAACGCCTAGCTGCTTGAGAGAGTTGTACAAGTTACACTTATCCAAACAAGAAGAATATTCTATCTTACTACTCCCTTGTACATGGAAGAGTTGCTTTGGAGAGTCAGGTGGTGAGTTACTACCACAGAATACCCCAAGCCTGAACATTAGCCAAGTCTTTCCTAAATGCAGGCGCAACTGTTTCAGTACTATGAGGAGTTGGGAAAGGTACTTAACTCTAAGTTTAGTAAACATATCCAGTTCCTCTCTTATTTTGGAAGTCAGGTCCTTGACAATGTACGTAAAGTGGTTGGACTTGCAACACAACCCTTAACTCCTGCAGCATTGTGTTGAGGCGGAGAAGACTGGCCACCAAAAACAACCGTGATCTTCTTTATGCTAGGTAAGACTCCAAGTGGATTATTTCCTCAATTCCCATTAACTTCAAATTTTGTGAGGATTATTTGGTATTATTCACTGCGAAATGCTGCCTTATGGTCAAGCGTAGTCACACTCACCTCCAGAGTCAAACTCTTCCGTCCATCTTTGGGAGAAGACTATAATGAGACCTGAAGCTGAGCAGCCCTAGTGGAACAGAAGCTAAGAAATAGTAAGCAGATTATTGTTGTGCAAGTGTTGTCAAGTACTACAATATTTTATTTTATGGATTAACAGCAGTTTAATAGGACTGTAATTGATCGGATTAGATTTCCCCTCATTTTTAGAGCGCAGGACATGCTTGGACAATATTCCACGTTGCACCACAGTCATCTAACTGACAATGACAAGAATGGTTCTAAAACAAAAGTCTTGAGAAATACAGTCAAGACGCTAAAGAGTACAAGCCTTTGCTTTAGCCAGTTCCTTTAGCATTTGCTTATATCAAGACAAGTGAGTAAAGTTGCCCGAAGACTGACATTTAGTGTGGTGGAACTTCAGTGGAAGTCAAAGGTGGAACATCCATTCAGCATTTGTGGCTGAAGCTGGTTACAAATATAAATTACCTAGACCTTAGCATACACTGCATCATTTCAAAACTGCAGATGCTATCAAACTTGGAAATATTGTGAACCATCAGAATAGCCGGGATTTCAAAAGGACAGAGTCAGGCTGGAGGAATGGGACAGACAAGTGGCAGATGAAATTTCAATGTAGAAGTGTGACATGATTAATTTTGATAGGAAGAATTCCAAGAGATAACACAGAATTAAAATTGTAAAGGGCATGCAGCATGTATAAATTGTTGGAAGAGTGGTTACTAAAAACATACTGTATCTAATGGGATGGATTAGAATGCAAGGGAGTTATGGTAAACTTTGATAAAATTCTGGCTGAACCTCAGTTGGGGTACTGCAGCCAGTTCTAGGCACTGGAAGGATACAAATATGTTATTGGGTTGCAGAAAGGATTCATAATAATGGTTCCAGCTTTAAGAAACTTGAATTAAGTAGACAGGCGAGAGAAGTTGGGATTATTTTCATTGACAAACAGAACAGATGTGATTTAATAGAAATATTCAAAATCATGATGGATATGGATAGAGTCGATAGGGAGATACTGTTCCCACTGGCCTAACAATCTAGAACCAGATCGCACGCATTTAAAGTGAAATGGCAAAATTTGCAATGATGAGGAAAAAGCTTTTCAACGAATCAACTGTTTATAATTTCAAACCACTGCCTGAGACTGCTGTCAACACATGCTCAATTGATGCTTTCATCTGCTCAAGAACTCCAGGAACATCTTCCTCAAATATTAATCTTCAATTTCTGGCCCGACAGGACTACATTCTAGAAGGTAATACACATGCAAATAACTGAAGATGTTTTGTTGAACCATGGACTGAAAATTAAGAAAGTGGATTCTGATTTAAAGGAGAGAAAATAAGACTTGTTTGCAGCTTTGGAAAATAAAGTGAAGCAAACTCGTGTGTGAAGCAAGGTTAGTTCTGGGGTACCAACTCAGTGGCAGCCCCTAAAATTTCAGGGCAATTTTGTCTAGGAAGAGGATGGGGGAGCAGGTTGAGCGACAAGTTTTTATGAACAAACTAACTTGCAACAAGCCAGAGTTTTAAAAAGCTCCATCAACATTTTTGGGGAAAAGAAATTGTCCAAGTAAAATAAAACTGCCAATCATCACTACTTTAATACTTTACTTTAATATCCTATGTCCTAATATCCTTTAATATCCTAATATCCTACAGTACTTTAATATCCTATGCATTCATGAAGCTACTACTGCAGATTTGAAAGTAACATTGCTAAACACACCTTTTTCCAGTTTTTTAAAAAATGTCAGAAAGGCACTTAGTTAATGTTAGAAGTGTAACTTGGCCTTTATTCCGTATATATTCCGATAAAGAAATCAAAATACCTTTGGGAAACATTGTGTTAATTAATGCTAACCTTTAGTCCAAACAGTTTTACTCAATATTTAAGTGTGCTTGAACAAATCATATTACATAAATTCAATTTATAAGCCATATACGAAAACAAAATTATTTCAAATGAATATTGAGCTATTAGATGCAGTTTCATGTACTGCAAACACCTATGGCATCATTTTTATACTATTTAAATCATCCATGGATCAAAGAAATTGCCTATATTTCATGATATCAGTTGGTTTCTTGCTGCATCTGTCATGCATCTAAAGATTCAAGCTTTTTGTACCTTTTTTTACAAATATCAGTTGATACATTTAACATTAAGTATAAAAACAAATAAACTGTGCTTTATATTTTTCCATAGGCTATGGCAGAGCTAGAGCTTTGTGTACTCTTCACTGCTTTCAACTCTTTGCCTCAGGGTTGTTGTCAATCACACAAAGTGAAATCCCCAAGATATCATGTAAGTCACTAGTGGTACAAGATGACGCTACTGTATTTTTTTGCTTTGCTATAACATGATGGCACCATATTTTGTGTTAAAAAAGGGAAACTTGCAGCGCTGACATTTTTCTCTTCCCCACAATCATCCACATCATTTGGCATCTACAGTTTTCTAAGGTAGTTACTCGGCAATAACACTGCAACTAACTTTAGGTGGATTAATTCTTCAACCCATTCAGTGCACAATACTTTTCTCACTTTCAATGAAGTTTATTTGTAAAGAGGTGCAAGAACATTTTACTTAAAAGTGATGACCAGTTCAGTGAAAAATGAACTTATGAAGTTTAAACTCAACAAGAAGGAATAGTATGACAAAAGAAAACAAACATTCAGATTTGGAAGTTGTCAGATAAAAGAAAATTTAACAAGCGATTAAATGTCAAATTCACTACCATTGGAAGTTCTTAAGATAAACAACTTGCATTCTTTCAAAAGAACATCTTGACAAAAATAAATCAACAGAAAATTTGCAATTTGAATCAGTTAAGACATGTGGAATACATGGATTGATTGGGCTGATAGCATTTGTAGCATAGGAACAAGGCAATGTAATCTAGCTTGCTGATTCTCACACATTCCTTAATTTGTATATTCAATTTCTGTCTTGCTGTTTGTTCTGGTTTCGCAAAAAAGGAGGTAAGTAACACACCAGACTCAAAGGTAGAACGCTCAGGCAAGGAGTAAAAGGAAGCTCAGCAATTGGTGCAGCATGAGAGAGGGGTGTGGGGGAAAGGAGGATTCAAATATATCGGGCAGTGGCTAAATCTGAAACTCAAAGTATAGTGTCTCCCACTCATCCTCCTCCTCTAACCAAACAAAAACTGTGTGGAGGGTCAGCAAGGTGAGGTTTTTATTTCTCTATCTCTTTTGGCAATATAGAGCAGAGGGGATAGAAACCAGGGCAGTTCCATGTTCCTCTGGTAGGATGTGGGAGGTAAAAGTCACGTCTATTGCCCCTGTTGACTTCACCTGCGAGAAGTGCATCCAACTCCAGCTCCTCACAGGCCGCATTAGGGAGCTGGAGCTGGATGAACTCCAGATCATTCAGGAAGCTGAGGGGGCGATACAGAGGAGTTATAGGGAGGTAGTCACACCTAAGTTACAGGATAAAGGTAGTAGGGTGACTATCAGGAGAGGGAAAGGAAATAGGCAGACAGTGCAGGGATCTCCGTGGCCATTCCCCTCAATAATAAGTATACTGCTTTTTTTTTGGGGGGGGGTGCAACCTTATGGGTCCAACCTTATGGTGAGTGGGCGGGTAAGTGGAGCTGAGTCTCAAGATGATGAGCCATGATATTATTAAATGGTGGGGCAGGCTTGAGGGGCCAGATGGCATACTCCTGCCCCTAGTTCTTACGTTCTTATGTCCCCACCGATGAAGGCAAGCATGCCATACATCATCTTTACCACCATATCCACTAGTGTTGCCACTTTCAGGGCGCTATGGATTTGCACCCCAGTATCATCAATCCTGTTAAATAGAACCAATGTCTGCTAGCAGTCAATTAATGGAATTCTACGGCATTAACTTCTCTGAGGCTGCTCTCAATAGCACCAGGAGATTGAGGTCAAATCTTGTCGTCTCCCATCCATTTCAGGACAGTTGGCAACCCTAAGACCAAGCCAGTAAAAATGCTTGCAGCTGGAACAATTGTTTTTAAAAAAAGTCACAGCAGAAAGATCCCTGAAAAATACTCATTTTGGGCTCGTGTACCTACAGAAGACCTGAATTCATAATTATTAGGCTCAGGCTCACAACACAGTAGTCATTATTGGGAATCACTCGGATCAAGTATGATTGGCCTCCATAACGCCATCTATTTGTGGGCTGAAGAGGCCATTCCAGGATCCACAGATGCTATTGCAGTGCGGGCATTGATGGTTGGAGGTGGTGGTGGGTGGGCCTTCCTGACGTTCTGTCCCTTCTCGCACAAGAGTCACTTCAGTTCAGCAGAGATCAGTTCCGCGGCATTTGGCTCCCTGCTCGATGACGTTTCTTTAGTTCTCCGGCTCTGATCACAGTTTTCCTCTCAGATCTGTCACTGTTAACCAAATCATCAATGTTAACACATTCCAGGTTCTGAAGTTTATTATATTCCATTTCTGACTGTATGCGGGTGATTCTTCTGGAAGAATCAATCAAGTCAGGAGGCAGGCTATTCTTATGGCACCTTTTCCAGTCCTATCCCCTACTGGAGTCAGTGCAGTGGATCCTAAACAGGGCTGCTTGGTCATGGGTGCAGCTGCTGAAAACTCTGCCTCATCCAGGAGCAAGACAACTGAATCTGATACCCACTGTCCAATATGTCAGTTTGAGACTAGGGGCTTCCAGATATCACAGTCCAGCCCTTCCACCACTAGCTCATCGCCAGAGGACAAATGTTTGCAATGTAAACAGGACTGATACCTCTTGGGACGACACCTGTGCGTGACATCTTTTAACGTGAGGACACTAGTGCACAAACAGTCACCACACAGACCTTGGCAAATAGGGACTGAAGCCCAGTGATATGGAGACCAAGACAATTGGCAGCCCTTGATAACAAGCATGGGGCTGGATGAACACAGCAGGTCAA
>JAHRHZ010000063.1:50778281-50790331 GCA_024137785.1 Ginglymostoma cirratum | reverse complement strand
TTTTTCCTCTCACCTCAAGCCACACCCCCATCTCCCATCTACTAACATCATCCCGCCCCCTTGACCTGTCCGTCCTCCCTGGACTGACCTATCTCCTCCCTACCCCACTACCTACACTCACCTTTACTGGCTCCATCCCCACCTCTTCGACTTGTCTGCCTCCTCTCCACCTATCCTCTCCTCTATCCATCCTCTATCCGCCTCCCCCTCTCTCCCTATTTATTTCAGAACCCTCTTCCCCTCCCCCATTTCTGAAGAAGGGTTTAGGCCCGAAACGTCAAGTTTTCCTGCTCCTATGATGCTGCTTGACCTGCTGTGTTCATCCAGCCCCATGCTTGTTATCTTGGATTCTCCAGCATCTGCAGTACCTTTTATCTCTGTTTTAATTGCCAGGCTTGTTTAAATTTTAATTGTCAGCCATCATTAATCGGAGCATTCTCCATGACAACGGTTTGACCATATTCCACTTTCCAATCAATCAATCAGGACTTTCCTCTCACTCGTATGAATGCTGGTTTCCCCTTTAATTGGTATTTTTGCAAATTGCCCTGGTGAAGAAAACAAAGTTTTGACAAAATGTGCCTTTTTTCAGTATTAATGCTGCTTTCAGCAGTAAATCTTCACTTGGTGAAAACTGACGGAGCGTACAGGAGCATAGTGGCTATATTACTGGGGAACTATTTATCTGGACCAGATTCAAAACCACCACAGAAACAAAAACTTTGGTGTAGGAGTTGGCCATTTGATCCTTCGAGCCTGCTTGGCTATTCAATATGATGATAGGTGAGCTGGTGTGGTCTCAACTCCACTTTCTGATCTGCTCTTTTCAAACTTAGAACCCCCTGTCTATCAAAAAATCTACCCAACTCAGCCAGAATACATTCAGTGATCAAAAACTACTGTTTTTAATTCAGTCAATTAATTAAATCTGGAATCAAACTATGATCATTAAACAATAATGCAACAACCAAATTGAAGGAAATCTGCCATCTTTATCTATTCTGATCCCTATGTGACTACAGACCCGGAACAAATTAACTGATGTTTACTGCCTTCTGCAATGTCCCAGTAATACACTCAGTTGAATGAAAACTGCTATAAAGCTAAGTAGGAATAAATGCTGGCCTTGGTTGCAAAGTCTACACAGTCTGTGAATAGATAAGCATTAAATGCAAAAACAAAGCAAAAAAAAATCCATGTGTTATTTTCCTGTTGTTTCTTTACTTTTCAGAATATGAGCGCGCTTTGGCGAACATAACATCCATACCATAGTGCAGAAGACTGTATCTATGACAGACAAGCACATAACAGTAGGCAGACTCTGACTTTAGGCTGACAAGCTTTTAATTTAAACTGAGTGAACACAAGAGTAGGAGTAAAGCATTCTTATGAAAGTCAGTCTTCAACCATCTGCAGAGCTCTTAAACCCTCCAATGCACAGGTATAGTGCCTCAATTACTTCTAGTCCAGTCAATTTACAAGAACAATATGTAACCATCTTGAAAAATGTAAAGTAAAATAGATTATTAAAAATCAATTATTGAACTGTTTCCCTGCCCCCCAGCAGGAGTAGAGTGGTAAGAAGCATGACTAAACCTTTTCAATAAAAGCTACGCTAATTACAAGCCCTGTTTGAAAAGCAATGAGATGAAAAATCAAAATTGGTTTAATGCACATCATACTCTGTCATGCAGAGAATTTGCTCATATCCAAGTACCAAAAAGAAACTATGATTTAAAGTCATACTTGATATTTCAAACTTGAAATATCAAGATGGAAAATGCATTTATCTCCTACAAAGCAGTTTTCATTAATTGAACATTTCTCCCATTTTGCGGATATTGTTGAACATTCAACCTTCCCACTGGGTTGAATATAGTTGTAGAAGAACAATGTTGTTTTGAAAGCTACAAACACAAGTCCAATTCTCAAAAATAGGCAAGACGGGGAGGAAGTATAAAAGACAACTGCAGATCAGTTTTCTTATTGCTATGTAAAGGATTAAAATTAATTGCACTACAAAAAGATACAAAACCAGGAAAAAGAAACTACTTCGTCCATCACAAAATCATATCTTCAGCAAACTGGTTCCACACTTGATCTCAGGATGTCAGTTAGCTGCCACACAGTTCCTATATAAGCCTCAACTGAGAATTAATGAGACTACTTTTAAAATGAAGAATACCACAGAATTAATTCTCTCTTGAACTCTTGAATCACTTGGGAATTAAGTTGATTCAAAAATACATTGTGAATCTGCTTTTAAATTTAAAAACATACATGTTAGCAATTAAATCAAAAGTTTGTCATTTCAACTTCAAAGCATTTTATTTACACAAACCAAACAAATGTTTAATAACACAAATTAAAAATCAGCTTCAGAATGCTCAACTACATTATCCGGTCTGAGGAATGTCCATCCTGTTGGAATGCATCAGCTACACCAGCGAATGCATTCTGGCAAAATGTGTACACAAAAAACATAAAACAGAATGCATGAAGATCAGTAATAAAAATCTGATGGCGTTCAATCAAGAGCAGCACCAAATAATACAATATTTGATTTATTCATAATTTTCATTAATGTACTGATTTTATATATACTTGTATATTTTAACTACCAGCACAACTTCAATTTAGCACAAATTGCAAAACTGCTTGAAGCAATTTTTGTTTTCATGATGTACTGCTAGAAAAACAATAATTAAATTTGGACAAACGTAAATGTTTTGAATTAATGATTTAACTGTATTGCTTATTGGAACTGGAAGAGTCCAGAGATTCCAGTTACTGGGAACCCATCCTGATTTTCATCACAAAAAAAACTTCATTTTTTCAATAACGAGAACTAGCCAAACAAGAAAAGGGATTTGCTCTCAGATTGGACCAGCATTTTCCACTTCCACAATTTTTACCTTTACTTTAAAATTGCTTTCTAGCCCATTTTCCCCTGGCAGCTCATATTCTTTTGACCATGGTGAACATACTTTATACTTCATTCGGTCTTAGCCACCAGGTTTTAATCGCCTCTACTGAAGTAAGGGCAGACCGACTTATTAAAAGTAGCAAAAATGCTTTTGTTCATACAATATAATCCTAACAGTTAAGGCAATAAACATTTTCCAAATTACTTCAATATCTTTTCACCAAGATCTTGATTGGAATGATCTACCAAAGAGATATTATTCCAAACAATTTTTTGGACATAAAACTGTTTCTTCTGTACTTTCTTCTATAAAACTTGTTAAAACAAATTTGTGTTTACTTCATTCATGGGAATTAATATTTGGCATGCATCAGTAGCTTTTTAAAATTCCCTAAACTACCAACTTCCAGACCTTAAGTAACCTTTGCTGACCTTCATGTCTGATTTTCAGTCAAATCTGCTCTTTTCAGGACTTTTACAAATGCAGGACATTTGTCCGACCATGACTGCCTTTGCTTGCATTGAGATTTACCAAAAATCTTATGCACTCCAGCAACTGTGAGCAGTAAAATGCAACATAAATAAATGTATACATGTAAGAGGCGCAATTTTTCTGCGCCCCACATTTAAATTTCAATTCAGAAGAGTGGAAATCAGAGGCTTCGGCTACAATCTTTCATTTCTTTCAAATAAAAGGGTGACTCCACAGCAGATATTACACTCCAGAATAAAGGGAAAAATAGAAATCTAATAATCACAGGCCAATGAAACTAATAACTACAGTGAAGTAACTCAAAATTATGAGGGACAAAACGGGCATTTAGAAAATTGAGTTAAAAACAAAACTTGGCACAAATTTGTTAAAAGTAACGTTTAAATAACAGTTATTTGATAAAGCATTGGAAAAAGCAGTCATATAACATGACTTTTCAAACAATATTTTTCAAAATAACACAAGATTTAATAATGATATCAAAATCGATTAAACAAACAACAGTGTGGCAATATGGATTAAACAGTAGCTGAAGTACAATCGGAACGAGCAAGATATAACTTGTTTGTACACTGCACACAAGATATCAAAAATAAAAACGTATTTACTGGATTGGAGCACACAAATTTCAAAATCTGCAGAGTACACAAAACACAACTGTAGAAACAGGAAGGAGCTTAGTAATTAGCCTCAGGAAGAGACAGATGGATGAAAAGGGCAGATACCACAGCTAAATACTAGAACATACAAGTGATTGCAGTGTCACACTGATGAGCGTGATACGACATTGGACATTGGACATTTACATTTCAGAAAAGAAAATAGAAGAAGTTGGATATAGTTACTTGGACTCAAAGTATATGGGGAGAAAGTGGAAACAAGATACTGATCAGCCATGATCTTTCAACCTTAATAGTTTCCCTACTACTTTTTTCTCTCCCGACATTGTTTAATTGCATTCCTTCTCACCCACTTTAGCCCCTTTATTTTACAGTATTTTGGAATGCTTTTCAGTCTTCTGCCAGGAAGACTGATGTAAAGTATCTATTCAACTCCTTTGCCACATTCTGGTTGCCCATTATTTCCTCAGTCTCATTCTACAAGGGACCCATGTTGGTTTTCGTCCCTCAATTTCTTTTTACATATTTAAAGTGGCTCTGGGTGCCAATCTTGATATCACCTGTTATCTAATTCTCAAAGTTAATTTTCACACTTTTTTTGGTCATCTTTTGTGGTTATTTTTTAAAAATGCTCCCAAACCTCTAGCTCACCACTAATTGTTGCCACATTGTGATTTTTCTTTCAATTTGAGACGACACTCAATTTCTTTGGTTAATAATGGTTGACTTTTCCCTTTCTTAGGATCCTTTCTCTTCAATAGGAAATATCCTTGTTGTCAATCATGAACTATTTTCTTAAACGTTTGCCAATGTTCCTCACCTGTCCCTTCTGTTAAACGGTTTTTCCAGTCCTCGCCAGCTAAATGTCATCATTCCTTTGTAATTACCCTTATTTAAAGGTGAACACAGTTGCTTCTGACCCAAGTTTCTCCGTCTCAAAATGAATTCTAAGTTCTACCATGTTATAGACACTGCAGTAAACCTGCCTTATTACACTAGATCCAAAATAGCCTGATCCCTGGTTGGATTCACAGCATATCATCCTAGGAAACTTTCCTAAACACATCCTGTGAATGCTCTCTCGTGGCTACTTCTGATAAATTTAACTTTCCCAATCCCCAAAATTAAAGTCACCCTCAATTAATGAACTGCTTATTTTTTTGTTTACACATACCTACAATATCCTGATTTATTCCGTCTTGCCATGCAGCTGCTGTTGGGGGATCTGTAATGTTTCCAGTGGCATTTTCCTCTTATTTCTTACCTCTATCCATGTGGATTCTATATCTCCCAATACAAGATCATTTTTTGCTATTTTACTTATTACATCTCATATTAACAAAGCTACCCACCATCTTTTCTTTCCTGTCTGCCCTTTCAAAAAGGCATTAAGGCCTAAATACTCAGTTCCAGCTTTGATCTCCCTGAAATCATGTCCCCATAATGGCTTTAAGATCATACCCATTAAGGTCCTTTTCTGCTATTAATTCATTTATTTTGTTCCGAAAACTATCTTCATATAAGCTAAGAACCACTAATTTTGCTTAACTACCATTTTGCCTTTTTAACCCTATTTGCTGCCGCTTTTCTACATTTGTACTGTGTTTCTTGCTCCACTTTGGGTATTTTGTATCCAAATACATTTCCTTTCTCCCAAACCCTCCTGAACTCTATGTTCAAAGTTCTCCCTACAGCACTAGTTATTTGATTCACCAGACACGGATCCCAGGATAGTTGAAGTGAAGCCTGAGAAACCAGAACAGCCATCTAGCCCAGTACTACTGCCAGTGCTTGATGAAGTGAAATTCATTCTATACACACTAATCCAAACCATGCATTTGACTCCTTGACTATTTACCCTGTCAGTTTTGCCCGTTGCTCAGGTAGTAATCAGAGATTAGCCTTTTTATTTAAAGGCTACTGGCTGAACCTGTTTTCAACTCGAAAACTGAACTTTATAAAAGATGTAACAGTTGAATTCTTACTTTGAACTAAATTCCCAGTCGGCCTTTGTCTCACTCAACTGAAATCTCCACTCGTAATTAACATGCTCCTTACTGATGATCCCAAAATTTGAACACCCTTCCTAAAACACTCTGGCTCACTAGTTCTAATTTTCACGGAATACCTTGAAGCAAGAATTTGCCCTAGTATATCCTTTGAGGTTGAACTTCAGATTGTTTTAATACTTCTACAAAGTACCGAGAAACATTTTACTACATTAAAAGCATATGAAAGTAGGTTGTTCATATTCTAATGAACATTGTAGGTGAGGTGTACATCTATGAACCATTGGAGAGATTTTTGTTATGGATAATTTCAATTTACACAGTCTCACCTGCACAGATTCTCCAAGTGTGCAGTTTTGACAAGATTTTAAACCAAGGTATCATTCACTCTATTCAGCAAGACAAAATAATTACATCAATGTGAAACTGAAAATTTCAATAATATTTGTCACTGCAAACAAAAATTCAGATGCAAACAAAATGTATAGCAGAGATGACTAAGAGCTTAGTTTTTAAAAAAGTGGGTTTATTTAAGTTTTGGAGAACAAAGGAATTGAGTAATCAAGACTAGGCCCTGCAAGGTGGAATGATTCACAAGAAACCAGAAAAATGAAAAATTCTGGGGCAGAAACTAAGGTAATCAATGAACTTGAGTAGGATGATGATAATTTCAAGTATACGCTGTAAAGAGGACATTGTGCCAATGTCAATTAAAATGGACATCAATAAAGGAAAGGGGAATTCAGTGAAGAACAGAAGACTATCAACCAAAATTTAGTACAGATGTCCACGAAGGATGGGTGCTGAACAGGAAATAATTGAAATGCTTAAAAACTTAAACTAGAAATTTTAGTTTTTCTAGTTGTAAGCAATTGGAAATTTTGCTATGCCAGCTGGCAATAATGTTCACAGCAGTTGCGTGTGCCAGTTAAGATTATCTTGGATGCAAATTACTAAATTCTGCCAGTAAAACAAATAGGAAGTGACGCAATTCAATTGCTCAGATGTGATTAACAGAAACACTGCGAACTTCAACAGGAACAGCAATCTAAGATTCAGGATGCATATGCACAATCTACATTTTCTCAGCTCAGTAAAATGTCAAGAATGCTAAGACAGTGGTCTGTGAAGAGTGTAACAAAATATCTGGTAATAACAAAGCACAAATATACCAATCTTCAACATATTCCTAACCAGCAATTAATTTTGGAGCCCACAATAGTTTGGGACTTTTCGCATGACAACAGAACAGTGTCAAAAAGATTGAATAATTCCTGATCCAAAACCCCTGACCTTATGCCATTTGTAGGTTTAATGGGTTCTTATTTAATAACCACACTTATTGCATACTGGAAATCATATGGTGTACTCTTTTTATTCGTAAGATTAAAATATCATGCCATCTTAACACTTACAGGGCAAGGCTATTAATCAGATTTGTTTACAGATCAAGTCATACAAGAACGAAATAAGCACATGATACTGAATAAAACACATTTGCACACCAACACTGAACATTTAAAACAGAAACTGAGAATGTTATTTTTAGGATAGTACAGAATCAGCGGCAGATAGATAAGAATTGATAAAGAGGTAGACGATGGCCTAGTGATATTATAACTAGGTTATTAAACTATTCATTAACCCAGATAATGTTCTGGGTATCTGGGTTCAAATCCTGACATGACAAATAGTGGAATTTGAATTCAATAATAATCTGGAAATAAGAGTCTAGTGATGACCATGAAACCATTGCCAAATTTCAAGAAATACTTATTTGGTTCACTAATGTCCTTGAGGGAGTGAAATCTGACGTCCTTACCTGGTCCGGCCTACTTGTGTCTCCAGACCCAAAGCAATGTGGTTGACTCTTAACTGCCCTCTGGACAATTAACTAAGTGCTGGCCTAGCCAGTGATACTCTCATCCCATGAATGAATAAAGGAGATATTCCATCACTGTCAAAGATATATTGCATTGAGAAAGAAAGACTTTGAGAAGGATGCAACATCCATGGTTAACTAAGGAAGTCAAGAACTGTATCATACCGCACAAGAGGTTTATAACACAGCAAATCTTCTATCAAGCCAGATATATAAAAAAACCATGAAAGCCTTTACAAGCATTTAAAAAGGAAGGGTACCAAAAGTGAGCATTGGTCTTAGAGTGTGAGCCAGAGGAATTAATAATGGGAAACAAGGAAAAGACAGAAGCTTTGAACAGGTATTTTGCAGCTGTCTTCAATGCAGAAGACACAAAAAAACTTGAAAATCAAGAGGTACAAAGAAGAGAAAAACTTAAAAGTCAGTCAGAGGGCTAAGGTAGTAAGAAGACAATCAGAACCAAAATGTTAAAGTAGTCCACAGATCTGACGGTTTTTATCCCAGGGTCCGAAAAGAAATGGCTGCAAGGATAGTAAATGCTATCTTCCAAAATTCCCTAAATTCTGGAAAGGTCTCAACAGACTGGAAAATTGTTTGTGTAACACCACCAGTGAGGGAAAATGCGGCTGAAAGCAAGAAACTACAGGGTACTAGCTCAACAGTGTCATAGGGTTTTAGAGGCACAATTGCAATTGTTACTCTGTAAGAACTGTGTCTTGTTGAGTTTTAAAAATCAGGACCAAAATGAGAAACAACTGTTTTAAAAGCACGTTTTAAAGGGTGGCTGTATGCTTTGAAAGCAAGTAACTGGACACCTATACGAGGCATCATGTAAACAGATTTCTGAACAAGCACTAACTGGAGTTTGAATTGCAGACAATTTCGTGTGGAGAGTCTACAGATGCAACTTTCTCTGGCAACAAGTTCATTGATGACTGATCACTAGTCCATAGACCAATGACAGAGTTAACATTTCACGTCCGGTGACCCTTCCTCAGGACCCTTTAAGGACCTGAAACGTGAACTCTTTTTTTCCTTCACAGATACTGCCAGGCCTGCTGAGCTCTTCCAGCAACTTTTGTTTTTGTTCCTGATTTACAGCATCTGCAGTTCTTTTGGTTTTTATCAAGGACAGAGACCATTTTGCCTACCAACAACTAAGAGATTAGCTCTCAGAACTGAACAGTTAGGAGCTGCAAACAAGTTGCAGAGGCAGAGAAAGAAAAAGTGTTCAGTTCCTCCCTAGCTCAGGAGCACCCTCTGATCTCTGCAGTCAAAGCTCACTGTAAACCTGAAGAAAATCAGTTTATCTTTCTTACAATAGTTGTTGTAAGCTGTAACTTTTAACTAATAAGTCAGAGACTTCTTACAACAACCTGTGCATACATCCAGAGAAAGATGATTAAAGCAACATGCTGCATAGCGGAAGAGTCATAAGGATCATTTCAACAACAGAACTGAGAATAAAGACTACTGAACTGTCTTTCCAGATTTCTTCACCCCTCCATCGATAAACTATTTTAATTGGTACATTCACCCGTGTGCGAGGGGGAATGTATACAGGTGTTACCGTTTTAATTAACAGTGTCATAATGCTGATGGTACAGGACTGTTTACCTATAGTCAGAGTCTAATTAGCTGAAATAAATTGTATTTCTGGTTTAGTACAAAAACTTGGTCTGTCTTTTCTAACAACTGGAGTTTGAAAGTCAGATAATTGGGCAATTATGCATACTCCATAAAATCTCATTTTTTTTCTAAAAACTCTGGAAACAGGAAGACTTTATTTCTAGCACACTACCCCTGTGAATTGTGAAAAATTGTGATAAATTGTGATTTTGCTCACAATGTGATAATCTGCAATAAACAGCAAACAGTTTTTGTAGACAATAGCAGGTCCAGATGGTGCTTTGTGCAGCTTGGCCATCTCTGGTGACGGATGGTTAAACCATGCCCTTTTGGGTTCAAGTTCTTTGTGCTGAAGTTAGCAAAGTTGAGCTCTGTATCAAAAGGGAACAGCCAGGATTAGTTTATTTGGGGACTAAAGAATTAAAGGTGGAATCAAGGGGGAAGTGAAGCAAATCAATTACAGAACTGTTGGGTTGAATGTAGAAGCAAACCTAAATGGAAGAACATCTGTGGTGCATGATTTTTGCTCCGAGTCAACTTTGACAGATACATTTAGGGTACATTTTTGAGAGACAGGGAGAGGGGAGAGAAATACAGCACGGACGCACTTCAATCAATCTGACTAAAAAGATGGGATGATATATTTATGGTCATTATTTTCATCACATGCCTCAAACCCAGGTTAGAAACTGGCAGAATTTCATCTGGCATGAAAGAAAAGGATCACCAGTTTCATAAAAGAGAACATGTCAATGCGGAGCATACCTTAACCACCTGCTAACTTCTGAAACTGGTCACCATCACAAGTTACCACAACTAACTTTACCTCAGGTGATTAAAAATAAAACAAACAACTACGGATGCTGGAAAAACAGACAGCTGGCAGTACCTGAAGAAAAAGCAGGGTTAATACTTCATCTCCAGTGACTCCTCTTCAGAACTCAAGTTCTGAGGAATGGTCACACTCAAACCTCCTGTGTTCTTCCGGTAACTTCTTCACTTATTTCTTATTTCAGCAATACATTGTTGCTGTTTCAATTCCTACTAAAAAACGTGAACATTTAAATAAATTCATAAAAGAAAATGATTTAGAATGCTACTGCTTTAGTACAGAAATCTATCCTACAAAACTATTTTGATGTAATTGTTTCTGTGCTTTATGTACTGTATTCTGGGACAAGAAATACGATGTAACTGCAAGTGGCCATCTTTGGTGACAGATTTTACAGTTCTACAGATTTCTGTAATGGAAAATAAATATACGAGGACAAGGTTCTGCACAAAATTGTGGAAAGGGAAATCATCTGGATTTTCTACTAATATTTTTCCTGGTGCAAACAGTACATTTTTATTCCACAGTAGTGCAAAACGTTCTAAAAATGACAAAAGACTGATCAAAATTCCTCTTTTTGCATTCGGAAATAAGACGCACAGCATGTCGAACAGAATAGAGTAATCAAATGTGGTGATTACAGCAAAGTGTACCCAGTTGTCATCACCTATTTTTAACATTCAAAGTCTACCTTAATGGTCAGATCACTTCAAACAAAATCAAGTTATAAAACATTTTCATGATTCACAGAATAGGTGGTGTGGTAGGGAATTTTAACTTTCCAAACACAGACTGGGACTGTCACAATGTTAAGGGCTTGGATGGAGAGGAATTTGTTAAGTGTGAACAAGAAAATTTTCTGATTCAATATGTGGATGTATTCACTAGAAAAAGGAGCAAAAAAACTTGACCTACTCTTGGGAAATAAGACTGGGCAGGTCAGTGGGGGAGCACTTTGGGGCAGTGACCATAATTCTTTTAGCTTCAACATAGCGATGGAAATGGATAGACCGGATCTAAAAGTTAAGTTCTAAACTGGAGGAAGACTGATTTTGACAGTGTTAGGCAAGAACTTTCAAAATAGACTGGGGGCGGAGATGCGTAGGTAAAGAGATGGCTGGAAAATGGGAAACCTTCTAAATGTGATAACAAGAGTCCAGAGACAGTACGTTCCTGTTAGGCTAAACAGTAAGGCTGGTAGGTGTAGTGAATGTTGGATGGTTTTGGTCATGAAAAAGGAGGAAGCATATGTCAGGTATAGACAGCAGAGATGAAGTGAATCCCAACAAGAGTATAAATGCAGAGGAAGTATACTTAAAAGGGAAAGGAACAGGACAAAAAGGGGACATGGAATAGCTTTGGCAAATAGGGTTAAGGAGAATCCAAAGGGATTCTACAAGTACATTCAGGAAAAAAAGGGTAACTGGGGAGAGAATAGGGCCCATTAAAGATCAGCAAAGCCACCTGTGTGTGGAACCACAGGAGACAGGGGAAGATACTAAACGAGTATTTTGCATCAGTGTTTACGATGGAGAAGGAGACGGAAGATAGACAACATGGAGAAATAAATAGTGACATCTTGAAAAATGTCCATGTTACAGATAAGGTGGAGCTGGACATCTTAAAACGCAAACAAGTTGATAAATCCCAAGACCTGAT
>JAHRHZ010000063.1:50698457-50777881 GCA_024137785.1 Ginglymostoma cirratum | reverse complement strand
GCTTGTTATCTCGGATTCTCCAGCATCTGCAGTACCTTTTATCTCTAGTGAAGGTGGCATTTGGCATGCTTGCCTTAATTGGTCTGGCACTGAGTATAGGAGTGGGGAGGTCAAGTTGCAGCTGCACAGGACATTGGTTAGGCCACTTTTGAAGTGCTGTGTTCAATTCTGGTCTCCCAGCTATAGGAAGGATGTTGTGAAACTTGAAAGAGTTCAGAAAAGATTTACAAGCATGTTGCCAGGGTTGGAGGGTTTCCGCTGTAGGGAGAGGCTGAATAGGCAGGGCTATTTTCCCAGAAGCATCGAAGGTTGAGAGTTGACCTTACAGAAGTTTATAAAATCACAAAGGGCATAAACAGGGTGAATAGACAAGGTCTTTTCCCCAGGCTAGCAGAATCCAAAACTAAAGGGCATAGGTTTAAGGTGAGAGGGAAAAGATTCAAAAGGGACCGAAGGAGACAACACTTTCCATACAGAGGGTGCTGTGTGCCTGGAATGAACTGCTAGAGGAAGTGGATGAGGCTGGTACAATTACAACATTTAAAAGGCATCTGGCTGGGGTATACGAATAGAAAGGGTTTAGAGGGATACGGGCCAAATGCTGGCAAACGGGACTAGATTAATTTAGGATATCTGGTCATCATGGACAAGCTGGACCAAAGGGTTTGTTTCCACACTGTACAGCTCTACGACTCTATAACAGGAGGCAATTCAGTCAATTCTATCCATGCCAATTTTCCACAAGAGGACCACAGCAAGCCCAACTCTACTGCCCTTGCTACACAGCCACACACATACTTTCACTTCAAGTGATTATCCAATTTGCATTTGAAAACCACAAATGATTCCATCACTACACACTCTGAATTCTTAACTTAAGTGAGGAGCTACTATCCATGGTTAACTAAGTTAATAAGAATGAAGTTTAAGCAAAACATATATAGGTCCTCAAAAGGCAAGTGGTAGATCAGAATATGGAGAACAGCAGAGAACAAATAAGAGGTTAATCAGAAGGAAGAAATCAAAGCAAGTAAGGAAACTAGGTAGGAATGTGAAAATGGTTAACAAGAGCTTCTACAAGTAAATAAAAAGGAAATGATTAAGCGAGTACTGTCCTCGAGAGAGAGAGAGAGAGAGAGAGAGAGAGAGAGAGAGAGAGAGAATGTGTTTAAAAATCCATTCATGGAATGTGGGCATCACTGTGTAGACCAGCACTTATTGCTGCACTCTAGCCAAGAGGCAACCAGACTGCTGTAGTTCTGGTGTCACATGTCCATAAGACTAGGTAAGGGAGGCAGATTTCCTGATCCAGATGGGTTTTCTCAACAATCAGTGAGTTACACAGTCACCATTAGGCTAGTTTTTAACATCAGAATTTTTGTTGAATTCAAATTTCACCATTTCCATTCCCAAATTAACAACAGATAATAAGTAAATGTAGACAAAATGAACAAACGTTCCACTTCTGTCTTCACTGTAGAGAACACAAAAAAAAAATCCACTAACAGCTTTAAATCAGGTGGTGGTAGGTAAAGAGGAACTTGTAGTAGTTGCAATCGAGGGAAGATGAACTAAGCAAACTGATGGAGCCATCGGCTGACAAGTCTCTGGGTCCATATGGACTTCACTCTAGGTTCTTAAAAAGAGGTTGCTAATCACGTAATAGATGCATAGTGTTAATTTTCAAAAATTCTCTAGATTCACAGAACAGACCTATCAATCTGGAATGCAGCAAATATAACTTTTCTATTCAAGGGAAACAGTGTAGTGGAGTGTTGTTTGGTAGAAATGCAATGTCAAAATTGTTAGGAAGAATTTACAACATGGTTATTTTACCAGCCTCATTAAACAGTGCAGTAACTTGGACAACATCAAAACAATAGCTGGATACTAATAAGTTGCAGATGCTGAGGTAAATACGTGGAGTAACAAAGGACAAAATGAGAAGATTGTGGGAGCACGGAAGAAAGATGCCAAGAGGAGGTTCTGACAGAGGGAGAAAACACCAGTGAGGCAAGGTGATGGGAGAGAGGGCAACCAAGAAAATGAAAAGAATAGAAAGATTTAAGATCAGAAAGAAGGATACAGAAGCAAGAAAAGGAAAAGCAGCAGGATTGGAAGGGGAATGCATGACTTATGGGAAGTATGATCAACCAGCATTGTGACAACCCCATGTAAAATGGGAGAAGCCAAAAATAGTAGACGCGGTCTGCCTACTGATCAATTTTGGTTTAATACGTCCCTAACAAATTATGCCCCCTGGTTCTATTCTCCAGGAATAATTCGAAATAATATGCTGCATCTAATTTATATTTATAATTTAAGATTTAAATATCACAGTGAGATTTCTTTCCTTACAACACAGCAATCCACCTACTGTTTTGCCCAAGCTAACAATGTAATATGATTTGCAGTACTAAGAATGGGGTAAAGGTTTTTTTAATATTATAAAATTAGTTAAAGCATCCAATATTAATTCAGACATTGTGAAAACAGTATATTGAGAAATAAGTGGTTCCTTGTAATTTTTGGCATTAATATTCCATACAGGTTTTGTACTAAAGAACATTCCACAACAGCAAAACAACCAAATATATTACTGTGTCCATGTTTATCAATCTGTCCACAGCTTCTATATGTCCAAATCGTGCATACAACAAATATATGAACAGGGAACAAGAGTAATCTGCACAGCCAATAACATAATTGCTGACTTGATTTCATCTTGAATTCTACATTCCTGCATATCCCAATAAATCTTGTCTCTCTTTGGTAACCAAGTTTCTATCCCAGCCTTAAAAATATTTAAAGATTCTGTATCAAGTGCCTTTTAGGCAAGCGACTTCCCAAGATTCTCCATTTCCATCTGTCTTAAAAGGGTGATTCCTTATTTTTAAATTATGACCCTTAATATTTTAAATGATTGACCATAACATAACTGTTCACAACCATGCCAATCCTTGTCTCATGCATTCCTGTTCTGCCAACTTCTTAACTCATCCACAACTCCACCCCCATGCCCTTTCCATCCTCCAATGCCAGTCATTCACCTCACATCCATCCTATTATTCTCCTCTGATGCCATTCCTATCCAAACATCACAGCCAGATAATGGACATGTAAAAGCTAATTCACTCGGACAGTAAAAGGTGCTAGTACAACTACGGATAGTGATACCAAACTTGCGTTAAGTCTGAAGAAATTGTGGTGAAGGATGGGTGGTTTATAGGTCTCTTGCCCCATTATACAAATTGTGGGAATAGTTTTATTTGATACAGCGGAGACGTCTCAACAGAATTTAAAACACTTAATGTTCAGAATTGTGGTATTGAGATTTAGGCATGTCCAACACAAGATCAAATCATCAGGATTTGTTTAGCTATTTGAAACAAAGATTCACACAGACATAACACATCAGGCGTAATGGCCAAAGGGCTAAAAGATCCCAGCTTTAGACCATATGAGAACACAAATTCAGAGTAGATAAAACTTCTGTATTCAACTAGAATTCATATCATTTAGACAGAAGCCTACAGAATTCAAAGACCACATTATGAGCCAATGTGGAGAAAAGGGCTCATTATACAATGTTTCCAGATGGGAAACAAGCAAACAGAATTGATGATGATCACATCCACTGAAGTTTTCCAGGACAATGAGCGAAACAAACCTAAAACTTTTAGCGATGAACAGCTATGGAGGATGGACAGAAGTATGAGGCAGTCCTCAGAGGCTGATGAAGCCAGTGGCTACAAACCCAACAGCTGACACAATCACTTGAACACCTAAACACAAGACAGCCTTCTGCATACAATTTCAATCAATTTTGCATGACGTGTGACAGAAAAAGCTGTTGGCAGAAGCAGTACATGCAGGAAAAGACTGATGTAAGCAGCCAGGCATGGACCCAAACAGATCAAGCACAAGATGCATCTTCAAGCTACAATAAAGACCATCCCTCCAGAGGTGTTAACATGAAATGAACTACAAACCAGAATCTGATGACGTACACAATGAAACAGAGTGATGAACCTATGATTCCCACTCCCAATCTAGTGAAAAATGTCGATTTGATTATGCTGTCATGCCTTTGCAAAATTTTAAATGATTTATCCTTAGAAAACTATTAACTATTAGCATTAGCCAAGAATGACACAGGTGCAAGTGTTAACATACACCCCCATGCTATGAATGTTAGAAAAAAAATCATGAAACTAAAAACTTTGGAAGGCCTGGTAAAACCTATGAACTTAAAACCTTGCACATATGACAGTTCATCAATATGCAAGATTATTCAAGCAGGGGTGCAAGTACATTTAATTCATCTGGATATGCACCTGGAGTGCTGCTTTGTTGCATTACAGTGCAGCTGAACTTTGATGAAACAGAGTTAGGTAAAAGGAGTATGGGCTGATCAGTCCCTCCTTTTCTCTGACTGGTGAACACTTCTGCACTTTGAAACAAAAGATAGATCTTAGGGAATTTGGATGTAAGGGGAAAGTGCAGCCTTAAGAAACTCTCAGTACAAAGAACCAGATGTCAGAAAAAGCGTAAATCTGGCAAGGAGCAGTTGAATAGAGCAGCGAAAAACCTGTCAAAAGGGTAGGTTTAAGGTAAGAGGGGAAAGATTTAAAAGGGACCTAAGGGGGCAACTTTGCATGCAGAGATTGCTGCATGAATGGAATGAACTGCCACAGGAAGTGGTGGAGGCAGGTACAATTACAACATTTAAGAGGCATCTGGATGTGTACATGAATGGGAAGTGTTTAGGAGGGATACGGGCCAAATGTTAGCAAATAGGACAAGATTAATGTCGAATATTTGGTCGGCATGGACATGTTGGACCAAAGGATCTGTTTCCATGCTGTATGCCTCTAGATGCCAGTAGTTCTATGGCATACTTATAATTTCATATTTAGATTTGTTTTGTTGATAGTGTCTTTATATTGGCCTAATCTATTTTAGTGCACTTTTCTCCATTTTAAAATATATTTATTCCAATAGCTGGACATTGTCAACAGGTTGTATATGACCACGGATTCTAACCCAAAATCTAAGACATGATGCAAAATTCTGTTTTTTTGTTTTGCATTCATGCCTGTCAGTTGATATCCAGTCACAATACATAAAGGGGTTAAACGCAGCCAAGCTTATCCCAACAAATATTTTACACGTTATTTGGTTGTCTGCAAAGCCTTTTGGAGAAGTCAAGCTATTTTTGAACAGGCTACGTGATTTATTTAGTTATATCTCTAACTACCAAGTTAGTTTAACTACAACAATGAGTCTATGACTGTCTATAATGTACAGGTTAGGGCTTCCCAAAGCGGGAGTCAAAATACCAAGTGGGGTAACCAGCTGGAATTTTGGACTTGAAAGCTTTGACACAGGAATGGCCTACAACCATACAACAGAATTACCATTCTACAAAACAATTTTCTAAAACTATATAGGAGCTTTCAACACAGCTATGTCAATACTGTACTCTTTCAACTGAGAAGTACAAAAGGGTACATAAGCGTATGCTTTAAGTCTTGTAATTAGTTTAGATCTGGTAATATATACCTTTTA
This sequence comes from Ginglymostoma cirratum, assembly GCA_024137785.1. Lineage (NCBI taxonomy): Eukaryota > Metazoa > Chordata > Chondrichthyes > Orectolobiformes > Ginglymostomatidae > Ginglymostoma > Ginglymostoma cirratum. The sequence continues at coordinate 50,772,310 of JAHRHZ010000063.1, read as the reverse complement.
CTGGGTCACTGGTAGAACAAAATGAGTGACTAGTTGAAGTATTAAATCACTAGTTATTAAGCATGAATGAGGGAAAGGACAACAGCAGAACAATGATTAAACAAAACTTTTCTGCATTTTCCAAAAGCTTGTACTGTAAGTTAGGGAAAGCTGTTCCCTTTGGCAGAACAAAACCAGAAGACATTCAAAGGTGAATGAAATGAAAACCAGACAAAAAAAAAGGAAGGAAAACCTGCATAAGAAAAGTGGCTATGATCCGAAATGCACAGGGTATAATGGGGACGGTTTCAATCCTGTCTTTCAAACAGAATTGAATTACATAAAAAGAGAAAAATAATGTGTAAATAAAGGGCAAAGGCAGAGGAATGGAACTGGCCGAGTTGTCCATAGAGAGCTGGCGTAGACATCTAGTGTCAAATGGCCCCTTCTGCGCTATGATTATTCCATAATGTGATGGTCAGTTTCTAAATTAACAGGGAAGTCACACCAGATATGACATCATCCATGTTGAAGTAGAAGCTGTCACTGTCTTAAGAATTTATTCTTGCCCTTATTTTAACAGAAATGCGAGATACAGTATGGAAAAGAGGGCGCAATGGTTCACACTCTTCCATAGTACCATACACAATATGAGTGAATGGTACTTTGTTGGGACTGAGCTCAAATATGCGCAATGCAATTCTAGCATGACTGAGCCATTTCTTTCTTTAGTAACTTGAGGCTTGCCATGTATTTTTCAGATAAGTTTTGTGCATGTCAAATGCATTTTGACAAAATACAAAAGATGCAAAAGAAAGCCTAAAGTCTGCACATGCCAGTAATATAGGGTGCAAGAATGTGATGAGCTGTCACAACATTAGAGGTTCACATGTTTTTTTAACTGAAGAACTTTTATTAAGACAGGAATCTGTAGGCAAGGGCTAAAACCATAGTCATATGAACATACAAAATGCAAGGAAAACTGGATGGGAGTTGCTCACTTTGAAATGAGAGAAAGCCGGAGGAAATTGAGGTACATTCAATTGTGAGAGTCGTCAGTAGACTGGTTAGGAGGGACTCATTTCTTTTATCAGAAGGTCAATAACCGGTTGCATAGATTTGATGTACTGTAATTGTTAGAAGTACCAGAGAAATGCTGATTAACATTTGCATCCAGAGGGTTACGGGAGTCTGGAAATCACCGCCAAAAAGTGGCAAAGCAGAAATTCTGAATAATAAGAGAATGCTGGACACCAAGTAGAAGAGCATTCATGAAATCAATATTCAGAACGTATAATCTATGGTTTTGTCAGCACACTTGGGTGCCAACAATGTTGTGTAGATGAAAGAAACTGAACGTTTTTATATCCGATGAAGGGGGAAGTAGTCAATACCGAGTAGACCAGAATGCCAAGATTCATGACTTGGTCCAACATGGAAGCCAAGGTGATTGATGGAGTCAAAGACTGAGGTACAGCACATTGTTGGTTGAAGATGAATTGTCATAATTTTATGACAAATCAGAGTTATAGGTGTAAAAAGCTTTTTACCGTTGAGAAGTACTTTCCATTCAGAAAGCATCAGGTTAAAGAATTCTGTACTTTACGTAAAACTATAGTCATGATAGTGAAAAGGTAATGCAATTAGCTTGCAGGAGACACCTGTCTTAAGTATACAGATGGAATGCTAGCAACCAGATACATTTTTTGCCACTGCTAGATTTATACTGTGGAAGCTGAAAGTTACAAGTCTTTTTAAATACTTGAGACTTGTTTGGTCTTTTTCACGACACAGACCTCTGCAGCCAACAATATTCTTTCAAAGGATAGTAACTGTCATATATAGATGACTAGATAATCTTTACTGTGATAGTAACAGAACAATGTCTTTTTACCCAAATTCATTCAATGGATACAGGCCTCGCTGGCTGACATTTCTAACCAGCCCTAAATGCCCCAGGAGATGGTGATGGTGATGGTGATGGTGAACAGATGTCTTGAACTGCTGCAGTCCTTGGGATACAGGGACACCCACAGTGCTGTTAGAAAGGAGTTACAGGATTTTGACCCAGTAGCAGTGAAGGAATCTAACATAGTTAGAAGTCAAGAGCTTGCAGGTGGTAGGTGCTTACACGCATCTGCTGCCCTCAACTTTCTATGTGGTAGAGACACATGTTTAAAAGGTGTTGTGAAAAGGAGTATTTATTTACTGAATTATTGTAGTGCATCTTGCAAATGGGTGCAGCAGTTTACTTTGACTACAGAGGCTTTCCATAAGATCCCACATAAGGGATTCGCACGTAAAATTAAAGCAGAGAGACTGGAGAATATTGACAGATCGAAAACTGATTGGCAGGCAGGAAACAACGAGTAGGAATAACTCAGTCTTCCTTCCAACCCCGCACCCAAGAGGCGGGCAATGATTCGTGGGACACCACAGGGATCAGTGCACAGACCCCCAGTTATTCACAATGTATTAATTTAGGTGAGGAGAATAAATGTAACATTTCCAAGTTTGCAGACAAGACAATGCTGAGTAGGAGGGTGAACTGTGAGGATGAAGAAGTGAAGCTTCAGTGTGATTTGGATAAGTTGAAAGAGTGGGCAAATGCATGGCAGAGGAGGTGTAATGTGGATAAAATGGGAGGCAACTTTGGTAGCAAAGATAAAGGCATATCATTGTCTGAATGGCGCAAGACTGGAAAAGTGGGAGGTGCAACAAGGTCTGTGTCTTTGCACTTCAGCAGCAGAAAGCAAGCATCCAGGTGCAGCAGGCATTAAAGGAGGCAAATGATATGTTGGCATTCACAGCAATAGGATTCGCATAATGAGCAGAGATATCTTCCTGCAATTGTCCAGGGCATTGGCAAGGCCACACTTGGAATACTGCATGCAGTTTTGGTCTCATTTGAGGATGGATGTGCTGGCAGTGGAGGAAATGCAACAACTAGATTGATTCTTCAGATGGCAGGATTGACTTATGAAGAGTAATAGGATTGGGTAGGAATATATTTACTACAGTTTGGAAGAATGGGAGTGGAAGGGGTGCGGGGGTCAGGGTGGTGTGATAGAGCTCTATAAAATTCTGACAGGACGATACAGGGTAAACACAGGAAGGAAGCCTTTGATGGCTGGGAGTCCAGAACCTGGGGTCACAATTTAAGGTATGGAGTAGGCCACTTAGGACAGAGTAAAGGAGAAATTCCTTCACCTGCAGTGATAAGCCTGTGGAGTTCTCCACTACAGAAAGTGATTGAAACCAAAACATGAATATTTTCAAGGAAGAGTTAGATATAGCTCTTAGGTATCAAAGGGTATGGGGAGAAAGCAAGAGCAGGGTACTGCACTGGATGCTCAGCCACGATCGTATTGAATGGCAGAGCAGGTTCAAAGGCCTGCTGCTGCTCCTATTGTCCATGTTTCTTTGTACACACTGCTACCACAGTCAGGTGTGGATTTTGAATGTGTTAAATGGGATGCTAATCAAGTGGTCTGCTGTGTCTTGGACAATGTTGACCCTCTTTGACAGTGCTGTTGCAGTCTTACGGGGAATACTCCACACTCCTTTCTTACGCCTTGTTGATGGTAGCCAGGCTTTGAGGAACCAAGAGGTGAGTTACTCTCAGAATTCCCAGCCTCTGACCTGCATTTATAGCCTCAGTATTTATATAGATAATCCAGTTAAGTTTTTGATCAATAGTATCGCCAGGATGCCGGGTGGAGTATTCAGAGGTGGTAATGCAATTGAATGACAAGGGGAGATGCTTGTATTCTCTCTTTTTGCAAATGCTCATGCCTGCACTGGTACAGCATCAACGTTAGATGCTTTTTATCAGTCCAAGCTCAAACGCGGCCTAGGTCTTGCTAAAACCACTTCTGCAATCCTAGTCATCATTGCTGCTGAGCAATGTGCACTCTTATGGAAACAACACCATCTCAGACTTTATAGAGGAGGAAAAACCATTGATGAAGCAGCTCAAGATGGTTGATATTAGGACATTACCCTGAACTCTTAAAAGGCTCTTATGCCATAATAATAGTGACCCTAGAAATGGGGTAGAGTCCTGGATTCAAGACCCACCCCACACATTTGTCGTAACATCTCTGAACAGGTTGTTAATTTACTGGAGGAACTTGAAGGGTTCTTGTGGCACATTGGTACAGTCCTTAACTATGAACCAGGAGACCCAAGTTCAAGTCCCACTTGCTTCAGAGGTGTGCATTACTATCTTTGAACAGGTTGATTAGAAAATATCTACACTAAGGAACTCCTGCAGTGACACTCTGTGGCTGATCTGATTTACCAAAAATGACCATAACCATCTTCCAACCAAAGAAAAGTTTTCCCCTTCTTCTCATTAACTCCAATTTTGTTTGGATTCCTTAAGCCACAATCAATCACATATTGCCTTGATGTCAAGTTGAGTCACATGCAGTACCCGGGTTCAGTTCTTTTGTTCAAGTCTGACCAGGACTAGAATTAGGTTAGGAGATGAGTGACCCTATCAGAAACCAAATGGAGTGAGAGTATGCAGGTTTTGTTGATTAAGTGCCGCCTGACAGTGCCATCATCATCTTCCATCACTTTGCTGATGAGATAAACGGCTGGGTTCAATTTGTACCACCCTTTATGGACAAGATTATACTTGAGCAATTTTCCATATTACTAGATGCCAGTGTTGTGACTACACAGGAATAGCACTATTGCAGCAATTTTTTTCAGCAGTATCCTGTAAACCCTCCCATTTTTTGATATTATATCCAGTGAATCAAATTGGCTGGCAGCTGGCATCTGAGACACTCAGTACAATGGATCAGCAACTTGACCCTTCCTGAAAATGGTTGCAAACACTTTAGCTTTTGCATGGACAGAGGCACAGAAACAGGAGTAAACCATTCTGCCTGTTCAGAATGCTCCCCTCCCCTGTTTAATATAATCATGGCCAATCAAGCAGCTGAATGCCTTTTACCCACGCCATCCCTATAAACCTTTATATCATTGGTAATCAAATCTATGAACTTCTGCCTTAACATCTGTAGAGTCTCCTTCTCCGCCAATGGGCTGCTTAATCATCCACTGCCATTCAAGGATGGATGTTGCAAGACTGCAGAGCTTACATTTCATCCATACTTAATGGGATCCTTACCTCTGTCTATCACTTGCAGCCTGGCATACAAGCAGTCCTGTGTTGCAGCTTCAACAGTTAGGCACCTCAATTTTAGGTATGCGTTGGGACTGCCCCTGTCATATTCTGCCCAGAGTTGATCCTTTGGCTTGATTTTAATAGTAAAGCAGAGGATATGTTAGGCCACGAGGTTGCAGATGGTTGAATATAGTTTTGCTGCTACTGATCCACAGTGCCTTATGGATGCCTGGTCATGAATTGCTAGATCAGTTTTAAATCTAGCCAATTCAGCATGTTGGCAGAGAACACAAGGAGGTGTCCTCAATGTGGCGACAGGACTTGTTCTCCACAAGGACTCTGCAGTGTCTCCTCCTAATGGTGCATAAGAACAAATTCAACAGCTGGTTTCCTTGCTTGACTCAGTGTTGTCAGACTTCATGTAGTTCAAAGTCAATGTTGAGGACTCCAAAGGCAACTCCTACGCAATTATATATCACCTGCTGCTGTTACCTCAGGAGGGTCTCAATCAGTCAATCTCAAGATGGTTATGGTGATGTCTGGGACATGATCATTCTCTCAAAATCACACCTCACAGACAATGTCAGGCTGCTGCACAAAAGGAGGCTTTTGCAATAAATAGGCAGTACATGCCAATGTTGCTTCCAGATGCCAGGCCATCCATCCAGACTTGGTAAATGGTTAGAAACAACCAAGCAGCTTGTTAAGACATTGCAGAGGACATTTAATAGTCAACCACATGGCTAAGAACACTGGGTATAACTCCCCTACTTGTCTTGAAAACAAAGCCACAGAATCACTGACCTCCACCTGAAAGGGTCCTGGTTTAATATTTTATCCAAAACACACTTCGGGAAATGCAGCATTCCCTCGACACTGCACTGGACAATCAGCCATGATTTCTGCACTCAAGTCCTGGGACATAAACCCACTATTTAATGACTCAAATGTAAATTCTGCCAACTGAGCCACAGCTAACAGAACCCACAGCATAAATTTAATAGTTATCAAGGAGAATTTCTCATTAAAATGTACAGTACAGGAGGAAAGCCATTTCACCCACAATCTGCATCAACTGGTCCATGTGCCCATACCCTGCAGCTTTTACCTTCTTTGACAATTTATCTAATTTTGAGAGTTCCAAAATGAAGCACAACGCTATCAAACATTGCACTGAAAATCTTAACCACTCATTGTATAACAAAATATTTCTTGATGTTACCTCAGATTCTTCACCATTCACTTCAAATGTGCCCCCTCTGGTTATTGAGCAATAAACCATGAGAAACAGTCTCTCCTTACTTACATTATGAAAAACCTTAATTATTTTAAACATTATCATCAAATTTGCTCAGACTTCTCTGCCCTGAGAATTGCCCAACTGCACCAGTTCTTCCACACAACTTATGTGACAATTTTTACCAATCTGCCCATGTACAGTAACCACTATATTGTTTTACTTGTCCTAATTAGATAGCACATATGCCAAAAAAACCATTCTAGCTGTTCAATGCAGTTTACATAATCCACTTGACAGCTAACAAAAACACAACAGTGCATGAAACAGGTTATAACAAGATTTATTACTAAAACCAATTTCAGTGCATGGAAGCTTTCAAAAGTATCTTAAACTTTCAAACTTGAAAAAAAAGAGAAGCTGCGACAAAAGAAACTCTGAAATCTATAACCATTATTGACAAGTACAAGTATTTCCAGTCAGCCTGCAACGTGTGCTGTATCACACAAGTTAATATACCTAATTATGTTGTAGATTTGAACAAAAAAAACATCATTTAAAATCCAGAGATAAAAGGTACTGCAGATGCTGGAGAATCCGAGATAACAAGCATGGGGCTGGATGAACGCAGCAGGAAATCAGAAGCGTTTCTGATGAAGGTTTTAGGCCCGAAACGTCAAGTTTTCCTGCTCCTATGATGCTGCTTGACCTGTGTTCATCCAGCTCCGTGCTGGTTATTTCATTTAAAATCCAGAACCTTTTCACAATTTGACATTTTGAATAGGTTTGGGAGAGCCACAATATACATAATTGCTTTGAGATTTAATAGGTGGAACAGATGGATGCAATACAAATTAAATCTTAAAACAGATCTTGTTTCTTATAATACAAGTGACAAAAACTTTGCTTTAAATGCTGAAATATTATTTTTGTCAAAATGCTCTTTTTCTATGTAGAGAAATGACCAATACCAGACACACTGTTCTAAGACAGTTTGATGTGCACTAGTATTTGGTCCCTTAGTGGTATTTAACTTCTGGGACTTTGGCTAAAGATGGGTACTAATATGATTGAGTGTGAGAAATTTGAAACAAGGTCAACTGTTTCTGGCACACTTGCATCAGCTACCTAATCTTGACAGATTATTAATTTACCATCACCAAGGACAAGGAATTTTCATGATTCATCTCCAAACAACTGTATTCCAATGTTCTAGGGTGATTCTGGAATCACGGCAGTTGTCAAATTAGTAAGAATGGCCTAATTCTGTTCATATATCTTACAGTCTTATTGGGAAATTGAGACACATTAGAATCCACAACCTCTGGTAGCTGCCAACTCACGTCCCAAGGCTTTTTTGGATGAGAGTTGGACAAGTGGAATATATTCTTGCAATCAAAAAATATAGTAACACCCCTAACCTGAGTCAGAAGTCTGTAGGTCAAGTCCCACCCTAGATGTCTCATCTTAAATGATACAGATATTTCAGATTAGCGCTAAGGGACTGCTGGGCTTTAGGTAAGAGAGTAAATGGAGGTCTCATCTACCCCTTCCAGCTGGATACAAAAAGATCCCACGGTACTATCTGGAGGAGAGATGGGGAATTCTCCGTGTCCTGATCAACATTTGCCCCGACACTAGCACTGAAATGGGTTATCTGGTAATTACCTCATTGCGGATTCTAGGAACCAGTTGTACGCAAACTGGCTGCCATTTTATCTAACATTTCATCAGTGACTTTACTTCAAAAGTAAATAGTTGATAGTAAGGCAGTTTGCAGAATCTGAAAAAAGGTAAAAATAAATGTATTTTGCTTCATCCTTTCCTGCCTTATTGGGTAACCCATAAATCTACTATTATTGATACGCTACACGTTTTTAAGACCATTCTCACAGTTCAGAGAATGCCACTTGAGTATCTTTAAGAAGTAACAGCATTCAATTAACACCTAACAACTCTTGCTGTGGATTTGGAGTCAAACGTAAGCCAGACCGTGTAAGGATAGTAGATTTCTATCTGCCATCGTAAGATTCCAAACCAATGTCCCTGGAACACTAGCTTGCGATGCTGCATTACTACTCCATTGATAATATCACTATGTCACCAACTTCCCCTCCTGCCATGTACATTTTGATATGTCATAGTTATCGTGCAGCTAGAAGTATTCTTCTGTTCTATAGATCAGCATGCACTATTGTAAGCAATAAAACATGCCATGTTTTCTGCATCTAAACAATTCTCTTTCTGTAAAGTAAAAATGTCTTCTAAGTTTTAATTAACATCTGGTAATTCATTTACATAGGCAATGACCATAAGTGCCTCTGCCCCAACCCTTGATTCCAAGTTCCAAGAAGGTTTCTACTCCACTGTGGACTCACCAGCATGCCCCTAAGTAAAATTATTGTCCTTTTGGACTTCAACACTGGGGTTGAAATGGACTCCCAAAGCAGGAAAGGAACCATTGGAAAGGCAGGACTTAGGAATTACATCACCAGTGGGATTCTTCTACTCACCAAATGTGTGGAACACCAGTAGAACATCACCTGTACACTTGTCTGCCAAAAAAACAAGTCTGAGATTTCTTGGAGGAATCCAAAAATGATGCACTGGCACATAATCCACTACATTATCATCTGATCCCAAAACCAAAAGAATGTTTTCATACCAAAGTGCTGACCAGTACAGACCACTGTTGGTTGGATCACCAGCTGATCTGCTCCTCAATGTCTATCAAATTCCACCACAGCAGCTCAAAAAAAAGTCCAAAAACTAAAGCTCAACGTTGAGTGGCTTCAAAATCCAAGCAGACTTAGTGAAGATATTGAAAGTTTGATAAAAATCTCCAAAGAAATAATTTCAATGGAATTGAGAAAATCTAGAAAGAACTGAAGACAGCCACCATCTCATGCTGTGAAGGAGCCAATGGCTAAGACCAGTTCAATAAGAATGTCTACATCACCCAAGATTTCAGCAAGATGGACAGATGGGAAACGGTTGCTTTGATCATAAGAAACAAAATTAAATCGATTGCAAGAAGATATATAGGCTCGGAAGATGTAGAATCTGAGACTGTAGTTCAGGAACTGTAAGGAGACAAGACCCTGAGAGATGTTATGCACAGGTCCCCCAGCAGCAGCCAGCATGTGGGGCAGAAAATAAATCAGGGAGCTCGAAAAGGCATGTAACAAAGGCACTTATAACAAATCATTGGGGGCTTCAATATAGAGGAGGGAACAGGGAAAACTGGTAGTAGATCTTAAGAAAAGGCCTTCTTGGTATGTCTTCAAGATGGCTTTTAGGAACAGCTTAAGATGGAGCCACTAGGCAATTCTGGGTTAGGTGTTGTGTAATGATGCAAACTTGATTAGGGAACTTAAGGTGAAGGAACCCCTAGGGGCAAATGACCACAATATTATAGAATTCACCCTGCAGTTTGAGAGGGAGAAGCTGGAATTAGTTGCAACAGTATAACAGTTGAGTAAAGGTAACTAGAAAGGCAGGGTTCTGAAAGAGATAGCAGAGGAGATTGTGGAGGCATAAGTGGTGATCTTTCAGGAATCAATGAAGTCAGGGAGTGTACAAGAGGACTGGAAAATGGCTACTGTAACATAAGGGAGGGAGGAAGAATACAGATTATAGGCTGGTTAGCCTGACCTTAGTCACTGGTAAGATTTGAGAGTTCATTATTGACGATGAGATTGCAGAGCATGGTAAAATAATGCTGAATCAGCATGGCCTTGTTAAGAGAAGGTCATAAATAAAAACCAAAAGAACTGTGGATGCTGTAAATCAGGAACAAAAAGAAAGTTGCTGGAAAAGCTCAGCAGGTCTGGCAGCATCTGTGTAGGAGAAAACAGAGTTAACGTTTCAGGTCCGGTGACCCTTCCTCAGAACCGGACCCGAAACGTTAACTCTGTTTTCTCCTTCACAGATGCTGCCAATCCTGCTGAGCTTTTCCAGCAACTTTGTCTTTTTAAGGGGAGGTCATGTTTGACAAATCTGTCACAATTCTTTGAGAAAGCAACAAGCAAGTTAGACAAAGGACAGCCAGTAGACATGATCTATTTGGATTTCCAGAAGGCATCTGACAAGGTGCTGCACAGAAGGCAATAAGATAAGGGCCCATGGTGATAGGGGCAAGGTAGTAGCACAGACAGAGGATCGGCTGAATGGCAGAAGGCAGAGAATGGGGATAAAGAGGTCATTTTCAGGATGGCAGCCAGTGTCGAGGAGTTCCAAAGGGGCCAGTGTTGGGACCACGACTACCAACAGCATACATTAACAATCTGGACAAAGGAAATGAGGGCATTGTTGCTAAGTTTGCAGTTGACACAAAGGTAGCTGAAGGGACAGGGAGTGCCAAGGAAGTGTGGAGGTTGATGAAGGACTTGAACAATCTCGATGACTGTATTCCATCTGACAATTCTTGACCCAATGTGCGAAAACAACAAGGTTATGCACATTGGTAGGAAGAAGAGGGGTAGACTATTTTCTACATGGGGAAAGGCTTCAGAAATCTGAAGCTTAAAAGCAACTTAGTCTTAGTTCAGAGTTCTCTTAAGGTCAACAGGCAGGTTCAGTTGGCAGTTAAAGAGGCAAATGCAACACTAGCATTCATTTTGAGAGGGATAGAATACTAGAGCAGGGATGTACTACAGAGGCTGTATTAGGCTCTTGTCAGATTGCTTTCAGAATATCGTGAGCTGTTTTGATTGATTGATTCTATTGTCAGCGTACTGAAATACGGTGAAAAGCTTTGTTTGCGAGTGGTACAGGCAGATCACAGCAAGCAAAGGATGTACAGGTCAAAAAGACTTAGAGGCTAAGTCCATTCAACTGTCTGATAACAGCCAGAAAGAAGCCATTCCCGAACCTGCTTGCACGCGTGTTCAGGCTTCTGTATCTTCTGCCTGATGGAAGAGGTTGTAGGAGGTCATTACCAGGGTGCAATGGGTCTTTGATGATGTTGGCTGTCTTTCCGCTGTGTAAATAGAGTCCACGGATGGAAGGTTAGCTTCAATGATGGTCTCAGCTGTGCACTGCCTCAGGGCCCCATATCTAAGGAAGAATGTCCAGACCTTGGATAGAGTCCAGAGGAGGTTTACAACAAAGATCCTGGCAATAAAAGGCTTGTCATATGAGGAATCCTTGAAGACTATGGGTTTGAACTCGAAGTTTAGAAAGAGGAGGACTGATCTCATTGAAAGTTATAAAGTACTGAGAGGCCTGGAGAAGTTGTTTCCACTAGTAGTAGAGAATTGGGCCTGCAGACACAGCCTCAGAGTGAAGGGATGACCCTTCAGAATGGAAAGGAGGAAGAATTTTAGAATCCGTATCGTGTGGAAACAGGCCATTTGGCCTGACGAGTCCACACCAACTCTCCGAAGAGCATTCCACCAGACTTATCCCCCTACCCTATCTCTGTAGCCCTGCACCTCCCATGGTTAATCCACCTAACCTACACATCCCTCGACACTATGAGCTACTTAGCACAGCCAATCCATCTACCCTGCACATCTTTGGACTGTGGGAGGAAACCGGAGCACCCGGAGGAAACCCACACAGACACGGAGTGCAATTCCCATACGGACAGTCGGCCAAGGGTGGAACTGAACCCAGTCCCTGGTGCTGTGAGGCAACAATGCTAACCACTAAGCCACCAGGGTTGTGAATCTGTGGAACTGATTGCCAAAGGTGGCTGTGGTAGTCAAGTCATTAGGTGTCTTTAAGGCAGAGATAGGTAGGAGATCAAACGGTGCCAACAGGAGATAGGGCTGAGAAACATATCAGCCACAATCTAATGGCAGAGTTGACTCAATGGGCCAAATGGCCCAATTCTGTCCCTATATTTTATGGTCTTATGGACAAGAAGATCAAAGCATTCCACGCCTGGAAAAATGACTTCAGTGAGGCAAAGAGAAGTCAAATAACAAAGGCACAGTTACAAATAAGAATTAGGGAAATTGATAGTTAATGAGGGACAGAAAAATCAAAAGGAGCTGCAACTCCTTGCTGACAAGCATTACACGTGGGGATTCTTCAGTGCTACCAAGCAAAATAGGAACCCAACATGCTTGGCCTAAAAGCAGTGCAGAGCAAGGTCAGAACCCTTTGGAAAGGCAGAAAACACATCAGCACATGTTTGATAAAATCTCCCTACTCCCCAAGGTGATCGTAGACACCCACCTAATGTCAGAAGTTGAAGCCGACATTAGACACATGAAGAATAAAGCCGCAGGACCAGTCAGGATCCCAGCAGAGATTTTCAAACTTGGAGGTCCAGAGTTAACCTGTCAGCTCCATCAGAAGTTGCTGAAAATTTGGGACAATTAAGAAACCCTGGCTGATCTCAGGCATGTTGCCATTGTCTCCTTTCTTGAAAGTGGTGGCAAAGTAGACTACCAAGCAATCTCCCTTCTCTCCATCACCGGATAGATCACCCAAATCCTTGCTCGTTTGTTCTCCCAAACTGAGGAAATTCTCCCTCGAAGCCGGTGGGACTTCCACCCAAACCATGAAACTACAGAAATGATTTTCACTGCACAGCAGCTCCAAGAGAAATGCCAGGAACAACAACAACAGCCATTCTACTTGGCCTTCATCAATCTGGCCAAAGCTTTTGACTCAATCAGGAGTTGCTACCGAAAACCCTGTCAAAGGTCAGCTGTCTCCTCCATGTAAACATGTCGGCGACAGTCCTCACCTTCAGTAATATGACAGAATCCTTTGAGGTCAAGGCAGGAATCAAGCAGGGATGTGTGAAAAGAAAAAACTGATTCAGGCATATCTGCAAACACCAAAAAGAATACGCATATTGACAGTTATGTAGTATCCATGTGTTCATTTATCAGTGCTAGCCTATTAACCAAGGTACCACTCAAGGAAGCCACAGGCAACTGCACTACTGCACCATAATCATAACGAATGAACTGTAGTGGAGTCACAATGTATTAATTTTGCATGTTCATCATTTGCACTTCCTTCATAAATAAGTTGTTCCCTTGCCAGGGCATTATATCAGGGCTAAAAGAACATCTTGTTCCTAGAGCTCTCACAAGGAGGAACACAAAGTTGGGTTGGTGGCAGGGGTAAAAGGGGGAGACTAAATAGAGCAACGACAAGGGAAATTATATTTGGGAAGCCTTGCCATAAGCACTGACTTGACAGAGTATATTTTAACCTTTACTTTCAAGAACATTCGTTTTTCACCAGTGATCGTCAATAAACAGTCTTATCAATAAATCAGTCTTAGATATAGGTGATTTGTTTAGTCTTTTCACTCAGATTAATATGCTACAAGCAAAGGAAAATAATTCGCTCTTAGATTAGCTTTTGCAAATTCAAAAACAAAAATTTTTCTCAGTGGCGTGATGCAGTTAGTCAAACATTACTAATCCAAATTTTGGCCCAAGGATGGAATTCCAATCCAATCTATTCCCTATACAAACCAACTATTGCATTACTGAGACTTCTTCACTAGAGAGGACAGTTCTTCCAGAACAAATGCTGGAGAAACTCAGAAGGTCTGGCAGCATCTGTGGAAATAGAAACAGAGTTAACGTTTCAAGTCCAATAGGACTCTTTAGGTCTTCCATAATCCTGTTCTCAGCAATAACATGCAGTTTTGCTCAGGTCAGTATCAGTAATCTGTCGTTTGATTCTTGCAAACATAGTATCAATTTTATTTTGGATTAGTTCGAGCTGTGATGATTTAACAGAAATTATTTTAATTATCTCAGAAATCTTTCATTCTTGATAACCTGGTTATGCTTTTTTTAATCTTGTACTAAAATTCCTCTACTATTAAATCCCAGGAAGCAATTCACACTTTTTCTATCTTCTACTCAACGCCTAACTTATTTCAGTTAATTTTGTATGCTACACAGTGGGTACAGTGCTCCTGATTAAAATACTTATATGCCAACAAATGCATCACACATGAAATAAAAACTTGCTGTATCCTTCTCATACTTCGAAATCAATTTGAAAGTATTCTGTCTACTTAGGCAAAAAGGTTCACAATGAATGCAGCAAGACCAACCTTAAACTGAAACTATGCATATACACTAAACAAAGGAAAAAAAACAGGGTTTGATAACTTCCAGTCAAAGCTACTATTGCTGTCACTGAAGCTGGACATTAGTCAATTTAAATTTTCAAAATAACAAATCTCAAGTCACGGCAGTTTGGCCTTTTATGCCTATCTCTAGTGTAGAGTTGCCATTTTAGGGTTAGAACCTAAGTGCAATGCTACAATGTTTCTCAATGAAAAATTCTGAAACAACTCTCAGAATAGCTGGCCAACCATAAAAGCAAGAATGAAGTAGACTTTAAGCAGGGAGAAAGCAACGAACAGAGCTATGTACAGTACAACATTGCAATACACACAGGAAGTTTAATATAATGTAATCTAATAAATATTGACTATTATGAAAACATTTAATGCATGTCAACCCATTTGTTATACTAAGGCTATCCTGCAATTCTCTAAAACTCTTTATGCAAGCTGAAATATCTTAATTCCACATTTCTGCGATCCCTTAACAATAAGTTTTCAAGATACTGGACCTACAAGCAAGACTAACTTTTTTTTTTAAAAAATCCATCCTAGCCACTCTGACAAGGTGAGGGTATTTCTGCATTGATCGACAGGAAATTTCATAAATTTGACCCACTATGGCAAAATACATCCAAATTAAGATGGTGTGAAACTTAGAAGTGATACTGTTCCAATACACCTGCAGCCCTTGTCTTTCAAGATGGAGGTGGTGGGGGGTTTGGAAATTGAGTTTGATAGTGACCATAAATCGACTCACTGGTACAATGTTGAACTGAGATAACCATTAACTCCACTTTCTGAACATGTGAAAGACCTACATTTTGGAAGAAGGATATTCTTTAAGGTTTCAGAGAAAATTCAACAAGTTTTACAGCAGATTACAAGGCCATCATAAATACATGTTAATTCAGGGACATGGTATATTACAGACAAGAAGGGCAGGAAGCATGGAAAGGTCCACTTAAGGTTAAGGTAGTGGTGGAAATACTAATTTTCTAATGTGCCAACCAAACTGTTTGGGAGTATTCTTTGGTTAGATGGCACTGACCTAACACAAAGAATCTGAGCAAGTCATGGGAAGTAATGAGGCACTATGCACTTCACATTTACATATGTTGGACAATTATGATGTACAGATTATGTCAGATAAAGAGCTGACGGAAAATGGATGACCTGATTTAGGTCAGAATAAGGCTAATTGCCCAAAGGAGCACCAAAGTTATAGAGAAGAGTAAGCCACCAACAAATACAAACATTGATTTAAATGTGTAAGATAAAGGATAAGGAGGAAGATCTATAGATTGATAAAATGAGGTGAAAATGTAGAAGGCTAGAAAATGCATCATGCATTCTGATAGCAGACGTGGAAGTAAACATGGGCCTGGGGAAAAACATGCCAACTTCTGAAAGGCACTCTGATCAGAAGACGAAAGATCTTGCAGTAGTTGTTCAAAATGAAATAGTAGAGTGTGTGTAGAGGTCATAGACTGACAAGAATAAAGACTATAAAAGAAGCTGGGGATGCCATGAGAAACAGCAGCCTGGAGATTGATATTTTAGTGGCCACAAACAAATTAGAAAGTAAATTGAAAAGCAAGCCAAAAAAAAAGTAGGGGAGCCAGAAATAATTTAATGTATTTAATTTAATCGAAGGTACCAGGCTGGGGCAGCTAGCCTTACAATACAGATGAATATGCCCAGAAAAGTACTCCCCAATGGGACATAAGGCTAAAGCTTGAGTGTTTGGAGTTTTGTTAAGAAACTTGGTGATCAAAATATTTAGTAGGTTCCCATATGGCAAGAAAAATTACCTTGAAGGTCTTCTTAGCTATTTTACCAACATGCTTCTAGGAATGCAAGTCAACTGATATTAAAGCTGCATTTTGCAGGCTGTAAAAAATTCAGAGAGAAGTATTTTTGAAACTACAAGTAGTAGTAGGTGACATAGACAGCATGCTATGAAAATTAAAACAAATGTGTTATGGGTTGAATGATGCAACAAGAGCATGGTATTTCACAGTTAAGTCTGCCTTGCTGAAAGGAAATTGCATTCAGCTTAAGGCAGACCCAACAATGTTTTGCTGGTTTCACAGAGTACCTGGGAGACATCTTTATTATGCATGTTGATGGTTTTCCGTGGAGAAGTTCTATGGCATCTAAGCAATGAGTCATACCTAAAATAAAACTGGAATTAAAGACTGAAAGTCAGGCTTCAGGGCCTGGAAATACATAGGGTTAGACATTACGCATAACGTCAGGAATGATTTTGGGTTGACAGTCTTACTTGGAAAGTATTAAACGCATCCAGACACATTTGCCAGGTTCTCATAGAAACATGATTTTTACATCCAGGAAAATAAATAGACCAGATAAAGCTGCTTGGATAGTTAAATTGCTTGTACACTCAGACTAGACTTAACGTCAGTTATGACACAGTAGAACTAAGTACTACGATGAAATATGCTAGTGTTGAAGATTTGAGAACAAATAAAAGATGCAAGACACTTCATTCATTACCTGGCCATAGGTAATCCAGCGATATGAAGCTGGTGTTTTGTTTAATTGATGCTTCAAATACCAATCTTCTGGACAGCTAGAGAAGTCAGCAGGATTGTCATATTTTTGGTGAAGAATAATAAATGATGTCATTTGGTCTGGAGACTAATAAAATAAAGACAATAGATAAAACAACTTAAAAAACTGGTATAACTCATGCGATGTATTCATCCAATGTCCTCAAGGAAATTTTATTTAAGGGGCAATATGAAAAAATTTGCCCATTTGAATGTTCTGTGAATGACCACCCTTCTTGGGTCAACATATTCTCAAAAAAAGCATTGCTGAGAAAAGTTTGAAGATTAACATTTCCTTCATGCTGATATGGTAGAAAGAAAAGAGATCTCCAAATTACATTAGGCTGATGCAAGTCACAAGTTCTTAGATTGTTTCACATAAAGACAGCTTTCTCCAAGAATTACTGGAGATCCTAAAAGAAGGATGCCTAATGAAATGAGGAGTCAAGCTTTTATTTTGTTTAAAGAAAGAGAATGTAGAAGGTTGACTGTATAATATGAAATATAAATATCATTTTGTTATGGAATGATTAAGTTGTAAGACAGATTTTCTTTGAATTTTATGAGCTAAGTTTTATCTGTGTTGGGTTCAAAAGTTTATTTTAAAAAGTGGAGATCAATTGGTGGTTAAGCAGGTAACTGGGAGTCAGTTAATTGACTGGTTTGAGGGTTCTTGGTGTGGCAGTATCCCTACTTCTAAACTTGGAGACCAGAGTTTAAATCCCATCTGCTCCAGGGGTGTTTAATAACATCTCTGAACAGGCTGATTAGAAAATATCTACAACTATATGGTTAAACAAGCTCGAGGAGCTGAATGATTTTTCCCCCCCACAAAGGGTTCTTGTGGCACATTGGTACTGTCCATCCAAGTTAGGAGGCCTGGGTGCAAACCCCACTTACTCTAATGTGTGTAATCACATCTCTTAATAGGTTGATTAGATTTTTTAAATAGGTAACTGTTAAGGGGAGATCAAGGAAAGAGAGCTCACTTCACAATAGCTGTGCCTGTACCTCTGCGCAGGAGGCCCAGGTTCAAGTCCTACCTGCCCCAAATGTCATAACATGTTGATTAACATAACTAAAGAAATAAACCAGTGGGACTAGTGTGTGGAAGGAGATGTAAGACAGTAGGTTATACAATCCACCTACACAAAAAAGCATCTTACTGATGGGCTTGGATCTAATTTGACACTTCACCATTTTGCCATTCACATATCTTCTAGAGATCTTTTATCTCTGTGCTTGCCTCATTACCCTCCCTTTGGCCGTGCATCTCCAACATTTTCTTAACACATTCACTAGACATGGGTGTCACTGGCTAGGCCAACATTTACTGTCCAGCTGTAACTGCCTTTGGACAGCAGAGTTAATATTTAGGCAGACTTCCTTTCTCAGCTCTGATGAAAGTTCACTGAACTGAAACAAGAACTGTGTTTCTCTCTTTACAGAAGCCAGATTTGAAGATTTCCAGCATTGTGTTTTATTCAGATTTCTAGCATTTTGCTTTATTAGAAGTCAACTGATGATTTTCTGCAATAAAACAACTGTGAAATTGGACGATATACTTCAACTTTGACTTTATTATCCTACCTAAACTACAATATCTTGTCCTCTGTACAACTTGTTTTCAGAATATAAATTTCTCTAATTAGAGGCAGCAGTCTGGAATATTTATCCCAAATGAGCTGTCCAGACAAATTAAGTACCACTATTCAGTGCCTAGAATGACACTGCGCCTTGTTAGTAACTGTTGTTACGTAGTTATGTAGCAGCTTAGTCATTTACAAGATTCCATTATCTGATCATGCATCTTATTTGCTGTGTAATTCTTTTAAATTGTTTTGGTACAGGACCGAACGTTAGCCTTTTTGTGCAATTAGCACAGCATCCTATTATAGACATCTGAACAGACAGACAGGACCTTAGTATAAATCAGTAGAAGTGAACAACTCTGCAAGAGACTGCTCCATATGCCAAGGATGCAGTTGGGTTTGAATTCTCAATTTACGGACTCAAAAGCAAGGGTACTAATGACTAACTGATTCAATGTGACAATGGGGTAAAAACTCAAACAAAATGTTGCATTACGTTTAATAAATCTTGCTACAGGGTGATGGAGACATCATAAATTTTGGAATCACTTTAAAAATGTGAAGAATGGTCACCAGACCTTTTGCATGTGTGAATCAGTATGAACCAACCGGTCTTACTCATCCTTAGGCATGAAGTCAATGGAAAATGGAGGGCAAATGCTCTACTGGTTGGAGTTCTACATAACCACAACTTGTGTGTTAAGGCCAATCATTTCAGATCCAGATATCACTTGCGTTGTCATTGTAATTATGTAACTGAATTTACAAAGTAGCAACTGCTGGCTGCAGATATGCTAAACACATACCATGTTATCCATGAACCCACAGTTTAAATAAAAAGTCCTACAAGAACATTAGTCTCTTAAAATTATAAGATGATGCTACACAAGGCACTAGCCAGGCCACAGCTGGATCAAGAGGAGTTTTGAGCTGCTTATCCGAGGAAAGTTACACTATCACTGGAGACAATCCAGAGAAGGTTCACTGGACTGATACCTGGTATGAAGGGACTGTCTTATGGGCAGAGGTTGAGTAGATTGTATTTGTTAGAATATAGAAGAATTGAGATGTGACCTTACGGAAACAAATAACATTTACAGGATTTGACATGGTAGATATGGAAAGGTTGTTTCCACTTGTTAGAAAGTCTACAACCAGGTGTAATCTTCAAATAGGGGGTCACATATTTAAGATAGAGAAATAATTCCTTCTTATCTCTAAGGCTAGCGTATTTGTGGATTTCATTATCGCAGAGGACTATACAGAGTCATCAAGTATGTTCAAAGTCGAGACGATTTTTAAAATCAATAAGGGAATCAAAGATTTCAGGTAAAAGGCAGGAAAGTAGATTAGCAAGGATTATCAAATCAGACATGATCTCACTGCATGATGGAGCAGACTCAATGGGGTGAATGGCCTACTTCTGCTCCTACATCTTATGGGTTAAGTTTCATTCACTTGCCAGCAAAAAATCATGTTTAAACTTTAAAAATATTTCTTGGAGTTTCAGTGGGGGTGAAAAATGCAAATGCAATCCACAACCTCAATTTTCACCTCAACTGCAAGATAAAATTTAAGACTAACTTCATGTAACAGTTTTCATGATCGTTAAACTGAAAGGAAGTTTGTCATAGGAACTGCTCCAATTACTGTTTGCATGTACCTCCCAGAGATCCGTTATTTCATATTTTTAGATTTGCTTAACATTTGAAAACTAAATACCAGTCTTTTCTAAAAATTTAAAACGTTGGTTTTAAAATGCAAAAGGAAATATTCTTACCTAAACTTTTATTTTCATTTTACTGTCATAATTAAGCACTACAGATTAAGGTGAAAAAGTTAACAAGAAGTATTGAATATATTACACATATGAAATAGATGTCACGCATTGGGTTACAGGATATTATTTCAATTACGTAGCTTGGACATAGAGAAAAACCACGGGAATTTGCCTTTATCAGTTAATTCCTTAGCCAAGACTGAATCATTGGAGACCCAAGCAATAATTAGTTGCACTATATGCCCTCAGGATAGTTCAAAGCACCACCACCTCCTAAAAAAATGAAGACTTATTTTCCCTAAATCTTCAAATTCCACCTTGTGTTTTTTTCCAACTTCTGTAATCATCTTTAGCTGCAAGCTTCCTCCATGGCTTCATTCAATTCTCCAGAAGAACGAGGGGGGTCACCTTTTCAAAAAAGTCAAATCACTTAAGACAGAGACAAGGAGGACTTTTCTCCTCAAGAAGTCTTTGAAACACATTTCCACAAAACAAGACGGAAGCAGAATCCTTGAACACATGCAAGGCTGACATAGATACATGCTTCATATACTGGGGGGGGGGGGGGGGGAGAGAATGTAGGGGAACAGAAATGTGGCATAATTAGATTAGCCACGATCTTACTTATTGGCAAAGCAGACTTGAGGGCCAGAGTAATACTCCTGCTCACAATCTACACACTAGCACGTTCGTAAACTCATCTGTCTCAAGCCAATTCTACAACCTTCTTTCTAAGCCTCAATACCGATCTTATTTTTGTTTCTACAATCAATTTTAGAGGATTCCACAATAATTTAAAGGCATTTCACAAATGTGAGGGTTATTGTCATGTTAATAGCATTATGGCTATCAAAAATCAATCTTTTACACACACTGCACATGTCGTTTATCTCAGTTGGCTGAACAGCTGGTTTGCAAAGCAGTGTAACACCAATGTGGGTTCAATTCCCACATCAAGTGAGGTGACCGTGAAGGACTTACTTTCTCAACCTCTCCCCATGCCTGAGGGATGGTGACCCACAGGTTCAACCACCAGTCATCTCTCCCAAACAAGAGAGCAGCCCTACGGTCCAGTAGGACTCTGGCAATTTTACGGAAAACTCCATGGGTGTCTTATGCCAAACTCTGTTGTTTTGGAGAGAAATTTGTTGTTACATAGCAACAGAACCGATAGTGTAACTAAACCTGGTAATACTTGTGACTGTTCTCCATGATGGTTGAGTACCAAGTGTACTCAAAAATTGTTCCAATATTATCCAATTATTTTTCTTTTAATTCTCACCACAAACTCCAATCCCTAGTCTCAACTCCATCATTCTGTCTGACAGTTGACTGAGGCGAAGCTCTTTCACAGCTGCGGTGCCATTTCTCCCTCCCTCAACATGAACTTCCATTTGCAAATCCACAGGCTATCATTGCCTATCTCAGCCACCACAGCTCTGCCCTATTCCACTCCTGCCCCAGCTCAATTTGCTGAAACCTCTATTTATGCTTCAGTTTGCACTGCACACCTATCTGCCTCCAACATTCTATCCTCCATAAACTCAAGGTCATCCAAAACTCTAATCTTCATGCACTAACTCTTACCACGTGCTCAGTCTACTTTGGTTCCATGTTAATCAACAACTTCAAAATTACAGGCAGAGATCCGATTGCTAACGGTTCCCTTCTTGAGTTCTTTTCTGAAGTTGCATTGTGCTCTGACTTGCATATAAAGCAAGACAAAATGAAATAACTGCACACAAATTCAAGGAAACATTCATGCGTTGGATCTTTAAAATTACTATTAATACACCTCTGTATGGGATCACATGAATAAATACAAGGGTTTCTAAGTCAGACATTCATAAATTGGGGACCCCAGTACCATCCTGGTATTTAAACTGTGCCATGGCGTAGTCTCTCCATGCCTCTAATTTTCTCCAACCATACACCACTTTTAGAGTGCTCCAGTGACATAGTGGTAGTGTCTCCATCTCTTAACCAGGAGGTCTTGGTTCAAGTCATCACTTGCATATACCTGTATTTCAATTCTGGCCATTAAGCATCCCATAATTTTACATCACTCCAAAGGCAGCCTGAGCTTCAACTGCAATAGCTCTAAAGTCTGGAATTATGGTCCTAAACCTCTTTCCCCTCTATCCCTCTTTCTTCAAGATGCCCTTAAAACTAACCTCTTGCTCCAAACATTTGGCCATCTGAAGATCATCTCTTTCGGATCATGATTCTAACTTTATTTGAAAAACTTCCAATCAAGCGCCTTAGGATATTTTACTATGTTAAGGCCACTGTGTAAATACAAATTATTATTACTGTTGACGAATGCAAAACATAAATCTAACCATAGTTAGAACAGTACTTTAAATTCCCAAGAGATCTTTTAAAAATGCTGTCTGATCAGATATTTTAATTTTATCACTGAACATCAGACTAAATTATTTCAGTATTTAGTTTGTTAAATTAACACCACAGAAGACAAGGGAATCAAAATGAAACTGTTTGAAAACAGTCAAGATATTCTTCTCTGAAATATACACTGTCTATGCTTCAGCTACACGCTCCCATCCACTTATAGGCCTATTGTTTCCACAGTAGCACACTGTACAGGGCTAACAGGTAGGCTGTGCCTGCCACTGAAGGAGTAGAGGTATCAATGGAATTAGATATTTGACATTGTGTGGCCCAAATACATTGTTAAAGAAAATCCTCACAAAGATCAGCAAATGAGTTGATTAAAAAAAAGCAAAGTTTAAATAGGCAGAAATTATATGGGAAAACACAGATTATATAACCATATTTTGAAGCTTCTGTTCTATACCTACAGTTATAGATTATTAAAGCTCCAGTACTCCAATCATTTTATGATCCATCTCCAGAGTCCCTAGCATCACGAATGCAGTCAATTCTACCCATGATATCAAGAAATGGCTGAAGGTGACGAAAATTGCAAAGGCTGTGGGCCCAAACAACATACAAGTAGTAATACAGAAGACTTGTGCTCCAAAACTGACCCCAGCCAAGCTACTCTAATACAGCTACAGCACTGGCATGTATCCAACGTGAAATATCAGGAATATCCCATCAACAGAAAGTAGACAAATACAACCCAACCAATTACTGTTCCGAGGAAGAGTCACCAGGCCCAAAACATTATCTCTGACTTTTCTTCACAGACGCTGCCAGACCCACTGAGCTTTCTCAGCAACTTTGTTTCTGTTCCTGATTTACAGTATCTGCAATTCTGTTTTCAATTACCGTCCCATCAGTCTATTCTCAATCAAAACGACAGAAAATATCACTATAGTGCTATCAAGTGACACTTACATAGCAATGACGTGTTTACCGACAGTTTGAATTCCACTAAAACCACTTCAGTCCTGAACTCATTACAACTTTATCCAAACACAAAGTAAATAGTTGAGCTCAAGAGGAGGTGGGAGCAACTGTATTTAACATA
This sequence comes from Ginglymostoma cirratum, assembly GCA_024137785.1. Lineage (NCBI taxonomy): Eukaryota > Metazoa > Chordata > Chondrichthyes > Orectolobiformes > Ginglymostomatidae > Ginglymostoma > Ginglymostoma cirratum. Next base: position 50,748,490 of record JAHRHZ010000063.1, on the reverse strand, counting down.
GCATAGCATCAAGAGGCTTCAGCAAAACAGAAGCCAATGGAAATTGGGGGTGGGAGTGGAAAACTTGCAAATGGCTGGAGGCATACCTAGCAGAAAGGAACATGGTTGGGCTTGATGGGAGTCAATAATTTCAGTCACAGAAGGTCAAAGGAATCTCTCAGCACATTAGCCTAATTCCAACTATAGTCAGCTACTTCACCAATAAGCTCCATCACACAGTGTCAGTAGAGTGGATATTTGCTGATGATTACACAATGTTCAGTACCATTTGCAGCTCAAATACTGAAGCAATCTATGTGCATCAAGACCTGGACAACATTCAGGCTCGGGTTGACATGAAGTAGCAAAGGATTTTCGCACACCCCTAGTGCCAGGTAAGGATCATATCCAACAAGAGACAACGTAACCATAACTCCCCATTGTCTCGTCTCACAGGGTAATACGATAGAACTCTTGACCTACCATTCTTGGAGGCTTCACAAAAGTTATGTATTTTTAAAAATAAATGAATACCCCAAATATACCACTTACCCACACTAACGGGAAGCACCAAATTTCTGTACTTAGCAAAACTTACCATTTATTACAGTATACACTCCAACTAAAAACAAATAATTATAAACCAACAGCATATAAATCAATTCCCAAAAGCAGTCAGTCTTTGTCATCAATAACTGACTGTTCATTAGTTTGTAGACCAGATTCTTGTTGCCTAACGAAGCACCAACCCTTCAGTTCTAGTTCATCTGCAACCCACTTTAAACATGTTTTGTTCAAAAGGTGTTTTAATCAGTGCATACAATGAGTGGTAGGCTATTTGCTTTCAAAAGATGTAGCAATCCTCCAGCCATCCTTAGGTTTTAAGGACAGTTCTTTTCTCAAATCAGTCGATAATTAAATATACAGGAAGATAAAAAGACACGCTTTACACCTTGAAATTCCATTCCATCTCTGGAATGGAACTCCAAGTGGCATTATCATCTCTGTATCCTGCATAATAGATATCCTAAGGATTACCATTGACCAGAAATTGAACTAGACCCATTAAACAAGCACTGTGGCCACTAAAGACTAGGAATTCTGTGCTGAGTAATTCATCTAACCTCTTCCAACATCAATTGACAAGGCATAATAAGTTAGCCACTAACCTGAATGAGTGCAGCTTCTACATTCAAGAAACTAGAGGACATCAAAGACAACCAGTTCAACTGTTTAGTATGCTATTCTCCACTCCTTCCTTCACCGAGGGATAGTAGCAGTAATGTGTACCACCTAGAAAGATGTACTGCAACAACTCATCAAAACTTCAGCAGAGCCTCCCAATATCAGGAAGAACAAGAGCAGTAGATGCACAAGAATACCACCAACTACAAGTCACCATCAAAGACACAGATCATCATGCTTGGGAATTAAAATCACCATTCCTTCACTGTCACTGTCAAAATCCTGGGACTCCTTTCCTAACAACACTGTAGTCTAAGTACATCACATGGACTCTCGCAGTTCAAGGCAGCAGGTGACCTCAACTTCAAGATCAATTAGGGATGGGCAACGAATGCTAGCCTAGCTAGTGATGCCCTCATCCTGTAAAAGATTAAATAAAAGCATAGATATGAAGCTTTGCATTCCAAACAAGCATTTAAAAAGTTGCACAAGATAATTAATATCTATTTTTCAAAATTGTATAGATTGCATTTTGATCAGTTATACTGTTATCCTGCATTCTAAAATCCAGCTTAATAGTTTATTGAATCAACTACAAGTAATGCAGATACAAGAAGCCACCTTCATTAAACAAAATCAAAAAGCCATAGCAATTTCTAATGCGAAATAGGAATAGCCACCACTTTGCCAAAGATAGATCATACACACGAGCTGCACAATTTACACTCAACAGATTTTTATAACAGTATTCTATAAATCAAACAAGTATTACCTACAAGACATATTTAACTTAAGTAACACTAGTATTTTATTTACCTATTTGAATACAGAAGCATTGCAAGTGAGCCCATAAACAAAAAGGGGTTTACTGGAAAACATTAAGTCTGCTTTCTCTCCACAGATGCTGACAGACCTGCTGAATTTCTACAGCTATTTCTGTTTTCATTACAAGCAAGCCCATTCTTGTCCTTATCTATTTCCAAAGGCATGCAGGAATCACATGCAACCAACCTATAGAAGGAACTCGGTAGATATATTTTTCCTTCTTCACCAGTGCCCCGGTTCACATGATCCATGGCCAAGAACATTGACATTGCACTAAATTTACCAATAAGCAGCCTGCTCTGAAGACCTGAAAATCAAATATGAGCCCTTCAATTTTAACAACTTGAGGCACTACATTACTCAGCTTTCAAAAGAATAACAAACTAACCTAACAACAAATTAACACACTAAGATTTCACGCAGCCATTCACCATTTCACACTGTAATAACAAGGGCTCAGATTTTAAATTTGATGACTCTTCATTGTGGCAAGTTCATCATGAGAAAGCACCAGCAGCATGCAAGCTCAAGGGAAAAACAGTCTCTTGTAACTCAAAGTGACTATATGCTCAGAGATTTGAAAATTGGTTCTTATAAATTGTCAAGTTCTGATTTAAGGAAATATCAAATTTAATGACATGTATTTCAAATTTCATTTTAAAGTCACCCCTACATAAAAGCATTGTACAGAATCCAGTTTTCAAACAGCAGTTAAACTCAAAAACATTGCTTTTCATATGTCTTGTATATGAAATTTCCTATGTTACAACAGTAACTATATATTGAAAATACTTTGTAGGTCATATAGCACTTTGGAACAACAGCATGAAAAATGCTATAAAAAACATTCTTAAAAAGTCCAAACGCTTAACACCTGATTGTTGGCCTTAAGTTGAAATTTATTTTACTTCATTTTTAATATTGTGAAAAACCTGAGACATTAGTGAACTTGATAATTGACTGTCTTTTTGTGGCTTTTAATTATACATGCAAACATATGAATCAACACATTACAGTAAAATACTATTCCTGCCATAATATTACGCACAACTTCCCAGTAAAATACTTGTCTTCCGCAAGAATCAGGCAAGATCCTTTCCACCATATAAATTATGTTTCATGTCAAATCACACCTGTAGCAAGAAGAAAAAACTTTAACTCCAACAGTGAAATTCCAGTTTGGGAAAATGCAGACATTATAGTCTATTTCTGATAATTCAAGGTCATTTTTGGGTGAACCAGTAATAACAGTTTAAAGCCAGATAAAAGGAAGAAAGTTTGAAAACAAAAAAAAATCAAATTAAAGAGAAAGAGCGCAAATTAAAAATCTCACACCCGAGAGCATAAATATGGAGCATATTTATTGCGTCATATTCATGTATAATTCACGTGGGTTACAAAATTGTTTAGGCAAAATTCTTCTCGCATGCAGCACAACCAAGTGTGAGTCTTCATGACGCATTCCAGTCATATTGACTGAAAATTGTTTCATAATAAACTAGCAGTGATCTTGTCACAATCATTGTAGCTATAGTTGTAGAGGTACATGGTACACCAATGAGCAGTGAAAACTATGATCAAAAGTTGTTTTAGAAGAAACTAAACTAAATTAATTACTGGAGTCCTCAGTGCACATTACTTTAAAAGTTACAAAACAGTAAACTAATCCTAAGAATCAAAGCATTCGATATGGCTCCAGTGATACCATGTGAATCTCTCTACTAGAGACTGTCCTAAGATAAAGTATTATTCCTGAGCAATAGATGCCACATAAAAACAAAAGGCAATAAATTTAATCAAAGAAAATTTTTCAATAATTTCATACAACCATGATCACCTAAATGAGGAATTCTCATTGATATTAGCCTTGACAGTTGCCACTCATCAATATGGTGAAAGTGCAGGGGCTGTGGTGTAGAGAAAGCAGACCAAGTAGTTTTTTTTGGGTTAAAATCATTGTATGATTAAAGATATACCGTGATTATGTTTGCTAAATTATACATGTCCTTTCTGCTCAAACATGTCAAAAGTACTTTAAATACGTAAATTCAGGTTAATTTCTGTTGGGAGAGGAACTTGATCGGGAAATAGTGGTTTACAATGTGAACTTTCCCGACTAACAGCAATTAACTGGTCAGTGACTTCAGGGTCTATTTAGACCAGTCAAACAAGGAATATTTCAGCCGTAAGCTTAATACAAAGAGCAAATTAGCAGTTAAACACTGCAACCGTCAGCCAGACCTCAGACTAACTGCCTTTGGTGTTTTGCAATCAGCACAAAGTCCAGTGCAGCCACATGAACCCAGCTATTGAAATCATATCATTTGTCCTTTTTGCACATACTTCTACTTACTGGTTTCTCACTCCTCCAATTTTAATTATGCAGATCTGAATATCTGGAAAAAACTTTTTTTTTTTTTTTTTTTTTTAAGTGCTGTTACCTCACTGGTGACTAATCCTAAAACACTGACTACAATCCACTTGTATCAGCAACTTGAAACTTATGCAAATTAATAGAAACAGCCATTCAAATCTTAAATGTGGCCTAAGGCTTCTCATGACACGCACCAACGTGGCCGACAAAATGAAAGTCTTAAACACTACTCTGCTAAACAATACGTGAATTATTAAAAATCTCAATTTTGAATTTGAGTTTCCTTTTTTCTCCCTCTACTTTCTCCTAGGTGTTATTTCCTAACTTTATCAACAAAGATATCCACTGGCGTCCTAAAGTTTTGTCACTTCAATATTGCAATATCAACGTCAATTAAATGCTTCCACTCTGGTTAGGAAACTTCCTTCATAACATACATTTCCTGAAGTTTGAAAATGCATTGACACATTGCCTTCTGATTGAAAATGAAATAACTAAAAGAAGTGCACTGAAGATGCAATCTTCTTGAACTTATTTATCTTGCACCCTGTTACTGCTCCATTAATCGGTTTAATTTCTCATTTAGTTGAATAAAAGTGTTACAAAAACAGATTTTAAAATGTATCAATTGTATTTGTAAGCATGTGGATAAATGCTTTTCCAAATTTTCACAATATTAGATTAGTCCTGATTGAATTCCAAACATGTATAATTTTGTACTTCTAATAATGCTGTAGTTACTTATGCTCAATACGTATCAAGCTTAAAAATGGTAGATTATCAAGAAATTTCGGCAGTACCATAAAAAAGGAAATACTTACTGGACAAACATTTGTCAGATATTACACTTCACTATGACTGTCATGATTCAAAACAAAACACTTACTTCACTTACGCAAGTTGTCTTCTGACACCAAACACAAAAGGACTAGGTTTATGCAAAGTACCTAAAATACTGTCATTGATAACTATAACACTGAAGTCCAATTCAGTATGAAACATTTATTGTTGTTAATGACATTTATTTGCTCTATAAACATACCATCAACCCCTTCCCCACACTCCAGTCTGCTTTACTGCTGCCCACAGCAAGATGTGACAAGATGTGTTAAAAGCTCTGGTCACTTTAACACCATATTGTGAATCACCTTGACTCCATTTGCTCTGACCCAAAGCAGCAGTGTCAATTTCAGAAACCGAAGGAAGTGGGTATAAACCTGACATTCTCTTACAACCATGCCTTGGATTGATACTATGGCATGTCTTAAACAAATAATGAACAATTAGTCTAAAGAACACTAGTTCAAACAAATTCTCTTTTTTTTTGCTATTACATATCTCCTCTTCATCCAAAAGTATGAAATATTCTAGCTCACAGCAAAAGAATTTAAATATTTCAACTTTTACTGGGTATCAACATTTGTGATTTATGTATCTCTTACGAGATAGAAAAAAAACACTTACAATAAGTCACTAAAGATTGATGTCGACAAAGAAAAGCATAGCAATGATTTAAAAAGCTGGAGACAACCTCTACAATACTCCATAACTGGCCAGCAGGTGGTAGGTTTTCAGCAAGACAAGTTCACAACATTACCTAATACAGTCCATACTTAGCAATCAAAAGGATTAAGCAAAACTATCCAACTGACAGTCAACTTCACCAAACATAGTAAACCTAGAGCTCAAATTCAAGATCTTTTTGTCAAAAATTGAATTCTCAACCTCAGAGTTGCCAAGCTCAGTATAAATAAATCTTGAAGTTAACAAACAGAAAGGCAATCTTCTATTTTCCAGAGACTGCAGAAATGTTTCTGAAAATTAATGACGACTTCTAGAATGAATGCTATGGTTACTAAAATAAACAGTATCTAATAAACATAGCTTCTCAGAGCTTCATAAGTATGAAATCTATATCACTGCTTAACTTTTCTTTCACAAAATTCAAAATAATTAAGGCAGAATTATGCAATCAAGGCAAAATTAGTCTCACATAATCTTCTGAAATGGAGTTCAGAAAATGTTCAGTTTTTTTTGACACTATCATTCTTTACATTACAAGCCAACAGAATCCAGCTACTTTAAAAATGAACAGTACTCTAATCAAATCTTCTTCCACAACAGTACACTGTTGCCAAAGTGTAATACCATAACTACTAAGGCACAAATTTAATGTACCAAAAACATCAGCTTTTAAACCACACAATCTGTAAAAACAGCAAGTCAAATCCAAATACTCACTGCAGCACGTATTTCTACACTGAACTGGTGGTTGGCCCGCATGGTTACTAAGGCAGCTAATCACATGACAATGATTGAAGGCCGACTTTATAGAAACAAAATCAGACAAAAGCTTTAAAGAGAACATAAGATTTAAAATTGTAATTAAGGGTTCTGTTCTAGAACTAACAAGGTACATACATCAATTGTCTTGAGGATGGGAGTTCAAACATGAATGCTTTTCTGTAGATCTTTGCTTTTCTGTCTTTAAAATATTTCATTGCTTTTTAAAAATTCATAGCTGAAGAAATAATGTACTCAGAAGTAGCATGATGCGAACTCAGATATAGATGCAGCTTGACAATATATCACTTGTCCTTTCTGAGCACGGAAGAGGGCAGGATGCTGTAAAATACTGGACTGTGTATTCAATTTCACATTTTACACACAAAGAAACTAGACACAGAAACAAAGGAAAAAGGTGTGGGGGTTGGGGGGGGGGGGGGGGAGAAGAGACAGAGGGTTGTTAATTCACACCCACAAATATACATTTCCCCCAACCTCCCCAAACACACAAAGCCAAAAAGGAAACACAGGCGAGCAAAACCCTTACTGCACCGGTACGAAAACAACTCAAAAAGGGGCAGAAGGTAAAATTGCAAAATCTTAACAAAAGGAATGAATGTTTGATAGAAAGAGCTAAGCTAGACCAAGTGAGAATGAGGGAAGTATCAGAGAGAAATACACCACCTCAAAATCTGTTTGTAAAATTATTTAAACAGTACAAAGAATTAATATGCCCAGTTAACTACAAAAGCTAAAAATCGATTTCAAGACTTAGAGAAGAGATAAACAGGATATTAGATGTGCACTATAAAAGGTTGGAATTAAAGAAAAAGCATTGTCGCTTCAAAATATCTGCAGCTCCCATCATTCTTTAGGTGTACAAAATCTGAAAAAGACAGTCACAGTAACAGGTGTAATCTGGCCTCTAGCCAAACATCAGCTATTTCTTGCCAACACCCACAAAAATAAAACCATCACAAACTAACTCTACTAGCTGTATAAACTTCCAGAAAACTACTGATTATCCTCCAGGCTGAGCTCATCCCTGGAGAAAACACAACCATCTGGAACAGAGCAGCCACAAATCCATTTTCCTCTTACTTGTTTCTCACTGAGAGCAGTTATCTTGGCTTGCAATTCATGTAACTGTTTCTTCAAATCAGCATTCTGTGAAATGAAATTTATACAATGTAATATCATCTCATTACCAATAAGTCCTATTACCATCTTAGGAAAATTAGTCAATATTTTTAGTTAAGGGAGAAAATTAAAAAGCCTCCCTCAAAAGTAAAAATGACTAACAAAAAAACCTCATTCTCTGTCTCAGAGTTTAAAAGTGCCAAAGGGTTTGGAATAGGCTAGAATTATAATGAGTTTTTAAAACCAAGATAATTCATACTGCATATTTTCCAAGTTTTGATAACATTGATAAATTAGAATAGAAAAACAATTATAATTATGTATTTACTGAATCAGAGCTTACATATAGTATGACACAAAATCATAACATGCCACATTTGAAAAAGTAAACAGAACATGAATTATACCTGTGGATCCTGTTTCATCTGGGCCACAAGTTTCTGTTTGGAAAACAAGAAAAAAATAGAAGAGTTAATGTTCTTGAGACAGACCATACTACAGCCAATATTTCAAGGAGCTACTTTATCAATCAGGCCTCTTAGAAGTCAAGGGTTATGCTAACTACATCTTTTTTCAACAATAAGGATTTGAATAAAATTTCAGGTTGCTTTAATGCAAATACATATACATGACTTGGAACCAATGATTAATCCTTTGTATTTAATTTCTGCCTAACTGCAAAAATCAGTAAAGAGTGAATAATGCTTTCCAGAATACCAGATGTTTCATGTACAAATCACATGCACATTTAATTTTTGTTTAAAATTATATCATCAAATGACTAGTTGTTTCAAATTCAAACTTTCATTCATGATTGAATAACAAGAATGTTCTTTTAGTTACCCACTTGTTTTCATTTCTGTACAATTGCCCCTAAAATGATTGATGCAGTTTTCAAATACTTAAAAATATGGTACACCCAAAATGTAAAAAAAAGTTTGAGCGCAACATTTTAGCATTATATTCTTATTAAAATACATAAAATGGTTATTATTCCCTTTTAACAGATTTGCCTAGCGTGTCGCTGAGAGGTAGTGGCTGAAATTAAAAGACACACACACATGCAATAATCGAAAAGAGACCAGGTTACCTGATGAAACTGGATTTCCACTTTCAGAGCCTCCTGCAGAGTTTGTAACTCCATCTCCTCTACTTCCCGCGCCACTTTCCTTCACTATTTTTTTTTCCTTACACCCCTTTTAGAAGTAAATACCCGGTTCCCCTTCTCTTCTTCCACCACCACCACCCCCCTTCCTCAAGCAGCCAAAAAAAAGTAGAAAGAAATACAATTCAACAAAAACAGGGCCCGAAATAATTTCAGGGGGGAGAAAGTCCATTAAACATCGCAGTCGGCAGCATGTGTACAAATATCTGCGTTTTATTTATATTGGTAAATGTCTTTTATATAACATATATAAATGCATATAGACAGAGTGAAGAGGAAACAGAAAGATACAGGCAGAGTGAACGCAAAACAAGTTCTCGCCATCCACCGGACTCATCACTCTGCGCCGCCGCCGAGCCAGAGGGGGGCGGTGAGCTGCCCGACCAACAACAACTTCAAAAACATTTCTCCCATCCAAATTATTATCACAAGAAGGGCCGAAATCATAGAATTGTTTTTTTTTTAAAAATGGCACCGACAATAAACCGACTGAGAAGACTAAAAAAAACGGAAAAGGATGCGGGGAAGGGGGGGGTGGGGAAAGAAACAAAAATTAGATTTTAAAAAAAACCCCGAGCGGCCCAAAATTTATTTCACTTCTTTTTTTTCCTCTCTTTCCGATTCTTTTTTAACGAAATTGAGTTAAAAGAAAACTTCCCGTTTTTTTTCCACCCCTCTCTCCAGAAAAGAAAGTGACTGTGCAATGCGCGCTCCCCCGCCCCTCTCTCTCCTCCTCTTCACTTACTTACTTACTGGGCTTCACGCTCAATCCCTACTCCCCTCCCCTGCCCCACTCCCACTCTACTCTACACTACTCTACTCCAACCACTCCACGCACGCGCGCGCGCGCGCTCTGCCCCCTGCTCGCCCCCGCCATTCCACAGCGCGCGCTCCTTCCCTCAGCACCACCCCATCCGTTTAGGTTGGGTTGTTGGCTTGTGCGAGCGGGGGCGCGCCTACGGCTCACGAGGAGTTGGGTGGGGTGGGGAGGGGAAGGGGAGAGAGGAGGTGGGAGCGCGAGCAGCGGGGAACTATTTGCCGGCGCGAGCGCTGGCGAATTTATTTCACTTTGCCTAAGGAACAGCGGTGCTGCGGCTCTCATTGCCTAGGGAAAGTGCCCGGATGTAGCGACTCCTCACTTCAAACTCCTCAACTGGGATTATTTATTTAACTTTTTTTTAAATGGGGGTGGAAAGAAAATCTTTCTTCAATTTCATTTTATTATATAAAGGGTGCTGGGTGACTTATTTCAAGCACTGTTTCGTTCCTTCTCAAAACACAGATATGCACAAACAATAAAAGAAAAGAAAACCTGCTCAGTCAAATCAAATGATTTGTTGTGAACTTTTATTTGTGACCATCTGAATTTTAATACTTTCTTTAAAAAAGATCTGAGTTCTTTACTTGTGCATTTTCCACAATAAGGGTTGGGCATTTGATAAGTACCTGCTACTCGGTTACTCGAAATTTCGAGATAATGCACAAAAAGTGTAAAATTTCAAATCAACAAAAAGCATATTACTTAACGCACACGTTTATAAATAAATCCTGCCACAGGCCATGACAGGCCATGACGCCCTACTATACGGAATTACTTTGAGTAATATATATCTGTTGATAAAATGCAAATTTTGTGTCTGGAGTATTATTGTATTTCAAATATCAACCAAAAATAATATTTTGAAGTTTGTTCGCATATTAATTCAGGAAACCATGTTTGTTTATTTTAATAACATTATATTTTGCATAGTGACTTTTCTCCAGAGAAGAGCAAATATGTTGAAGTTTATAAACAGATTACAGTAATATTGTACACTTGAACTTGTTTCACTTCTCTGTAGTTTGGTACAAAATGGCGGAAGGAGTGCTTGAAAGTTTTAGTGGTTGGGTTTCAGATTTCAAGCTGCAAAAATTGGATTAGAGAAGAATCAAAGAAAAAGCGAAAGGAAAGAGAGAGCTGTTTTTCTTTCCTAAAACAAGAATTGGAGGTGTAACATTCGAAATATTAAACAAAGTACTTTATTTATACAAATAAACGTTTGGAAATTATTTGTTTTCCTCCTGGATGCATTCATGATATTTTCATCCCCGTTGACGTGTGGAAATGTGCACTGAGGTTTTTTTCTGCAGCTCCTTTGAGAAAGCGAATGAGCAAGAATCCGGTTTCTTTAGTCTATTATTTTTATTCCTTTAGCAGTTCTAACTGTAACATTCTCCCAGCCAAAAGACTCGTATTTTAATATCATGTATTTAACACTTTTGCTGATAAAACAATAAATCGGATTACTGATATTATGTAAATCAAGTTTGAACTGGAAGATTAAAAAATGTGCAGGCACGAACGAAGTCTACTAAAGTCCCAACACAGTAATATTTTCCTTAACTCTTCCCATCCCAATTCTAATTAAACATCTTCACACCGTTCGTATGTCTTTATGCAGATATAACTCTTAAACCACTGTATGTTACTTTTAAGTAATATCTAATGAGGTATAAAAATACAGCGTGCACTGGATTTTTTCCAGCTTTATTCTGAGTTTTAAATAACTTAGGTATTGCAGTAGCCAAAGACTAGACTTTGAATAATTGCAACTAACATTTATTTTTGTCGCAGAGATGAAATGTAGTAACATTTTAAAACCAATCCTATCTTCAGTAAATTAAGAAAATTATATTAAAAGTAACAGATTTCCAAATTATTGTATCCGTTTTAAACAATCTCATTGGGCTGTGCGATCATGTGACTCTGACCTTTAGAGGCATTTCGTGTGAATCCCATTGGCTGCTAGGAACCATGTGACTATTCTTTGTGTTCAATTCACTAGAGATTTCATTAAATCCAACTAATAATGTCACAAGTCTGATTGTTCCTTTTGGTTAGCAGGGCTCCAAACTAGTAAACACGCCCAGGTGAGGTGTGGTTCTGTTAATGTAGTAGTGGTTCAAATCCTGCTTATCATGACAACCATTTTTCATGCAGCAGTTCACATACATGATTTCAAGTTGTCTGGTCTGGTGACCTCTGGGAGCTAAAGTGAAACTTGCATCAAAAATGTTAGCAGGTTCTTAACCAGACTATCAATTAGATAGTTATTCTTTAATAACACTTATACAGACTAGCAATATCCTGTAGTATATCTCTCAGTGAGTCAGAGACTTTTGTTTTCGGAATAGGTGAAAGCTTTCAGTGTCTTGTGACAATTTTGCCATTCAGTCAGATCTTCATTGACTTTAAAGTACTATGAGGCCACGAAAGGCACACGTGCTGCTTCTTTTCTCTTGGAACATGGCAGCCCTGTACTTCATCTCCACTTAACTGTCTTTGCTTCATGTCCCTTGCTGCCTTGTCTGTAGCATTTACTCAGAAACATTAACTCACAGTGGTGAAGTAAAATTATGTTTGTTGTAGTGTATTGGAATGTTAGTGGTGCTTATGGGCTAAGATCCCATTATTATGTCTGTCCTGAATGTGTGGCCTTGATTTGCAATTTAAATTCATTTACTGATTCATTAAATTTTATGCTTTTCCTTGTTATGTAAAAAAAATTGCAGAAGATTCTCCAAAGGTGGTTAGGTAGGCTGAAGGAGGAGTTGTATATAGGTGTAAGATGGATTTGGAAGGCTGTGTGATTAGCAGTACTGGAAATTAGGTTGACTGCATATGAGGCAGGGTGCAGGGTATGCAGGTGTAAAGGAATGGAGAGATGACCCAAAATAGTACAATGGTGTGCAAATAGTGGTGACTAATAGTTGGGTCTGGACGGGATGCTCTTCAGCGTGACAGTGCAACTTGATGGGCCAAATAGCGTCTTTCTGCACTGGGGGGATTCTGTGAGTTCAAGATTGCGTCAGGATTATGGGTAGGAGGATTTGGTCATAGATATGCGTGCAAGGGAGTTTGACACAAAATTGAAGCAAACCTTCTGACAGTACAGAAATTGATAATTACACATAATGAAATTTTGTAACAAAAACAGAAGTTGCTGAAAAAACTTGGCAGGTCTGGCAACATCTGTGGAGAGAAATCAAGAGTTAATGTTTCAGATCCAGTGACCCCTCCTCAGGACAGTGGTGTTCTGAAGAAGGCCTGCTGGAACTAAAACATTAACTCTGATTTCCCTCCACCAATGCTGTCAGACCTGTTGTGTTTTTCCAGCAGTTTCTGACTTTGTTTAGTTTGAAACTTTGTACATTTGTGATTCTTACATATCTAAATTCAATGATTAACATATCAAAATATTGTATGAATTATACAATTTGTTACACAAGTGCATTTTCATTTTTTGTAATTTGATTGTTTTAATAAAATATTCAACGTACAATTTCATATTTTCATGTCCTCCACAAGTATATTTATATTAGCAAGTGGAAATGTAAATGAACAGGGGCCAGTGAGTCATCCAAAATGCTACTAATAAGAACAGGCAAAAGGAAGTTATTACTGTCAACCACCAGTTTAGATGTTCACTGAACTTATTTTCTTAATGCAATAAATAACATTTGTAATATGACAAAGAGATAGCTATTTCTTGTGTTTGATTTTTAAACTCAGCCACTAAGGTGTGCACAGACCTGGGGGTATTTGCTAAATGAAGTGTCAATGGGAATTTGGTGAGGGAGATAATTTACTGCCAAGTAATATGGATACTGTAATACACTGTTATTATCAAACTGAAATTTAACTAATTTTCTTCAAAGCTGTAAATCATAGACAGTTAATGGTTAATCAGTTGTAGGTGGACCACTGTCAAGGTGTTGTTTATTGTGGCTCATTATTGATGAACCAGTTATGAGTAATGAGTTTCTAACAGGTGTGCCACAGAAAGTGGTACCATTACAACATTTAAAAGGCATCTGGATTGGTATATGAATAGAAAGTGTTTAGAGGGATATGGGACAAATGTTGGTAAATGGGACTAGATTAATTTAGGATATCTGGTCGGCATAGATGAGTTGGACTGAAAGGTCTATTTCTGTGCTATACATCTCTGTGACTCTAGCATTAGCATTATCTGTGATGCGCAAAGTTCGTGCATACTAAGAAGAATGCAATTAGATGAAAGTGGGAAATCTCTGCAGAAGAGGCAAGGAGTTACTAAGTGCTTTAAGTCGTGGGACAATAATTACATCTAAAAGAATAGAAGCAGAGGGTACCAATATTAGAGATCAGTTGCATTAAATAAAAATTGGTGTGCACAAATTAAATCAAGTATGATTGAGCAGATATTAAAGTAGAGATAGATCTACAATTTAGAGTTTTAACCACAATCTTGAGATAATTTAAAATCATTGTCTGCAGTTTCAATGCCATGTGGGCACACCATAATGCTCAGGGGGTTGAAAATTATTTTGTTGACCTCATGATCCAGGAAATGGTAATATGATAACTCAACAGGAGGATAGTAGGAGACGTCAGAGAGCATGAAAAGAGTTGTGGTGCAGGGGTCCTCCATGTGTGTACTTCAAACCAGTCTACATTGCTAAATACTGTTGAGATTGACAGTATCTTGGGAAACTGTAGTCTGCAGCACATCACTGATGGCGTTTGGCAAGTGTCCAGGGAGGTATAAATTAGGAGGATTAGCTGTGGGAAATGCAAGGTTACAGGGATAAGTTGGGGATTGAGTCTGGTAGGATGCTCTCCAGGGAGTCTGTGTGGACTTGTTGGGCTGAATGGCCTGTTTCCACAATGTAGGGATTCTATGAAGTGATTACACTGGAGGCACAACAACATGTAAAATGTGGTAGTCATGGATATTTTGATCATGGGATAGACAAGCATTTCTTCAACAATTAGCATTTGTCCCACAGTATATTTTCCCTCTTTGGTGCCATGATAAAGGAGTTGACTGGGAGAATGCTGAATATTTTGATGGGAAAGAGGAACAACCAGAAGTTTTGATCCATATGGGAGGGTAAAGGATTGAGTTGATCCGAATATCAGAGGCATAGGTGAAAATGAAGGAGCAGGACCTTATGGGTAGTAACCTTTGAATAACTACTGATTTCATACAAGAATATATTTAGAAATAGTGGAACAAGACAGGTTAACATGTAGCTGGCAGGAGGGAAGCTTTCAGATGCTGATGCGTTGGGACCAGAACTGCAGCAGGAGGGACCTGTTCAAGGTGAATGGATTACACCTCAATAGAGCTAAAACCAATGTCCTCCAGTTAAGGTTACCTCACACAAGGAGAATTTATAAACCAATTTCTCTGGGCGAAGGGCATCGGAATGAAACATCAGAGAGGAGAAACAAGGTGAGAAGAAAAACTTGAGTGCTGGGAGAGATTAAATAACACGAGTTCAGAAATGGGAGGGATCAGATAGGAGACAAATAATTGCGCACAGATTAAATAAGTTTGTGAGTTGGAGATGTGCCATAACTTGGGACTTTAATATAACAAAGACATTGCTCAAAGAAGGCGGATTAGAAACATAATATTTCTGGCAAGAAGGTGTTCAGGAGGGAAGAAATAAAAAGTATGTGTGGGGGGATTGTGGTTGGGCGAGAGCATTGATCAAATAAACAAATGTAGGACTGGAAAGGGATTAATGAATTGGTGGTTCAAAGATAGATTATTTGATTAGAATTCCAAGAAAATGGTAGAGTTATTCTGCTAAAGGCACTGCAGACTACCAAATAATGGCAAGAAGAAAGAAAAGTCAAGACACAGGCAAATTCAGAAAACATGGAAGAACTACAGTGTTGTCCAAATGGGCGATTCTATTTCAATATGGATTAGATTTTATAAGCGTAAAGGGCAAAGGGAAGGAGGAAGTCCTAAAGGTTGTACAAGAAAATTTGATTGATTGTTCTATTTTCTTCCCTGTGAGGAAGAAGGCACTGTTGATTATTGTTCTGAAACAATATAGCATGTTACAGAGGAGAATATTTGGCTTCATAATATATTAGAGAACATACCTGGGTATTGAAAATAGAAAGGAGATTTTAAACTAAAAGGACAAACAGCAAGAATCAGAATAGATTTGTTGATAACATAAAATGGAACAAAAAGTCTTTTAAACACACAAATAGTAAAAAGATAATTAAAGTAAGAGTGAGGTGATTAGGGACTGAAAAGGAAATCTTGTAAAGACAGAGGGCATTGATAATTAAATATGGAATCAATACATTTCATTTATCATCACTAGAGATGAGGATACCCATAGAAAACAAAATAAAATAAAAGTAGGTACTTAAAAAAACTGGTGATTCTTAAGATTAAAAAATAACTACATCAAGTTGGTATTGCGGGTCACTGAGTGGAGAAAGGGTGAAAATTGTGGAGATTCTTGTTAAAGTCTTTTAATTCTGCTAAGATATGGGAGTGATACCAGAGGACTCAAAGATTGCAAATGTTACACTTTTGTTTTATAAGGGGCAGATGGGTAAAATTGACAACTGCAGGTTAATCAACCTAACATTAATGGTGGACAAAACTTTTAGATAAAATAATCTAGGACAAAATGAAATGAAATTTGGAAAAGCATGAGTTAATAAATGAAGCTTTGTTAAAGGCAAATCATGTTTGATTAACCTAATCAAGTTCTGTGATGAATTAACAGGAATGTTAGATGATGCTAATCAGTTTTATGCTTGGGGTTTTCAAAGATCTTTGATAAAGTGCCATATATAGACTTGTTTGCAAAAGTAAAACCGATGGGATTAAGTGGAAATTGGCAGCATGATTCAAACTTCTGTAAGGAACAGAAACTAGTGGTGAATAGTTGATTTACAAACTGGAGGGAGTAGTATTCCCCAAGGGTTGGAAATTGGACCACTGCCCTTTTTTATATATGCTAATCATCTGGGCTTAGTTGCAAACAGCATGATTTCAAAATGTGCAGATGACGTGAAACTTGAAAATGTGATTAAAAAAAGTTAAGAGGGTAGTAACAGTCTTCACGAGAATATGGACTAGTGAAACTGACAGATATCTAGCACTTTTTTGAGTGTCCCGCATTTTAAGTCCAAAGGATCCAAATTTAAGTCCCAGGGCTTTCACACAAAAATCAAAGCTGAAACACCAATGCAATGTTGAAGAGTCAGAGGGTGCTGTCTTTCAGATGAGATTATAAGCCAAAGTCTCATCAGTCTACTCAGATGGATGTAAAAGCTTTATTTTAAAGGACAGTGGGAGTTATTACCAATGTTCTGATCAATATTCACATCTCAACCAACATACAAGAACAAATAATTTGGTCATTATCACATTATTGTTTAAAGGAGTTTGTCCACATATTAGCTGCACATATGTTTTTCCACATTACAACATTGACTACACTCATTGGTTGTAAGGTGCTTTGAGAAGTCTGGAGGTCATGAGATGTGCTAAATAATTGCAAGGTTTTATTTTTAGGTGAGATGAAACAAAGAAATATGCAAATTGATTCTTTTTTTGTAGTAAGAATAAAGACAGTTAATACAAAATAAATGGTGCAATTGTAAATGGACGCATGAACGTGTGTGGGTATATGCATACAAATCCTAGAAGATGGCAGAATAAGTTGAGAAATATGTTACGGAATCCTTGGCTGTATTAATGGAGGAAAAGAGTGTAAAAACAAGAAAATTGTGCTGAACCTTTGTAAATCATTGTTTAGGCTCAAATGGAATATTTTATTCAATTCTGTGCACCATACTTGGATAGGTGCTAAAGCCTTTGGATGCAAAACAGATTTATTTGAATGGTATTAGGGACGAAGGACTTCTGTTATATAGAGAGATTGGTGGTTTTTTTCCTTTATGCAAATAAAGATGAGAAGATTTGATAGGTATTTGGTCAAGTAAATAAGGAAAACTGTTTTTAGTGGCAAGAGGTCAGTCACTAGAAGACACAAGTTTAAAATGACTGGCAAAAAGAGCTTGAAACAACATGTAAGCAGCATATGGACTGTCTGTAAAAGTGACGGAAACAGATTCAGTAGCGACAGTCAACCGTAAATTTAATGAATACTTGAAAAGAAAAATACTTGCAGCATTTGGGAAAGAGTGGAGGAATGGGACTAATTCAATAGCTCTATAAAAGTGCTGGCAGAAAGCATGTCATACGAAATGACCTATTTCTGGTTGTAAAATTCTATGATTCTGTTTAGACACATTTTTCATACAAAGAACACAACCAGAAGTACTTTTTTGCCACCCTCATATATTTCTGAGAAGACCAAGCCTTGCGTTTGTGAAACTTCCCAGAACTATTACTTTGTCACATGGAACTTCGCCATAAACTTTTATGGCAGGGTGCTCACATTGAGTCATTAAATCATGCTATTACAAGAAGCAGGGGTACACAGCTCGCAGAAATAGGATTTGGAAAGAGGGTTGTTTCATTCCAGAGGTGGTGATTTAAATGCTTTTTGATTGGGCCTGGGAAAAGACTGCCGTGGAAGTTCCACAGCTTCAGCAGGAGGCAGACAGATAGCTGAGGGAAACAGAGTAAATGATCATTTTTCTGCACTTTTTGCCCATTTCTTTTGAGTGATCACTAATCTCCCACTAATTTCCCATCCTGATGTTAAACTATATTGCTGTCCCTTCACAGTCACTGGGTCAACATCTTGGAACTTGCTTACTGACAGCACTGAGTCTACCTTCACTACATGGATTACAGTGATTCAAGAAGGCAGCTCACTGACACTTTCTTGAGGGAATTGGGAATGGCAGCAATGTTGGCCTACACAGAGATGCTAATATCCCAAGGAAGAATGAAAAACAATTCTCCAGATCTGCTAATGATACACAAATAAGTATATTTCTGCCTAACTTATCTTTTCTCACATATAATTTTCATGGCTGTTTTTTATTACCAAAACCTAAGAAATAATCCATCCTCCTTCCCAATATATTTGCTACTGTTCTCAATATTGCCACCAAAATCTGTATTACTCAGAAAGACTCTCCAGATGTGGGTAATTATTCCATTCTTTCAGAAATCACCATCATTTGTATGGATATTGTTAAATTCTGAACATAAACATAAATGAAAGAAATGCAGCTGGTGCAGGTTTTCCAATATTGTAGAATACAAAGACCCGCTGGGAGATTTTCTTGTCCAAGAGCTTCTCTACTTAGTTCTTTTCTTTCCAGTTATTCCCGTGATCTCGCCTCTTGCTGCAGTTAGCAATTGTAGCAGTTAGAGGTCAGTTGGTGTAAAGCTATTTGATTACCAGTTTACATCCCAGCAGTTTCCAATTTGAATTGGCTTGAGCAGCAGAAAGACACAAATACAAATTTTCAGTGCTACAAATTTGGGGGCAAAATAGGACTCTTTAATCCCTAATCTTTTGAAATTACAAGATGTGTTAAACTGCAAATTTGATATATAGTGAAGTGTGCTGGATACCATACAATAAATGGATTTGCTTGTGCACATTTAATGACCAGTAGTAACATGCAAAGCAGACTAATTGTGTTGTCAAACAATGTCTACTGTTGATTTTACGCTGGAGTTGATATCTTGGGAGCTACACATTCCAGCACTTCTCTTAATGTTGAACAGCTGAATACACATGAAACGCCATGAAGGAGACCCAACTAGCACTAAAGGAATCTTCAACTATTTATAGGCTGTTGCTGCGGTTCTTCACATTTTGAGTTCTTTTCCATGATTATTTAGCATTAGAATATTCTACAGGTTTTCTTTCATCTCAAAAATGTAATCATAAAAATCATCTGTAAGTACATAGAAATGTATTAAATCAGTTCTGTACAGACTTTGCAGAGAAAAGAAAACGAACAAATACTGGAATTTTGAAATTTCTCAGAACTTCTCTACAATTGCAAAAAGAAGCATTTTCTATTTATACAGGAAACTATTCAAGTTCATTTTGAGGCACCTTCCTTATTCTTTGGCACTTCAGACAGTGATTTTCCCTAATGTACCTTGGCAGCAGCTGCCCCCAAGGTTTATAGAGTCTCTCAGCATGTAGTCCTGGACCTTAGAATAGATCAGTGTTCAATACTCGTCCAAGGTCAACTGGAAGACCAACAGTTTCGGGCAGACCAAAAGAACTGTTCCTTCACAGCAGGAGGCTGGTCTCAAAGATGTAAACTCACCATCTATACAGACCACAGATTAACTATCAGTCCCAGAGTTTCACAGCATTCTAACAACAGAAATGGAGCAACAGTTATGACAGCTATAGCAAATGACATGGGAATGACACCCAGGTGAACAAACACTAGTCATGTGCATGTGTACCATTTAAGAGACTGGCATGATTTAAAGATGTGCAATGCATGTGCAGACATTGTGAGAATCATGACTTGTAAATACATGTGAACAGTTTTCTGCACTGTAGGTAACTTGGACAATTCATAAATGATTGTGGATGACAGTTTTTTGTTTTTCTTTTTCTGAAAGAGGCATGTTTGGGAGGGAAATGCAATACTGTACTAAAGTGTCTCCTTGTTTGCCATTGTCATGTGATTTTCACCAGTCACAATGTGGACGCTGATCCCCAGTGGACTGTGATGGCAGAGTCCCAAAACCTACTGGGAGCACTCTGCAAGTTTAATTTATTATTTTTCTATTTCCTGAGTAGAAAGTGTCTGTCTACTCTTCTCTGAAGCAAATAGATCTGTACTTGAGTAATTAGATTTATTGCTATTTCCATAATATGAATATTACAGCCAGTTAAATGAATGTGCAAAGAAAAACCATACAATTTACACAGTGGGATGTTGAAGAGTGAAGCAGGAAGTTAAAGGAAAACAACACACGCTAGATACAACCATTTTATACACACTAGTGTATTTCCCATGGGTCTGCTTACACAGAGTGAGAGCATATGCCATTTTATAACAACAAGTAGTGTTATGCCATGTAACATGTAACATAATATTGTTACAGCTAATGATTTAAGTACTTAGTAAGATTATGATTTCAATGTATGATATTCTGCAATTTTTACTAGTGTTTTGGAGTCAGTTTTTCCCAGTTTAGTCCAGTTTTCAGTAAGTACAATGAACTTGGCAGCTTTCACTATTATGTCTCTTTATTTTTGGACTCACATTTTAACCTTTGTTGCCATACCTAGAATACACTGTAGGATGTTCCCAGCCATGTGGGGAGGGGCTCTGTGGCAGCTACATAGCAGTACCTGGGAAAAACCTTGTTTTGTAACAAAGGAATGGAATACCGAGATTCAGCAGTCGTGTTGGGATTTTGTAACTCTAACGATGATCCTGAGATTTGAACAGTCAGGTGGAGATGCACAGGCTGGGGGCAGGGATTTGTTGCAATGAGCAAGTAGAACTGAAACTTCATAACATTTGTTGAGGTGTAGTAATGTATTGGGGAGAACAAAAGTTTGCAGCAGTGTGTTAGATAATGGAGCTTTAGGGCAGGTGAGGCAGATCCTGAGATTTAGCAGCATTGAAAGGATGGTCCTGGGGTTTGCAAAGCTCTTTCTCAGGTAGGCCCAGTTGATGAGGGAGGAGATTTGTTGTGGCGCACTAGTGGATGGTTAGAAGAGGGGCAGCCATTGTCATCCTTTTGTCTTGTCCACCATCATTAATTTCACTGTCGCTCCTGATGTTTGGCCAGGTATTTGCTAAAACTCATTTTCACAGCCATGTCACATTCCTGTCCTGAAGAAGGGTCACTTGACCTGAAATGTTAACTCTGATTTCTCTCTCACAAATGCTGCCACACCTGCTGAGCTCTTTCAGCAAAATCTGTCATTGTGATCCTTAATTGGCTTCTTATGTTGCTCAATTGATTGTCCAGAGGGTTGCTTCAGCACTGAGGTGTAGTCTACTGGCAATATGTCATGAAATTGGGTAGATATTGGGCACTTTTCCCAATCTCTTGCTGTGCCATACTGCCAGCCCTTATGCCTCGCAGGGAAAGTTCAGTCCATTGGAGCTCAACAAATAGAAGAAAACAGAAGACACATAAACTACATTAAAATCATTGTACAGACTCTGAAATAATAACAGACATACAGATGGGAGAAAGGGACACACAAGAGAGAAAAAAAATGCAACAAATAAAGTATTATTTTTAAAAATCCATGGTTTAGTTTTCTTCAAAGGTTTGATGCTCCACATTGATAAAATAAACTCTTTCAGGACCAGAGAAATTGGCCAACACTTATTACCAAACCCGGCATCTCCTGACTGCACTGATGTTTTCAGTACAAGTGTCTAATTGGCCTAAGCTCATACCATTCCAGTGAAATTTGTGTAGATTCCATTGATGAAGAATGCAACAGCAGAACCTGTGGATGTCATGTCCATGTTAAACTGCACTGCAGTAGATGTCTAAAGTTGTTGTCTGTTTTATTCTTTCATGATGGTGACACTGTCATGAATGCAGCAAAATCTGGACAATGGGTTTTGCCTGAAGGCTTCAAAGACTGTTGTTTATCAGGGATTTCTAAGGAATATTAATATTGGGAGGATACAGGAAAGTGAATCTCTGTATATTGATTTGGTACAATGAAGCTAACAACGATTATTTCTGCCATATGAGCTGGAGGTCTTGTGTCACAGAGATAACACCCCTACCTCTAGACCAGAAGTTCAGGGTTTGAATCTCTTGTTGGCTGTAGAAGATGCATTTGTAACCTGGTCAGAAAGGTTCATTATTAGCTTGTAAACCCTTTTCATATGGCTGATTGCAGGTGGTAAGAGAAAAAGAGTTTCTTGGTCAGCAAAAGGCAATGGCAAATCATTGCAGCATTATATCCATATGTGTGGGCCACTCTAATGGAAGTCCATGGTTCAACCCTAGGAAATTAGGACAGGAGAAAAATTGGGACAGGCTGTATGAGAAATTAGCATGATTGGGCAATAACTGAAATATATTAAATGTATGCAAGATTTCTGCTACATTAGGCAGAATCTTACTTGTTTTTGGCTAAGTCCGTTTTGTTGAGTTTCAAGGAGGGTTTCTCTGCGTGGAGCATAGTGAGATCTTTCGTCATACCTTACCAAACACACCTTATTAACTACTTACCCTGCCATTATGGCACCCCGATAGCCCAGTTCTAGCCCATCCTACCAAACACCGCCACTCACTGGATATCATAGAAAGACTGGCATCTCTTGTACCCATGCCACGTTTAAAAGTCTGCTGTGCATTCAGACAAATGTTAGCAATTCAGTGTTGGCTTTCACCAGCAATGTAATTGCACAGCAATCACAGAGCAGCACTTTTCAAGGTACATTGCAGGCATGGCTGATATTGATTTGCACATATAACCCATTCTCTCCCTTTAGTTGACTGCTTAGCCCCACCAGGCCGCACAGTTTACCGGTACATAGCTATATCCTATCTAAACACCTTCTCTAAGTCACTGCTACACTGCCCCCAGTGCCCACAGTAGGCCTGTGTCTTGTCATTGTCCAGTAGGGGATGTCACAGACAGGCAAGGAATCAGACAATTACAAACATGAGCTTTTGAATATAGCTAACAAACTGAACACAAACAGAAGCTGCAGTTCACCCCTTTAATGCAAACAAAATGTGCATCATGGCATTTTACATTCCATGATGTCTGCTACACCTAACTCCCACCTGCTGGAACAGGGTCTCAATCAGCTCCTGTTTGTCTTATAGACCTCAATGCAGCTAAGCTCTGTCCTTCTCCTCGTTGTCCTCCTTGGAAGTTTGCTCCCATTTCCCCAGTTCCTCAGCATTCAGTACAGTGCCTCATCACCTGCTCCAATTATGCAGAGTACAGCACGCCAGGATGATGCAGCACACTATATCCAGACAATATTGGAGGGCCTGCTAGACCCGCTATTGTCTGCTCCACCATGACCAATAGTCAAAGTATGTGTCTGCGCTCAGCACCATTTGGAGGTTGTACAATGGTATCATAAGCCAAGTTTGCAGTGGGTAGCCTTTGTCGCCACCATTCCCTTTAAGTTCCAGGCATAAGCCATGCACTAGGAAAATGAAACCTTCACACATCCCATGATCCTCCACGCACCAGATGTATGGCAAATGAAAGAAACCTTCAAACCTCCATGCAGCACCTTCTCAATGGCCATGTATGGATGGCCCATCAATCCCGGGATCCTCCAAGCACCACAACAAAACCAAGGCCTTCCGAACCCACTACATGGTCATGCAACTGCTTTCAGCTCTTAAACAAATTGTAAAAACCTGTGATCATCAAAGCAGTCTTGGGGAAGCGGAAGAAGCCAGGTCACATCCCTCCAATTGGGGATTCGAGTCAAAAGCTGTAGGATTTGGGAGTCTTGGGGAGTTTACAGTCTTCTCAGGAAGATCTGGCATGAGGTATAAGAAGCATAAGAAAGCAACACATGACACAAGTAAAATGAGTCTTCAAGCTTTTTAAGAAAGAAATCCTGTGTACATTTCAAAAGGGAAGGTCTACAAAATTGAAATGCCTTCTTCAACACAGAAACAGAACATACAAGTCAGTGAGATTTTTACTTATCAGGAGACAAACGATGTTGTATACACTATTTGAGCCAAAAGCATACATGAAAGCTGCTATTAGTTTACAACACCAAAACAAAGGTGGAATTTTATGAATGGTCATGGAAACACCCGGAGATTGTAAGGTGAGCATAGAGTGTAAGAGTGCAAAAAAACCAATCCCAAAATGTTGCATACTCTTTTTTACATGTCATACTTGCAGTAAAGACAAATGCGTCCATGTGTAATATATTTGGATTTTCTTGGTACCGCGCATTTGGCTAATTAATAAGGTAAATAGCCCATGGGGTTGGAGGTAATATATTAGCATGGATAGAGGGTCGGGTAATTAACAGAAGACAGAGTTCAGATAAGGATGGCAGTTTCAGTCTAGCAACCTATAACTAGTAGAGTGTCACAGTGCTGAGGCCAGAATTATTTACAATGTATATTAATGACTTGGACCTGCTGAGGGATATAGACAGATAGGATATAATGTAGGAAAACATGATGCTATGCACTTTGACAGGAATAATAGAGGAGCTGAATATTACTTAAATGGAGAAAGACTGCAGAAAGCTACAGAACAGAGGGATTGGGAGTCTTTGTGCTTGAATTTCAAATGCTAATATCCAAGTTCAGCCGGTAATAGGGAAGGCAAGTGGAATGTTGGTCTTTATTTCAAAGGGAATGGTGTATAAAAGGGAGGTTTTACTAAAACTGTAGAAGGCTCCAGACATACCCCAGCTGGAATACTGTGAGTAGCTTTTCGGCCCCTTATCTAAGGAACAATATACTGGCATTGGAGGCAGTCCATTAGAGGCTGATACCAGGTAAACTAGAACTCTCTCAGAGGAAAGGTTGAATGGCTTGGGCCTGTACTCTACGAAATATAGAAAAATGAGAGGTGACCATATTGAAACATGCAAGATTCAAAGATGACTTGATAGGATAGATATGGAAACGTTATTTCCCCTCATCGGAGTCTAGAACCAAGTGGCATAACCTCAGAGTAAGGGGTCACACATTTAAAACACAGATGTGGGGGAGTTTCTTCTCTCATAGGGTCGAGAATCCGTGGAATTCTTTACCACAGAGAACTGCTGAGATCAGATCATTCAGCATATTCAAGCCTGAGACAGACAGAGTTTTAAACAGTAAGAGAATCAAGTGTTTATAGGGAAAAGGCAGAAAAGTGGAAGTAAGGATTATCCAATCAACCATGATCTCATTGAATGGCAGAGCAGACTTAACGAGTTGCATGGTCTACTTCTGCTCCGATGTCTTTTTGTCTTATTTTTGTGCAACATGTTGATGATCACGTGGCAAAGTAAAAACAATTACTGAGAGCTGGCATGGCAAGAATTACACCTTTGAATTTGTAGTATATTGGGTTTGTCGTACGAAGATTTCCTGCATCAGAAGCACAAATCATATTTTCATATGTTGATAGTGAACAAAAGTACAGACATTTTAGAACAGAAGCTGAACTTGCTTACAAGACTGACTTTGCCAGCATATTGAAACTGACTGCTTGAGACAGTGCCTCCATTATGACAGCAATCAAGCAATTTTAAGTTAACAGTGACCTTGATTTACACAAGATGGTGATGGTTAAATCAGACATAACTTTTGTTATGCTGGGAAAGAAAAATGGAGCAACCACACTATGCGACGCAGTATCAAACATTTGTTGGTTCAAGCTGTGTTGCCCACAGAAAAGATCTCTGGGAATAGATGATGTTTGGATACGGGTATCAATTATGCAAGATATTGGAATGCTTCTAAGGACAATAGATACAGCGTTCAGCAGGACAGCTGTGAAGAAAGGACAATTTGAAGATTTTGCCAAAGTCATAGGGTTTGATACAGTGGCATTTTGATCTCTGAATGAAGTGACGTGACAGTGAAGGCACTTTGCAGTGAGTGCAAAAATGCAAAACCACAGTGTCTCGATCAAGTACTGCACAGAGCAAGTGATGAACTGCAATGATCCAATAAACAAATATTACCTGAAAATAGTCACACAGCCACAATATCACCAGGCGTTGACAGCTCTAAATGATGTTCTCGGTGAACTGGCATCACCATACAATTCTTGCAAGAAGCTGTTTGGTAATAATTGAGGCTGTGTAATTTGTAAAGGCCAAAATAATAAACTGAAGACTCAGTATCTAGGTGAACATGTTTATTGGAGTGATGAAATTAAGAGAGTTCTGGCTGCTCTCGATAGTGATGTGGACACTGCTGTAATCCTTCAGCTTATTCAGCTGTGATGTGACCACCTGGAAAGCAAATTTCCAGAAGAGGAATTACAAGCATAGTATACATTTAAGCAGGCTGCAATTGCCAAGACAACCTGTTATGAATTTGGAAAAGACAGTGTTATGCAACTGATTTTGGAATATTCCACTCTTATACCAAGCTATGTCAAACGTATGATAGGTGAAAAAGATATACTGTTGTGAAAAAGGTATACAGTAAATGCTCTGTATCCACGAAATCACAAATCGTGAGTTCGCCTAAGCATGCCAAAAAATAAGTAACAACAAAAATCAACATCCGCGATTCTTAACCTATTTTTAATGAGCTCTGCACTTGCAAATTTCATCATTTGTGGAGGTTCTCGGGAATAGAACCTTTGTGGATACAGAGGAATGACTATGGTTTTGGAAAAAGTTGAGATGGGTTTCATTCCAACATTCAGTGATTTGGTAGACTATTCTTTAAAAGAGAACCAGTTTCAAGGACCGTTCATTCGTGCAACGTGTCAGGCATCAAGTGTTCACTGTGAATATGAATTTAGCCTCATGAATTTGGTTAAGTGTGAACCTAGAAATAGATCAACTTGATGCAAATTACACTTCATCTGGACAAAATATCAACCTTAATGCATTCGTAGAGTCATAAAATCATGCAACACGGAAATAGACCCTTTGATCCAACTTGTCTATGTTGACCAGGTATCCCAAACTGAACTCACTGACCTGCACTTGGCCCATGTCCCTCTAAACCTTTCCTATCCATGTACCTGTCCAAATGTCTTTTAAATGTTGTAATTGTACCCATTTCTACCACTTCCTTGGGCAGCTCATTCCATACACACACCACCCTCTGTATGAAAACGTTGCTCCTTAGGTCTCTTTTAAATCTTTCCCCTCTCACCTTAAACTTATGCTGTCTAGTTTTGGACTCCCCTACCCTTGGAAAAAGACCTTGGCTATTCACCTTATCTTTGCCCCTCATAATTTTATAAACTTCTCTAAGGTCACTCCCTCAGCCTCTGACACCCCATGGAAAAAAGCCTCAGCCCATTCAGCTTCTCCTTAATAACTCAAACCCTCCAGTCCCAGCAAGTTCCTTGTAAACATTTTCTGAACCTTTCTAGTTTAACAACAACCTTTGTGTAGGAAGGCAACCAGAATTATACACAGTATTCTAAAAGTGGCCTCACCACTGACCTGTACAGCTGCAACATGATGTCCCAATTCCTATGCGCAATGCACTAACCAATGAAGACAAGTGTGCCAAACACTTCTTCACTACCCTACCTGTGATGTCACTTTCAAGGAACTATGAACCTGCACTCCTCGGTCCCTCTGTTTGATAACAATCTCTTGGGCCTTACCATTAACTGTGTAAGTCCTGCCCTGGTTTGCCTTACCAAAATATAACACCTCATATTTGTCCAAAATAAAAACTCTATCTGCCACTTCTTGGCCCACTGGCCCATCTGATCAAGATTTCACTGTACTCTGAGGTAACCTTCACTGTCCACTATACCACCAATTTTGGAGGTGTCTTCTGCAAACTTACTAACCATTCCTTCTTTATTCTCATCCAAATCATCAACATAAATGACAAACAACAGTGGACCTAGATTCAGTCCTTGCAGCATACTGCTAGTCACAGGCCTCCAGACTGAATGACAACCCTCTACCACCACCCTCTGTCTTCTATAATCAAGCCAATTTTGTATTCAATTGGCTATCTCTTCCTGGATCCCATGTGATCTAACCTTACTAACCAGTCTACCAGTCTACAATCATTGGGCAGCAAATAAAGTTTGATGTGGAAAGATGCTAATGAAGGAGTGAATAAATTACAAATGTTCTCTTTTGGTCGCGTAGTATAACTGGTGTGCAAAGTGCCACCGATAAACCACAGACTTCGTACTCAAGCAAACAATTTTGTTTATTTTACCAGTTGGAAAACCTCTAACTGTAAAATGATATAAATGCACACATGTAATAGTTAATAAAAACTGCAAAACAATTACAATATGTCTTTGGCTCAATGGATGCAGTGTGCCACTCAGACTACACTGACTTCAACACAGGCCCCAGAAAAATTAGAGGAAAGACTGCTTGTCTCTCAGGAACCAGCTTTATAGGACACCAGGACCATCAAACACACTGGATACACCAGAATGCCCCAGAATGTAGGAGTTGTGGCAGCTACCAGGGTAATTGGTACCACTAGAAATTGGTAAGTGATCACAGATCACCTGAACATTAAAGGAATGTAACCCCTTCCTGTTGATAAATTCTGCAGCATTGTGATAAGTCCTCTCAGTGTCATGTATACAAAGTCAATGGCACCCTGCACCTAGGGGAAGACAGCTATGTTCCTAAATGCTCCTGCTCAGGCTGCAGCACTGACCTTGTCATTGACGGAATGAAATAAACTTATCTGACCTTGCAGAGATGACTTCAGTCACTGTCCTGATCCACTTACCGGTGAACGACTGAGAGATCCAACACAGGTCACCCATTGCTCCCTGGAAAGAGCCAGTTGCATGGAAGTTCAAAGCAGCTGTCATCTTCAAGACTACCATATAAGGAAGCCCCACCCTGCTGCACTCCTGCAGCCCTCTAGCATCTAATATTATTTTGCCTATCACAGTGTCCTGGGATACATGGAACCTCTACTGACAATGTGCCTCATTCATCCCCAGATGAAAACAGAAATTGCTGGTGAAACGCAGCAGGAATCTGTGGGGAGAAAGCAGAGTTAACATCTCGAGTCTGGTGACTCATCACCTGACTTCGTAAATGGATTCAAGTGGGATAAGCTCTTGTCTTCCCGTCAATTCCACACATCCTGAGGGGCCTTGGGACTGTGACCTCTCCCTGAGCTGGATGTTCCTCATCCTTGTTGGGTTTGCAGTCAGCACTGGTCCTCCTGTATCCAGTCTTCATGTTCTTAGGAAGGCAGTCACAGGGACCAACAACCTACAGTGGCTGCATGCATGTCTCTTTGTTGGGATCAAAACAGGTTCTTAGCTCTGACAGCAGTCGGTGGTGATATACCCTGTAGATGAAGGCTGAACACCCTGTTCCCTACAATGAGATATGCTGCACCCTGAGAACGAGGTCCAGGTCCTCAACATTTATTAAGGGTCAGCCTGTGCACCAACTTGGTCAATGTGCTGCAGAAGGTAAGTGATATCACCACATGATACTAAAAAAAGAAGAGCCTGTTGGAGTTTGACACCCTTCCAACCCAAATCTAGATTAACAATGAAATTTATCATTGAATTCAGTAGACTCTTTACCGTAAAACATGACAGAGGACGTGATCCCACAGTCCCCTTGAAATTGTACAAATTAATGGATGTTTTTGGCCAGCATTTTAAGTTATTGCAGCTAACCTCTGCATAATTGAAATGCAATGTTCAATTCATAAGGACCAATGACAAAGTAAATTTGCCTTTGACCAGCATTCAATCCCACAAATACTTCCACTCTGCGTGGTTGCAAGCGAATGATGAAATGATTGCAAATTAAATGTAGCTGGAGTTTGCAACACCTGCTTCATGTATTTTCCCCTTCCATGTCCCGGTGCCCAGCAGATGTGGGTCTCACATCCTTGGCCATCAAACTAATACTGATTCTGTCCACTCTGGGCATTATCCCAGCCATTTTTCTGTTGCAGTTAGTGTCTAGTGAACAGTGAGTGATGGCAGGGAACGTAGCCAGCGGAGGCTCCACTTGGTTGTCAAGTCCACGTTCAGACCATCTGTGTCCCCTTTGCACTATCCCAACAGCCAATTTCCACCAGTGACCCTGTGTGGAGACCAACCATTTTGAAATTTGTCCTCCTTGGCCCCTGAGCCTTGACATTACACCTTAATGATGCCTACTGTGGTCCTCTGCACTGACCCTGCTAAATGTAGGTCACAGTCAATTACACCCCTCCCATAGCCTGCCATGCCCACTGATGCTGTTCCACATTCCCTCCTTGTACCTTAACATTCCTCTCGTCACTGTCCTCACCCCCACCTCAACACATACCTCTGCTTTCCCCACCACAGGCTTTACTGACTGACCCCTTTTGGCAATGAGAACCCCATAACCCCATCCTCATTGCACCCTCCTCACCGATTAACACATTGACCCCCTCCAGGACTGTATATGCTCTCAGACCCCTGAAAGACTTCAAAGAAAACAACCTAGACATGATTGTCCAGACTGTGTTTGCAGCTCCCTGACTGATGCTACGTAGCAATTCCCCTGACTGCCTGTGCTGGCCGAACAGGACTGACTGTCACCCACTCCCCAGACTTTAGTTGGGCATGATCCCTGAAGGTAACTGGCTTGAGCAGACAAGAGGTCAGCCCCTCGACTGTGTAACTGAGTTCGAACCATGCCTGTGACTGACGGTACAAGGACCCCTCTCCGACTGAATCACCTGAAGGGAAGAAGCAATTCTACTGGGAGCAAAAGACATCCAAAAACTTCAGGCAATTCAGTGCAAAGGTTCTGAACCAGTTTATCTTGGTCTCAGCACCACAATGACAGAAGAGAGGAAATGGTGGACACAGTAAATCTCACCACCTCTTGTGGTCTTTGACCACATTCCTCTTGTGGTTTTGTCCAGAGTTAATGATACAAGGAATGAACATTAAAATATCATTTATTTTCCTTAACCATAACCCTTGTCCCCTGCTATTTCTAAATGCAGCTGTCAGTTAATTTGCCAGCCTGTTTTGCTCATTTCTCCCTTGTTTACCACCACTACACCAAAACCAATATATAACTGAGAAATACTCGTGCCCAGATCTTACCCGATGCATTTTTTCTGGGCCTCAAGTAAAATATCTTTCTGAAAGCATAAACTCTTATGTTTTCTTCCATATAACTTATGTAACTTCTTTGTGGGTCATAAGTTTGAAAAGTAACCATGAACACTACAGGAATGCTATAAGAACCCATTTGATTCACCAGTGTATTCAAATAGAAATTGAAGAAATACTTCCAGGGAAAAAAATTGTAAAGCGATGGAGAGCAAGTTGGGGAGCGGGACTAACTGTATGGTTCTACCAAATGCTTTGAGAGGTCTCTATGGTAACCAAGCCTTGTGCTGCTGCAGCTAAGTCTATTTCTACAACAGACTCTCGCTTGCTGGTTATCCCTTCACAGATTCTATAGCTCCTAGTTCTCCAGTCATCGGGTGTCTATGCTGCAGCCTTAGATGTATACTGTCTTGCTCAGCTGCTACTGCTCTGAGTCCCTTGCATTTCCAGCTCATAACAAATTAGAGTTAGGCTCTCCCAGTCTCTGTAATACTTTAAGCTCTTTATATACACTATAATATGTATCATACTGAGTAAAGCTCTCCAGTACAATGTTCTTCTGAAGTCACCATTTCAGCTTCGTCTCGGTGCTCTACTTTGATGAACACTGCTGATATCATAATCACGTCATCATTTACACCATCATGTTCATGATCATATTAATACAGAAGGTCCCTGATTTTGAACCGTCTGAGTTATGAACACTTGGACTTACAAACGCAACCCCATGTATGAGTGTAATGTTAAATGTTTGACATGTGAACATTTCCTGTACTTATGAATGGCTGCTTTACATTGCCCTACATTATGTTCTGACTTGTGCACAAGTCGACTTGTAAACAGACTCGGGAGTGGATTCAAGAAGTCTTTTGGTAGTTCACAACTTTGATATTGCTGAAAAAGAGATGCATTTTCTCAAAGCTTTTCATCCTGCATACATCAAGACTTTTCACGAGAAAACTAATTTAAGGTGAAAATCAACATTAACGCTGCGTGACAGGATTACTGATTGGTCGGCAAGTAGACTTGGATTAATAGAGGCATTGCAATAAAGAAAGCACCAGTTAACAACTCAACTTTGTTAAATTTGAAACCAAGTTGGTTGAATCTGATTAGTCTGAGCATTACCCTGAGAAATGAACCAGGAAATGGCTGTAATCTATTTTGCTGAGTGGAAATAGGTACAGTGTGGGTATGTGTTCCTTCTGTCTCTAAGAACAGGACCCCTTGCATTAATGCATGTAGCTTCCAGTACACAGAAGGACACTATACTGTGAGCCTAATTGATAATCCTAAACTGGTTGTCAGTGTAATGCCATGCACATTCAGGTTTAAAAACCAAAAGAACTGCGGATGCTGTAAATCAGGAACAAAAACAAAGTTGCTGGAAAAGCTCAGCAGGTCTGGCAGCACCTGTGGAGGAGAAAACAGAGTTAATGTATCGGGTCCGGTGACCCCTCCTCAGAACTGATGGTGGCCGGGAAAACGTCAGTTTATATGCAGAAAATAGGGAGGTGGGTGGGGTAGGGAGTAAACGATAGGATAGAGCCCAAAGGGAGAGAAAGACAGTTGGACAGACAAAGGAGTTGCTAACCATCAGGCTGGGAGCGTGAATAGTTGTTAATGGGGACTGTTAGTGACTAACAACAGGGGGTGTGTAGTGGCAGGCTATGTGGTGACAAGGCCTGGTGAGTGGGGTGGGGGCCTGGGACATGGGAGAGTTTAGGCCCTAAAATTATTGAACTCGATATTGAGTCCGGAGGGTTGTAGGGTCCCCAAGCAGAAAATGAGGTGTTGTTCCTCCAGCTTGCGCTGGGCTTCACTGGAACACTGTAGCAAGCCGGAGACAGAGAGGTTGGCCAGGGAGCAAGGTGGTGCATTGAAGTGGCTCTCTCTTTGGGCACATTCAGGTTTATCTGGCAAATATTGTCCAGTTGCAGAATCACATCTCATGTTATAAATTGCTTTGTGAGTTTTGCAAGCACGGGCTGAATGGGTGTGATCAGTCTCCTGCTCGTTACAAGCAGCCAAGGAATATGATTTTACACACAATCCACCTCCAGTCTTTGGGATGTAGGACCTACAAACATGAAATCACAATGGCACTGTAATATATATACTACATTACTCATTTGTGGGATAGGCAGAATGTCTGTTTACCTCGACAGCAGCATCTTGTCTGTTGTGGACACCACTTGTACTGCGTAATAGCAGTGTGAAACAGCTAGGTTCACCCATTGTTCACCTTGTTGTTGCCTGTGTGGAGTCTGCATTTTCATTCTGCCCATGTCTGCGTGGATTTCTGTCGGCTCCTCTGGTTTTCCCCTACAGTCCAAAAATGTGCAGAGTAGGTAGATTGGCCATGCTAAGTTGTCCCGTAGTGTACAGGAATGTGCAGGTTAGGTGGATTAGCCATGATAAACATAGAATTACAGGGAAAGGGTGGGTTTGGGTGGGGTGCTCTTCCGAGGGTGGGAACAGACTCAATGGGATGAATGTAATATGCACTGTCAGGATTCTATGATTAAGTGTACCTGCCTTCTGAAGTTAATTATATCTACTGCTAGCCTCCTCCACGGTCCGTCCAGAAGTGTTGAAAACATTAATGGTTCCATTCACACCAGACTATTGATGGCACATGTGACAAGATTATGTAAAATTTTCTATTTCCTTTGAAATACCAGCCCACCACATGATGCTTGCCAGGAAGTTATGTTCAGATTTCTTCCCAAAAAAGCTTCAGTTTAACTTGGCTTTGGCCATACAACGGTAGGTCATCTACAACTGTTAAATGTTCCTTCTGTTTATGGCACTCTTTCAGAACTTGACAATATCTGGATGTCCTTCCAGTCAAAATTGTCTATCATTGTATGCACTTCACCTGCTTCCTGAGCTGACAATTTTGTCTTAGCTTCATGTCTCTAGTTGATTGTATACTTGTTATTACAGTGGAAAAAGACTTCACCTCTTCAATGAAGATTAAATCTTCTGTATCAGCCTGATCCACCATTGCCCTCGATAAGGCATCAGTTGCAACCTGTGCTCTGCCTGGCACATAGATTGTTGAGTAGTCAGATCTCATTAATCTGAGTTTGAATTTCTGTACTCTCATTGGCAATTTCACTGTTTCTTCGCATCCTAACAATGTGACTAGTGCTTTGTGGTCTGCTTAGACATGGAATCTCACCCCCATGAGATCATCCAAAAATGGCTCACATCCCCACTGAACAGCTAATGCTTCTTTTTCAATAGTAGCACACCTCTGCTCCATTTCCGTCAATGCTTTTGATGTGGAGTAAACGGGTTTCCTGGTTCCATCATTCTGAGCCTGAATGCAAACTGCACCTTGTTATGGCCAGATTCCAGTTAGTTCCACGGCGAGGTTCACCAATTTATTACACTTCCAGGTGGGATACCCCAAATTGTCAGGTGCCCAGGTGAGGAGGGATGAACTGGCTTCCCTTCTTCATTCACGTACCCTTTCAGTTGGTCACAAAAATGTTAATTTAAACAGAATCTCTTCCCTTGTGGATGTCTTTTCCCCACTCTAAATAAATTTATGGTTTTAAAAGTGTCAATTTAATCAAGCTTTCGTGAATTAGTAGAAGAGTGAATTTATTAGTTACTGAATATGAGAAGAAATAATAGCGCAAGACACATACGTAAAGATTGGAAATGAAAGGTGAATCCGAAAAAGATAAAGTTTATAAAGATACATGAGTCAGTGTCAGGGTTATTCATGAAGTGTAGATACTGGAAGATTGTGGCTGTGATACATTGAGTAAAAGCTGATGTTCTTGAGTAGATACGCCTAGCAGGGTAATGAAACGTTTGCAAAGTAACGAACCAGCTCGGCAAGTGAACCAACCATAGTAACATCTGATGTAGGTAAGTGGCTGGTTGATTTTGAGACATTTGTCTTAGCAGGTCAGCTGACAGGCCTTTGCCCTGTTTCCTTTTGATTTTAGTGTCACTTGTTTCCAGCAAGGTAAGAGAGACTTCCTTTCTTTTTACCAGCTGAGCAGGGATAGATAGGGGTTTTCTCTACTGTGACCCTCACACCACACTTTCATATATCAAAAACAGAACAGGGTTAAAACTGGCTTTTAACCAGTTTCTAATAAGTCACTCTGACTACTCACTTTCTCTCATCATGTGCTTAGTCTGAAATAATTCATCGGGGATTACAGACAGGTAGTAGTGCATTTCTCTTTTGAAATCTTTCTCTTTGAAGTTTGTTTGACACCTGTCAGGTGTGACATTCCAGCCCTCCACCCCAAAGCTGAATAATTTGCACAAGCCTTCCTGACCCAGTCACTGAATTACATTGCTCTGAATTTACAATTTTAGTCATTTTTGGCTAAATGTTGTCTTTTCAAAAAAAAGTACATCACTATTAAAAGCTCAGTTTGGCTGTAAGTGATCTGCAGTTATGATCCATCATTATAATAACCTAGTCCCATGGAAGATGATTCCATGGCTATTATTGCAGATGCAGCTAGTTGTAGTGAGATAATATATCTGAGGAGAATAGCTTCTTCCTTATCTTCTTAAGGGCTGTAGCCTATTCCCGACTCTAGTCCCATTAATGCCATTTTTTGAGTTCCATTATTGATTATGTAAAACTGGCTAGATTAGGAATGAGAGATAAAAGGTACTGCAGATGCTGGAGAATCCGAGATAACAAGCACGGGGCTGGATGAACACAGCAGGTCAAGCAGCATCATAGGAGCAGGAAAACTTGACATTTCGGGCCTAAACCCTTCATCAGAAATGATTAGGAATTAGATTAGGAATGAGCTTTCCCACATTGTTCACCATTCCTAGGAAACATTCAATGTTGTTTATTCGTTCCAGTTGTGGGAATTCACCAATGGCTCTCAGCTTTTTGAGATCCATTCTGATTCCTTGTTCTTGCAATGTGAGCCCCAAAAATGTGGTATTTGTCTTTGAGAATTGACACATTTTGTTGAATGCACTTTGAAATGCTTTTAACTCTTCTCTGACTCTGTGATCATGCTCCATTTAAATCTGACTATGTACCAGAATGTTGTTCATGTGATAGATACTACCCTGCTTGTCTTCAAGGGTCTGTGATGTCACACACTGAAAGATTTATGGTGCTTATGAAATTCCAAAAGGTAGACGGATGACTATAACAGAATCATCTGAACGGTGTGATGAGGTTATCTGCCAAAATCCACAGTTCACATCCAATTTGGTGAAAAATGTGCTTCCAGCTAGTTTTACCAAACTGTTGTGAACTGATAAAATTGGATGAGTGTCTCTTTGAATGCCTTTGTTCTGTTAAGTGAGATCTATGCGTAATCAAATTTCACTGTTGAGTTTGGGAAGTATTACCAATTCTAAGCAGCATTGTATTTGTTCAGTCACTGGTGATATAACATCGCTTCACATCATGGTGTCTGGTGTGCCTTACCTTTTCTAGTTATGGGTTTCCGAGGAGTATACAAGCATATTGGCTTAGAATTATTCTGTAACATAATATGACACTCTTCTTTGGCCTGTTCAAAGTCATGGAGTCATAGAGTCATACAGCATGGAAACAAACCCTTCAGTCCAATTTGTCCACACCAACCAGACATTCCAATCTAACCTAGTCCCATTTGCCAGCATTTGGCCCATATCCCTCTAAACCCTTCCTATTCGTATATCCATCCAGATGTCTTTTAAATGTTGCAATTGTACCCACCTCCATCACTTCTTCTGGCATCTCGTTCCATACATGCATCACCCTCTGCATGAAAAGGTTGACCCTCAGGTCTTTTTTAAATCTTTCCCTTCTTACCTTAAACCTATGTCCTCTAGTTTTGGACTCTCCTATCATGGGGAAAGGACCTTGGCTATTCACACTATCCATGCCTCTCATGATTTTAGAAATCTCTACAAGGTCACCCTTTAGCTTCTGATACTCCAGGGAAAAGTTCCTGAAAGTTTTTCTTGGGAATCCCTGGCAATAATTTTTTTTTCCATTTTTCTCTTCTAGCACTGAGTCCACTCTCTCTCAAGGAGACCCAATTTGATGTGTGCATTTCTTCATAACAACAATGTACTTTGGTTCCTGAAGACTTTTAGATTCTGGTCGATCTCTCACCTCTTGTGGCTGACTGTGGTGGTGAACTGACCTCTGATTTTAAGATCGATGCCTACTGGATCTTACAGTTGATGCTGATTCATTGATTTTAACCATGGCGAGCTGTCTGCCAATATTGATATAGCTGCCTCAGTATCTTGTTTAAATTCTGTGCTAAACCTTTTTACTTGTAGTTAGAAGGCTTTTCCTGACCTCACCTAAAAGCATTGGCTTGCTATCTTTCATTTGTGGGAATGTGGCCATGAGGCCAGCAATTTGTTGCCCATCCCTATTTGTCCTTGAACTGATTTGCTCTCTCAGCTGTTTCAGGGGACCATTAAGAGTCAACCACATTACTGTGGGTCTGGAGTCTCATGTAGGCCAACCAGGTAGAGATAGCAGGGTTCATTTTCAAAGGCGTATCAGCGAACCAGATCGGCATTTACACCAATGGTGACATGGTCATCATTCATCTAGCTTTCGGTTCCGGATTTTGCCATAGGATGGAAACCCATGTCTCCAGAATACTGATCTGATATTTTGGATTACTAGTCCTGTGACATTACCACTATGCCATTGGTTTAGTGGTCTTCATCTTTGATCTCTTGGATCTTTTCATCTGCAAATTATTTTCCTTTGTCAGATTCTGTTTCCTTGGTGGTACTTTCTCCTCGTTCTGTGGTGATGCAGGATTTGCTTTTATGCAATGTTAACTGAAGTGTCCAACACTTCCAAACTGATAGGTCTCAGGTCCCCCTATTGGGCACTCATTATGTTTGTTGTGTTGTCTTGAACTACACTATAACATAAGTATTGAGGTTGTTTCCCACTTTTTTGCTGTTTCGGCAGGCTTTCTGGAAGGTAACAATACCAACTTGGGGTCTACCCACTCAACCAATCAGGAGGAGCCTCTCTGTCACCTCTGAGGATCACCCAATTCTGACTCTCTCCTTTCTGCTTCCGATTCTGAAACAGCTGTCCCCAAAAATTCATCAACTTTCTCCATCCGGCACACAACAGCATATACACTACGATCCCCACTAAAAGATCCATCACTGACTCAAAAGATGTGCAACCTGGGGTCAAACAAGGCCGTGTCATTGCACCAATGGACTTTTCCATCTTCCTCACTGCAGCACTAAACTCCTTTCGTATGGAGCTTCCTGCCAGACTGCAGCTTCTCCACAGGACAAGAGGACTATGAACGCTGACATGTGAACACACTCAGCAGTTGAGCTCCAAGTCATTGTTGATACTTTCATAGATGATCAGAAAAGATTGGGCATAGGCTAACTTTCCAGAAGATAAAGGCCATCCACCAGTCTGCTTCTGACACACAACACTATTTCCCCAATTATCCACGATGAACCACAGAACAGTGTAGATCAATTCTCAAACCTCAGAAGCCTCTACTCAACAAGGGTAGACATTGCTGATGAAATTCAATGTTGCCTCCAGTATGACAGAGCAGCCTTTGGCCACGTAAGGACCAGAGTGTTTGACAACAAAGAGTTCAAACTCAGCAACAGGGCTCATGGTCCATGAGGCAGCAATATTACCTGTCCATCTATATGTGTCATGTAAATTGACAATGTACAGCAGATGCCACAAATCCTTAGAGAAATATCTCCACCTCCATAAAATGCTGCAAATTCAATGTCAGGATCAGTGTTCCAAAATCAATTTCCTCTCTCAGGCCAACATCTCCAAGTTTGCAGATGATACCAAGTTGGGTGGGTGGGTGAACTGTGGCGAGGATGTAGAGATCCTTCAGCATGATTTTGACAGGGTGGGTGAATGGGTAAATCAATGGCAGATGTAGTATACTTTGGATAAATGTGAGCTTATTCACTTCAGAAGTAAAAACAAGAAGGCAGATTACTACCTGAATGGCTGTAAATTGGGAGAAGGGAGTGTGCAGTAGGACCCGGGCGTCCTTGTGAACCAGTCACTGAAGGGAAGCACACAGGTGCAGCAGGTGGTAAAGAAGGCAAATGGTATGTTGACCTTCATTGCGAGAGGTTTTGAGTACAGGAGGAGGGATGTGTTGCTGCAGTTGTACAGGGCCTTGGTGAGACCACACCTGGAATATTGTGTGCAGTTTTGGTTTCCTTTTCTGAGGAAGGATGCTATTGCGGTCAAGGCTGAATCCGGGGATGGCAGGTCTGACGTATAAGGAGAGATTGACTAGGTTTCTGAAGAAGGGTCTAGGCCCGAAATGTCAGCCTTCCTGCTCCTCTGATGCTGCTTGGCCTGCTGTGTTCATCCAGCTCTACACCTTGTTATCTCAGATTCTCCAGCATCTGCAGTTCCTACTATCTCTTTACTAGGTTAGGATTGTTTTTGCTGAAATTCAGTCGAATGAGGGGGAATCTCCCTAGACTTA
Organism: Ginglymostoma cirratum; assembly: GCA_024137785.1. NCBI lineage: Eukaryota > Metazoa > Chordata > Chondrichthyes > Orectolobiformes > Ginglymostomatidae > Ginglymostoma > Ginglymostoma cirratum. The sequence continues at coordinate 50,708,577 of JAHRHZ010000063.1, read as the reverse complement.
TAGAATTCTAACAGGACCATACAGGGTAGATGCAAGGAGGATGTTCTCGATGGTGGGTGTGTCCAGAACCAGGGGTCACAGTTGAGGATTCGGGGTAGACTATTTAGGGTGGAGATGAGGAGACATTTCTTCACCCATGGAGTGGTGAACCTGTGGAATTCATTACCAAAGGAAGTAGTTGATGCCAAAACATTGAATGTATTCAAGAGACAACTAGATATGGCACTTGGGGTGAAAGGGATCAAAGGCTATGGGGAGAAAGCAGGATTTGGCTATTGATTGGATGATCAGCCATGATCCTGAAGAATGGTGGAGCAGGCTCAAAGAACTGAATGGCTTCCTCCTGCTCCTATCTTCTGTGTTTCTATGTAACATCTCCAGTATTAAGACACTGGTTACTGTCAATCAGCTGAGTCGGGAGGGCCACATCGTCTGACACAAGGCATCAAAAACAAGTTCTCTGTTTCAATCTCCATCACGGCAAATGATTACTAGGATTTCAGAGGAAACACTTCAACGACTTCCTCAACAGGTCCCTGAAAAAATGCAATATCCTCACTTACAAATGAGAATCTCTTGCTGAAGATCACCCAGACTTTGGGAAGAAGCATCTTGAGTATCTCCAAAAGGCCCAGGTTCGAGGTCAAGCACAAACAGCGGAAAGAGTGAGTGAAAACCCAAGTATCCGACCTACCCAGCTCTTCAAACGTCACCTACTCCACCTGCAACAGGGTGTGTGGATCCAGCATCAGAACATCTAGTCACCTCAAAGCTCACACTTCCGGAGTGGATGAAAGTTATCTTCATCCGGAAGGACTGCCTAAGAAGAAGATGAAGAAGATACACCTGATGTAGTACAGGCCTGACCATGTACAGATATGTACTGACCTAATGTCTTTGTTCTTTTGCAGTTAAGACTGATGCTGTTCTGTATCTTTGGAGATGTCACTGCCTTAGCCCCTAGTTTTGGCCTTGCTGTGGACACTCAACATTCTCAAACTGCTGTGGCAATGGCAGGGTTTAAATTGGCAAATTAAATACCACACTGACCTGGTTACTTCATGGCATTTTTTCTTTGTTTGCTTAAAGTCTTCTGATTGTCTCTACTAATTTACTGAAGTCTTCACTTCATACTATGTTACTATTGAATTTCTGCCCATCAGAGCTTTCCCTGGCATCTCCCCTGCTGCCACCATGCTTTGAGAGAAATCAGTCTGGTATGTGCCTTGTTCTGCAACAGCTAGGTCTATGGATCCTGTTTTCCCTCACAGATTCTCACCCGCTGGTTGTGCCTTCATGGATTATACATCTCCTGGATCTCTAGGGCATTGTGCATCTATGCTACACTCTTTGAGTTATACTGCCTTGTTTGGCTACTGCTGCTGTTGAGTTCCTTGTATCTCCAGCTTATCCTTCACTCAGAGTAAGGCTCTCCCTCACCTTCTATTTACACAATGATAAATATCATAATTAGGAGCTCTCCAGTACAATGTTTTCCCATTCCTCCATTCCAGATTCCTCTTTCTCCCCTACTTTGATATCGGAGTCACATCATCATTTACATAATCACTAATATATTTAAATTCCATTAGACTACAACAAAGATGCTGGCACAATGAGCCTTCTACGCTGTATCACACTACTTTCTACTCTGTCTGGGCTAAATGACACCACACCCACACTAAATGAGATCAGTACTATGCTATAAAGTAACATCCAAAACCACTTGCTCACAAAAGCATCGCTAGAAATCCACCACCAGCTCCTTGGGGAATCTAAAGATGTACAATACATGCTGAGTTGCTAACGTCATTGCCATCCCTGGAACAATTTTTATAAAGCTCATTTGGTTTTCATAGTTTGTAAAAGTGACAATAAATTGGTTATTCAATGACAGAAGACGCAGTTTGATATTTGTGATTGAGAAAAGGCAATCGTTTTTCTAATGTGTAATCATGTTTCTGTGGAAGAATCCATTCAATAGGATGTTAATTTTCGACTGTAGCTAAAAGAAGTGAAACTTACAAGCAGCAGCTATTGGCACATCAGCTGCCTCTGTGAAGTACGCATTAAGGAGTTCGACATGAAACTTCATTGGAGAATCATGAAACTTTAAGCACGAAGACCTTTCAATTTAAACTTATTTATTCCAGGTCTTTGCTAATCCCTACCCCAGTCTCTCTCTAGAGCCTAATTTAAACTTTTATACAGTACATTGTTTACCTTAATGTGTACAGCGATCTCTTCGTCAATCAATTATCCTGGCAAAGCTTTCAAAGCTCCAACAACCCGGTATATAAAGAGATGACTTACTTAGTGACAATTTTAGACTGCGATCTCACATTAGCTAGTCTACCATGAGGAAATATTGTTTTAAACAAAGGCCCCAGGGTATCCACAGGGTGATGGAATTTAATTTTTTTAATTAAGCAAGGAAAGGAATTCTCATTTCTCAAATTCTTGGTCTTCAATTTTAGATAAAATTCTAGTGTTAATAAATTGAGATATTTCTCTTAGACTTACCACTTCTTTAAGAATGGAACTACATTCTATCTATCATCAGCAGCATATGTTTGTTAGGACTGGTCTTAATAGCACAGCTAGGTTACCACTGTGTTAAAGGCAAATCTATATTGGCTACAGCAGCCATTCTGCTGTTGGGAACAAAACAGAAAGAGCAGAAGTTACAGACACGCAAAAGGTCTGCAGCAAAGAGAAATCTGCACCTCCTGGAAAAGCTGTGCCGCTGTCAGGTTAACTGTCTTACCTAGCCTTATGCAAGTAGGATCGTGATCAGACTTTTAAACTAGACTAATTACGAAAGTATTGGATGGAGCCTTACCGACTCCAACTTTGCTTCCATGGCTGTTAAAATTGCAGCAATCATCATTTATTTTTAGCGAGCAAGTCCTTGCAGACACTTGGAGATGATAAACTTGGTACTGGTAAAGACACTGTGTCTACTTGCGTTTAACAACTGACTGATGCAGTGCTCCAGAATGATGGCAGGTTCATCCATTTTTCCAAGAATAGGGAACAAGAATGCTGGACAACAAAAATAATACAATCTATGCTTCTCCTGTGTTTCCTTGTTGTGGACATTCTACAGCTACATGGAAATTCTATTTTCTTAGTATATGATGCCCTGAAAATAATCTATGGATGACAACCTAATGCCCAGATCAACATGTGGCTCCAAGATTATTGGTTGCTCAAATATGCTTTTCGTGGCAGTCAACCACTGACTGCGATTAGCTTTTTCATTTCAATTATGCACTAAAAAAATATGATGAATGAAATAGAGTAACTTGGGCTTTTGAACATAATGGGTCAGTTATTTCATTAATCAATACATATTGTTATGACCTGATGAGATGCAGTGGAGCGGCTCTTTCTAACCTTCGTCCAACTGCACAGGTTTTTTCAAAAAAAGAATATGCTGGTCAATTTAGTCACAGTTGATGTACTTAAATGCTGACTATAAAAGGCACATAAAGTCAGGTTTTATTGTAAGATTTGTAAAAGACAAGTGAGTGGTGTTTGTTGTAGTAATCACCCGATCCAAATAAAAATAATAAAAGTGCTCTGACCTTAATATATGCATGCATTCATGAGTTCACATCTATATGTGTGTAGTATCTCACAGTAAGTATGCAATATGTCTTTAAAAGATATGCTCATAATATGATCACCATCTAAGAGCATATGATCTTAAAGTATAAAAATCTCAGACTCCATCTTAACTGGGGTCACTCAAAGCATGACCTGCTGGTTGAAGTATGCTACTGTTTGTAAGCAAATAGCTTAACGTTAGCCAGGCATTGAAGTGCCTGTGACTACAATACATGTATATATCAAGAAATATAGTAAACATCTGTTGAATCTTTCAGTACCACATTACCCATATCAAGTTCTTATGTTATGGAAGTTAGTATGAACATTGCTGAATCAGATGCAAATACCCTGCTGGAAACAAATTCTCCACCACATACACCACAGTGGTAGATCAGTAAGTCACAAAATGGGAGGACAAACTGAGTAGTTATGAAGTCTAAAATGTCAGTTACATACATATTTGGTACTTCAATGACTTGGACTGTTTCAGATTAGGCTCAAGTGTCTGCCCAAATTGTATGACAGAAAAATTTAAAGATGTTGGTGGACAATTTCTGTTTAGTTTCCTGGGGTCAACAGCTGCCGGGTTCATTTTCAGACGCTGCTCGCAGAGCTTGAGCTTACATGATTGATGGAAAGTAAGAGAGAGCAGATCCATTCAGGGACTGCCTGTTGTTCTGCAGCTCAGAGTTTCTTACACACAAAAGAAGATTATTTGAATCTTCATATGATTCCCTTGCAAACTGACCTGGTACCTTAGCAAGTTGTAGCAAGTTGATTCCAGGTCTATTGTTTATAAATAATTGTTGGAGGTATTCCTTTCTCAGCCAGGGCCTATTGTCCAAAGTGAAAGCCCAATGACTTGTTCCACTCCCAACTGAATATACAGATGCTATTTAAATATGATGCAAGTGTAACAGGAGATGTGGCCAATCACACTCCTCTCAGCTCATTGCCTCTAATGGTCTCTTCTAGACAGCATGTCTCCATTTTAAAGCCTTAGAATTTATAAGATAAAGTTATGCAAATGTTCAGCCACCTTAGAAGCTACTGGTGTAAGTCACTGAAATGTTGTTCAACCAGTAATTTCAGCCCAATAAATGAATACTTTTTGATATAAAACATGGCTTTATAAACACAATGAATGGACAAATTTTAGAACATTATACATAAAATTGTACGCTTTCCTTAATGCAATTGGTTTATGGCTTTATATTTCAATGTTCTATTTTGTTCTATACTATGCATTTAGCTTTCCCTATTCATCAGTTCCTGCGTTTGTGACTTCTGCCATGTCTCTATGATACTCATGCACAGAACAAAGGATGTATATCCATTTGGAGATATGTAATTAATATTGTTGGGAGTGTTGGACAATGAATGGTATTTCATTGGGAATTGGTCAGATGGATATGGGTTTGGGTCCACTTAAAATGTCAGCTGTGACTTAGTTGGAAGCACTCTTGTCTCTGAGTCAGAGAGTTCCAGAATCAAGTCCTATTCCAGAATACAAAAATCAAGGCTGACACTTTTGTGCAGTACTACAGAGGGGCTACACTGTTGTGAGTGCAACATTTCAGATGAAAAGATCAGCTTAATTCTGCATGGATGGATGTAAAAGATCTTATGGCGTTTTTTCAAAGAGGAGCTGGGGAACTTTTCTTGATGTCCAGGCCAATATTTATCCTTCAAACATTACAAAAACAGATTATCATTACCATAGTGCTGTTAGTAATTGTTTAGTGGGCACAGCGACTGCATTTCAAAACCTTCTCATTGGCTGAAAATTTCTAAACAATTCATTGTTTGAGCTGTCCAGTTTGCAAATGATTTCATCATCGTCTGTGCCTTCTTTCATGACTGAAGAGTTCAACGTGGAGTAGTGTTCCGGGTGCTCCAGGTTCCTCCCACAGTCCAAAGATGTGCAGATTAGATAGTTTGGGCATGGGAATGCAGGGTTACAGGGTAGAGTGGGTTGTTGGGTCTGGTGGGATGCTCGTCAGAGGGTCACTTCGACGTCAATTTCTACAAACCACCAACTCATATCATTGTTGGTGCTTGGGGAACTTGTGCAATTTCTCCACCCCGGCCTTCCTCTCGACACATTGGATGTTGCAAATATTTTCTAGTCAACCTGTTCAGAGATAGTATCACACACTTCTGGAAGAAGTATCAATATCAATATATATTGATCACATTGACATTCTTTTACCTGAAATAGTCTCAGTGAAAATCTGCTTGGGGATCCTGTATCTCATGCTCAACTTATTTCATCAATCACGCACTGGCATACAGGACATGTGAAGAAAGTTATGTAAATCTACGAATACCAAACAGTGCCCCGAGACAGTGGCCTTCTCATCAGTGATATCTGGCTATCCTTCTCAAGAAACACGCTACCATTCCTTCTCCATTAATAAGAAGCAAGAATGTTGTCATGAACTGATTACCAGCAAGTATAAAATTCTGATGAATCATCAGCAAGATCTCCTGTATTGTATTAAAAGCCTATTCTACTTATTCCTCCACAAAATGAGCAGAGTATATTTTCTGAAATGTATCAATTCTTTCAAAGAACTCTTTTAAGTTAACAACTGCTCTTTTCTGAGCCTAATTTTGCTTGGTGCAACTGCATAATTGTCTTCTTCAATTCTACTGTACTTAATACAAAAATATTAAACTTTTCATTATGCCAGTTTTCCCTTGTGGTTTAATCTTTAAATTGAAAAATGGTTCAGCCATCTGTTCCTGCTTTTTTTAAGTTAGAACAGATGGGCGTGGTCTTTTATTGACACCTCAGAATTCTGTTCTCTTGTTTTTAAGCTTGAAGGGATGAGTGAGGTCCTTCAATGACTTCAAAGATTTGAATGTATTCAGCTCTACAGGCTTTGTTTGTGTAGCTGTGCAATAGAATCCCACTATGAAAGCATGGCTGCACCTCAAATTGAATTCATCATAATGTGGGTTTTGGATATAGGTGTCAAAAGGACTGTGATGCTGCTTATCTTGACGGTTTTATGACCACTCAAAACATTATATTTTGGTGAAATAGTGCTTGTTTAGTTTGACAGGTTCATCTAAAATACTTAGCAATATTGTTAAGGTAATGTCACAGACCGCAATATTGCTATCCCTGGCTATGTTCTCTCTTACTGGCATGCCAGTCCCAGCAGAAGCAGCACAGTGACATACAGTCAGGAGGAGTTATACTGACAGTCCTCAACATTGAATCCAGACCACATGAAGTCTCATTGCATCAAGTCAAACATGTGCAAGGAAACCTGGTGGAGCGGCACAGTGGCTAATGGTTAACAATACTGCCTCACGGCTTCAGGGACCCAGATTCATTTCTAGCCTTGGGTGACTGTCTGTGTGGAGTTTGCATTTTCTCCCCATGTCTGTGTGAATTTCCGACAGGCGCTCAAGGTTCCTCCCCCAGTCCAAAGATGTGTAGGTTAGGTGGATTGGCCATGGGAAGTGCGGGGTTATGGGGGTACGGTGGGTTGTTGGGTCTGGTGGGATGCTCGTCAGAGGGTCACTTAAATGTCGATGGGACAAATGGCCTCTTGCTGCACTGTAGGGATTCTATGAAATATCACGTTGATGACTACATACCTTTCCCATGCACCATTCCCCACCACGGCTGATGAATCAGTACTCCTCATTGTTGAACACTACTTGGAGGAAACACTGAGTGGGGCAAAGGCACAAGAATATACTCAGGATTGTAGACTTCAATGTCTGCCACCAAATGTAGCTCAGCAGAACCAATACTGACTGAGTTATTTGAGCCCTAAAGGACACAGCTAAGAGACTGAATCCGCAGCAGTTGGTGAGGGAACTAACAAGAAAGGAAAAACATACTTGACATCGTACTTAGCAATCTGCCTTCCACAGATGCATCATGAGAGTATCAGCAAGAGTGACAAGCACACTCTCCTTCCAGTGATGAAGTTTTGCCTTCACAATGAGAGAATCGTCCATTCTGTTGTATGGCACTATAACGTATTAATTGGGATAGACTTCAAACAGATTTTGCAACTCAAGGCTGGACGTCCATGAGGTTGCAGATTGTGTTGGAGTGTGATTCTGCTGCTATTGATAGCCATCTGCAACCTAATGGTCCAGTTTATCCCCCATCCTACCATTACCATCATGCCAAGGGGTTCAACCGTGGTTCAATGAAGAGTGCAGGAGTGGATGCCAGGAACAGCACCCAGACATGTCTAAAAATGAGGTGTCAACCTGGTGAAGCTACCAAATAGGACTACTTGTGTGCCAAACAGCACAAGTAGCAACTGCTGGACAGTGCCAAGCGATTCCATAACCAACAAATCAGATCTAACCTCTGCAGTCCTGCCATATCAAATTGTGAATGGTGTAGACTATTAAACAACTAACTGGAGGAGGAAGCTCCGCAAGCCTTCCCATCTTTAAAAATAGTGGAGCTCAGCACACCAGCATAAAAGGCTGAATCATTTGCAGAAATCTTCAGTTAGAAATGCATATCCATCTAGCACATTGTTCCCTTAATTATGACCTGCCATCCCACCCTTCACTGAATTTGCACACTTATCTGTCCCAGTAAAAAGTGCCTGTGGCATCCTTAACTCCTGAAACATGGCAGCAAAAGGAATGGACTGTGGCCTGCAATGCTAACCCTACACTAAGTGGATCTCTCCCTGGTTATTTCTGATGGATGCATTTAGGATAGGCCAGACTTGGAATCCAGGCTGGAAAAATTGCCAACAGGTAAGTAGGTAATTTGAGAGTGGATTACTGTTGGTTGAACCTGTTCTGATTGGAAAAGCTGGACCAATGAGATTTAAGGAAGCTCACTTTTGGGTGGAGTGGGGTATGCAGAAAGAGAAAGAACCAAAAGGAAAGTCTGTAGGTTGATGTGTTGAGGTGTAAGTTTGGAGAGATTAAGTGGCAAAAGCAGTAATGGCCAAGGGAAAACCATTGAACAACTAAGAAAGGGGAAGATATATTTGGCAGTGGTGTCATACTGGAGGCAGCGGGAATTGAAGAAGATGGTCCAGTAAATGTGGAGGCTTATGGAGTAGAATTTGAATATAAGAAAAACCTTATTGTGATTCTGGGAGAATGGGAAGCAATGGAAGAGGAAGATATGAGCTCTGCAAAATCTTCAACTTTTCAGCATGGTCTGACAGTTCTGACTTAGAGTCGCTTTGGTTTTCAATCACTTTCAAGGACAGATGGTTTGCAAAAACAGCCTCTACTCCTGGGACTCCTGTGGAAGCATCAGAAAGGCTTCCTGAGTTAATTTTCCTCCTCAATTTTATCATTTCTTTCCCCTCTGCAAGTCTTATCCTTCCATTGTCATGAGAAATCACCACCCCAGAAAGGTCATTTTTCACATCTGAAGCCAAATTTTCCCTCCCTCTACTGATCTCTCCACAACAAGCCCCTCCAATAGTGAATGAATCAACAACAAAACTGATGAATCAACTGCCAGCCCCATAACCAAGGAAGTACATGTATGTTTACTTAATTTATTCTCTAATTTTCATTTTGTCATTCCAGAAACATATGAAGTAATGTTCATCTCACCATTCCCAGACATTGCAGGTTGGGATTGGGAACATGGCTCCAAGGCTAATTGTTTCTGCGCTAATGTTGCGTCATTTTTTTGCCAATGCATTGAAGCGTCCAATAAAATCAATGCATTTTGCCGCCTCTTCCTACATATTTTGCATTTCTTTTCCTTGAACATAATACAAATGTTGCTGATTGAGCAAATGAAACAGAATCATGGTCTCAGGTTGTACCTGGAAGGAATAACTATGTACAAACAGAAGTATCATCCGTAATGTATTGTGGGACCTAGAGCCACAATGCTGTCATTAAGAATAAATGGCATGGCTTTCTTTTATAAAATTCCTATGCACATATATGAAAGATAAGCTACAGTGAAGCTAAACTTGATAGAATTGTAGTTCAAATTATGTGGTAAAGCAGCGACTCAGTTCAAATTGTATCTTAATTGTGAAAAGCTGAAGTGACCACTATCCACCTGAGATCGATCAGTGACAAACAGAATAACTTGCTGCAAACTGAATAATATTGCATCCTTCCACAATTTCTCATGATGCTATTGTGAGAATAACACAGGTTGGAACATACTTCAAGGATGGAACTCTCTCAGTGTTTGGGTGACATTGAGAACTGATAAAGCTTTGCACTTTCATTTTATGATGTTGTCCTAACTTTTCAAAGCATTACTGCTAGGTGATAAAAATAGTGTCATTTATGAAACATCTTTAACATTGTAAAGTGTCCTTTCACAGGAGTATAGCCAAACACAATTTGACACTGAGCTGCAGGAAATGTTAAAACATCACGGGGAGGTGATGGCCCAGTGGTATAATTGCTGGATTGTTGATCCAGAGAACCATATAATGTTCTGGGGATAAAAGGTACTGCAGATGCTGGAGAATCTGAGATAACAAGCATGGGGCTGGATGAACACAGCAGGTCAAGC
>JAHRHZ010000063.1:50683843-50698057 GCA_024137785.1 Ginglymostoma cirratum | reverse complement strand
TTATCTCTAATGTTCTGGGGACCTGGGTTTGAATCCTGCCACAGCAGCTGGTAAAATTTGAATTCAATAAATATCTGGAATTAAGAGTCTAATGATGACCATGAATCCATCGTCAATTTTTGGAAAAACCCATCTAGTTCCTTAATGCCCTTTAGGGAAGGAAGCTGCTTTCCTTACCTGGTCTGACCTACATGTGACTCCAGACCCACAGCAATGTGGTTGACTCTTACCTGCCCTCTGGGCAATTGAAGGTAAGCAATAAATGCTGCCTGGTGAGTGACACCTTCATCCCATGAATGAATACAAAGAAAAATAAATTCCAAAAGCTTGTTCAAAGAGGTAGGATTTAAGGAGTATCTTATAGTGGAAAGGGATGGAGAGATGGTGAAATTTAGGGAATGATTTATAAATCTTAAGTGTTTGGTAGTTAAAGGCACAGCCACCATGGGGAGTAACTAGAAGCTGGACACTTAAGAGGTAAGAATTAGATGAGCAGAGACAACTCAGATGATTTTTGGTGTTGAAGGGAAGAGGTAAGGTGGAATGAAACCATGGAAGAACTTTAAAATTGTGATGAGAAATTTAAACTCAAAGCATTGGTTGGAATGAAGTTTAAGTCTGTCAGCATAGGGGTGGAGAGTGATCAGGACTTGGTGCAAGTTAAAATAAGGTTTGGATAGTCTCATTTATGAAAGGGTGGGGTGGGACATCAGTTAGGTGTGTACTTCAGTGGCCAAGTCTAGAGCTAACAGGAGCAGAGTACATGTTCAGCAGCAAATGAGCTGAGCTTGAGTGGAGTCAAATGGAGAGTATGGAAGCTTGTGTCTAATCTCTCAATGACCACATCGTAAATATCTGTATAATCAAAGCTAAGGCCTGAGAATTCCTATTGTTTCTCCAGCTCTCTTTCTCATCTTCAGTTCCATTGCTACCAAATAGTTTGCTGCTGGTCATGAGGGGCATGGATAGGGTGAATAGACAATTCCCAGACCAGGGGAGTCTAAAACTAGAGGGCATAGGTTTAAGGTGGGAGGGGAAAGATTTAAAAGGGACCTAAGGGGCAACTTTTTCACACAGAGGGTGGTGCTTGTATGGAATGAACTGCCACAGGAGATGTTGGAGGCTGGTACAATTACAACATTTAAAAGGTACCTGAATGGGTATACGAATAGGAAGGGTATAGAGGGATATGGGCCAAATGCTGGCCAATGGGAATAGACTAATTTAGGAAATCTGGTCAACATGGACGAGTTGGATTGAAGGGTCTGTTTCCATGCTGTGCATTTCTATGACTTTATGACTCTTGTCTGTCACAGAGGTATTTTCTTGACTATAATGATAATTTTGGCTATAATTAAGTATGTTATCTTCATGTTTGGGGTGAGGTTGACCATGGAATGGAAGTCGGCACCACAGTCTACTTCGGCTGGCCTTTATTCTGAAGGCTTAGTTTGTTCTTGTTCACTATCATGTCGTGGTGGCCGGCTATCCTTCCCTAAAGTACTATACCTGTAACCTAGACAAAGTCATAGTCGGGTGATTGAAGCTCTTTATTAACACTGCATATATTGCAGCAGTCTAACACTGTCTTTTACTACATCAATCATCATCTCAGACCCTGTCTCTGAATTTTCTCAGTACGTCATGATTATATTTACTCTACCCCTTGCCTGCCCACCAAGTGCAACCTCCAATTATTAATAAGACGAGATAGCAAGAACTGCAGATGCCGGAGTCCGAGATAACAAAGTGTGGAGCTGGAGGATCACAGCAGGTCAGGCAGCATCAGAGGAGCAGGAAAGCTGATGTTTCAGGTCAGGACCCTTCTTCAATCATCTCCAATTATTATTAAATTATTTATACTTCCACTATTCCTCCTCTAAATCGGATTTGCACAGAATGAGTCTCTCTCATGGTTTCAGTGGTCTCTCTGATCTTATTCTCGCGCTGTTGTTCTAGTATGGTGGTCAATTTTGGGTTCTTTTTCTCTGTTGACGCTCCTTGAGGAGTTCAATATCTCCTTCTGCTAATCATGGTTGTATTCCTGCTATTTAATACTTTTATGCCTAGAGAGTTTTGTTTGCTGCTGCTTTATCCAAAAACCCCAACGGTTGCTCCGCAAGATATCATTGTAGCTGTTCCATTTGTTTGACAACCATACCTTCTGCTTGCTGTTCTCTTATCCACACTTTATGCCCTGGTAATAAAACAGATCAGGTTTTTGATTGATATCTGTGGTTATGCTGATGTGATTGCTCACTTCTGTAATCATTGTCCTACAATGTTATATGACCATCTACCATTATGTCAGGTCTCAGCTTCTTTTGTACCAATGGAGTTTGTGTTTTTAGCTTCATGTCCATTAATAATTCTTGTGATGAAAAACCACTGAACTCCATTGTTCGGTTATTTAATACAGTTAATGCTACAGCCTGTTTATTTGATCATCATCATTCTCACCATTTTCACATGTCTCTGCTTCACCATTAGCTCATGGATAATGGGTGAACTAATTAGATGGCTAATGCCAGTGTGTGTGTGAGTGTGTGCGTGCGCGTGTGTGCCTACCTTCTACATATTCTGAAGGAAAAATGGGGCAATCTGGGAAAATTTTACCAATTGAATGTTAGTGGTATAATCATTCTGTTTGCGACAATGCTCATTTGACAATGTTACAGGAAGAAGGGTTGAGAATTGACCTCACTACTAGGAAGAAAAGAGATTTCTAAAATGAAGTGGGTTGATGTGTGTGATCAATTGTCAGAATATTTAATGAAGAGAATTGTTTGCCCCAAGAGATTTTTAGGTGTGCCTAAAAGAAATCACGTGTTGTGACAAGAACATTGTTTTTCATCACCAGAATTATTAATGGACATGAAGCTAAAAACACAAATTCCATTGGTACAAAAGAAGCTGAGACCTGACATAATGGTAGATGATCATATAAAATTGTAGGACAATGATTACAGAAGTGAGCAGTCACGTCTGTGTAACCACAGATATCAAGCAGAAATCTGATCTGTTTCGAGGTGAAAACATGGATTATTGTCTCCTAAGAATATGGACAGCATTATTTTCTTTAATTCCTTTGTGATTATTTTCTACAAGTGGAAATTCTTTTTTAAAAGAAAGGGAACATGGGATCTGTTAATGAATAATACATGATATAATAGAAATAAATATTTCTCTGATTCGCAATGAAAGGATTGTTAACAAAAAATTGAATGTAAAAAAGCGATTAAAGAACTTAATCTGTTCATGCCTGGTGTTATGGACCAGACCAAGCTCCCTCAAATTATATTAACAAGGTAGTCTAGACCCTAACTTTTCTTATTTTAAAGGTAAGTACAAGGTGCTGTGCTCTGGATGCGATTCGATGAGATAAACTACCATATTTGAAACAAAACACACTTTATTCAGACACTATAGTTAAAATACAACCAAAAAAGAAGAAATTGGAATAACAACTTTATTGGAAAACTTAACAGAGTAATAGATTATTAACCATTATTAATTAACTGTTCCAATATAGTAACATGTCATAAATACACCTTTGACAAAAGGCAAGTTCAGAAAAATAGATTGTCTCACAGGCAATTCTCCAGCTCAGGAGAAGAACATCAAGACAAAACTCAGAGAAAGAGAGAGAGCGAGAGACAGAGACAGACAGAGAGAGAGAATAGCAGAAAATGATGTACTGCAGCTTCCAAACCCTACTTCAAGACCCCAGCAACTGCTACTGAAAACCTAAAGCTAAAATTCCTGTTTTTGTGGGAGCTTGTCCCCTTGCATTCCCTGCTCACTCGACCACCCCACCCCCGATCCGCACCCTCCAGCCTAATTCAGGCTGCTTCTATCATTCTAACTTTTTAAAAAAAAGGCCTCACAAACTGTTTACCTAACGCGCTTTTAATAGACATCTCAGTTCCTCTGCCTTAAAATCTCTCTTCAAAAGGAAAGGACAAATGCACCTCCTAAAGCCATTGTATCGTTATACTGGTTGTTCACATTATTCAAGATAATGAATAAATAGGTGGTGGCTATCGTTATTTGAATGAATATTTACAGAAAGCACTAATGCCAGAAACTGTAACCTGGTTGTTCACATTGTTCATGGTTAAGAAGAAATAGGTGTTGCTATTATCTGAATGAATGTTTAGAAAAAACACCAGTACCACAACCTGTAACTTCATGGCCTGGCATACATCCCACTCTACCATTATCGTCAAGCTGGGTTCAATAATGATGGCAGGAGTGCAAGCCTGAAAGAGCACCAACTTACCTAAAAAAAGGTAAGGTATCAACCTTGGTGAAGTTATTCAAGATTGTAGCAGTTATGGGTTTGCAAAGTGGTGTCTGAGGAGATCTTCTGTATCATTTGACTTAGATACCTAACAGTATGTTGTTGAAAGAGCTAACAAGAACTTCAAGATTACTTTGGGATATATCAACTCAAAATTGAGGGTGAAAGTACAGTCACATAGCATAATATGGCTTAATTCAGAAGAGGCAGCGTGGATTTGTTAAAGGAAAATTGTGCCTAACTTATTAGAGTTTTTTTTTTGTGGAGGTAACAGGGAGGTTTCATGAGGGGGAAGGCCATTAGAGTGGTATACATGGACCTCCAAAAGATACTTGATACAGCGCCACACAACAGACTTGTGAAAAAAACTGTGGGCCATGGAATAAAAGAGACTGTAGCAACATAGCAACAGTAAAAATTGGCTGAGTTAAAGAAAGCAGAGAGTAATTGTTAACGTGGATTTTTCAGGTTAGAAGAAAGTTTGTAGTGGAGTTCCCAAGGGTTTCAGAATTAGAATCCTTGCTTTTTCTGATAGACGTGAATAATCTAGATCTTGGTGTGTGGGGGATGAATTCAATGTTTGAGGATGATGCAAAACTTGGCAGAATTGTGAACTGTGAGGAGGTTAGTGGAGAATATCAAAAAGACCGTGACAAATTGGTAGAGTGGGTGGATAGGTGGTAGCTGAAATTCAATACAGAGAAGAGTGAGGTGATCTACTTTGGCACAAAGAACGTGGAAAGACAGTACAAAACAAAGGGAACTATCCTAGAGGATGTGCAGGAGCAGAGAGACTGTGGTGCTTATCTACATAAGTCAAGACAGGTCACAGGATGGGTGCAGAGAGCTGTGAAACTAGGCATACATTATTCAAGGCTTCATTATTAGGGGCATAGAATACAAGAGCAAAGAGGTTATGCTGAACCTCTATCGGGCACTGGGGTTACGACCCATTGGAATAGCAAGCTGTATATCGAGTCCTGCTATTTCCCAAAGTCATCACAAATGTTAACTTGTTTTTTTAAGAGTACACACTGTACCACAATTTACCTGACGTTAAGAACAAGATTGACGGAAAATACGAACAGGCTTCTGTACTAACCAAGAATTATTGTTTGTTACAGGTAAACAGATATAAATTATTGGAATTAAATTCTAATCCCCTTATAAGCTTCTCCTTATACACAGAGACACACACAGAGACACACACAGAGACACACACAGAGACACACACAGAGACACACACAGAGACACACACACACTCACTCATGAGGAAAATAGATTATTGGATGAAGTGGAATAATCTGGAAAGGCAGTTCAATGTTCATTGCTTCCTGAATCTGATGTTGAGATGATTTTTCTCCGGCAATGATGTGGAGATGCTGGTATTGGACTGGGATGGACTTCACCTGGTGAAGGGGTACTGCTTCAAAAGCTTGTGATTTCAAATAAACCTGTTGGACTATAACCTGGTGTCATCTAATTTCTGACCTTCTTTGGCACGATAAGCCTCTGGTGTTCAGTTGTCATTCTTCGGAAGCTTTCACTGCTTTGTAAGAGACACAGAGTGGGTGGTTCACTTGTACATATCTCAGGTTTATCAATTCAAAGGTGACAGCTCACAGAAACTGTTGTAGGAGAGGTAAGTGGTTCTCTTCAGTTTTAAACTGAGTCTTCTACTGCAGAGAACAGGTAGATTCTGCTGAACGGGACAACTTCTCAAACCTCTTGTCTTTCTCTTTCTTTGTATCTGCATCTCTGCAATTTGATTCCAGTTCAACCCAGCTCGGCTAACTGAGAACCAATCGGTTACACCTTTAAACAACTCCTCACTCCAGATCATCTCCTGATTATCAGGAAACCACAGCCAGAAATCAGAGTTCAAGCACCTGTAAAATTATATAGCCATCCTGGTAAATCAATGTCTTTTTTAAAAAAAACACTTCTTTGTTCTTTCTACAGTTTTTAAAGACACGCAGGTAAAAAAAATGCAATTTGGACTAATTCAACTGGACTAACTGGTTTTGGGAACCACATTATAGGAAGAATGTCAACGTGCTGGAGACAGTGCAGAAGGTATTTATGAGAATGGTTCTATCTGTATGATAAGGGCTGGAAGTCTGTTATCTGATACCTAAGTATATACATCATATTCTTTCCAGCTCTCCAAATCTTTCTGTTTGGCAACACATTTATTTATCTAATAATTTGTTTGTCGCTATTAAAACTTATTGATCATATGGGCTTCTACCTTTTGCGGCATTCCCAGTCTGTTCCACAATCTTTGTGCTTATTTAATCTGGACTGCTGCTCTCCTTTTGATTCTGGACTGCTGAAACAAGATTTCTAACTGCTAATAGCAGAATTCCTTTTGCAAGTCTGTGATCCTTTCCAAGGGCCAGTTTCGATTACAGGTCCACTCTCAAATTTATATTGTACGTCCTGGTCTTCCACATCTTTACATTAGTGTGCAAATCCATGGATCTTACCTTCTGTCCCTCATCTTGCACATTCAGCCAACGTTTGTATTTGCCAGTGACTTTTCTTGCTGTCCCTATCTTGGTGGCATTCCTCCATTTACTGGCCTCTTCTGGCACAGATGGTACTTAGGTGCCAACTTTTGTTGTAGTCCTCTGGGGCAGTAGTCTTGTCCTGTATCTCACTTGGTCCAGATTCAGTCAGTCTTTCATCTCCCAAAATGTGGGCCTCAAAATTGTCCAGCATATGTGCATGCACAGTGAATGGTGTCTCGTCTTTTTCTGCGACTTGTTCAGTTCTGTAAGTATGTAACCAGTGCGAATTAACCTCTAGGAATGGACCTAAAGGTTCAGCTCATGTGCTGTTTTCCATCACAGAAAACCATTTCTGAACTTCTCCACTCTTACTTCCCTGAATTAAAGTTTATTTCTGATTTGACCTTACACAATGTTGTAAAGTTTGCTGGATGTTCTCTGAAACCACAACCTTAAAGCCACCCTTCTGCCTTTGCAGGGCTGTCAAGTGCCCAGAAAACAAGTGAAGCGAATTGTTGCCCTTTCTCAATCCAGAGAATGAGAACTCATTATAAAAGGAATTTTTGTACTTCTCGCAAAACAATTGCTATGGACTAAAGCCCTCAACATTCTGCAATGAGTTCTTTGCATGTACTGCCCATGCATTGCAGGGCAGGTATTAAATTACAACATGATGGGACAGCTAAGCTTTTATGAAACATGTCATCTGTTTCTGGGGGATTTTTCATGCCCTCCATGACCACTATTTTCATTCATATTGCTAAATTCATCCTTGACAAATTCCCACCTCTCCTGTTTGTTAGGAATTTAGGTGGTGCCCCAACCCAGTCTGATTACTCCATTATCTTGTCCATTATTACTTTTCTCTTTTAAATAATTGTAATATGTCTAGTTGCCATGTCTATAAAGTGCAAAACGAAAAAGCTTTATCCGATTCCATACCTTCAAAATAGTTGTTACAACTGTTTTCTTTTTTCCCCATTATCAAATCACTCAGGGTAACCATAGCTTTGTTAAACTCCCTTGCTAATGAGAAACTCACTGCGAATTGTGATAGTGGTCTTCCTATTTGTTTTACATGTGTCACATTTACTACTGATTTCTATAGCTTTAGAGTACACTGTATCCTTTACCCCTTCAAGCTTCAATAGGACTTTTAACCTGTATGAGAATGGATATGTACACTGTCAATGTTGTTTTCAGATAATTAACCTTTCTTCCTTTCAATTCCTATTGCCTGATGCCAATAACCTCTGCTTTATAGTTTTATTAGAGAAGTTAGATTTTGTTACGGGAACACAATTGGATCTCGATTGTGTAAATCCACAGATTCCCAAAAACAACTGCTATGTTGCATTTCATATCCAGTTCCATCTGGGCATTTTCACCAATGGCTTGCTCAACAGTAAGACTATTTCACTTAACACTACATCTGCAATGATAAATGATTTATCCCAACTATTTTACAGGAAAATGCAGCTCTTATAATAATTTCAGCATGTTGTCATCCCCAAATGTGAGGTAGCTAGAACTTACAGATTCCTTAATCTTACATAAAACATCATTACTGAACATTTTAAACAAGCCACTCCACACATTGTATTGTGATGTAAAGGGGATTTTAAACTAGCGGCATATGGGTGTTAGTTATTTTTGTAAAGGTTTTTGAGAAATAGTACTTTGTAGAACTGCAACCTAATCCAGGGACTCCTGGTTGCAGTCACAGTAGGCCTGGGACTTCTGGTTATCAGTGAGGTGGTGGCAGCAGTACAGCTCGGGACTCCTGGTCGCGGGGAGAGCGTGGGTTCAGCAGCATCAGTGAAGTGGGCCACCGGCAAAGAGATGGCACCTGAAGTGTGGTGACTCCTATACTGAAGGGTCCAGCGCAGTGGTGAGGCAGTGGAGTTCTCTCTTCCAGTTATTGGAGGCTAGGTGTCAGTGTGGACTGGGCTAAAAAGACTGTTATTCTGAGCTTTCTATTTCTTTATTTTTCTAATTTATTCCAATGATCTGTAATGTTGGACTTTTTATTCCTTTATTTTTCTAACTTTTTTCCCTAAGAATTTGTTCTCAAGAATCTGTATCTAGGTACCTTTGTGCCCAAGGTGGCACCATAATATGATGACTTGTAAACTTTTCACTGTCATTTGAGGACATGTGACAATAAAGCTGATTCAAAATATCTCAGAGAAAATCCCTGAAATATTAATTGTTGAGACCGTGGATTTTATGATAGAGCATAAACCTGAAAGCATTAGATTGGTTTTGGTTCATAATAATCAAGGATGAATTTTATCTTAGAAAACCCAAGGGACTGAAAGATTTTGGGGCAATTCTGAAGCAAATACAGGGTGGAATCTTATAGGGGTCTGACTGACATGGTTTCTGGCAAGATGTGTGGCAGAATCATGCAGCAAGGACATCAAGGCCTCTCTCATGACTGAGAGCATCTCACTTCATTTTAGAAGCTTTTCATGGTGGTTTGGTGAGATTCTCGCTAAGCAGTGAAGAGATACCAATTAACAGGGATTAACACTTGCTAAACACCTTGTTGATGACACAATTCGCTTAATTAATATGCAGACAACCACCTTACCAAACTCAACAAACAAGTTTGATGTTTGGAAAACTCTGCAAGAAAACCAGAGCAAATATCTGACTATCTTATGTTGGAAACTGGACACCAACATTTCAGGGTACACTTCATGGGCACTTCACATTCATGGACATTGATTGGCATCTGATATGTGTCAGCTTCTAACACCCCTCACAGCACATCTCAGATTCACTTCTGCAACATTGTCGCACTTCAGTGCTGTACCTCAGACTGCCCCGGCCACTATTATTGGGATGCTGCAGCAAGGATTCTGTACCTTTGCAAGGACACATCCAACTCATGGACTGGACTTAGCTGCAACACCAGTTCTCAAGTGTATTAACTCAAAAGCAACTAATTTGTGCATATTTCTGCACATTTGGAATATGGGCAACCAATCTGTGCACAGCAAGCTCTCTAAATTAACAAGAGACAATGATCAGATTAATGGTGATTAATGGTGTTTGTGGAAGGATAAATATTGGTTGGGCCACCAGGAAGATCTCTGTGTATCTCTTCAAAATGTGCTGTACAGTCCTTTACATCTATCCAAGAGCCCCGATCTTAATGTCTCATTCATGAGGTTCTTAAAGTTCATTTGGAATGACACAATATACCAAAAAAAAAACAAAATTGATGTTTCACCCTCTGTTACCCTGAGTATATTTTAAAATGTCACTTTGTTTTGTTGCACTGAGATTATTTCCACTCTCAGTTACTTTATTTGGATGACGTGGTGCTAACTACAGAGACTACATACCTTCTGTCATGCCAGGGTAAAGTGACAACTCATCTGTTGTGTGGGTGGGATTACAGTGAATGTCAAGAAATTGATGCTAACCCAACACAATTATCAAACCTTCTGTGGTTTATAGTCAGTTCAGTCGATGTGAAAATATCTAGTACCTTAAGAGAAATTGGTAGTCGTCACAGAGAAAGATCGGAAAACATTACAGTAAAATCGTGAAAGGCTGAGACTTACCAGTGTCATTTTTGTTGAGTTTTATTGAGGATTCCTCACTGTTCAGCGTCATCGCTTCCTCAGTTGAAGAACTCAACAGATGAAGTTATCTGCCTCAATGGAATTGTCTGTTTCTTTGCATTGTCCGCTTTTCACGTCACACCGCAGTTTTTCACTTGTTTGATCAACATCATATTGTCACCAATCAACAGCAGTTTAAACTTTCTCACAGGTTCAGCCAGACTTGCAGGGACTCACAGAGAGGTCTCCATGTCCAATGATGGATGTCATCATTTTGTAGCTGTTCCAATCAGTTGACATGGTCACATGACAAGCTTACCCATGCTTTGCCAATCCAATCACCGGTCCAGAAATTCAGTATATTACAGGCACCTTCCTATTATATTTCTAATACAGTCAATGAGAATGGCGATAACTTTTGACACAACTGGAGTTTTAGGTAATCCAATTTTGACCCAACATGATCTCACTGGAAGTGACATGCTACACGCGATGCAAATGCTATTTTCATCAAACATTTCTACATTTCATGATGACAAAGACCAAATTTTAATCAGCAGAGGCATTTCCATTTTGTAAGTTTATTTGTTGAGAGCATTAATTAGGGCCAGATTTCGACAGAGGGCAAAACTTAACAAATGCACACACAAGCAAAAGAGCATAGATTTTTTCATTGATGATTCATTTCAATCAGCAGATAATTGTAAACATGGATCCCTGAAAGATGTCTCAACTAGAGATGTCATTGTGAAAGGAGTTTTGGAAGCAAGCTTGTCAGACCCATTTACAATCAATGATTAGTCATGCCAAGAGTCCTTAGACTCAACATTCTTCAAAGGATACACCAAGGACACTTGGGCATTACAAAGTGTCAGACCAGAAACTGTCTTTGGTGACTGGGAATTTCAGAACATTGGAAGAAATTATTTTGAACTGAATCACCATCCACAGTCAAAAAGAAAAAAGAACGTTTATATTTTTCTCAGTTCCATTTATGCCCTTAGTGAGCCCTGGTACAGACCTGTGCGAGCTTATGGGAAAGATATTCCTCATTGCCATCAACTATGACTCAACATGGAATGAGTCAAATGTTTGCAAAGAACCACCTTGGAGGTCATTACTACTTTAATCAAAGAAATGTCTGAAATGCACAGAATGCCGCTGCACAAAGAACCTTGCGGTGTCTCTTTGAACAAGCCAAATCATAAGAGCTACAACCACTAGCATTGGGAATTCATGAGTTACCAGAATTCCAAATAAAAGAGCTGGGATGGATCCAGATCAGAATTGTGAAGGCACAATCCTGGAATAGACTCAACAACCAATCATATCTTCTGGAGACAGAAAATGGCATTATGAATAGATATTGGGAGACTTGCTTTCCTGTGAAGAGCTAAATGGACCAGTTATTCAAAGGTCCAGGAAGACAACCTGAGTAAAGAGCTAATATTTTTTGATGAATAAGTGACTGACTGAGTACAAACGGGAACTTGGAGACATGAGATCTTTGGGCTCCCCCAAGAGAACTGAGAACAATATCAGAGAGATTAGTGAAAGCACCGCAGTAGCTTTCTCTGCAAGTCAAAGGTGAAGACAGACAATTAAGGGCTATGCACAGGATAACATTAATAACATATACAGTCAGGAACTTGAAAGGAGAGGGAATGGAGAGTAAAAGGCTAAATAATCAGTATAAAAAAGACACATGAGTAGACGGCCTCTCTCTTGAGATGCTTCTGTACACAGCCTCCTGTTTAGCTTAAAAGTGCAGATAGTCATCAGAATGTGAAATAAAAAAAAGATAATCTTACCAACAGCCTAAACTCTAGTTGTCTCTCTGGATCCGTATGGAAGACAACTTCTTCAAAGACCCAGCACCATAATAACAGAGGGGCAGAATAGCTGCTGAGGTCTACAGACAATAGTTTAGCCCAAAAGACCTGGAGGCAGCACTACAATAGGTTTAATGACATCACATGAGTGATCAAGGTCAGTGAGTCTTTAAGTGCTATATCCTACCACTGTGCCACTAGCCTCACACGCTACTCAGTGAAATAAACCCCTATTATGCAACTACCAATGCTCTTCACTCATCCATAGCTTCACATTGACCTTTCACACTTAGCATTGCAGCTTATACCCATTGCAAATGTTCAACTAAGACAGCTACATTATCCTAACACATTGCACCACACTCGACAACGTTGTATGTAACCAAAGGAGCAGCAATGAACCAGCAGGAGACATATGCAGTTACAAGTCCTTACCCCAGTTCAGGACAGTGTCCTCATTATCACAGGAGAGGCTGTGGCTGCAGCCTGTGGTGGGACCAAAAGTATCACAAATGACAGTCTGCTCAGGCCTTATCCTCCTTCTCATCCAACAAATCCTGTGCCCCACACCCCATTCCAAACTCTGCTCTGTTTTACAAGCTGCGGAATGTGTAAATGTGCACCTTTTCCTTTCAATATTGCCTGTCTCCACTACTTCACTACCAACCTACTCCCGTGCCTTTCTCCTTTCAGATACTCTCCCACTGCCTCCTGAACAGGCAGATTTGGAAGAGCAAGGAAACACTGATGAAGGTAAAACATTATTGTGCTGGCTTAGGTACTGACTCTGCATATACTTTAGAGGATATCCCAGAAGTTGGTTCTCCATGTGGTGAGACTTTGAACATAAGTGGTCTGCACCCAGAAGGGATGTTTATAGGAGAGGTGCCAGCTCATTGGAGATTGAGGTGACACATGGATTCAGCAACCGTGAACTTGAATGAAGACTTTAATGGACAGGCCTGAGGGAAATTGGTGACGTGTATACACAATAAATTGTTGCAATGATTATAGACAATAAAGTGATATGGGGACCCCTCGATCAATATGTCAAAGAGTTATGGTGGAGTCTGGTTCCAATTTGGCATAAGGCTTTTAATGGAGCTTGGAGCTCATTCTTCCCAACAGGGAAATGGCATGCACAGCTCCACGACCTGATGTGGACCTAGCTGTGACGTAGCATCTGATGAGTGATGTTTCCATTGCAACATATTCAAAGCCACCCAACTTTAGGGTGCTAAAGGTGAAGGCTCTGACTGAAGTCACGCCAGATCAGCTTGATACCACAAACTGTTCGGACTACTGTCATCGTGGCTGTGGATAGATACTGTGTTCAAAGGGGTTGACAGGGTCTCAGCAGTTCAGCAATCTCTGCCCCAATACATTGCACGGATTACCAGAAGGCACTGCATTGAGGGAGTAGTAGTGATACCAGATAGCAGGAATTGTTATCCTCCCTAAGCAGTTTCATAGGTTCCATCAGTACCTTTCCTGTTATTTTTCTTGTCATGTCTTCCCTTGCGGCTATTTGCTATAGGTTCTGGAAATCTGAGTGGCAGGAAGTGAGGTATAGCCCTATCATAGGATTTTCAAGCCATAAAGTCTTACCACAATATGAACGCTCCTTCTGTAGGTCCCTGCCCTTGCTGTTGTCTCTCAGTCTGATGCCGTCCATGCTGTAATGCATGACGTAATGTAATCTGAAACTGAATTTTGTAGGCCCACATTTATGCTATAAACTATTAAGTACATAATCCAGGCCATGGAATCAATACTGATGGGCTGAAAATGTTGAGATTTCATGCAACTACAAAAGTGGCCAACACTATAGGTAAAAGGGCCACGTGGGAAGCAGGCTCTTAGCCACCAGAGGGCAATAACATGTAATAGCTTGATCCATTTCCGAAGGTGGTCTAGGCCCGAAACGTCAGCCTTCCTGCTCCTCTGATGCTGCTTGGCCTGCTGTGTTCATCCAGCTCTACACCTTG
>JAHRHZ010000063.1:50664227-50678843 GCA_024137785.1 Ginglymostoma cirratum | reverse complement strand
TCTGATGAAGGGTTTAGGCCCGAAATGTCAAGTTTTCCTGCTCCTATAATGCTGCTTGACCTGCTGTGTTCATCCAGCCCCATGCTTGTTATCTCTAGTTATCTAAGAAGTCATGTCAGTTGGGTGGGGAGGGATGGACACCATGAGGTGCTTCAACTGGGCCCTCTATTTTTTATAATTTACACAAATAACCTGGATTGAAAACTCAATGTAATATACATGTTTACAGAAAACTTCAAAAATGGGAATGAAATCAAACACAGTAGCTCAGATAATATAGAATGTAAGTGGAGACCGTATAAAATGCTACACAAAAGAAAAACAGGAGCATTGAACGGTCTTGAAATGGATGATGTTGTGTCAGTGATCACTCGCTAATGAGTATGATTGCCTACCCAGGAAATTCCATGTCATTGGTCATGGGCTCTGTGGGTCCTTGCGTGGCTGATAAGCCTGGCCCTAGAGCTGCATTTCCAACTATACATTTGACAGACATTTCTGGGAAGTGGAATTAGTCCTTGGCTTTGAGATTGTTGACATTCCTTTCTCAGGATCCTCTTCCATACTTCCTCTTGCCAACGGGTGTTCTGGAAGAATTGCATGCCTACATACAGGACGTTCCTCCAAGTTGGCTTCTTTTGAACAAGGGTCTCCTGGGCATTGACATCTGTGTTATTTTTCTTGAGGGAAGCACTCAGGGAGTCTTTGAAACACTCTCTTTGTCCTTCTCATATTTGAGTATCTTCCTTGAGCTGGGTAAAGAACATTTGCTTTGGTAGTTGGAATTCAGGCATCCTTAGCACATGGTTGGTCCAGTGGATTTGGTATTGGACAATCATGGCCTCAATGCTTTCGTGCTATTAATTGCTTCAAGGACAGTGATGTTGGTCTACCTGTCTTCCCACTGATATAGAAAATCCATCCCAAACAGCATTGATGGTACATTTCCAGGGCGGTGATGTGTTGTCTATACATAGTCCAGGTTTTGGAGCCATATAGAAGAGTCAGAAGGATGACTGCCTTGTACACAAGGACCTTGGTAGCAGTACCGTACAAATGTGATGATCATCAAAGAGTCACATCCTTAGCTGTTCAGAGGTGGCACTCACAGCTTGGATGCAGTGTAGGATCTCCGCATTAATATCACCCTTAGATGGGAAGTAGCTTCCCAGTTAGGGGAAATGTTCCACGTTTAGTAGAACTTCTCCATCAATTTTAAAGGAGGGATAGACCAGAACTTGCCCTATGATGGATTGGGAAAGG
Source organism: Ginglymostoma cirratum (assembly GCA_024137785.1). Classification (NCBI taxonomy): domain Eukaryota; kingdom Metazoa; phylum Chordata; class Chondrichthyes; order Orectolobiformes; family Ginglymostomatidae; genus Ginglymostoma; species Ginglymostoma cirratum. Next base: position 50,677,580 of record JAHRHZ010000063.1, on the reverse strand, counting down.
ACTTTGGTCTTCGTGAGGTTGAGGCTGAGACCAATTCTTCAGTTTGCCTCTGCGGAAGCATTAAATGAAGCTTCAAGGGTCACTTATCATGTCAGTTCCTCTTGATATCTTGAAAACCCTCATCAAATTATCCATTGGACTTCTAAATTTCAAGGAAAACCCCTAGTTTGTTTAATATAATTTACCCTTGGACTTCAGTACCATTCCAGTTAATCTTTACCGTGTTCTCTCCAATGTTAATATATCTTATTTAATGTGTGGCTCTCAGAACTCCTCACAATCTTCCAGTGGTCCAACCAAGCCTTTGTATTGCTGAACATAGCTTCTGGTTGCTATTATCCTACTTCTTGAGATACAGTGGCCTGCATTAGTCTTTTCAATTATATAATAATGTTAGACTTTTATTACTTTTTGTACCAGTTCATGAAATTTAGGTACGTATTTAAATTGACTCCTAGTTTTCTTTAGACCATCACTATTTATAGTTTTTTTTAACATTTGTAAAGTAGTCTTTTCTTTCCTCTTTAGGTGTAAGGTGGAAGAGCTCATATGTGCCTGAAGTAAATCCAGTTTCTGCTGTTCATTGATCATTTACTACATCTATTAATATCTCTTTGTAATTTCAAGCTTCCTCCTACACTGCTTATAGTACCATCTGTCCTTTGTCGTCAGCAAACTTGGATATACAACTTCCTATCCTTTCATCCAAGTTCTTAATAAACAGAGTGAATATCTGAAATCCTTGTGGGACAACGCTAGTCAAATCCTGACAATTGGGGTACTTGTGCATTACATTTAACTTAAGTCTTCTACAGCTAATCAGGTCAATAATTTGCCATCAATTTTTCCTTTAAATTCATTCATGGATGAGGGCATTGTGAACTAGACCAACACTACTTGCCCAGAGGGAAGCGAAGGGTTAACCACATTGCTGTGGGTTTGGAGCCACATGTAGGCTACACCAGGTAAGGATGGCAGTTTCCTTCTCTAAAGGACATTTGGGTTTCTTCCAACAATTAACAGTGGATTCCTGGATATAATTATACTCCTAATTCCAGATTTTTATTGAATATCAAATTCAACCATCTGCCATAGTGGGATTCAAACCAGGGTTCCCAGAACATTACTTTGATCTCTCGATTAATAGTTTAGCAAAAACATCACTAGGCCATCGTCTCTCCTTAATTCCACGAATTTAAATTGTAGGTAGCGGTCTCTTGTAAAAGACTTTACCAAATGCCTTCTGAAAGTACACTTAAGGAACTTCTACAGGGTTGCTTCTGTCCACTATTTAACATGTTTTATTTTCACTAACAATATTACTGTTAATAGTTTTCAACAAGCTCACTTTGCTCATTTCTATGAATATAAGTGTCAAAATGTTGATGTTGATTTTGACATCCCTTCAGTCCAACTTGTCCATGCCAGCCCGATATCCTGAATTGATCTAGTCCTATTTGCCAGCATTTGGCCCAAATACCTCTAAACCTTTCCTAACATGTACCCATCCAGATGCCTTTTAAATGTTGTAATTGTACCACCCTCCACCACTTTCTCTGGCAGCTCATTCCATATACACACCACCATCTGTCTGAAAAAGTTGCCCCTTAGGTCCATTTTAAATCTTTTCCTTCTTACATCAAACCTATGCCCTCCAGTTTTGGACTCCCTTATCCTGGGAAAAAGACCTTGGCTATTCACCCTATCCATGCCCCTCATGATTTTATAAACCTTAATAAGGTCACTCTCAGCCTCCAATGCTCCAGGGGAAATAGCCTCTGGCGTTTAAAGAGAAATAAAAGCATACTCTTGTTGTGGAAGTAGGAGTGGGAGATGTGTGTCCTTTGGTGAGTTAGGGACAGTGGAATTCTTTGGTGAGTTAGGGACAGTAACATGGTTTGAATAGGAATTCCCATCAACCATTATATATGGTCCTGTGATACAAACAAGTGGCTTACAGGGATATGCCCTGTTCCTCTGAATAAATGCCAGTTAATGCATCCTGTGCTTAATGTAGTACAATAGGCACATCAGATACCTAATTCTGAAAGGTTCACCCAATCTTACAGTAAAATAGAAACTGATGAAACTCAGCAGGTCTGGCAGCATTTGCAAGAAGAAAGCAGAGTTAATGTTTCAAGTCTGCTGAGTCTTCATCAGAGCACTGATGAAGAGACCTACTGAGTTTCGCCAGCAATTTCTGTTTTTGTTTCAGATCTCCAGCACCTGTGGTTCTTTGCTTTGTTTTACCAATCTTACACAGGCTTATATGGGCTTTTGGGCTTCCAGGAGGTTGGAGAGCTTGCAAGAAAGAGGATAGAGTTTTAAATTCTCAATAAAAGAACACTCAGCTTGTTGGAAGCCAGTCAAACTTTAAGTCAATGAGGTAATGAATTCAAATGATGTGTCTCTTACCAAAGGCTGCATAAGGCTTCAAGAGTGACTTCATGCAGAAAAATGTGGTGGATTGTGCTGTGATGAACAATACATGAATTGATTAATTTAAAACCAAACTGCGTTATTTCATGAAAAAGATTAACATTTGTATTAACACATATCAAAGTGTTTCACATGCTGTGAATTACTTTACAATGTTACTTTTTTTATGAAATGCAGTGACTGTCTTAAAGATAACTGTGCATATATTAACATCCTAATTGGCGAGAATCAAAAAGAAATCCTAAAAACCAGGAGACAGAAAACAACCTTTGAGAAAATCTCAAGAAGTGTCCTCAAAAAAATTCCTGGGATCTTGCTATGTGTAAATTCCTGCATTGAAACACTGATCCCAATTCAAAAGTAATTTATTTGTCATAAATTATTCTGGAGTGTCCTGATGTCGTGAAAGGTATCGTAGAAATCTCAGTAATGTAAATGAATTAGAGAGTGGCTAATATAGAATTCAAGTAAACAGAATGCTGTCAGGTATGGATGGGAAGGGTAATTCCTTCTTGAGTCCTTAACTTCATTTACAACTTGGAGTGATCAGTGAAATAAGACGTTTATAGATTTTTAGCAGAAAGGGTTCCAAATGCTAAATGGACAGTGAAACTGTTACCTCACAGAAAACAACCAGAAAGGTTCAGTACCTTGGGATACAGTTGTTAAATGGCCTATAATATTGAAACATGTTGAACAGTGAACATTGGATCTGTTAGTCCTGGCTATAAGTAACACACATAGCCATTCAATCAAAGAGAGCCTGTGGAGAAAATCAAACTTGCTTGTAGTTGGTTGTCATGAATGCTGAGGATTTAAAAATAATTCCAACATTTTAAATCGACAATCTGTCTTTACAGCCCTATGCTCCAAGCTGAAAGCAATCATTTTGTGTTAAATTAATCTAAAAATCTTTATCCTCGTTACATCACTGAAATGGGTCAAAGTGCAATCTGTCTTCCTTCCCCAACTCCAACCCTAAAACACACAATTAAAAATAGGGAGGCAGACAATTTGCATATTTAAAACAATAAACCACAGAACAGTACAGCACAGGAACAGGTCCTTTGGCCCACAATGTTGTGCCGAACATGACACCAAATTAAATTAATCCCTTCTGCCTGCCCTTGGTCCAAATATTCACGGGAGATTTAGGGGCCCAACTACATTGCTGGTCATGGAATGTCTCTCCAGCTACCCCACCCAAACCCCTCACTGTGTGTGAAGGTCTGCACCTTAACGGAGGCCATCACTCTCATAACAAGCTGGGAGGTGTAGAGGAGAGTATCAGAGCCAGAGCCTCCATTTCCCAAATAAGGGACAGGGGCAGCAAAGTCCGCGTGCATATATGCACCTCAAATATTGATGCCAGAAAGGTTTATGTGCTTTGCTTCCTCTGAATTTTTAGTTTCAATTTAGGCCTGTGCGGTCACCCTTATTTTGACGCACTCTCGTGTTCTCAGATCTGCCTGCCATCTGTGAACTTGGAGGTGGCTAATGGGGAAAGTACCTCCTGGAGGATAGATCCCAGCAAGTATGAGCTCAGGAACCCCTTTTGGCCCAACATCACTGTTCTAAAGCATGCAGTAGTACCCTGTCTTAACTATCCAGGTCAGACACATCATCAGCCTCCCTCTTTTGTCGGGAATTCTTATGAGAATTAACACATGACAATCAATTAAATTGGCTATATTGATAAAAGTGCTAACATTTCAAGTAAGTGCACATGAGCACTGAAATTGAGCCTCTTTAATTTTATTCCCAATTCAAAGTCCCAGTTTGTTTGACAGACCATAGGATCCTGGAGCATCCCTACAATGATGTCACAGAACTGTTCCCACAAGGCATAAATAGCACAGCCAGGATGGAGTTAAGTTAGAGCAAAGGGGGATGTTCATGTAGATAACATGAACATGATAACATGGTTTCACGGTGGCTCAGTGGTTAGCACTGCTGCTTCATTGCACCAGAGACCCGTGTTTGATACCACCCTCGGACAACTGTCTGTGTGGAGCTTGTACATCTCCCTGTGTCTGCACAGGTTTTCTCCAGGTGCTCCTGTTTCCTCCCACAGTCCAAAGATGTGCAGATTAGGTGGATTGGCCATGCTAAATTGCCCATAGTGTCCAGGGATGTGCCGGCTAGGTAGTTGGGAAATGTGGGGTTACAGGGATAGGGTAGGGGGTGAGTCTGGGTGGGATGTTCTTTGGACGGTCAGTTAATTCTCTGGAGATGCCATTTGGGTCAAGAAAAACCAAACTTTACACTGACAATAGCTCTTAAAACAGCAGAAACTTTAACAGCTTTCAGTTTTAGTACTGCAACAATAATCTTTGCAACAACAAAGATTCAACAAGCTTAATCAAGAAAGAATAGAAGACAGCAAAAAAAGGTGTAGTACGAGGAGATCAACGTCCATATAATCATCTTCCAAATTAAGAAAATCTCAAGTGCCTATTAACATTTGAACAGTGCAACATTGTTCATCAGAACAAATCTTTCAAACAGAGGAATTCTAGCTTTCAGATGAATTTGATAGATCGCCAATTGACTCATGTGAAGAGCATAATTTCAAAGATCTTGAACAGCTTCAGCATTGGACACCACATCAAATACAGAAGTTAGCACACTTCTCTACTGCGTGGGAAGAACATCACATCATGCCTTACATTGACAACAGTTTCATCAATGCAGGATCCTTCAGCAAGTGCTACCCATTTGCAATATGGGGTCAGGTCACCACATCAATTAAATCTCTGATTCGATGGAAGCCAGCAAAGAAAGGGGAAGCTCACCAACTTTGCCTCATCCACCTTTCGACACAGACTTGGGGAGTGTGGGAAAGATAAGGACAAAATCTAAAATCTAAACGATAAAGAAAGGAGTAAGTGAAGTAACCAATTTAAGAACATCTACCTATGTTTATGATAAAGGCAGGAAGCTTGTGAAGGTATTATGTAAGAGCTTCAGGTCCCAGGAGCAACCTTATACTGATGTTGTGGAACTGCTTCCCGTAGAGCATAAATAACATAGTGAGGACAAAGTTACGTTAGACCAAAGAGAGAGCCACATGTAGCTAACAGTCTCTTAACAATGTAACCATAAGCACCGGACATAGTATGTTTTGCATGACCTTTAGAGTTCTATAGAAGTTTAAGTTTGAAGGTATGCTTTGACCTTGGCTTCTTTCGATCATTCTATCTTGAATTCAAATTCACATGTGTGGCCCTGAAAGAAATCTAAAGGTCACTGTCAACAAGTCAGACTGAAGGCTTCTGAACTTAACTGATATTTACAAGCATTGAGATAATGAAAGGATTAGAGCAATAAGCATGTGAGTCTCAGGTGAAGTCATAAAGTAAAGAACGGTTATTAAGTTATCGCATGGATAATCTATCTTTAAAATGAAAAATTAAAATTAATAATTAAAAAACAGTGCAAGCTAATAACATATTTAGAGAAGACTATTATATACACCATTTAATTTCTTTGATTAATTAGTCATTCCATAATCGAACAAGGTATCTTTAATCTTTGCCTATACTCTGTATCACACCACTCATTCATTTGTATCTATTATTAATTCTGGTTGTTGTATTTTCAGATTACACGTTGGAATGAAAATTGTTTCATCTGCTATTTCCAAACTTGGAAAAGAATTATTGTGCCATGAACAAAAGAGTTAAGGTATTACAGATTTTTACAAAACAGAACCTAATCTGACTCTTACTGGACAGAAGAGCCTGAAACACATGCATGCTACAAGTTTCCTAATTATACAGTTAGAAGTTCTCAGTGGATTGTAGACAGACATAGAATCATACAGTTGAACTACATGGAAACAGACCCTTCAGTCTAACTTGGCTATGCTGACCAAATATCCTAAATTAATCTAGTCCCATTTGCCAGCATTTGGCCCATATCCCTCTAAACCCTTCCTATTCATGTACCCATCCAGGTGCCTTTTGAATGTTGTAATTGTACCAGCCTCCACTACTTCTTCTGGCAGCAGTTACAAATGGAGGTGTGAGAATTCAAGCTTAAAAGAACACAGCAGGTGAAAGAACTTCAAAGGGGCTCAGCATAATTGACTTATTTGCTTCGAGGTATCTTAGCATACCATCATTGTGAGCTTTTGAACTGTATAAAAACCACATGGCTAAGAACAGCCAGTGTACATAATCCCAAGGAAAAGCCTTCAAGAATCAATCTTCGAGCAGGAGTATGGACCAGGGGGATAAAGAGAGAAACTGCTTAGAAATCAAATACTGTTCTGAAGGAAAGTCAAGCAGTATAAAAGAGCCAAAACCACAAACTAGTGAAGGACAAGGAACCATCCGTCTCTCCCAAAATTTGCTGTCCTGCAGGTCAACTTGTGGAAGAAAACACCAACTTTCCAACTACAGACATTATCGCAGCTACTGGAAATGCCCTCAAGTGTTAAACTCTTGGCTTCAGCAACAAGAAACCTGAGTAATGTGCCCCAACAGGATATCACTATGACTTATTGGGCTTTCTTCTAACAAGCATTGCTTAGTCTTATCTGTTCAGTACTTGTTTTAAACATAGTATCAGTAATTTCCTGTTCATAGCTTTATGTCTTCATCCTTAAGGAACCTTCAGTAATAGGTTGCAACGAACTAACCTTGAATTTGACTGCTGGTCTGCTTTAACTCAAATCATCGCAAATTAAAATCGGGGGTGGGGTGGGGGGGAAAGTGAGTGGCATTAATTCTGTTCACTGACCACAGGGTGGATACACCTGGGAGTGGTGGTGATATTTAGTAAAGGATTTAGCAAGTGCAAGAGGAACATACCTGACTACAGCATTTTACAGATTGTACTCCTGTGATGTGAAATGGGCCAACATCTTAATATTTATTGAAATAGCATTGTTGTATTTGTGAAATGATGCAGTTGCTCTCAAAGAAAGTGCAGACAAGAGTAAATTGGACAATTGGCTAGGTGACCCAGGCAGATCCAAAGAGACAATTTTTAGGGAAAAAAAAAAAAAGAGAAGCAAACGAGAAACAGAATTTGAAAATTTAGATTGATAATGGGGTAATTGAAGAGCTGTAGATAAACATCAACATAATATTGTTGGCAACTAAATTTATAACATTAGGCCTGGGGCCAGGATGTAGGTTCAATATCCAATCTGCTGACTTCCTGTCTTCCAATCAAAACTGCATATCTTCTGATCCCAGTAGAACAGTGACTACCTACCTCTTCAAGGACTTGGGGGGAGGGTATCAAAATGAATTGCTAGAGAAACTCAGCAGATCTGGTAGCAACAATGGAGAGAATCCACATTTCATGTCCTGTGACTTCCCTCCTTCTGTTTTTAATTTGGATCCCTTTCAGATTAGGAGCATGGAGGAATTACTTTGAAGAGCTGCACAACTTATCAGAACTAAGCATTGCTGTAGCAATCTTAATATTGACAACAATAACACTATGAGATATATTGTACAATTTAACCCATTCATTTTAACAAAATTCGAGGCTGGTGGGTGCACAGAGGAAAACTTGTGTCTAACACAGTTGTGCCAAATGTTACTTAAGCTGGGATGTGCTCAGGGATGTGGCCCAGAGGTAGAATATAAACATTTGTTTCAGCAGTTTGCGGAAATATTCAGTTGTGATTAAAACTAGGATACCAATGTTCAAAGATAGTAAGAACTGCCGATGCCGGAGTCATAGATAACACAGTGTGGAGCTGGAGGAACACAGCAGGCAAGTCAGCATCAGAGGAGCAGGAAAGCTGATGTTTCAGGTCAGGACCCTTCTTCAGAAATTGGAAGAAGTGGAAGGGAGCTCTGAAATAAATAGAGAGAGGAGGGGTGGGGCTGGGGAAGGTAGGTGGAATGGTGATAGGTGAGTGCAGTTAGGGAGTGGTGGAGATTGGTCAGTGAGGTGGGAGGAGCAGATAGGTGGGACCACCCCACTATCCACTTGGCAATGCCTGATTGGGTCTGATTAGTCACGGTAATCGATTCCTGATCGATCCATTGGTAGCAATCAAAAATCCTCCCAAAGGTGTACAGAGCTTACAAGGCATCCACATGATGATGTCCAGCCCCTGCCTCCCTAATATAGGTCTGCAACACGAAGTGGGATAGTGTAGGTAAACCACTAGTCAACGGCGAGGTAGGAGGCTGCCTTGTAGAATTTCTTTGGAATACCAGAGGTTCCCACACAACCCCAAACACCTTGAAATTTAATGATCTACCCAGGCGGACAACAGGAGATATTGTTTTAAGTGGATTAACTGGTCATGCACAGGAGGGGTACATTACTGAACCTATAGAATTTAAACTAGGAGACATTTCATGCCACCATCCTGCTATCTTAGTTAACCTCCCCCCAGATGCAGGACGCATCCTCGGAGTTGGTTTCATGACTAGGTGTAACCTTGCTGTTGATCCAGTAAATTCCTGCATATGGAAGATGCCCCCAATTAGCAAAATACCACCAACCATCTCAACAGGAAGTTATATTAATTGGATCAGCACAATAGGAGAGTTTTGATTCAATCCCCTGAACAATAACCAAGGATCCGGCTATGCAAGAAGTGATTATGAAACACAAAGGGGTACTTGATAATAGTAATGGTTTCTGGTCCATACTCTTACACCAATCCTGTCAGCACAAATTCGCGCTTACCTTCCAGGACCTATAATACACTTGGACCTGTTTACCCCAACGGTTCCATAATGCACCTTTGATTTTTACTGACGAGTAGCCAAGGCATGAGAAAAGTTTTCCCAGCCTGATCGCCTATTACAATACGAAGACAACCTACTCTTACAAACTGAAATGGAAGAGGAACACATCCAACTCCTGGATGAAATACTCAACCTCTCACACATTACAGGTTGTAAAATAAACCCTAAAAAAGGTGCAGATTCTACAGCATAGGGTTACATACTTAAGAACAATAGTTACCTCTGGGAAAAGAGAGATAGATAAAAAGCGAATAGATTCCATAATGTGACTCCCACTTCCCGAGATGTCAGTGCACTCCGATCTTTCTTGCGTCTAGTGGGACTCTGCAGGAACCACATTGATGGGTTTGCCACCAAAATGGCCCCATTCACAGAGTTGCTGAAAAGGAACACTGCTTGGAATTGGACATTCCAACATACGAAGGCAGTAACTGACTTACAGCACCAGCCTTGCTAGTTCCCCACCCTGACCTACTGTACACCCTAGAAATTGCGGCCACAGACTGTACAATAGCTGCCATTCTGCTATAGGAACGACACAGTGGGCTAGGACCAGTGGCTTACACCTCCAGAATCCTACAGACTGAAGAGCAAGGGCTTTCCATGTGTGAATGACGCCTCCTAGCAGTCCTTTGGGCTGTCCAGTACTTTGACTATATTGTTGGTTTAAGTCCCCTAACTATCTTAACTGAGCAAGCCCCAATCCAGTTCCTGCTGGACGGCCAAATTAAATACGACTCAGGGAGTAAGACCCGAGCCGCGCAATGGACTCTACTACTTCAAGGTCAGGACATCACAGTCAAACGTACCAAGGTGCCCAACTTCCTCACAGATAACCTAAATTATGGGAGAGACCCACATGACTGCCAAATAATAATGGCAAAACATCCCACTGGCCCTGTCATCCCAAAGCATCAGACAGTCAGAGACGAGGCAAAAGGATAAACAGGTAGAAACTGCAGTCAAAATCTATGTAGCCGGATCCTCCACACGGCGATCAGATCACTGGCTGCGGTATATATATGACAGACGCACAGGGACAACCACTCATTGAACTCACTTTAAAATTTGGCCATCTAAGTGCCCACGCTGCAGAACTTGCAGATGTAGCCCATGTGGTCAGCTATCTGAATCCGTTCCCTCTGCCCGCAGACATACACTCTGATAGCATGTTTGTATGCAACAGCCTCACGGAATTTTATACTATTATGGGAAGCTAGAGGTTTTATCTCTGCCAATGGGAAACCACTACCATCAGCCCCCTTATTAAAATACATACTACAGACCACTGGTGAAAGGAAATATGGCATAATCAAAGTTTCGGAGCCACCACAAAACATCCCCAGAAGGCAGCTGCAAAGCAGATGAGTTAGCAAGGAAGGGTACTTGTGTAGGAGAATTCGGGCAGCACCCATAGTAGAGCAGGCAAATGTGATCACTGTGAGCCAAACAAACATAGAGGATCTTAGGCAAACACAACGCCGCAATGACTCCTTGAAACATATTTTGGAAGGAGTTTATCCAGGCGTTTATGATACATGGAAAAAGTTCCTTACAAGTACGGGATGGATTAGTTCTAAAAGCAGTTTATGTAGTTCTGATTCAAGATAGAAATCAGATTATATACTACGACAGGCTCGAACACCAGGGAATTGAAGCCACTACTGAATGATTGAACGAACTGTGTTGATGGCCTGAGTTACCTAAGGATGTTGCTCACTGCATAGGAAATTGTCTGGTGTGTGCCCAAAATAATCCAGACAGATACACCCGAAAGGGAGAACTGATGCATACCCATCCAGTGGAAGGGCTCTGGACAAATCTATAAATTGATTATATAGGTCCCCTTCCACAAAGTAGGAACGGATTTACCTTATTCTAGTAATTATAGATACATTCACAAAACAGGTTGAAGCTTTTCCTGTTCGGACAAATATGGCCAAAACGACCATACAAATCCTAACACAACAGGTATTTATGAGATAGGGTTTACCCCGCAGTATCGAGCCAGATCAGGGAAGTCATTTCACTGGCTGATCATACAGAATGTAATAACTATGTTTGGTATCAAACGGAAATTCCATCTTGCATCTAGTGGGATCATGGAAAGAATGAATCACACCCTAAAAGGAATGATTAGGAAGATGGTACAGCAGAACAATAAAACCTAGGAAACAGTACTCCCGTTTGTCCTTATGATGATGCGCAATACCATCTCACAATGCACAGGGTATACCCCCTCATACCCTAATGACAGGCTAACCCATGTGAGGGGTCGAATACCTGTTCGGACTTGACCTCACAGGACCTGCTCTCACCCACAAAAAAGCAGTGCAGCAGCTCACCGAAAATATCAAGGCCACGCAGTTAGCAGAAGCTGCTAGGTTAGAAACCGAAAGGAAATTAAGTAAAGCTTAATCTGACAGTAAAGTTAACCCTGTAGAATATTCTTTAGGACAACAGGTGATGCTACAGATGTACAACCCTAGTTCCTTTCTTTCCCTGAAATACTCAGGTCCCCATCGTGTGGTCAATGAGGCTCGGTAGAGAAAGGCTCCACTAACTACAGGAAAGACCGACTGGTACCATGTATACCAGTTAAAAGTCTATGGCACTCAACACAGCCTCTCACACCACCTTAAAATATGAATGGCAGATGGCACTGCCCTAGATCAAGGACACCCCCCAACACATCTGCTCAGTTGGACCACACCCCTGAAAAAATTTATACTCTCCCATCACTACCACCATCTCCAGCTCCAATGACTAATGGACTCCCGGATGATCTAATTGACTTACTGGAGGACTTGATATCTCTGACCGATCGGAACAACTTGACACGCAGCCCAGACATGACAGAACTTACCAATAACTCCCCGAAAGACAAAGAAATCGAAAGACCCCAAGCCCTTACAACTCAGACCCCAGATGGCGCACCCACAATATGGATACGAGACAATGCTAAGAGACTAGTGCAGACAAAGGAAAGACAAACAGAACCAGAACGTCAGGGAGAACTCTTCTGCGTTAACAGCACCATCGTTAGCGGGAATGACAGCACGTGAACATGGGAACCTGACACAATATTATTGGGCCCCACAGAGACAGAGGATTCAGAACAAACTGATGAATCTCTGTTGGGTGCCTGCTCAATGAACGTATCGAGTCATTAACCCAGATGATGAAACGATTCCTGGTGACCACCCTAGACAGGGTACAACTGTTTCTGATGGTCAGCACTTGTATACAATTCACACTTCTCTATAGGTCCTGTGGGTCCAACTCACATTCTTGTAAATTCTAATGGGATTAACCACAATTGCCTGTTTACGCCCGAATCAAATATGGGTTTTCATTCAAAAGAAAGGTGCGGAGAGGGTTAGAGTGTATGTATTACACATGTTATAAAATATTCAGATATTAAAAACGAATAATTGCAGGAACAACCTTCATCTTCCCCCAGGACAACCATGACATTCGAAACATAATCAGGATCTACTTCAGCAAGATCATATCATCACTGGAAGCAACACACAAGGTTCACTGTCAAATTTGCTCAGTGGAAAAGAGAACTATCACAAAGACTGAACATAGAGACCTCACCCAATTCACGGTATCCATGAGCCTATTAAAATGGCACCCTATTGCAACACTTTTTTTTGTGTTCTTACATTGAAGTTACCTAAATCTACAAGCTAACTGTTACTATGCAGTTGATTGCATCAAGTCTGAAAATTAATTACATCAAATTTATAATTCAATTAGGCAGGCGTTTCAATTGCATCAAATAGCTATACATTACATGTCTATTAATTGTCTTAAAACATCTTATTCTATGATCCTGTGAGATATTGTATTATAGGCTTCTTTACCTTTGCATTATAGGTCCTTTCTACTAACCCATTCACAAGCGCTCTATGTTTACTACTACTGTGTCTTTGTTCATTCATAACTTTACTGACCACTCACAAACACCTTATGGTTACTATTACCACATTCCATCCATTCATTCATAAAGCTGCTTCCATGAAATTGAGTTAATGAATTAGTGAACTGGCTATAGCAGTGAAATCCCAAGACCCAGCTGCGGCGCTCAGTTTACCGCTCTCTCCAAGATAACAAGCATGGGGCTGGATGAACACAGCAGGTCAAGCAGCATCATAGGAGCATGATGCTGCTTGACCTG
>JAHRHZ010000063.1:50486756-50663827 GCA_024137785.1 Ginglymostoma cirratum | reverse complement strand
AAGCAGCATCATAGGAGCATGATGCTGCTTGACCTGCTGTGTTCATCCAGCCCCATGCTTGTTATCTTGGATTCTCCAGCATCTGCAGTACCTTTTATCTCTCTTACCACTCTCTCCACTTTTGTTAAGTACATATATAATTCCCAACTCAGTTAAATCATATAGGCCTAATACTTTTCTTCCTCTAATATTGTCTAATATAAAGGTAAGAGGATTAACATCTCTTAAACCTATGGATTATTTGTTCATTGGTACAAACCTCGTTTAATCACTTCTGATATATATGACCCTCATTTTGTAATGTTCGTTTTATCGTTGCTATGAATTCCCAATGTCTTATTTGTTCTTAGTTTACCACATTTGTTTGATTAGCTGTTAAGTTTGACTTTTGATGTTCCACTTATGTAAAGTCTGATGATGTTGCTCGATCTCAGTTAGGTGTCATTTCCTGACATGCTATCTGTAGGGGTTTAGTTGTTTGAATGTATGTTGCGCTTTGCTTGAGCTTGAATGATCACAGGCTCACACACAGAAATTAGTCTGCGATCACGTGATCCATCACACTTCACATTCAGGATCAAGAGGAGGGAGTGTAGCCAGCTGGGCCACTCAAATTGGCAGAGTCGGATTATACACCAAGCATGCTGGGAAATCAAGCCAAACATTGGCCAAAGTATCTGTGCAAAGATACTGAAATAAACAAGCTGCAGACCCAGACAGGCTGGCTACAGCTACAGACAGCACAATACACAAGTGACATTCAGAAACATTGAGCTGTTTCTGAAACAAAGGGACACCTTATACTCCTATCTGGAAAGGCTACCTGACTTACGTGACCCTGACACTTTCAGAAATGGAGGACCAAAGACCACCTGATGCCCAATTCTGAAGAAGGGTCCCAACCCGAAACGTCAGCTTTCCTGTTCCTCTGATGCTGCCGGGCCTGCTGTGTTCATCCAGCTCCACACTATATTGTTGACTGTTTTGTTTCTTTTTCTGAGGCTTGTTAATCACACACAGTAAACCAAGAACAGATATGAGATACACACCAAACAATCAAAAAAAATCAACACAATATGACCTGGGAGATCATTTTGAGGGCCTGATCACCAATAAAAGTGTTCAGTAAGGAGGCTGCACTGCATTTTGGTGGTAGATACTGAACAAATATTCTCTCTTAACTATGAGAACCTGACGGGGAATGACAAAGTCACAGAGAACTTGAGAGTATTACTTACAGGCTTTTCACTTTTCATTATTCACACACTGCTGAAACTGTGAAGGGGAGGACCTCTGAAAAACAGCAGGAGACTATCTTGGGCTTTTTGTCAAATGTTTATCAGTGCGTCATGTATCTAATCAACCTCTACATCTTGGAAGCGTCTGTTTTAGCATCTCCATTAAAGTTCAAATTATGGTAATCTGTAATTAGGACCTACATTTTGTGATAAATCCAATCTTTTGAAAAGACTATCTCGTAAGTGCCATTGCAGAACTTCTGACTCCTTCTTGGTTCAAGAGCAGAATAGGAAAATGGTACCTTGCCTGCAAGCAAACATGTTAAAATCAGTGGACTTTCCAAATGGTATTTGGAGGCTCAAACAGAAAAGTGGAATTGAAACCATGAGATCATCTATGACCTTATTGGATCGCAGTGCAAGCTTGATGGGCTGAATGGGCTACTGTTGTCTCTAGGTTCTCAGTTCCTACGTTTAATGTTTCTGTAGTCTCATTGCTAGCTAATGGCAAAAAAACAGAGTTGTATTTAGGTAGCAACTATGATATTCCATAACTCTTCACAGTCAATGAAATACTTTTGGGGTGTACATACAGTTGTAAATGTAGGAAAACTGTAATGAGGAGCAGGAAGGCTGACTGATCATTCCCTGTTACTGTAGACTGCATAAGACCCCAGCTGTTAACGTTAGGGACTGGCGTTTGAGGCCGGAGCTTTCTAGTTTGCCCTGATTTGTAGAGCTCTGGATAATGAATTTAATCAACAGCTCAGTGAAAGAACCATTTTTAAGCTGACTATACATAAATAACAATAGAAAGCAGCAAATAACTATCTCCCGATTTACAATATTCTCTTCTTCAGTCTCAGTTCGGGAGCTTCACATGCTTAGTGGCTACGATTGAAACAAGAGATTTGTTTTAATTTAGCATAAGAAAGTATAAGGGAACAATTGAAATTTCTTTCCTCTTTGACACATTTCTTCTGTAATGAAGTAATTGGCATTGACATGTAGAACTGCCAATGTCACAATGAAATTCATGACAAATGAGACATAAGTAAACTGAATGAAAAACATGGAGACTTGTCTTCTTTCCTGAGCAGCATGTCAAAAGGAGGTTTATCATTTCTTACTGCAATTGCTCTTCAGTTGCAAGATGCTGTCAAACCCTCACACACAGTTTTTATTGTATACAACACTCATGCTTCCGTGTGCATGACTCAGAGTGGCAGGGCATAAGTAGATTATATTTTTAAGTCAAACTGAGTGACTCTGATACCGAACATGTAAGACCTAATAGGCCCATCAAAAGGCAATGTGTGGCTGATAAGCTGGTCACTCTAATATTACAAATATTACAGTTGCATTCACTGTCATTTTCAGATCCGATATAAAATATACCTGAAACTTGCAATCGGTGCCCTTGTCCAGGAGTCATTACCCCAGAAATTTGACCGACAGTTACAACTTCTGTATTTATACAGCACCTTTAATGTGATATACTGGCCTGAGGCACTTCACAGAAATGCTATCAAAAGTTACCTAGCAATAAGCCATATAAGGGGATATTGGGGTTGATGAGAGGTAGGTTTTAACAAAAGCAACTTCTTTTAATTTAGCATCTTTAACATAATGAAATGTACCAATGCGCTTCACAGAAGCATTTTAAATCAAACAAATATCACCAAATGACAGAATTTCCATAGAATGCATACAGGCCCAACAAGTCCACACCAATCCTCTGAAAAACATCCCACACAGACCCTTCCCCCTATAACGCTTAATTTCCCATGGCTAATGCATTTAACCTACACTATGCTGAACATTATAGGCAACCCACCTAACTTGTGCATCTTTGGACTGTGGGAGGAAACTGGAGTACCTGGTAGAAACCCAAGCAGACATAAGGAGAATATGCAAACTCTACACAGGCAGTTGCCCAAGGGTGGAATTGAACCCAGGTTCTTGGTACTGTGAGGCAGCAGTGTTAACCACTGAGCCACCGTGCTGCTCCTCAGGGAAAATAAAAATTCAGACTGAGGTCATCAGGTTAGATAGGCAAGTGTTTGGTTAAAGAGGGAAGTTTTAATGAGTAACTTAAAGGAGGAAAATGAGGAAGAGAACTGAATGGTTTTAGAAAAGATGTTCCAAAGCTTAGGACCTAAGTAGTTGATGGTGAGGCCACCAATGGAAACTGGGAATGTGCAAGATATCAATTTTTGGTGAGTGCAGGTGGGGACCTGGAGGGCATTACAAAGGTAGTGAAGGTGAAGCCTTGCAAAGATTTGGAAATTTTATTACAATTTTAAAGTCAAGGTTTTGACAGATTAGGAACCATTGCCAATGAATAAGTGTATTGGTAATAGATGAATGGTTCTTAATGTGACTTACAATATATTATACCTTATTTGAAGATGATTGTGCTTTATACTTGAATTTAATATAAGCAACTAATAAGGGAGATAATTTTTATAGTTGAATAACTGGATAACGAACAAAATAACTAACTTACAACAGGTAATGTATCTTATCTGTTCTCAGCAATGGGTTGCACCAATTGAAATGAGATTTCTCATTAACCTTTTATTGAACCTATGGACATTAGTGTTACAGTTAACCCCACTCAAAATAGAATGGGATCAGGCAGTCCAAGGCTGCAATGGGAGAGAGAGTGGGAGCAGGGGTTGACAGATCCTTTATACCCTTCACTGTCAGGACAGATTACCTGAAGATGCTGGGAACATGGTTCGGAGGGGCTGGGGCATGTGCAGAATCTTGGGAGGAGCGCATTGCCAAGGTGAAGCTGAAACTGGTCTTCTGAGAACATCGCTCCCTCTCCATTGTGGGTAAAAACCTGGTTATCAGGTGTGAGACATTCTCTCTGTTGTTGTACCTGGCACAGGTCTGGTCCTTTCCCCAAAACCATGCTGTTTTAGTCCCCCGAGCCATCTTCCACTTCATCTGGGTATCTAAGATGGACCATATCTGCAGGGAATCCATGTACAAAACTCTGGATAAGGGGGGGGGCATAGAACGTACCCAATGTCACCCTCACCCGGATGGCCATGTTTGTATGCGGCTGTGTAGACTCTCAGTACACAAACACCATGTATCGCTACGTATTGAGGTTCTACCTGTCCCACAGTGTTACAAAGGATGGGACTGGCCTCACTGTCACGGAACGCTCCACGTAGTTGCACTGTTCTGTATCACGCGTCCTTCGTGGATAAATTCACAAAGATAAACCCCTTTGACCACAAGTCCATCAGGAAGTGGTCAGTGTATGGCGTCCTCAAGACCCTGAGGGAAAAGGAGAGGGAGGATCCTGTCGGATTATTCCTTGAACAGACTGTCAAAGCTATTTAGCAGAATGCCTCATCACCAGACCTTTCCAACAAGCACCAAGGCATCGCATGGCTGGCGTTGAGAAGGGCACTGCCTGTGAGGTCCTTTTTGTACGCCCCGTCAGTCTGTGCCACCACATGCTGCCCTCGAAGTGGCTGCAGGGGGGTGTACAGACTATCACACATCTTCTGGAATGTGTTTTTGCAAAGGAAGTCTGGAGGAAGATGTGATAGCTTTTGTTGAGGCTCATCCTGAACAGTTCCATGACGTGGGACTCTGTACTCTATGGTTTCTTCCTCGGGACACACACCAAAACAAGCATCTATTCCACCTGGGTGATCATCAACTCGTGAAAGACGCCCTTGGTCTGCCCGACACTTGTTGGTCTTTCAGAGCAAGGATTTGACCCTGACTGAGTGTTGCAGACTGGCACATTCCAAGGCTCAGGATGAGGGATGTACTAAAGCTTGGGGCAGCTGCTGCCAAGGCACAGTGGGGAAATACTATTGTCTGAGATCTTTCTGCTGAAGGTAAATAGGTGTCCGTTCAGTTATTGGACCCTTTCGATCACTCAAATGTCTTGTATGTGTAGGACAGATCTTTGATTTTTTGGATAGAGTCGAACTCCAATGTTTGTTTGTTCTCCTTGATATGCTACTGTACAGAGCAGAACTGCGTTTGTGACTGTGTATATATCCAAAGATTTTTTTATTAATGAAGCATATTTTTGCAATAAAAACAAGGGAGCAGGCAGCCGGGGCAGTGGTCAGGGCAAGGTTGAGCCTAGACCTGGGAAGGTCAAGGCCTTGTGAGGAACTCGAGCCCAGCATGGCTAGGTGCTTATGAACTGTGATGTTGAACTGCTAACTATGTCTCTTTATTTTTCTACTTTTTAGTAAGAAAAACTGTAATGTTTAACTTTTTAACCGTGTTTTCTTTATTTTTCTGCTTTGTACTAAGATTGTGTACCTGGTAACTTTGTACCTCAGAAGGCACTGTAAGTGGCGACTTGTAAACTTTTCACTGTGCTCATGAAAGTATGTGTACCAATAATCCTAATTCAATTCATTAATTAAAATGAATGTCAATTTGCTCCATTAAATACTTGTTGCAAGCTTAGTTATATATCTACCTTCAGTTTTTCTGATTGGTCTTTTTTTTTATTATTCCTTACACTCCTGCAATAACTTCCTTTAGCCCTCCAGCAGTCCCTGAGCCAGCCATATGAGCTGCACTCATGATGAAAGTTACTGCCACAAACCTCTTTAAGTGTAGGAAACCAGATGGTCTGCTGAGTCTGGTGTGATAAAGGAAAACTATTTTCTGGTTCAAATAGAAGAATCTCCTGCAGTTAACAAGATCCAGTTTATTGTATGTTAGCAACTACCTACGGTTATGTTGACATGATTGACATTGCTTTGGAGACTGTGACGAAGAGCAGATTTCACTCTTTCAAAATTCTGGGCTGTTCTGCCCAAATTTCTATGTGAAATCATTAGAGTGGATGGTGCTTACAGCCATCCTCAGTGTAGTCGGCCAAGGTGGACCTCATGGAATATGTGTTACCAATCAGAGAGCCCTGGCTGACAAATATAAACAGGAGTGTCATACACCCTTCCCTCTGAGAGCTGATTCCGAAGGAGCTGGATCAGTGTCAAGGACTCTCCACATGTAAACAAAGGGTGACTTGGTGATGGGATACCGGCCTGTCTGGAGTTATTTCACTCGGTATTAACACATTCACACCAATATACAATGGCTATTTCCCTCACTCTTGTTCCTTGATTCAGCCAATATTATAATGCAACACAGATGCATGAGAACAGTTGTGTATATTGTCGGTAACTTGGACACCTCAAAAGGTATTTGATAATGCAATTTCTCTTTGTGTAAAAATGGGGATGTTTGGATTGAAATACAATCATGTAAAAATGTCCTTCCCTGTCCTTTGTAGCCCCATTCCCCCTTACCATGAAGCACACATACTGCAGCTGGTGGAACTCACCACTAAATTCGTAAAGCTGGCAGTGAAACTTACTTTCACTGTAGGTGACCATCATTGATTGTTGTAAAAACCCAATTGCTCATTAGAGTCCTTTAGGTAAGTAGTCATGCCACATGTGACTCCAGACCAAGAGCAATGTTTGACTCTTATCTATTCTCTGAAAAGGCCTAGAAAGACATTCAGCTCAAGAGCAATTGGGGATGAGCAATAAAGGAGTCTTGCCAGCAATTTCTACATCCCATGAAAGAATAAGGAACAAAAAGGTAGTGACAGAGCAGCTAGACGTATTTATAAACAGGAAAATATTCCACTGTCTCAAAATTCAATTGGTCTCTCACCGCCAGAAATGTTTCCTCCAGCTCTGTGCATCATTTCCAGGCAATTGCCAGAACACCTTCAGATGTAGGCATTTGTAGGACTGCAGTTCAGCCCATCAAAGAGAATACAGGAATGGTTGCAAGGTGACAAGAGCTATTCATTGCAGAGATGGCTGTGGGCACCCTGCCATTCAGACCATTGACTGAAGCACAGATTGCTATGCGAGCTGTCATCTCAACATAAGAGTCACAACTGAGTATTCCATTAGACTGGTTTAATCCAGAGGCCTTGATCAATCACTGTACGCTGTTTCAAGTGTTTCTTTAATTGTAGTGGTCTCTGTTTCTTTCTTGAAGAGAGGGTGGGACAGTTCCCCTTTGGCACCACTACCCTCCTCCACTTGGCTGAACCTGTTCTCTCATTGAATGATTTCTCCTTTTAACTTGTCTCACTTCCTTCAAAAAAATTGTTGACCATGAGTCCCACAGGGGCTCTGACTATGGCCCACTTTTGTGTTCCTTGTTCAAATTCTATTCAGCACCCCCTTCCCTAAATATTTCTCCTATACATTGAAAATGATATTGATTAATCTTCCTGATTTTACTCAGAATCAAGAAAAATAATGACTTTTCTTTCCAATTTCCACCCTTTCGCCCACCATCACATCTTCTTCCACCATCCAGGAGAAGAAAGAAATAGGTGTATTGGAGCATCACCACTTTCACATCCCCCTGGATGTCACATGTATCCTGATTGTGATGTATATCATAGATCCTTCATCAGCATTGGGTCATGTTATATAAAACTATTTGTACCTGAAAGCGTTAACTGATTATGAGATAATCTTCACTACCTCTATAAATAAAGAAATGTTCCTGGGAGGAACAAACCAATTCTCAGTACCAGTTGCAAATGCTACATTCTATGTGGCTAAACGGTTCTGTGTGCTTGCTCTTAAGACCAGCCTCAGGTAACTCAGATGCAATGCAACTAGCTACGAAGTACTATGTAATAAACCTATTCTGTTCAATAGGACTGACCCTCTGCTGCAAACATTTTGGCATCTTTCCTCACTTGGTATCAATAACTTAGACTGACACCAATAAGAAGAATTGGTGGTGGCAAATGTACCCAAGGCATCTCAGATACTTCTGTTGGACATGACCGTAACATATGCCAGATTAAAATCCTGGTTTTCTCTAACCAGCAACATGTACAAAACACAGGTACCTAGTGATTCAGATTGAAATAAATGTTGGTGTTGTCAGTGACAAAAAAATTGGAACAATAAATTAAAAACATGTAGAATCCCTTCTTAGAAAGAGTGATCCTACATGCATTAACTTTCCTTTAATATTAGACATACTTATTAAAGTTTTTACCATTTCCTTACATATAATCTACATGTTCTAGTTTTAGCCTTTGACGCTTCATTGTCCTTTTTCACTTTTACATTAAATCAAGCTGATCACTGCTGCTCAATGCTCCTTCTTCCCTTACATTAGTTATTTGTTCTAATCAATTTTACAGAACTAAATCAGGCAATGTCGAACTTCTTGTTCTTCTGAAATTAAACTGATTTAGAAAGTAGTCCTCAATGTATTTCGAATTTTTTCCCATTTTGACTACATGCACTAAGCACCTTTAGAATCAAAATCATCAAGTCTTATTACTGCATTGTTGTCAGTTTTGATCCACAGATTTCACTATCGCTGTGAAAGCTGGATAAAGGTAGTGGTTCCTACAGCTGCTTGGTTACCCAAGAATAAGCCTTCAGTTCAGTCTGCAGGTAATTTTTTTTTCACAGTAGGCTAAAATTGCAAAAATAAAAGGAGAAATATGGCCTTCCAGGTGGTTCCATTGATGGTAAAAGTCCTTGAAGTGTAGGTGGCAAAAATAACTAAGAATGAAGTAATGAAAAAAAAATTCAGGATACTTCTGCATAATTTTCGAAAAGCCTGCACAGCTATGTTCACAGCTGTTCCCATAGCAACAATAATTGATCACTTCAGGGTCATCTAGATTTACTTAGGAGCAAACATTTCTTTTTCTGCTTTTATACGGAAAAGAGTGCAGCGAGAAAGAATTGAATGGAAAGAAGAAGAGAAATTACGCGACAGCCATTTCGTAGAAAGAGCAAAGTAGGTGGAAAATAAATGTCTCATTGTAAACAAAGAGATGAGGTACAAGACAAGAAAAAATCATTACAGGAAGAGAGAGGGAAAAAATACCTACAATCTTTAAATGATTGCAAGTAAGCATTGTCACTGGAGGTCAAATCGTTATGTACCATCACACATTGACCAAATTACTTTCCAGTAATGGACTGATAACTGTAACCCGAAAAAAACAAAGCTACATTGCAATGATAAACCCTGCAGTGCGAGTCTAATCGCATGATAATGGAGAGCACTTGTTGCCAATGGCAACCATGACAGCTGTTGTTGGTTTAAAAAAAGCTCCCAAACTGAACTTTACAACGTGCGTTTTTGGAATAATCAACACAGTCCTCATGGTTGAAGTATCATCTGAGGTTCAGATGACAGTTATAAATGGTTTGATCTTCACTCTCACAGACTGTGGACCCTTTAATCCCTCATTCTTCCTGTGTGAACTATCCGAGAGTCCGATTACATTCCAGACTTTAACTCACTCTTAGATATCTGTTACATTTAAAATCCATCAGTATTTTGGCTGTTTCAGGTCAGTTTATCCATTCTGCCAATACTAGGTTTGACTATAGAGGTCATAGCAGTTAGGAATGACTCGATTCGATGGGGACTATTGTTTGGGTACTCCCAACGCCTCTCTCCAAAAGCAGATACTCTAGCTGGAATCTCCAGGCCCAGCCAGAGCCTGTACAAATGCTGGCAAAGGAACATAATTAGACAGGAGGCACAAAATTCAGTTTCCCAACGGTGAGCTAAATGTTTGCTATTAAATTCTCTCAACTTTTCAGGCAGGTCGGATTCGCGACCTTCACACTCAGGAACACGTTTAACTTCCATTAGTTTGTTATGAATACTCCAGCATGCTTGAATTATGTACACAGGCACAACTTTGTTAGTCCAAATGGGAAACACATGTTAACAAACATGACCATGAATATGAAGTGTAATTGTTCAAGATCCAGTGAGTACAAACTTGCTCAGTTATTTGGCTCCTTCATGACCAAACCACTTATTTGCAAAAAAATGATTACAGTGTTTGGGTGAAGCCCCACTTGGTCAACAAGCCTGTCCAAGTAATGCAGTCTCACTGGCTGATGGCAGCAAAACTGTGGTAGCTAAATGGGACTGAGCTCAGAAGGGGTCTCAACTCAAAAGGCCATCTTTCATAGTTGTGTTCTTGTCCCATCCATGCCTTTGGTAAAAAACTGTCAAATGGGCACAACATTCTCCTGGTTGTGAAGAAAGGTCAGAGACCTGATGATGCAGGAGCTGCTGTGTGTCACAGCTCCTTTTAAATGTGAAACCTGGCAGTACCACTGGACTGGTCAGCAGAGCTACAATGGTAGCTGGTAGTGAAGTGACAGACATTGATTGCACGTGAAACAGCTGATGGAAAAGTTTGGCACCTGATGTTGTGTGTGAGTGCTGCGCAGTGCCAACCTTACAATGCTGACTCACACTCACAGGGGCATGAAGCATTGAGTAGACAATAGTACACACTCAGGGAGAGAGTAACGGATCATTCATCTACTTGCAGCACAAGAGCCACGTTCTCTTGGAGAACACAAGGGAGCTCACCTTCTCAGTCACCTCTGTCCAGGCTGCCTTTTTCTGTCAGGATAACCATCCACAGGGAAAAGAACTTCCCTTCTCTCCTATACAGTGCTCAGGAGAACCTGGGTGGGGGTGGTGGAGGGGTGTGGGGGGGAGTGCATTGCTGAAATGTGGTGCCACTTTATCCCTGGTCTCTGACATCTCCAAGCATGGTTGGAGGTGATGATCAGATATTCACTGATGGTCCTGGACTGTTCAGGTCCTTTTAAATATCATGCCCAGATACTAGAGCCCGGAATGGAGGGGAGGGAATGGGACCTGGAACTTCCTGCCCAATATGGCATTTTTGCCATGCATACAGACGTCATAAGCTGAGAAGATCTTAATCATTTAGGAAAACTTGACCCATCGCTAAGCTGAAGTACTTCTTTTTCTCTTGCCTGTCATTCATTATATTTAGCTTTGGGAGAGAAAATTCCATCCCCTGTTTCAAATATTGTGTTCTGCTATTGGAGAAGGGCCTAAGGGCTTGAATTGTCTATTGCTGTGCACTGTTGCTTGAAGAGTTTCACCCGCATTCAACCTTAACTACAAGACCAACTTTATCCCATCTAAATTGTAAACTTGTGAACCAGTTATGGTCATTTGCGTCCCTACATTGCATTGAAGTTAAGACACATTGGATATTTTCCATTTCAAACTCATTTTTGACTATGTTTTCAAAGCGATTTCAGAACTTCTCAGTGTGGAGCTGGAGGAACACAGCAGGCCAGGCAGCAGTAGAGGAGCAGGAAAGTTGACATTTTGGGTTGGGACCTTTCTTCAGAAATGACCCGAAACGTCAACTTTCCTGTTCGTCTAATGCTGCATTGCTTGCTGTGTTCCTCCAGCTCCCCACTGTGTTATCTCTGACTCCAGCATCAATAGATCTTTCTATTTCAGAATTTCTCCCCATTTTGTCTTCCTATCCTCTCCACCTTTCTCTCTTCTGCCCTATCTTTGTTCTCATCCCACCACAAGTCCTCTGTGTTTCCTTCCCTACAATCCTGAAGTGATAAAATGTCGGCTTGGTGCACCCTAACTTTGATTTTACTATCTCTTCACCTTGATTACAACATGCACTTGTTCATATGGAAATGCTTAAATTTGGTAGTTCTGCCTTTCAGTGTGGGAGTCCATTGTAAAAGAGGCTTCACAATTAAATTGTGGGATAGTCGTACAAGTGCTCATTGTCCTCTTGTAAAATTCTTATCTCTGTTTTGGTAGAAATACCCCTTTTGATATGTATTCGTTCCAATATGTGATAGAACATGGAATTTCATCTGAATATTGTAACTAACTGGTTTTGTAAGTCATTATTCCACAGCTTCAATACAAGGGCATGGATAAATATAGGAAAACAATCAGAGACACATAGGAGAATGGCATAACCTGCAGTTAAATTTTGGTGATGGTTTTGCTGTCCATTAGGTGTTGTTGGATTTGTCATCCTGTAATGGGAACTATCAGTTATTCAGCCTCAGGTTCATCAAATCATCCTCGAAGTCTTATGGACAGTGATTTTGTTTCAGAGAGTATCAAGGTGCAGTATATAACATGCCATTTTCATTTTAAATACCATAAATAATTACATGCAAACATATGTTAACATATATGCTCCACTGCTTTACATAAATGTCATAGATTTATAGAAAAGGAGCCCATCATTACAACTTCCTTTGATGAAACATTGCATTCTTGGGAACAACTTTAGCTGTCGGTTCTCTTCCAATTGCAGGAAGTTCACATTAGTGAACTCTGGAATGGATTACAAGCTGGCTGATCTATTAACAGGGGCAGCTTAGAATGAGCCAAAGATTTAGAAGTTCAAAGAAGCTGTGATTTTCACTAACACTGACAGGGTTGACCCCAGCTGTGGGTGAAGAATGGAGGTCACACTACAGGAAGCAACATGGTTTGGAGATTACTTTCCTGGTTTTCTTTATTTATTTGTAAGATATGGGTGTTGCTGGCAAGGCCAATATTTGTTATCTATATATCATTGCACTTTTCAAAGTTGGTGGTGAACCATCTACTTGAACCACTGCAGTCCATGTAAGGCATGTAGACAATTCCACGTTATTGTTAAGCATTTTAATCTAGAACAGAACATGGATAAATTTCCAATTCAGGATAGTGTAAGATTTGAAAGGAAGTTGGAGATGGTGGTGTTCTTAAGAACCTGCTGCATTACAGCTGGTTGAGGGCATGGGTTTGGAAGTTGCTGTCTAAACAGCTTGAGTGAGTTCCTGCAGTTCATCTTGTTGATAGTACACACTGCCATATCAGTGGAAGAGGGAGTAAATGTTAAAGGTGTTGGAATGGGGTCCTGCTTTGGATGGTGCCAAGCTTCTTGAATGTTGTTGGAACTGCATGCATCCAAGCAAGCCAGAAGTATTCCATCACACTCCTGACTTATGCCTTGTACATGGTGAACAGACTGTGGGGAGTTGGAAAATGTGTCACTCAATGACAGTACCTGATCTCTGATCTGCTCTTGTAGCTACAATATTTGTAGGGCTTCCCCAGTGAAGCTTCTGTTTGACCACAACTCCCAACAACTTAATGGTGGGAGAGTCAATGATACTATTACAGTTGAACGTCAAAAGAAGTAGGTTAGATTCTTTATTCTTGGAGATGATAGTTGCCTCATGCTTGTGCTTGTGTGGGTCATTTCCTGCTTGCCACTTATTGGTCCATGTGTGAATGTTTACCTGGTCTTTCTGTTCATGGACTTGGACTCTGAACAGTGAATGGAACTGAGAACTGTGCAGCCATCAGCGAACAAACTGATTGCTGACCTTATAATTGAGGAAAGGTGATTGATAAAGCATCTGAAGATGATTGAACTTAGGACTCTATTCTGAAGAACCCATGCAGCAATGGTTTGGAATTGAGATGATTGACTGAGATGACTCCAATGAGTGAATTTTCTCATGATTCCCATTGACTTCAATTTTACTGGGAGTTCTTGATGCCACACTCAGTCAAGTGGTGCCTTGAACTCAAGGGCAGTCATTTGCAACTCACCTCTGGAGCTCAACTTTTTTATTCCATTTCGCACCAAGCAAAAGAACTGATCAAGAACTGAGTAGTCCTTGTAGAACCTAAATTGAATATTGTCAAACAGTTGATTGATGAATGAGTAAATGCCACTTGATAGCAATATTGGAAATACGCTCCATCACTTTGCTAAAGAAGGGTTAAGAGTAGTCAAATGGCCAAGACAAAACTCCCTAAACTTACCAAAACAAGTGTAGTGTAGTCTGTACACTACCCTCCTTGACTGTAGGACTGGTCGTGAATGACTAGTTGACTTTGGCTGGGATGTTGAGTCCAACTGTAGGCACCACACTTTAGAAAAATGAAAAAGGCCTCAGTGAGGGTACAGAGGAGATTTACTTGAATGACACAAGGAGATGAAAGCTTTAGATATGTGCAGGCTATAGAAAAGGGTTTGTTTCTCGAGGAGCAGAGAAAGTTCGGGTAAATTAAATTGAGAGGGAGTTTGATAACACAGTTAGAGAGAAATGGTTTTCACTGGGGGATGAATCAGTACTGAGGGGTTACACCTTTAACATAACTGGCAGATGTACGAAATAGGATAAAAGTATATTTATGAGAATCATTTTTAATGTAGTGTGTTATTATGATCTAGACTGTACTTGTGGCGGGAGAGCATCCAATACCTATATTTAAAAGGGATTGGACTATGTACTTAAATATAAAATTTAACAGGGCAGAAGAGGAAGAGCCAGAGGATTGGGACTAATTGAATACCTCTTGCAAAGACCCAGTAGTAATGACCGGCCAAATGGCTTCCTTCTCTGCTACACGAATCCATATCAGCCTGCTCAATCCTCTGGAACACTTCCATGCCCACTAATTTGCTGAGGACAAATTAAATTCCCAAAGCTTTACTCACCCTACTGGCAGGGACTCTTGTGAATCATAGTGAAACTCAACTGAAAAGATAAGTGATGTCATTTAGAAGAAAACATAAAACCTAAATTTTTGTTTTGAAAAGCCAAACTAAATGCAGCCAAAGTAAAACAAAAGCCTTGGGAACCAATTCCCCACACATTGAACACTGCTATTGTCCTTGCTTCCACCACCTTCTCTGGCAGTGCATTCCAGGCACTCAGCACCCTTTGCGAGAAAAACTTGCCTCGTACAACTCTTTTAAACATCCCACTTGAACCTGTGTCCCCTAGTAATTGACCCCTCCACCCTGGGAAAAAGCCTCAAATTTTCCACTAGATCCATGCCATTCACCATCTTATAAACTTCTATTAGGTTCCCCGTCAACCGCCTGCGTTCCAGTGAAAACAAACCCATTCTATCCAACCTTTCTTCATAGCTAAAATCCTCCATACCAGGCAATATCCTGGCAAATCTTTCTGTACCCTCTCCAAAGCATCCACATTCTTCTAGTAGTGTGGTGACCAAAGTGCATGCAATATCCCAAATGTGGCCGAACTAAAGTTCTATAAAGCAGCAGCGTAACTTGTCTATCGGTATGCTCAACGCCCCTTCTAATGAAGGCAAGCATGTCATAAGCCTTTTTTATTACCTGCACTGCCACCTTCAGTGATCTGTGGATCTGAATATCAATACTCCAAAGGGTTGTGCCATTCACTGTATAATTTCCACCTGCACTTGTCGTTCCAAAATGCATCCCCTCAAATTTGTCCGGATTAAATCCCACCTGCCATTTTCTGCCCATGCCTACAGCTGATCTATATCCTGCTGTATCCTCTGATAATCTGATAATGAATCATAGTGAAACTCAACTGAAAAGATAAGTGATGTCATTTAGAAGAAAACATAAAACCTAAACTTTGGTTTTGAAAAGCCAAACTAAATGCAGCCAAAGTAAAACAAAAGCCTTGGGAACCAATTCCCCACACATTGAACACTGCTATTGTCCCTGCTTCCACCACCTTCTCTGACAGTGTATTCCAGGCACTCAGCACCCTTTGCGAGAAAAACTTGCCTCGTACATCTCTTTTAAACATCCCACTTGAACCTGTATCTTTGAGTAATTGACCCCTCCGCCCTGGGAAAAAGCCTCATACTTTCCACTCTATCCATGCCATTCACAATCCTATAAACTTCTATTAGGTTTAAGCACCTCAATCCTGAATGTCAGGTTTAGGAAGTGAACCCATCTTTTTTATTAGCACTGTGATTTTATTGTGTTACAGGGCAATGTTGGGGGAAAATGTACCAGCATTTTTCCCATCTTTCTTCGACTGTTGATAAGGTTCCAGCAACAGAAGTCTCTTAAAAACCCTCTGAGTAGAAAATAGTGGATAATGAGGACCTGACACACCTTCAACTCCAAACCTCCATCCCCCTTCTTGGAAAATTTGCCCCAGAACTTACAACAATCTAATAACTGTCTTTAACAGAACACTGCCATAAATGGCTTTAATTACTTATTTATCATCTGAAATCCTGTTAAATGATCAAATCAATAACTCATATTGAAGGGAAAATCCTCACAGAAACTGGCCGAGTGCTGATTGTGCCTAGAACTGACTGTTACCCTAGCGACTTGTAGAAATGTCAACCTTGTACATTTGTAGAAGAAGCAGCAATTTGGCAAAGACTGAAAGCATCAAGGATAATGCTTGGTGTAATTTTGACTTCACTGCTGTGACTTACCTTCTCATTATGTAGCAAAAAACACACATGATGCTGATCTTGTTTCTGGCAGTGCTGCTCAATGACCACCTACAAGAGTAGCCTGACGTGACCACAGACATAGTATCAGGGGTAAGCTGGCAAGATGGATACAGAACTGGCTTAGTCACAGGAGACAGAGGGTAGCAGTGGAAGGATGCTTTTCAAAAAGGAGGGCTGTGACTAATGATGTTCCATAGGGATCAGTGCTGGGACCTCTGCTGTTTGTCGCCTATATAAACGATTTGGCAAAAAACGTGGCTGGTCTAATTAGTAAGTTTGTGGACAATACAAAGATTGGTGGAGTTGTGGATAGCGAGCAGGATTATCAGAGGATACAGCAGGATATAGATCAGCTGTAGGCATGGGCAGAAAAATGGCAGGTGGGATTTAATCCGGACAAATTTGAGGGGATGCATTTTGGAACGACAAGTGCAGGTGGAAATTATACAGTGAATGGCACAACCCTTTGGAGTATTGATATTCAGATCCACAGATCACTGAAGGTGGCAGTGCAGGTAATAAAAAAGGCTTATGACATGCTTGCCTTCATTAGAAGGGGCGTTGAGCATACCGATAGACAAGTTACGCTGCTGCTTTATAGAACTTTAGTTCGGCCACATTTGGGATATTGCATGCACTTTGGTCACCACACTACTAGAAGAATGTGGATGCTTTGGAGAGGGTACAGAAAGATTTGCCAGGATATTGCCTGGTATGGAGGATTTTAGCTATGAAGAAAGGTTGGATAGAATGGGTTTGTTTTCACTGGAACGCAGGCGGTTGACGGGGAACCTAATAGAAGTTTATAAGATGGTGAATGGCATGGATCTAGTGGAAAGTTTGAGGCTTTTTCCCAGGGTGGAGGGGTCAATTACTAGGGGATACAGGTTCAAGTGGGATGTTTAAAAGAGTTGTACGAGGTAAGTTTTTCTTGCAAAGGGTGCTGAGTGCCTGGAATGCACTGCCAGAGAAGGTGGTGGAAGCAAGGACAATAGCAGTGTTCAAGAAGCACCTGGACAAGTACATGAATAGGAAGGGAATAGAGGGATACTGATCCTGTAAGTGAAGGCAGTTTTAATTTGGATGGGCAAAACATGTCATCACAGGCTTGGAGGGCCAAAGGGCCTGTTCCTGTGCTGCATTGTTCTTTGTTCTTTGTATTCCAAATACCAAAAATTCACCATAATTTCAAAGTAAATTCATGATCTTACAAGAGCGGTCTTAGAGCTTGGGATTTTGACAAACAAGTTTGAAATGTGCCTTCTGACTATGTGGACCTATTAAGACCGTCACAAAGCAACACAGTGTGGTGGGAGCACTTGGTGGAGCATGAATTGGAGACATTATTTAAAAATATGGAGTTAACTCTTACAGTTGCTGAGCATTTTAGACAAACCCAAAGCCTGGTCTAGCCCTCAATATTTTGAAGGAGCAAGGATTTGCTGTTCTATGTCATAGAATCCCTACAGTGTGGAAGCAGGCCATTTGGCCCATCAGGTCCAGACCAACAGTCTGAACAGCATTCCACACAGACCCACTTTTAACCCTGCATTTGCCATGGCTAATCTACCTTGTCTGCACATCCTTGGACCCTACAGGCAATTTAGCATGGCCAACCCATCTAACCTGAACATCTTTGGACTATGGAAATAAACCAGAGGGTACCCATGCAGACATGGGGAGAACATGCAAACTCCAAACGGACAGTTGCCCAAGGATGGAATTGAACCTGGGTCCCTAGCACTGTGAGGAAGCAGTGCTAACCACTGAGACCACCATGCCACCCTAAATGTGCTGGAAGCCAAGAGTTGATGGTGACTGAGTAACTCACTTTGAGTTCTGGGCCAGTCCAAGTGGGGCTGGACACAGAAGGCCCAGACATCAGTTCAAAGGGCCATCACCTGGTGAAGATATAATACACCTGAGATGTGTCTTTAGTCTTACTTTATTCCTTGAAAATGGCCACTTAGCACAGGATGCAGAGCGTCACCGCACTTAAAAGCTAGATTAAATATAAAAACCTCAGCAAATGATATAAATCACAACTAGGATTGAGCTTCTTCCAAGATATCTTAGTGTGGTGTTTCAAGGTAGGAAGTGACCTTTCTAAACACGTTCTTTCCATTTATTTTCCTTCCATACGTTTTTGCTGTAACACTGCATCCCTTCATTAGAGACTCGGGCAAGTTCATTACAATGTTACTTCAGTGAAACAACAACAGGCACAATAGGTGAGATATCGTAATGCTGATATAAATTATTCCCATCCTCAATCCAATGGTATAAAGCTGAATTCATAACAGCTACTAGTAAAGGACATCGGGGACAGCTGATGTCAGTCGAGGGCTGAAGTGCTCGCACCTTCTCTCTGTCTGTCTCTCTCTGATTCTCCCACATTCACATCTCTCACTCTTTCAGCACAGGCTTTATGGGTCTGACCTATTGCTCCAACTTCCATAACAAACAACGTGAGCCCAACTTCTCTTCTGAATGGCACATTTTTTTCCCACTTATATATTTCTTAATTTTTATCTTCACTCTCACGTTTTATTCCAACATCTACCAAAATTGTTCATAGTCACTGAATAGAACACTGTTACTTTTACATTAGAGCTTTCTGATCCCGTTAAGTATTTGCTGCTTTGTACTTTTTCAATGTAAAAGCCTGTTGAGGAATTAGGAGTGTAGCAGAATTGCAAATTGTTATCTCATGGTACGAAAAGAGCAAAAATCTGGAATGTTCATCTGCATTTCTACACTTCCAACATTTTCATTTGCTGTACTAAATTACTTCAAAATACTGCCACTGTAAATTACGATTATAACTTACCACTGAACATGATTTTTTTTCTGGTTAATGGTAGGGAGTGTATATGTAGGGAGTTGAGTAAGTTGGTCCAGGGAATCTTCACCAGTCAATTATTGTTCATTAGTTTGTATGAACAGTCATAAAGTCATAGAGGTATGCAGCACAGAAACAGACCCTTCGGTCCAACTCGTCCATGCTGTCCAGATGGCCTGTAAATCCAATCCCATTTGCCAGCATTTGGCCCATATCCCTCTACCCCTTCCTATTGATATATTCATCCAGTTGCCTTTTAAATGTTGTAATTGTACCTGCCTCCACCATTTTCTCTGGCAGCTCATTCCGTACACACACGCTCCTCTGCACGGAAAAAGTTGTTCCTCAGGTCCCTTTTATTATCTTTTCCCTGTCACATTAAACTTATGCCCTCTAGTTTTGGACTCCCTCACCCTGGAGAAAAGACCTTGCCTATTTACCCTGTACCTCTCATGATTTTATAAACCTCTATAAGGTCACTCCTCAGCCTCTGACGCCTCTAGAGCCCTGGCCTCTCCAATAGCTCAAATCCTCTAACCCTGGCAATATCCTTGTAAATCTTTTCTGAACCTCTCTAGTTTCACAACATCTTTCCTATAGCAGCGCGACCAGAATTGCAAGCAATACTCCAAAAGCGGCTGAACCAATGTCCTGTACACCCACAACATGACCTCCCAACTATTACACTCAATGTACTGACCAATAAAGGCAAGCGTACCAAATGCCTTCTCCATTATCCTAACTACCTGCACTCCACTTTCAAGGAACTATGAACATGTACTCTAAGGTCTCTTTGTTCAGCAACATTCTCCAAGATCTTACCATTAACAGTGTGAGTCCTGCCCTGATTTGCCCTACCAAAATCTCAGCTCACATTTATCTAAATTAAACTCCATCTGCCACTCCTCGGCCCACTGGCCCAAGATTCCGTTGTAGTCTGAGGTAACATTCTTTGCTGTCCACTACACCTCCAATTTTAGTGTCATCTGCAAACTTACTAACTATTCCTCCTATGTTCACATCCAAATCATTTATATAAATGACAAAAAGCAATGGACTCAGCACTGATCCTTGTAGCACACTGCTGGTCACAGGCCTTCAGTCTGAAAAGCAACACTCCACCACCACCCTCTGTCTTCTACCTTCAAGCCAATTCTGTATCCAAATAGCTAGTTTTCCCTGTATTCCATGTGATCTAACCTTGCTAACCAGTCTACCATGAGGCACCTTGTCGAAGGCCTTACTGAAGTCCATATACATCACATCCACCATTCTGCCGTCATCAATCCTCTTTTTTACTTCTTCAAAAGATGCTTGTTACATATCGCCTGCCTGAAAAAAGACCCATTTATGTTTATCCCTGTTTCTTGTTAGTCAACCAAACTTCTTTCCATGCCAATATACTATTGCCTACACCTTGAGCTAGTTACAGCAATAACATTTGATGTAGCTTCTTATTTAATGTCTTTTCAAAATTTAAGTACAGTACACTCACCAGCTCCTGTTTGATCACAGCATCAGTTTCCCCTTGAAAGAACTCCAGTAGATTGTTCGAACATGATTTTCCTTTCACAAAACCATGTTGACCAAGCCTAATTAAACTGAAATTGTCCAAGTGCAATGTTTGAACTTCTTTAATAATAGCTTCTGACATTTTCCTGATGAAAGACTTAAGCTTGTAGTTTCCTGCTTTCTTTCCCCTTCTTTCTTTGAAGAAAGAAGTCACATTTACGGTCCTTCAATCTAATGAGACTGTCACGAATACAGGGGAATTTTGGAGAATCAAAACTAATGCATCAACTATTTCATTTTTAACATCCTAGGATGAAGTCCATTTGGGTCCAGTACCTGTCAGCCCACAGCTCCAATAATTTACCCAGCACCACATCCCTCATGATCTTCCTGAGTTCCTCCCTCCCTTCCATTTTTAAATTTCTCCATATTGAGTCTCGTGCCTTCTGTCATGAAGACCAAATGTAAAATGTTCAACTCATTTGCCATTTCCTTTTTCTCATTCTTAGTTCTCCAGTCTCAATTTCTATAGGACTAATGCTCACTTTGTTAACTCTTTTCTTTTTAAATTATTTAAAATAGACTACCCCATTCAAGCTTTGAAATTTCCTGTCTAACACTGTCACAGTTGGCCTTACTCCAATGAAGAACTTTAACTTCTATACAAGGCCTATCCTTTTCCATAACTATTTTGAAATTAATAGAATTGTGATCACTGGTCCCAAAGTGCTCTCCCACTAATGCTTCAGTCACTTGCTCTGGTTTATTTCCCAAGAGAGGTTTCCTCCTTCTCCAGTAAGTACATCTACACATTGATAAAGAAAATTTTCTAGAACACATTTAACAAATTCCTCCCCATCCCAGCCCTTAAAAAAGAGGTACAAGTAAAAATGGTGCTTCACTGGGAGATGTGCTTGGGGCCTTGGACAGTGAGGAGGGAGGAGGTGAAGGGGAAAGTGTTACATCTGTTATGATTGCCATTGGTGGGGGGGAGGTGGAGTGATGGAGGAGCGGATTGGGGGTTCACAGAAGGAGGGTCCCTGCACAATGCTGACAACATAGGGAAATGCAAGATGTGTTTGTTGGTGGCATCCTGCTGGGGGTGCAGGAAATAGCAGAGGATGATCCTCAGAATTTGGAGATTGGCAGGATGGAAGATGAGGTGGAGAGGAATCCTTACATTGTCCTGGGAGGAAGGGGAAGGTGTAGGGGATCACACATGGCTGAGGGCCCTGTCACCCACAATTCTGGGGTAGGAGGAGATTCCTCAGTTAAGGGTAAAGGAGGTCATGGTGGAGGCTGCCAAATGTAAGGTGACATCATCAGAACAGATGTGACAGAGAAAGTGAGACAAATTAAAGTGGGAACGAATAAAAGTGAGAAATTGTATAACATGAGAATGAGCTCAGCCAAGTGAAGGACAGTTGTGGTGGATTGAGATTTTCCTGGCCTTTTTACAAAGAAGAGTGGAAAGTCTTCAGACCATCTGATGGGGAATGGATGTGTACAGGGATTGTAAATCCATGGAGCCAGGAAAATGGAAATTATGGAACCAACATAGTGCATTGGAAGAATCACGAATGTAAGTGGGGACAGTTTGTACACGGGTGGGAACAACAGAGACAAGATAGAAATAAATAGGTTCAGAAGGGTAGGAATAGGTTGAAATGGTAGGTTACTTCTGTGGGTTTTGGGAAGGACGTAGAAGTGGGCTGTGCAACATTTTGGGATTATAAGGTAGGAAAATGTGGAGGGTGATCTGCAGAAGACATGAGGTCAGTGACAGTCCAGGAGACTATAGCCTGATTTTACAATGCTGGGGTCATGGTCTAGTGGAAGATAGGATGAATTGTCGGACACTAAGCCTTTGCAAGGCAGAGATCAGCGCGCCAGACAAAAACCACACCATCCTATTGGCAAATTTGATAACAAGGTAAGGGGTGGACCTGGGAGAATGGAGTGCAGCAAGTTTAGAGGGAGACAGCTCCGCATAGGAGAGGGGAGGTGAGAAATTAAGGCAGCCAATATCACATCTTCAACTGCATCTATGCGACATAGGGTCCTCTGGTGGAGGCTAAGATGGATCATCCACATGGTATGTCTGGATGAAGATTGTTGCCAAGCACTTCAGCCTTATCTTTTGCCTTGGCATCTTGGTCTTTCCCATTATTGAGGATATTTATGACGCCTCCTCCATGATTATTACTTGTAAATATTTTACATTTCATTAGCGTCACTTTGTGATCATCATTATTTGTTGAAACTATCTGAGAGAGTTCACAGTAGGCACACAGTGAGACATTGGTTGTAAGGGAGTTAGGGACATTTCTTTTATTGTGGAAGGAACAACGCTGTGTTCGTGCATTCACTCTGTATCGAATGTTTATGGTGGTGCCCAGTGCTGTACCCACCAGCCTGTGGGACATGGCTCAACTTGCTGGCTCAGATGGCCCTCCCTTGCAGGCATTGTAAAGGATGTTGTCCAAGATTACTTCCAGCACGGATAACTGAAATGTTGTTGGAGTACTCAATGCTCTGTGAGGACTCAGCCAGCCAACATCCTCAGATGGATCCACATGTGGACAGAAACAACCCTGCTCCTTAGGTCCTCATTTTCCTACCTTGGCTGACTGTTCCCATCATCCCCTACACCACCCACAATGCCTTCCCATTTCACACCTCCATTCCGTGAACCCACTCCACTCACTGCCCTCCCACCCACTCACCACTGACTCACCCTTTCCAGTTCCAAGCCTCCATATGAGTCGCTTTTCTCCTGGTCCCCTCCCCTTCCTTGTACTGCAGAGATCAATGAGGTAAACCACAGTCCTCAGACACAATGGTTCAAAACTGAATGGTGCACATCATCTTTAAATTGATAGGAACTTAACGCAGCGAGATTTTCATTTGCCACTGACTTTTCTTGAAAGTAGGATGCAATTAAAAAACTCTTTATGCTAATGAGTACACGTGGTTTGCAAACATATTAACAAGCATTAACCCCAGACGAGGGAAACATGAGGCCAACATGTCACTCAGTGTTCCAACTCACTCTCAGGAAACTGAAATTTTGCAGCCTGCCTAAATTCCTCAGCCCACACATCATGTTTTCCACACTTGTAGGTTCCATAAACACGTGCTGTTGATTTTAAAGGCCTGAGGCAGGAACAGGTGATGGGCTCCTGAGGGTGACACTTTGTCTGCCAACTTGATTTGTACACTCAAAAGCACTGAATGTGTGAAATGTGAATAATTATGCGACCACACAGTGACACCACTGTCACTACTATAACTGTTTTCTCTGCTGTTGTTTCCGCTTCTTTCGTTGGTTTTCTTGCTGTTTCTACTTCTACTATTGGTATTACTGTTGTTGCAGTTCTTAATGTTACTGCCGGTGAAATTTACCTTACATTGTTTTAGATTATAACTTTGGCATTGAAAGTTGGTGACTGTTTCTGGAAGTGGACAAACTCTGGGCCTGATTGAGTTGCTCTATCTTTGTGGGCTGACCATTTGAGTGTACGTACTTCAGCTTTATTTTATGACTGTGTGCATTAGGCACTCCGCCAGATACAAGCCTGAAGATCTTGCCAGATTTCATTAGTTAATCTAATTTAAATAGTTTAGAGTTTTTTTTTGTCCTAGATATGCAGGGCGTGCTGTGGAAACAGGTGGGCAGTCACTGAGGAGTACAGGAACTCTTAAAGGGTTCCTGCGTCTGCTGAATGTTAAGCCCCTGCAAGAAGTGGGATAAACGTTCCCTTCAGCAACTGTACTCCTGATCCACCAAGAGGTCCAAAACTGCTGCGTTGGGCTAAGGGAAAACCTGCGGAAACCAACAATCATTGAGCACCGCAGAATGCTACCAGCTGACTCAACTCACTCTGCCATATGGGTACGTCATGCAAAGGCAAAAGAGTTTCTCTGCTCACACGAAGACAGTGAAAATATGGCTGGTTAAAAGAATGACATTTGGAATTGAGGGAAAGGAATACCCAAAATGTGTCTGGGAAAGCATTGCCCCCAGCTCTGACCAGCCACTATGCAGTGAAACCTCCAGCAGCAGGTGGTGATGGTGGTGGAGGGTACAGAGGAGGGGAGCTTGAGCAATTGTGCATGGACTTCTAGCAGGTGGTGATGGTGAGGGAGGGCAGCTGGAGCAGTTGAAGAGATTCTTTGTGGAAAAAACAAGCTTCTCTTGGCAGGGAAAGGAGGCCTCTTGGGAAGAAGGATTGGACAGGCAAAGGATTCCTCAACCAATGTACGAACATCTGGCTTCTGAGCATGCGGACCTAGGAGCGCCACCCCATACAGGGGTGTAATTTTAAAGATATATTTCCTTTACTTATGAATGGTTCTTTTATATTGTCCTGTATCATGTTCCAATTTGCATATAAAAGCAACTTGCAAACAAACTCCAGAATGGAACCCATTGTTACCTGCGGATTGCCTGTATACTATTGGCTTCACTCCATGTAAATACTGCCAATATATCCTCGATTAACTTTAATTGTCCTTCATATTTGTAATCACCTGGTGCCAGTGGAATAAAGAATCCCTACTTCATGATCTTTGGGATTTCTGTGGGTTTCAAATCTCATGATATATATTTCTGGTATTGTCAGCAGGATTCCACAACGCAGGCATCAGGTCATGGCCTATGAAGCTTGGAGCTGTCTGGAGTGAATGTTGGAGGAATTTATATTGGAAATGGGTGTGCTGAAGGTCTCCAGGATCATTTGATGTTCAGACATTTAGGCCAAAATCAGGGAGAGGCTCCCCAGATGGGTATTACCTTGACACCAAGAAGGAAGGAGGCAGTAGTTCTGGTTGGATTTTCCATTTGCTGATGAGTAGGAAGCTGAACAGTCTTGGGAGGATCAGAAACATTTGGTGATTGAAGACTGCATTGAGCACACACAGCTGGTTATGGTGTCCAGGGCCCTCACTATGAGCAAGGAGGCAGTGTTTATAGTAGAACACCTGTGAGGGACAGCACATCGAAAAATACTGGGAAGAGATTCAACTGTTCAGAGACACCTGCAGTGGATCTTTGAGGCACTGATAAGGGTTTATGGGACAGCACGGGACTGACACAGACACAGCAGAGGTTTTATGTGTACAAGCAAGCAAGAGGGGAGGAACTGTTTTTGGGTTCATGAAGTTGATCAATCACATCGTCCTCCTGGATTATTCTTTCCCATTGACCAGAGACAGCATACTGAAAGACTGCTTGCAGAAACAGAGAGGGGTGGAAACATACAGGTGACATAGAGGAGATTTAATCGTGACAAAATTCAATAGTCTTTCTTTGACGTGTGAGATCGCATCATCCAGAGCCTGGAAACGTGTGGACTCGTAAACCAGGAAAGAATCTACTATCAGGGAGGAGACTATTGGCTGACAGTACACTGGAGTCTTTTGTTCACTTGTTCTGTGCACTCAAGGTGTATCAACCTGTACGTGAGGATGTTGTTAAACTTGAAAGGGTGCATAAGTGACTTACAAGGATGTTGCCAGGGTTAAAGGGTTTGAGATATAGGGAGAGGCTGAATAAGCTGGGGCTTTTTTCCCTGCAGCATTGGAGGCTGAAGGGTGACCTTATAGGGGCGTATAAAATTGTGAGGTGCATGGATAGGGTGAATAGCTAAGGTCTTTTTCCTAGGGTGGGCGAGTCCAAAACAAGTGGACAAAAGTTTAAGATGAGAGGAGAAAGATTTAAAAGGGGTAACTTTTTCTTGCAGAGGGTGCTGCATGTATAGAACAAGCTGCCAGAAGAAGTAGTGGAGGCAAATACAATTCTAACATCTAAAAGCCATTTGGATGGATATATGAAAGGAAAGGTTGAGAGGGGTATGGGCCAAATGCTGGCAAATGGGACTATGTCAGGTTGGGATATCTGGTCGGCATGGACAAGTTGGGCTGAAGGGTCTGTTCCCATGTTGTATGAATCTATGACTCTATAACTGCAGGGAATTGGGCTGTTCTTTTACCTGCCTGCATCATCACTGTTCTTAAAGGCTTATGCCAGCTGTCTCCAACTGGTCAATACCAAGCCTTTCTAAAGCATCACATGTGTCGGAGCTCCCACTTGCCCAGATCAAGGATGCAAGAAAAAGAGCCTGCCACCAATGTGAACTCAAATATTCCAGCCAGCATGATACAATTGAACCTGCTAATTTTGCAACTGCATAGTTATGATGTGCAATGTGGAGCAGGTGGAGATGGTAAGGGAAGGCACTGAGCAGAAGACCTCAAGCAGTTGTGCTGGGACCTCCAGCAGCAGGAGGCGATAGTGAGGGAGAACAGCTAGAGCAATCAGGAGGTATGTAGACAACTCCCAATGAAGTCTTGCAAATCTTACTATCTGTCAATGCTAGTGTTATGATTCCAGTTGATGTTATTACTGGACAAGTCATATCCCAGAATAAAATCTGGCTTGACAAATCATTTCTAAACATTTTATCTAACATGCAGTTCTTTCTCTGAAACATAAACACACAAGGCTGCAGATTTGATTTTAACAATAAAGCAGAAGTTTATTACACAAAATAAATAAATGCAAAATAAACCAATCCAAGCTATCTAAATATAATAACATACCATGAAGTAAAATCCCATTTACTGTACACACCATCACTTTACAGTTAATCAAAAGCCAAAGATCTTTTTTTTCTTCCCTGTCCAATCTGTAGGTTCGACTTCATTGTTTCTTCTCAGGTTATATACCATGACGTGTGGCTCATATTCCCTTGACTACTCACACAACTAAAATCTTAGACTTTCTCTGTTTTTTTTAATAATCAATGCAAGTTTATACCCAAAACTCCTGGTCTGGAAGTTTGACAAACTAAACACTTTCATGAGGTAATCTATTCCCATAACTGTTCAGAACAAACATAGTATTGAATTCCTTCTCTAAAAGAAAATATTCTTGCATCTGAGTCTAGTCAAGGTCTCCATCAAGGTGAACCCAAAAGCTTTTGATCTAAATTTAAACAATATTTGTTCATCCTACGTTCTGCTAAAGCTAATGCTTTAACTGTTCTCTTTCCTGTTGCAAACCAT
The DNA here is from genome assembly GCA_024137785.1 of Ginglymostoma cirratum. Lineage (NCBI taxonomy): Eukaryota > Metazoa > Chordata > Chondrichthyes > Orectolobiformes > Ginglymostomatidae > Ginglymostoma > Ginglymostoma cirratum. The sequence goes on along the minus strand of JAHRHZ010000063.1, from coordinate 50,636,047 downwards.
CAACGTATAAGCAAATATCCATTAAACACTCTGGAAGGATTTGAAATCATCTGCTCGCTGACACATACTGGTCTTAAAGTCATGGTTCCGGAAAGTAATCTGACCTGGTTATATTTTTTAAATCCCTTAACAAAAACAAACCACAATCCAAATGTAGTTTAAAACCCAAACTCTGAAAAAAAAATGATAGTAATATAAGTCACACACATTTCATCACAGTATCCAGAAAGTTTCTGTTGTGTTGCCTGCTAATCCTGACTCAAATTCCCTCATCGAAATAGTGCAACTGAGTTCCTTGTCAATATTATTATTCCTCCTGATCCAATTTCTTAGTCCTTCCTTAGCACCATGAACCCTGGAACATTTAGCTTCCAGTCATCCTCAGTATACTGCCAGGTCTCAGCTATAGCCAATATGTCATATACTTAAAAACATAAATAGGAGCAGGGACTTTTACTGTTGTAAAAATTAATCTTTTTGTAAATGTTGACCTTTGGCCTTAGAAACTGTAACTTTTCATTTAGCTACACCTTTTCATATACCTATACATTAGTTTTTCAGAAATCAAGCATCAGATTATGTTGAGGTTATTAATCACTTGCTGCTAATTACTGCTGTTCATTAATTTACAAGTGCACACGGGAACTTTTAGATTTTCCCTCCGCCAACTTTAATGGCAATCTCTAGAACAAACATCAAGATTATTGTGTTCCAAATTGTAGTGGTTGTAACGAGGTCAGCCAGGTGGACCTCACAGAATATGGGTTCACTGTTTGGGCCAAAATAACAGCCCAGTCAGGGACTGGGTATAAACAGGAGCGTCAGACATCCTGTCCATTCCAAGAGCTGGCTGTGAGGGAGCTGGATCAGTGTCGAAGACTCTCCATGTGTAAATAAAGGGTGATTTGTTGACGGGATACTGGCCTGTGCAGTTATCTCCCTGGCGACCAGAGAAAAGCATGCTCCTGAAGAGATTTGCTTGCAATTGTCGACTTTGAGTTGGGGTAAGCATTTCTGGCACTGTGCTGCTATTTGGAAAGCTTGACTCATTTGATCCTACCATCAAAGACTGGGTCCAGAATATAGAAAGAATGTGTTGCTTTTTTTTCCAGGCAAATGAAAAGCAACAAGTAATTCTCCTGACAGCTTGTGGATCTGCAGCTTTTTCGATTATTAGGACCCTAACCTCTCTGAGGCACCAGATACTAAAATCTTTCAAGAGTTGATGGATTTAATGAGGGAATATTATGACTCCAAGCCTCCTCTAATTCTGAGAGGTCATCGGTTTTACTCAGCAATTCGAGAAACAGGGGAATCCATATCGGGATTTTTGACGAGTGTAAAACAACTGGCCCAACTGGGCTTCAAACAGGCACTGCAACTAGCTTTACCATTGGAAAAGGCGGGAAGTGGAGCATATGAGTTACAGAGCATGCCAATGGAAGTGGACACCCTCAACAGTTCGACTGAGCTTGGGGAACACTACGTGACTAAAGGCAATCACACAGCCTCACTCAGAACATATCCTGAACAGAAGGACTCTAGGTCAGCCCATAGCAAAACCTCGCAACAAAGCCAAGCCTCAGCAAGTTAAAATTTTCTTCGGGATCCCGACCAGTAAGCCATTGAAGTTGCTATTGATATGCGGACACGATACTAGACCTTAATTGAGTAAGAGAACTCATAGCCCGGTATCCAGGAAAGTGTACACCCTGAAAAATCCACCTATATCTGGGTTAGAACAGTTAAATTGCTTAGCAATATCCAAATCAGAACCAATCAAAATAAACATCTGGTTAAATGGTCACCCGGTTCTAATGGAGGATGATACTGGCGTGGCCATTTCAGTGATTACAGAATCAGTCTTTGACTAAATTCGCTCTGGACTCCAACCCTCAGAATTAGAATTAGTTTATTGTCACATGTACTCAAGTACAGAAGTTCGGGAGTACCGTGAAAAGTTTACAATGTTGCTCCACATGGTGCAGAGTACTTGCGTACAGATCTTGGGTACAAAATAGAGAAAACAAAAGAAAAAGGAAGATACATTACATTACAGTTGTTCACAGTACACATTAAAAGAAAGAACTAAAGTTGAAAAGATAAACATTACATTCTTTCTATAAAGGGCCTGCAGTAGACCAATGCAGGGGGCTTCCACATGTGCTCTGACCAGGCTCGCAAGCCACTGACCACCCCCGCCGGTCCCCAGTCCAACAACTGTCCCTCCTCTGGGCATGCTGGCCATTCCTGCTCTGCTCTGGCCTCCAGCTTGCTCTGCTCTGGCCCTCAGCAGCACTGTTGATGTCACCGCTGCTCCAAGGTAGGTATTTTTTCCCAAGAAAACACCAAAAAAAGCTTTAAAAAAAGAGAGAAGAACAAGAAAAGAAGAAAAACGGGTGGAATGCATGAGCCCCAAATGAGGAAATGGGACACTACCTACTCCGCCGCTGCCATCTTGGCAGGCATAATCCTTACATTGTGCAAGACCTTGGCTCGACTGAGAACCTATACCAGGGAACCTTAAGGATACAACTTCAATTCTGGCCTGTTATTGACAAGCAGCTGGTTCAGTTGCCATCGATTGTAGTACACAGCTTGGGCCCAATCTTGATGGGGTGATATCGGTTGAGAAAGATTCACCTAGATTGGCTCAACATTTCTCAATTAGAAAATGGTTGCCTGAGTGAAGTCCTAATTAAATACCCAGAAGGTTTTCAGGAAGGTCTAAGGGCTATTACAGAGGCCAAGGCCACCTTGCATGTTGAACAGGAAGTAATTCCACGATTCTGCAAGGCCCACCCAGTGCCATTTGCCTTATAGGAAAAAGCAGAGGCAGAAATCAGGAAGCTGGAAAGTGAAGGAATCATCAAACCAATACAGTTTGTGGAATGAACAGCACCGGTCATGCCAATTGTGAAGCCTGACAGGTCAGCTCGTCTTTGTGGGGATTTCACACAAACGGTAAACCACTTTTTGCAGCTGAATGAATACCTAATCCCTCACATAGAGGATTTATACACAAAGCTGGCAGAGGGGCTGTCCTTCATGAAAGCTGGACATGAGCCATGTGGACTTACAATTGTGGTTTGAGGATTCCCAAAAGTGTACTGCAATTAATACCCATAAGGGTATGTACCAATATACGAGATCGCCATTTGGGATAATGTCAGCCAGTGCAATTTTTCAGTGGATGATGCAGAACATTGTATAAGGTCGCCATTTATCTAGATGATGTGCTAATAACTGGGAAGGAACACTCAGAGAACTTGGACGTAGTCCTTAGACAGGTGTATGTACAGGCACCCCAAGTGACATATTTGGTCTACAGGAATCAACAAGACTGGGATACACCAGTAGCAAGATAAAATGAGGGTGATCAAAGGTGCCCTGGCTTCCACGTCTGTACCGGAGCTTAGGTCTTTCCTTGGGCTAGAGAATTACCACAGAAAGTTCATACGTTACCCGGCCTTCATCCTGGCACCTTTGTATCAACTCTTAAAGGGTCAGCCCTGGAAATGGTTACATAGCCAAATCATAGCTTTCAGGCAGAGGTGAAGAAACAAATATCATCCTCAAATGTGTTGGTGCACTATGATCCCAAATAAGATCTGGTATTCACCTACGATACCTCACCATATGGTATTGGGGTAGTATTAGCTCAAGGTGGTCCAATGGAGAGGAACGCCCAATAGCATATGCATCCAGGACTTTGGCTAATGAAGAATGTAAATATGCCCAGAATAGAGCAGGAATGCTTGGTGGTCATATTTGGAGTCAAGAAGTTCCACCAATACCTTTACAGACATAAATTTGTAATAATAACAGACCACAAATCCCTGCTGGGTCTATTTAAAGAGGACAAAACAGTGTCACCCATATCCTCAGGCTGAATTCAGCAGTGGGCTGTAATCCTAAATGCTTATAAATACAAGTTGGAACACCTTCTGGGAGGCCAAGTAGCAAATGCGGGTCTACTGAGCCACCTCCCACTGGCACGTACACTACCAGTGCTACTGCCACTGGAAGAGTCCATAATGGTTTTAATTTTCTGGACACACGTCCAGTCACAGCTGACAATATCAGACTCTGGAAGCAGAAACATCCAGCCCTGGCAAAACTGAAACAGCTGCTAGTGATGAGGGAAACCAAAGAGTCATCACTACCAGAATTGAAACTTTTTTGGACACAGGGAGACCAGATCACAGTAGAAGACGGCATATTATTATGGGGAGCAACAGTGATTGTCCCGAGTAAAGGTCACCGTCAGATACTGGTTTAACTTCACCAGGATCATTCGGGGATTTCAAAAAAAAAGATGTTGGTGAGAAGTTATGTCTGGTGTCCAGAATTAGATGGAGACATAGCTGTATTGGTTGAGCAGTGTCTAGATGCCAACAAGGACAAAAAATACCACCAGCAGCTCCCCCACTTTCATGGGAATGGCCTTGTAAACCCTGGACTTGTTTACATGTCGACTGCGCAGGTCCTTTCATGGACTCAATGTTCTTAGTCATTGTGGACACCCACTCAACATGCACAGAGTTCATTCGTCAAACACAAGGATGACATTAGAAAAACTGCATATATCTTTTGTGATACACGGACTCCCGGAACTGCTAGTCACAGATTACGGGCCATCATTTATCAGCAGGGAATTTGAGTCTTTCCCAAAGTCGAACGGTATTCAACATGTAAGGACAGCTTTCTACCATCCATCATTCAATGCTTTGGCCGAAACCGCAGTCCAAGCTTTAACGGCAGGCTTAAAGAAACAGCCTTCACTAGATACCAAACTGTCCCAGTTCCTATTTGGTTATACGACTACTCCTTCTGGAACTACAGGGACAGCTCCAGCAGAGTTGATAATGAGGAGAAGACTCCACACCGAGTTAATTCTGATCGTCCCAAACCTTGGTTGTGGAGGGAGGGTGGAGGGGTGCGTGGTTAGTGGTGAGATGGTATCACAGGAACACTTCAGGGGACAAAGTTTGGTGTTGGTACCATTGGAATGGTCCTGCATGGCAAAGGGGCATGGTTGAAACAAGGGCAGGTCCACTGACATATAAAGTTTGGGTACATGTGACGATCCTGAACAAATGCGTGGACCATATGAAAGCTGCAAACTCGCAAACAGTGTGGGAGCAAAATGTGACCAGCTCCTCAACAGCTTTTCCAACTATTCCAGAACCCATTGGTTCTCCTTCTCCATCAAGCATTGAAGATACCTCAGAATGTGAGACAGACACGGCAGATTTCACTGTCTCAAGGCCTTTTGCTGCCTGAAGAAAAGATTTAATTTCTTCCAAGACGCTGCAGGTGCAAAAGGCGATCTGCTGTGTGTTACCAGACGGCCATATCAGAGGTAGAGTTGGAGAAACCTGATCTGGTGCTGGAACGCTCAGGAGGAGCTACAAAAGAAAGAACCAGCCTATACTCTCAGACTCAAGGGAGGTATGATAGGGTTGTTAAGAAGGCGTCGGTGTGTTAGGTTTTATTGGTAGAGGGATTGAATTTCGGAGCCGTGAGGTCATGTTGCAGCTGTACAAAACTCCGGTGCGGCCGCACTTGGAGCATTGTACAGTTCTGGTCGCCGCATTATAGGAAGGATGTGGAAGCACTGGAAAGGGTGCAGAGGAGATTTACCAGGATGTTGCCTGGTATGGAGAGAAGGTCTTATGAGGAAAGACTGAGGGACTTGATGTTGTTTTTGTTAGAGAGAAGAAGGTTAAGAGGTGACTTAATAGAGACATACAAGATGATCAGAGGATTGGATAGGGTGGACTGTGAGAGCCTTTTTCCTTGGATGGTGACGGCTAGCACGAGGGGACATAGCTTTAAATTGAGGGGCGATAGATATAGGACAGAATTCAAAGGTAGATTCTCTACTCAGAGAATAGTAAGGGCATGGAATGCCTTGCTTGCAGCAGTCGTAGACTTGCCAACTTTAAGAGGATTTAAATGGTTGTTGGATAAAAATATGGATGATAATGGAACAGTGTAGGTCAGATGGGCTTCAGATTGGTTTCACAGGTCGGCGCAACATTGAGGGCCAAAGGGCCTGTACTGCGCTGTAATGTTTTATGTTCTATGTAGTGATTGTAATGAGGTCAACCAAGTGGAGCACAAAGACCTTGAGTTCCCTGATTGGGGCTGTCAATCTGGTCTGATCAGGGATCCCTGGCTGATAGATCAGAACAGGAGTGTCAGACATCCTGTTCACTCTGAGGGCTGGCTCCAAAGGAGCTGGAGTAGTGTCTCAAGGATGCCCCACGTGTAAATAAAGGCTGACTTGGTGATGGTATATTGACCTCTGTGGAGTTATTCCAACATGATCCCTCAGAGAAAGGATAACAAGTATGCAACTCAATTTAAAATCAAATTATTTGTAGCATTCACTGAGAAGACTGATAATTGTGCAGCAGTAAGACAGCTTTAATGTTTATGAGTAAATAATTAGAGACTAAAGAAAGATTACCAATTAAGTAGTGAAGATGTTCATGAATGCATGTATCAGCAGAGGATGATTAAATCAATGGTCTTAGCTACAGAAATAAAGAAATGATCATATAAATATCTATTGATCCATTCAATTCTACATTCTCAGAGTAGGGAAGAAGGTATTTCATAACTAAAGGTCAGTGCCAGTGGTAGACGTGACTAACAAAAAGGCACAATTTATTACCTCATCAGAAAACAAACTTTCACTGCATCTGTCACTTGCTACCTGCATTCAACAATGAAATCATCAAACTCCATTTGGTTTTTGTCACATGACATTGAGAGAAGGATGTGTATTGATTGGATTACAGTGGAAATATGGATGAACGTCAACATTCAACAAACAAGACTCGGTGGAAAACAAACCCTGTAAAGACAACTGGTGAATGGCGCGAAAATAAAACCAGTGGCGCTATTCAAGCGCAAAATCTCACCACAGAGAAGTTTCACGAAGGGGTTATCATGTTCACCTGCACGGATGAAAGCAATTGCAAGAAACGGGTTGAACAAATGTGGAATTTGAGACCAAAGACTACGTTTTTGTTGAGAGAAAGTTGTTCATCTAGGATCCATTCAAAATCTCACCTTGCTGAGCTCACCCAACACCGATATCGTCTTTATTTCTGGTAACCTCCTCAGTATTACTCAGTCTGACAGTAAGGACAATGATCACTTGTGGAATGAGTCACTGGGACTACCAATGCTGGTAATGATCATTCTTTTAAAAAAATTAGGAAGATCTATGTGAGGATATTATTTGGGTGAATTCATTGATTCGGATAATAATCAGAACAATTTTGAAGGCATTCAACGTGAAATGTGACACTTAATTCATTGTGGTATAAATTTATATTGTTCATTTCGATGGCTAATTGATATTAATTATTTAAGTGCTTTCCTTACATTTTTCCATTGCAATAGTTGCTTTTTTTCAGGCCCAAATCAAACTATTTCACTCCTTCACGGACATTACTCATGTGAAAGCTGGTCCCTTGACTTTTGGCCACAGGTATATCTCATTGTTAAAAGTAATCCGGTCATTTCAGCAACATTCTCGTTTCTGAACTTGCTTCCACTCCATGAGACAGAGCACACTTACAATTATGCAGTTTGTTACGCCTCCCACTGGCCAGCTGTGGTAAGTGCGGCTTCACACCACCACACTCTGGACAGTTCTGGTAATTACGGTTTGTCAGCGCTTCACCAGCCCGTTCTGCTGAGTGCAACTTCATTGATCACACACAAACGGCACACTAACACTTCCTCCGATTTGCTTCCCTAGTCACTGACCATTGCCAAATTCGCTCCTTGCTGTGCATTCACAGTGATACACCCCCAATCCCCCACATTCCTCTCTCTGGTCTTGAACAGAGTGTCATGGCTATTATAGATAACAAGGTATGGAGCTGGATGAACACAGCAGGCCAAGCAGCATCATAGGAGCAGGAAAGCTTGACGTTTCGGGCCTAGACCCTTCGTCAGAAATTGTTCGGACGAGAGGCAAGGTGTAAGGCGGGGTTCATCACTCAGGGCTGCAGGGCGACATTTCAAAATTGACAGATAACGCGGTTCAGGGGGACATAGACAAGCTGCTGGAGTGATAGAGGGTGTGGGAACATGTCAAATGAAGTTTAATGCAGAGAAATGTGAAGGGCTACATTTTAGCAGGAAGAATGAGGAGAAGTTTTAGAAAATAAAAGACACAGTTCTGAAGGGGGCCCGAGAGTGGAAGAACCAAGGTATATGTGCGCGTCATTGAATGAGGCAGGGCAGGTGGAAAAAGTGTTTAGCAAGGCATATGGGACCCAGAGGTCTATTAATAGAGGCATAGAATCTTTGGCAGGACTACTCCCCTAAGACTTTGAGACATGGATGCCTGTTCACTGCAAATGTCATGTGTGTTTCCCAGATAAGCTGCCAGCACATGGTGCTGCTGTGAGATGGAGGTAGCACACTGCTGTATGGCATGATATCCACTCCCTTGCCTGAGAACTGTACAGCAGCAATGCAAGCTGCCTGATGGTGTGACAGCGATAATGGGCAAAGCAAGGCTGTGAGGTGCACCCACAATGCAGGTCTGTACTTCCTGAGCATCCTGCAAGTTGGTGGGGGAGGTGTCATCAGGAACCTGAAGGTTTGGCAAAGATCAGATGCCAATGTCTGTGGACAAGGGGTGTGTGCGTGCGAGGCTGGTGTCTGTGAAGTGTGCCCTGAGATACTGTTGCATGGTGACCAGAATGGAGGCTCTTCATAGCCAGTGGTGAGTTTAAGTCACCAATCTGATCTCCATGTCAAGAATTCTTGTCTACGTTGCTTGTGATGGGTGGTAGGATAGGATGTTGCCTATTAATGAAGTGAAATTAATAGTTAATAAGTTTACGAGCAAGCAGTAGTCACCTTTTTAGGCTACTCACTGCTGCAGCGAGTTGTTCCTAAATTTGTGATAGGCCTTGCTGGACTCCTCACGTGATTCTGCCACTTTTCTCACCATCAGCCATGTCATTCAGGCTTCTATAAGATTTCTCACATTTTAAAACCTGGGATTTTAAAAAAGAAATTGGTACTATGAGTTCATGACCCATAGCAGGTAACAATATTTCTAAGCTGCATGAAAATATGGAAATGGGAATTATCAATGGTGTTCATTTCAATTTAAGATTGTATACTCAGAAGTGGGGTTTAAAAAAAATCCAAATCATTTTTGATGTTAAGCATGTTTGTGCTGACTTATTTTAATTCAAAAAATACAGTGAAACAGTGAAAGATACTGAAGAGTTTGTTTCACAAAAGATAAAGGCTTCAGTCTTGAAGCCTTAAAGATAAATTTGCCAGTCTGTTGGATAGAAATTCAATTTGAACTTTATAAAATATTTTTCTTTCATCAAACTGAAGTTTTATAAAGCTTTTTATACTTAATATGGTTAAAATTAAAGTTTCGTCATCTCTCTGACCATTATCCATGAAATGTACGAGCAAAGTAGGCCATTCAGCCTATCGAGTTTACTACAAGATTCAATGAGAGCATGGCTGATCTAAAATCCTCACCTCCACTTTCCTGCCTTGTCACTATAACCCTTGATTCCTTTACTGATTAAAAATTTATTTGAGTATTGAATATACTTAATGACTCAGACTCTATAGCCTCTGTAGTAAAGAATTCCATAGATTCACTACCCTTAGACAGAAATAATTCCTTCTCATCTCTTTCTTTAATGAGCAACTTCCTACTTTGAAATTGTTCCTTCTGGATCTAGACTCTCCCACAAAGGGAAACAATCTGTCCACACCTACCCTGTCAAGCTGCATAAGAATCTTATATGTTTCAGTAATGTCTCTTCTTATTCATTTTCAACTCCAACGAATACAGGTCCAACATAGTCAACCTCTCCTCATTAAAACAAAATCCTCCTCGGCTGGGATCAAAATTGACAGATAACACAGTTCTGTGGCACACTTCAGGGGACATAGACAAGGTGGTGGAATGATAGAGGGTGTGGGAATGTGTCAAATGAAGTTTAATGCAGAGAAATGTGAAGGGCTACATTTTAGCAGGAAGAATGAGTAGAAGTGATAGAAAATAAAACATACAGTTCTGAAGGGGGTGCAAGATTGGAGGAACTAAAGTATTTGTGTGTGCAAATCATTGAATGAGGCGGGGCAGGTGGAAAAAGTGTTTAGCAAGGCACATGGGACCCAGAGGTCTATTAATAGAGGCATAGAATCTTTGGCAGGACTACTTCCCTAAGACTTTGAGACATGGATGCCTGTGCATTGCAAATGGCATTTGTGTTTGCCGCACAAGCTCAGGAACCTTCTCCAGACTGCTTCCAATGCGAGTATTTTTTTCTTAGATAAGGGAACTAAAACTGTTCAGTTTTCCATCTGTAGTCCAACCAGCGCCCTGTATAGTTTTAGCAAGATTTTCCTAGTTTTGTACTCCATTCCATTTGCTTTACCTATTACCTCCTGAACATGGATGCAAGCTTTTTGTGATTCGTGCACCAGGATCCACAAATCCCTCTGTGCTGTAATTTTCTGCAGTCTTTCTCCATTCAAACAATATTCAAAACTCTATTCTTCCTCAAAGTGCACAATTTTCCACCTTATATTCCATCTGCCAATGTTTTGTCCACTCACTTAACTTTTCTATATCCCTCTGTACAATCTTTGTGTCATTCTTACTTCTTGACTTTCCCACTGTTTTTGTGTCATCCACAAACTTGGTGATAGTACATTCACTTCCCTTATCCAATTTGTTAATATCTATTGTAAATAATAGTGGCCCCAGCACTGATTTCTGTGGCACTCCTCTAGTTACAAGTTGCCATCCTGAAAAGGTCTCCTTTATCTCCACTCTCTGTATTCTGTTAGATAGCCAGTCCTCTGAGGAAGGGTCATCAGAGCTGAAATGTTAACTCTGATTTTTTCCTCACAGATGCTGCTAGACCTGCTGAGCTTTTCTGGCAACTTCTGTTTTGTTCCTGATTTACAGTATCCACAGTTCTTTCGGCCTCTATCCATGTTCATGTACTACTGCCAACACCACGGACTCTTATCTTATTAAGTCGCTTTATGTGTAGAACCTTATTGAACACCTTTTGGAAATCCAAATATATTCCCCTTTATTTATCTCATCTATCCTGCTTGTTACCTCCTCACAGAAACTAATAAACTTGTCAGGTACAAGTTCCCCTTCATGATGCCAGTGCTGACTCTGCTTGATTATAATTTCTATGTCTAAATGCTCCACTATTACAACCTTTACAATGGACTCTAACATTTTCCAAATGTTGTTAAATAATCTGTTGTCTCCTTTTCTTTTTGAATAAGTGGAAGCTTTTCACGTCTCTGGGACTTTTCCAAAATCTAAGAGTTCTTACAAGATTGCTATGAGTGCTTTTAATATCTCTACTGCCGCTTTAAAATCACAGGCTTCAACCCATCAGGTTCAAGGGATATGTAAGCCTTTAGCCCCATTAATTTCTCTAGTATTTTTCTCAAGTGATAGTTATTGTATTTATTTACATTCTCTCCCAACCCCTACCTCTTTAACCCTTTGATTATTTTGCAGTTCCAGAATGTTATTAGTGTCCTTGTCATTGAAGACTTATGCACAGTATTTATTCAATTGCTCTGCATTTTCCTAGTTCCTCATTATTATTTCCCGAGCCTTGTTTTCTAAGGGACATATGTTTACATAGGCCAATGACCTAATAGTATTATTGCTGGATAATTAATCCAGAGACCCAGATAATATTCAAATCCTGCCATGTCAGATGGTGGAATTTGGATTCAATAATAATCTGGATTAAAAGTTTAATAATGACCATGAAATCATTGCTGATTGTCAGGAAGAAAAATATCTGGGTTCACCCACCTAGTCTGCATGTGAATCCAGACCTACCGAAATGACCAGGGATCTGGGTTTGATTCCAGTCTTGGGCGACTGTCTGTGTGGAGTTTGCACATTTTCCCTGTGTCTGTGTGCCTTCAGGTGCTCTGGTTTCCTCCCACAGTCCAAAGACTGCGCAGGTTAGGTGGACTGGATGTGGTAAACTGCCCATTGTGTTCAGGTATGTGTAAGTCAGGTGGATTAGCCATGGGATGTGCAGGGTTACAGGGATATTGTGGGTCTGGGTAGGATGTTCTTTGGAGAGTCAGTGTGGACTCGATGGACCATATGGCCTGCTTTCACACTGTAGAGATTCTATGTGATTGACTCTTAACTGCCCTGTGGGCAATTAGGGATGGGCAATAAATGCTGGTCCATCCACTGACACCCGCATCCCATGAATGAATTAAAAAAGCTCTTCCTTTTTATATAGTTAAAGAAGCTCTTACTGTCCATTTTCACGTTTGAGGTTAAGCCGCAAAGTCAGAGTTTGAAAAATCGGTTTGAGAAAATGCTAAAAGGTTTGTGAACAATTGGATTTTAATCTAAAATGCTGCTTGCCTGATGAAAGTGTTTTCCTTTTAATTTGGTAATACCACTAATGCTTTCAGGATTTGCTTTTTGCAAGTTTGGAAAAGCACCAGAATTCTACAGAACCGGTTTAAACTGGAGTTTGGTCATGTTTAATTTGGAAAGGGCTTTTCTTATAAGATACATGAAGTGGCACAGTTGTGTGGATATGGAAATGTTTGGACCACTTGACTCATAAAATAATTGCAGATGTCAACCCTTTACACCAACAGCTTTTTTAAAAAGTTCATTACACAATATTTGCATTTTCAGCATTAATGTTTTGAATATTATTAAAAACAAAGTTTCTACGTTGTCAGGTTTTATTGGACAAGTTAACCCTTGGGAGAACCATAATAAATTTCTCGTTCTTTTTCTTTAAGCAGGCAATGGTGGTTTCTAGATCTCTGTGACTACTAATTACAAGAGATTTAGCAGCTTTACAAATTGAAGAGCATATCTGCATTCACCAGAAGTCCCCGTATATTGATTAATTGAACTAAAGCCTTTGTCTTTTCAAAACTTGACTCTAATACATTTGTTACATTCTCAGGCTAAATACTGAAGAAGGGGAGAGATGGAAGTTACCTCTAAATTTGCAGTGAAAACTTTTGTCTCTGATGTAAAAATGTGCTGTAAAACCAACAGTCCGGGGCATCATTATGTCTGAAATTAGAATTGAACAAGTAAGTTGGTATCAGTTGTTATTTCATCAAATTGCCTGGTGGAAAGGAGCCTAGATGAGTATCAAGAGGGATAGCTTCTTCTGTGGGGCTGGGAGGTGGAATTAAAATTGAACATTGACAAGTCCAGTCTGCTATTTGAATTTGAGGAATGTTGAATGATAAAATATCAGACATAATCTAACTTTCTGGGAAAATGTAAAAGTTCATCAAAGTTAAAGAACAATCAAAATGTGCTAATAACTGGGAGCACATGGGAATTAAAAAAATTGTTAAAAATATTATGAGAAATTTCCAGAAATACTATGAGAATATAACATTGGACAGTCAGTTTCTTCCAGGGTTCATGAATCACATAGACTGGGGACTAATGGGAAGCAACCACTTAGGATATAAAATTGACACCAAAAGAAAATCACACCACCCAATGGACATTGGAAAAATCATGAGTACAATCCAATAGAATATATCAATTTGGACTCAATGGTTATTCTCGTCTTCTTTTGGTGATATTTGTATTTTCCCTATCAGCCTTTTTGAGAGAACTACTTTGATTGCCAATTTAGTTTTTGAGATTTTTTTTCAGAACTATGCAGGAGAGTTTTGTTTTATTCACTTGTGGGATGTGAGCATCGCTGGCTGGGCCAGCATTCATTGACCGTCTCTTGTTGCCCTAGAGTAGATGGTGGTGAGCTGCCTTCTTGAACCACTACAGTCCATGTGCTGTAAATAAACCCAGCAATGCCATTAGGGAGGGAATTCCAGGATTTTGACCCAGAGACAGGGAAGGAATGGGGATATAAAACCAAGAATAGCTTGTATCAGATGCCATGTGTGGCATGATTTTGAGATATTGGTATGAACTGACAGATGTGATTTGCTACGTGTAAAGGAAGTAACATGCAGAAATGGGGGCAGCAGGGTGGCACTGCTCCCTCACTGCGCCAGGGAACCAGGGTCGATCCCAGCCTTGGGTGACTGTTGTTACAGAGGAGTGGTCGATAATTAAAACGGAAACACCCAGAGAGGCTCGCCTTGGCCTGTAATCTGTTAAAGGAAATGTGAAAAGTGGTATAACTTGTCTCTCACCCCACCCCAATCAGTTATAAAGGAGCAGTTAAATGAAATGAACTCCTGACAGTCACTCTATAATTAACAAGTAACAATTTATTTCACTAACTCTAACGGTGAACAAATTAACAGCGCTACTAACAAAGCAAACAATTCCCTCTTAACTACTAACTATTCCCAAGTAAAACAAAATTCTAATGGTATGCTGTTCTAATAGGTGTGAGTCCCACTTATATCAACCAAATTAGTAAAAAAACTTAATCTGGTTCTCCACCAAGAAGGCCATCAACAAACACATAGAACCAGACCCTATAAACCCTATAACCCTATAAACCTATAAACAGGGTGGCATGGTGGCACAGTGGTTAGCACTGCTGCCTCACAGTGCTAGGGACCTGGGTTCAATTCCACCCTTGGGCAACTGTCTGTGTGGAGTTTGCACATTCTCCCTGTGTCTGCATGGGTTTCCTCCCATAGTCCAAAGAAGTGCAGGCTGGTGGATTGGCCATGCTAAATTGCCTGCAGTGTTCAGGGATGTGTGGATTAGGTGGATTATAGGGGGATGGGTCTGAGTGGGATGCTCAGAGGTTCAGTGTGGACTTGTTGGACTGAAGGGCCTACTTCCACACTGTAGTGATTCTATATACCACTGCAAAGGAAAATCAGAAATGAGGTAATCAAATCTAACAGATCCCAGAGTTTAAATACCAGGCAGGAAAACACAACCGCACTTCATTGGAGGCTGTACTGATGATGTTACCCAGTAGGGTGATGAAATGTCTGTAAACTAACAAACCAGCTCAGCAAGCGAACCATCCACAACCCAAGCTACAAATATACTCAAGAACGTTAATCCCTTGAAGTTATTGTCAGAATAAGTCTTCCAGATTGTTCTTTGCCTTTTTCACTGTCCTTCAGTCAGGAATGCCTTCCTCCATCAAATTGTTGTGTCAGGAATATTAACTAAGAGTGCTGTAGTACCTTTATTTAGATGATGTTTACTCTAAGAGCTTAGAGATTTCTGTGAGAGCTAGTGATTGTCTGTATCTTTACAGTTGATGCCTGTTGAGAGCTGTTCTCTTAAAAGATGGCAGTTTGCTCTCATAGATTTTCAATTGCCCTCTTCTTTTATTCCCTTGATAACCTATTAATTTCTTACAATAGGATTGGTCCGAGGTTGTCAAAACCATCAGATTTAAATTTAAGATAACAAGCATGGGGCTGGATGAACACAGCAGGCCAAGCAGCACCACAGGAGCAGGAAAACTTGACGTTTCGGGCCTAAACCCTTCATCAGAAATGGGGGAGGGGAAGAGGGTGCTGAAATAAATAGGGAGAGAGGGGGAGGCGGATAGAGGATGGATAGAGGAGAGGATAGGTGGAGAGGAGGCAGACAAGTCGAAGAGGCGGGGATGGAGCCAGTAAAGGTGAGTGTAGGTAGGGGGGTAGGGAGGAGATAGGTCAGTCCAGGGAGGACGGACAGGTCAAGGAGGCGGGATGATGTTAGTAGATGGGAGATGGGGGTGTGGCTTGGGGTGAGAGGAAAAACAGGTTAGGGAGGTGGAGATGAGCTGGGCTGGTTTTGGGATGCGGTTGGGGGAGGGGAGATTTTGAAGCTTGTGAAATCCACATTGATGCCATTGGGCTGCAGGGTTCCCAGGCTGAATATGATTTGCTGTTCCTGCAGCTACTAACATCATCCCGCCCCCTTGACCTGTCCGTCCTCTCTGGACTGACCTATCTCCTCCCTACCCCCCTACCTACACTCACCTTTACTGGCTCCATCCCCGCCTCTTCGACTTGTCTGCCTCCTCTCCACCTATCCTCTCCTCTATCCATCCTCTATCCACCTCCCCCTCTCTCCCTATTTATTTCAGAACCCTCTTCCCCTCCCCCATTTCTGATGAAGGGTTTAGGCCCGAAACGTCAAGTTTTCCTGCTCCTGTGGTGCTGCTTGGCCTGCTGTGTTCATCCAGCCCCATGCTTGTTGTCTCGGATTCTCCAGCATCTGCAGTACCTTTTATCTCAGATTTAAATTTAATCGGGCTTTGATTTCTAGGGCCTAGTTTAAATTAGTTGGCTAAATTCAAAAACTTGTTCTCTTGGTAAAAATCCTGCTTTGCCTGTTAGCAGTATAGCCTTTTGATACAATGCTTCAATTTCAAGAACTCTCTGTGCATCTGCTGCTGCCTGCAGACATTTTTTTAAAATCTCCAACCCTAGACAAAACACATAATCTTTTAAAGGGACCATGCATTCTCCCCACCCTATCATTTTACAAACAAATTTTAATGTCCTACCTTCCAATCCACAACTACTATGCCCAACTTCGCAACACTGTCTGTGCAGTGTTTGCACGTTCTCCCCGTGTCTGCGTGGGTTTCCTCTGGGTGCACCGGTTGCCTCCCACAGTATGCCCATTGTGCCAGAGATGTGCAGGTTAAATGGGTTAGCCATGGGAAATGCAGGGCTACAGGGATAGGGTAGGGTTGGGTCTGGGTGGGAGGGTTGGTGTGGACTCAGCAGGCTGAATGGCATGCTTCCACACTATAGGGATTCTATGATTCTGTAATGCATCATGTATGTGCACTAAAATGCAAGTCTCAGATATGCTTAGCTACTTGACAACGGCAAGGCATAAAATGATTAACATGACCAGTACAGTAAATCA
Source organism: Ginglymostoma cirratum (assembly GCA_024137785.1). Classification (NCBI taxonomy): domain Eukaryota; kingdom Metazoa; phylum Chordata; class Chondrichthyes; order Orectolobiformes; family Ginglymostomatidae; genus Ginglymostoma; species Ginglymostoma cirratum. The sequence continues at coordinate 50,619,159 of JAHRHZ010000063.1, read as the reverse complement.
AAACTTTAAGTTATCAAGGTATTGGCACAGATCCATTGAAAAGTGAATTTAAAATCATCAGGTTAGAATTGAACAGACAAACATTTGACAGATCGAGTAATATTAACTTAAAATGTGGTATCAAATTTGGAGTAATGTGTACAACTATCATGATTACAGGCTTGCAGCAGAGAAAGACAGACATTTTAACACATTCACTTCTACTTAAATAAACTATTAAGAAAAGTGGCAAAGGAACATTAGCATGAGGATTGCCTTGACGAAACTGTTTATAAAATGCAGGTGAGCAACCTGTGTAACTTTGAAAATGAACTTGCCTTTTAAATATTCACATAGGACATGCCAGGTCATTCTGAAAGCTTCGCAGTAGCAATTTCCTGACCAATGACATCCCATGGAAAGAAGACTAGAGATAAACTGGTAAAAGCCCAGTAGAACTTAACATTGTGAAACCACATCAACAGACTACGGATTTAGAATTACTGACCAAAACAAAATACCAAAGAACTGAGGATGCTGGAAATCCAAAAGAAAAACAGAAATTGCTGAAGACACTCAGCAGATCTGGCAGCATCTGAAGAAGGGTCAAATGGCTAACTCTGCTTTCTCTCCACAGATGTTGCCAGCTCTGCTGAGTTTTTCCAGCAACTTCTGTTTTTCTTGGCTTCTGTCATTTTAAAATAACATTTTATTCCCTAGTTTCCACTGTATCAGACAAAGAAGTAACGCTTGTTCTTATACGGCACTGTCATGACCGTATGGTGTCCCAATACAGCACTTTTGCTGTATTCATGGAAACACAGGCACCAACTTCATGCACAGTATGATCCCACAAACACAAATTTCCTGATGACCAGTTTTTCTCCCAACCAATCAGAGAAAGAATAAAAGCAAAATACTGCAGATTCTGGAAACCTGAAATGAAAACAAGAAATGCTGGAGGGACTTAGCAGATCTGGAAGCATCTGTGTAGACAGTTAATGTTTCAAATCCAGTACAAGTGCTCTTATTCCACAGGCGCTGCCAGATTTGCTGAGGTCCAGCAATTTCTGTTTGCACAGCAGGAATAAAACATCTGTTTTTCTTTATCATCAAATCCCTACAGTGTGGAAACAGGCCCTTTGGCCCAACAAGCCTGCACTGACCCTCAAAGCCTCCCACTCAGACCCATCCCCCTATAACCCACCTAATCTACACATCCCTGAACACTACAGGCAATTTAGCATGCCAATCCACCTAGCCTGCACATCTTTGGACTGTGGGAGGAAACTGGACCACCCAGAGGAAACCTGCACAGACACGGGGAGAATATGCAAGCTTCACACAGACAGTCACCCGATGGTGGAATCAAACCCAGGTCGCTGGTGCTGTGAAGCAGCAGTGCTAACCACTGAGCCACCCCTATTTTCTTCAAAATAGTGCCATAGATCTTTTATATCCACCCGAGAGGGCACATGAAGGCATGTTTTAACACTGCAATTAAAAGAAGGCCCCCCTCCCCATCACTGCTGTTTCAAGTGTACAACACAGCAGTGTATTCAACACAAGGACTTTACTGAGGTTGAGCTTAAGCTGGCTGACTGTTGGACAGGTGCCTCTGATAGACATCACATGACTATGGCAGATTAGGACAGATATTTGTACATAATTGTATTTCAATTTGAGCAGCATGGTGGCTCAGTGATTAGCACTGCTACCTCACAGCACCAGGGACCTGGGTTCAATTCCAGCCTCAGGTGACTGTGTGAAGTTTGCACATTTTCCCCGTGTCTGTATGGGTTTCCTCCAGGTGCTCTGGTTTCCTCCCATAATCCAAAGATGTGCAGGTTAGGTGGATTGGCCATGCTAAATTGCCCATAGTGTTCAGGGATGTGTAGATTAGGTGAGTTACAAGGTGACAGGTGTGGGTGGGATGCTCCAAAGTTTGGTGTGGACTTGTTGGGCCAAAGGGCCTGTTTCCACACTGTAGGGATTCTAGATACAATGCAAAGATTCCCCTTTTGTACAAAAATGCATGCATTATCCTGTATCTTTTTAGTTATCCAAATTGCCAACTATATACACTACCTTTCTCATGCCTTAGCAGTTTGTTATTTCCATCAATCTCTGCTTATGTACTACATACATAGTCCTTAAATCATGCTTGTCTGTTAATAGACTAGCTAACTCAGTCAGTGGAGCGTAAGACTCTTGATTACGGGATTGTAGGTTTCAGCCCCATGTTGGGTGACTGATTTGTTTGAAAGTGGGATTAGGGTAGTGAGATGGTTGTTTTTGACTGACAATGACCTGATGGGCCAAAGAGCCTTTTTCTGGGGTAAAGATCTTTACGACTCTAATGGTACACATGTATGATGTCGTAATTTATCTGGATGATGTTGTTTTATCAGGAAGTGTGTCCCTGTGCCATTTGTTGTTGCTGTGGTAGCAAATGTGTTCTGTTTCTATTATCAGGTCGCTGTGCTCCTCTGGGTCTGATGGTTGAGGTGTGTTGTCTGGAGGTGGTGCACTCACCTCTTCCTAATTAGCTACCCACAGTTAAGGAATGGATTCTGCAGTTGATTGTATGTGCCTGCATTGGCGACAGCATATCTGGATGTTCACTTCCACTGTGTATAATCAAGGTGATAACTGCTCTATGCAGGCCTCTTTCTTTATTGGGAGTGCTGCTCTTGACAGCAAGTCTGCAATATGTATCTGCTTCCCTGGCTTGTGTATCACATCGAGATGATACCTCTGTAACTGGAGTATCACACTTTACAGACATTTTAGAGCAAATAGTGACAGCTTGAGGAAAAGTGTACAGTGTGGAAACTTTGAGGAAAGTAGCTTGTGGTTGGACTTCACTGTCACTTTCTCTCTCCCAGGGAGGTATTGGTGAAAATGTTCACACACAAAGACAGTGGCCAGGCAGTCTTACTTGATCTGGGTATATCAACTTTCAGTTTGTATCAGTGTGCAGGATATAAATGTAATCAATTGTCTTTGCTGCATTAAGGTTGCTCCAAGTCTTATCTCACTGGCATCACGCGGCACTTACTTTGTCTCATTCACTTTGGAGACATTGCCCACACCAGTTGCTTGAATCTAGTGAATGCTGCTTCTTGTTCTGTGCCCACTACCACTGTGCACCCTTAGCCATGAGTTGGCGTAATAGTTCACACCCTGGTGACAAATCGTGCAAGAATCTTGCCAAATAATTGATAAGTCCAACAAATCATTGCACTGCTATTGCATCTGTTGGCTGCTGCATCATTGCTGCAGCTCTCACCTTTTGGGATCCATGCAAAGACATTTTTCTGTCACTACATTGCCTACGTATCTGACCTTAGGCATCTTTAATTGTATTTTTGTCTTGTTCAATTTCAGGTTCTATCAACCAGTCACATTAGATTTTGATCATAGTCAACAATGGCTTCTTCCATTGTGCCTCTATATTCATAAACTTGAAATCATCCACTGTAGCTTTCACTACAGAAAAATCGCTAACTGTCTCAAGGTGTCAGAGTTGATATTCTTTTGGAATAGTGGAATACCTTTAATTGTGTAAATTCACAGGTTTCTGCAAGCTGAGTTATCAATGATCTCTCTTTCACTTTGTTCTCAAGTAGTATCATGTATAAGTATCATTCACATTAGACTCTAAGCATGTCTTTTAAATTTTTTACTGTGTGATTTTTCTGCTGAACAGAGGTTTAGGGTGAAATATGTATTTTTACACTCTCTTCCAACAGTGATGCATGTGTAGCAACTTGTACTTGTGCTGGTTAATAGTTACAAATGCAAATTCAAACTATATCCTCTTTAAATCTACTCATACATTCATTCACACACAGTTCAGACAGACTGAGAAGACAGTCTTTTTAGGAATAAGGGTGAAAAAGAAAAGGTAAAGAAAGGCACAAAGTTTGTGGGCCAAGTCAAAGGGGTTGAATAAAATGACATTCCTCACAATTTTTCTTTGGAATTAGCGAAAGAACCCAAACTGGGCCTCAGTTGGATGGCGCTGTTGATGATCCCTCCATCATTTTGTTGATCATCTAGAAAGAGATGACACAGTACTAATTGTAAGGGTTGAATTTGTCCTGCTTTTTGTGCATAGGACATGCCTGGGCAATCTCCCACATTATTGGGTACATGCCATTGTTGTAGCTGTACTGGAACAGCTTGGGCAGGGATGCGCATGGAGCACAAGTCTTCAGCACTATCGGTGCAATGTTGTCAAGACCCATAGCCTTTTCAGTATTCAATGCCTTCAGCTGTTTCTTGACATTACATGATGTGAATCAAATTGGATGAAAACTTTTCTCTGTGAAGCAGAGACCTCAAGCGGAGACTGGTGTGGATCATCTCTCTTGGCACTTCTGGCTGAAGGTTTTCACAAACACTTCAACCTTATCTTTTGCACTGATTGGTTGGACGTCCCCAGCATTGATAATGGGGATACTTGTGGAACCTCACCTCCTGTTCATTGTTTATGTGAACATTCACCACCATTCACTGCAAAGCTTAGATCTGATCTGTTGGTTATTGGCATGAGTGAATCTTTCAGAGGTTCAATCCAAATGTCAACCCTATGTTTCAAAGGTGATAAGGTTTCCATTTTTATAGTCCCACATCTCAATGAATTTTACAATGCATAACATGGAGCTAAAGCAATGCAAGATGCTGTTATTATAGTTAGTTTCGAAAAGAAGTCCCTGTTGCTATGTAAGAAAACAGCAACAAAGTGCACAGACCCACAAACAGCACCCGAAATGAATGTCTCATTGATCTGTTTCGGATGGCATAAATTGAGGGGGAACACCCTCCTCTTATTGTGACCATGTCATTGAATCTTTTGCATCCTCCTGAGTTTAACATAATACCTGAAATATAGTGATAGAGTTAGGATTACTACATATTGTCCTCCATATTATTGAAATGTGTACGTGTCTCTGGAATGGAGCTTGACTGTAAAACCCTTTGACTGAACAGCAGGAAGGAGACAAGCTTATGCTTATTGCAGTGTGGTTGATGATACACGTGTTATAAGATGAATACTTCATGATGGTTTATGCAGTTTTAATCTGCTTGCTAGGTTGGTTTCTGAACATCTGATTAAGTCTTAATTTTGTTCTCAATAATATATATAGATTCATAGTTCCTTGAAGATGGGCTCGCAGGTAGTGAAGAAGGCATTTGGTACACTTTCCTTTATTGATCAGCGCACTGGGTATAGGTTTTGGGAGGTCATGTTGCGGCTGTACAGAACATTGGTTCAGCCACTTTTGGAGTATTGCATGTAATTCTGGTCTCCCTGCTATAGGAAGGATGTTGTGAAGGTAGAAAAGGTTCAGAAAAGATTTACAAGGACATTGCCAGGATTGGATAGTTTGAGGTATAGGGAGAGGCTGAATAGAATGGGGCTTTCTTCCCTGGAGCATTGGAAGCTAAGAGGTGACCTTATAGTCGTTTATAAAATCATGAGGGGCATGGATAGGATGAATAGCCAAGGTCTTTTTTTCCAGGGTGCAGGAATCTAAAACTAGAGGGCATAGACTTAAGGTGAGAGGGGAAAGATTTAAAAAGGACCTGAGGGGCAACTTTTACACACAGAAGGTGGTGTGTTTATTGAATGGGCTGCCAGAGGATGTGGGCTGCCAGAGTCTGGTGCAATTACAACATTTAAAAGACATCTGATTTGGTATATGAATAAGAAGGATTTAGAGGGAAATAGGCCAAATGCTGGAAAATGTGACTGGATTAATTTAGGATACCTGGATGGCCTGGTTGAGTTGAACTGAAGGGTCTGTTTCTGCGCTGTAGATTTCTATAACTGTATAACAGAACCTTGTAATCTCCCATGCTCTATGTTTCTCACCCTTATAGGTTGATTTACCCCCCCCCGCCTTAATAATTATTATCCGCTCTGCATCCCAGCATGCTCGCTGTAATCCCCACAATTGACGTCCCCCACACTGCAGAGATAATCTCGGTAAACAAATCCCCTGAACTGATCATAGCTGACCTCCCTGACTAACTTAGAAGGATAGTTCCATTTGATTACTGACCAGACTCCAACTAATATCTGTGCAGCTCCCTGACTGTCTTACCGCTACTCCCACTGGATGTATGGGATCTGAAGGACTGACCTTGGCCCATTGCCTGGACGGTAAAAACGAGGAACCCGTGATCCTGACTGACTCAAATGCCAGACTAATTGTGACTAAGCTGCTGGATTAATATTCTTGACCAACTGCCCAGGTATTCCCTGTCTGATGATAGTTCCCCTGGACTCAACCGAAGACAGTTTGCTGTAGCCTTTCAGATGTGGCCATTTGTTTGAAGCACATACAGTGTGTTTGCTAGATAAGCTGCAAGTGTGATGTTGATGTAGCATGGTGCAGTACGGCAACATGTCCACCCCTTGACTGATTGTTGCTTGCAAATATGACAAGCTTCCTTTGTATCTGTGCTAAAAGACAAGACAGAGGTACTGTAACCCTGTAAGGTCTGAATGAAGCAGTAATGGGCACAAAGGCAAGGCAAAGCAAAACAAGGTAAAGATGTTTGAACATCAAAATAGTTGCAAAGTAAGTGAGCATTGAGAATGCAAGTAAAGATCCCTAAGATGTACTCATTTTGATGCCTGAGATAGGTGCCTGTGCCTGTGTGAAATGCAGCCTGGCAGCAGCATTGCAAATGTATTCAGTGAGCGCTAAAGTGCAGCATTTAAGTGATGGACAGTATAAGAAGTGAGTCTGAAATATGCCGTGATGGTGTAGGCAGCTGATCCTTGTCTGATACCAACTTCCTTGGATGACAGTTTCGAGTATTGTTGCCCATGGAGCATGCTTTGAGATGTTGGGGATTTCTAAACAAGGTGGAGGTTCACAAATGACACAATAAGCTGCAGCCATCAGATAATCAATCAGACTTTCGGGAATTGTTACCACCTAGTTTGTCTCCACAGCCTTGGAAAATAGCATACTGCCTCTAAGTTAAATGAGATTAGGTGATAACTAAGGTTGACCTTAACCTCAGATCAGTTAACACTTCCAGTAGCCCCCAGAGTAGGTGTTTATGTTCGACAGGTGAGGGCCTTTGAAAAAGTACGTACTGGATCATCCAAGCAGTCAGGGTGGAAGAAACTCTCTAAGCACTTAGTCAACCTTTGATGAAAGGTCGAAGGCGAGTTATGGAAACCTTGAGAGAGGCACGTCCCAAGTATCTTGGGCGCCTTGAAACAGGAAGGCAAATTTATACTGACACTTTGGGGTCAGTGGGACAGACCAGAAACTGTGACTCATATTTAGGACTGTGAAGTAATTGGCATCTGACACCGGTTTCAACATGGTATTTGGGCTGTTCTCCACTGTAGGGACAGTGAAGGGAGTAATCTTATTCAGCTCTCTTTTATTGTTGGTGAGGCACCAGAAACCAATCGATTTCCTCGCAGGTCAGATAGGGCTGTTGTGCGTGGAAGCGATAGTTCACGACGTTCACTGTTGTAAGAGGTTCTCAGTAAGCTCGGCTATCTCAGTTTCTGCTTGTTTCAGAAATAGAGGGGTCAGGTCCATCTATATCAGCATCTCCCACCATCCTCCCACAGTCTTGTTGATGTTGGCCAAACACTGTCTCGTTCAATGTATGATCTTTCAAATTTCCTGATAGTCTGTCGTGTCGTCTAGTATGACCCATAAGGGTTTATTATGGCAGACCCTGTCTACATAGCTTCCCATTTAGATTACTGTCCTTGGATATATGACACCCTTTAAAAGCCCAAATGCAGCAGTTGATTGGGTCTCAAGCCAGTCCCGCCTTTTGTGTATAATCTGTCCCTAAAATATACTGTCTCTCCTGTCCCAAGTTCACTAAAATAACCTGACGGGTAAGGTTTCCAATTTTGATATCCTGGGTCCTCTAGGGAAAGTATAGGACTGATTGCCCATGGATCCCACTGTTTCACAGCGAGCTTGTGGATCAATGAAAACCATGTCTCATCTTCTTTTGGTGCCATTATTTTAATACAGATACTTTCAACCACTTTAATGCTCACAGAGGCATTTACCCCTGTGCTCTTATTCTATGGATCTGACAATGGAAGATGGTTTGCTCTTATGAAGTGAAATTAACAGGAATATAGTTTGCTATTTTGCTGCTCTGGGTCCCTGACCCTGTCTGTTTATCCCTCTCTCTCTCTCTCCCTCTCTGTGTATTACTCCACATGTCCCTGACCCTGTCTGTTTATCTCTCTCTCTCCCCGCTCTGTGTATTACTCCATGGGTCCCTGACCCCAATAACTGGCTCTTTGCCACTCTGTGGGTGTCACACCAGACCTGGCTTCTTTTACTTTGGGTCCCTGACCCAACATCTGGCATCTTGCCACCCTCTCTTCGTCAAAGATACAGGAATTGATTGTGTTTGCGGTCCAACTTCTGCTAAATTCCCGTTCCAGTCCCTCTAAGTCTGAGGCTTGTCAGAAAAGAACACGTTTGACCCTTCTGACACTCCCAGGGGATAGGTCTTAGCCTCTTCCTGTGGCCTGACTCTAGTTTCACATGCCACTTTTCAACTTTCCCCACTTGTTCTTTCTGCTCTTCAGAACATCAGCTTATGACTCAATTGGTCTGGGTTTTCATTCATTCCCTTGTGTTCTTGGCCTTTGCCTGAGGTGGCGAGGAAATGACCAAGAGGTTAAAAAACACAACCTGAGCCTGCCGATAATCACTTGGAGGGTTAAAACCACAATTAATTTTACATTGTTTCTAAAATACACTCTGTGATTTTGTTGAACAATATTTTACTTAAATGGACTTGGTTTTGCACTCAGCAATGAACAGTTGGAAAATAGGACTTAGGAGCAAGGATAAGTTATTCAGTCCTTCAAGTCTTCAGGGGTGAGATCACTGTGGTCTCAACTCCACTTCATAATTAAAACTCCGCCCCTAGTCTCTTACCATAAATCTATGCCCCCTTGTTTTTGATTCCTCAACAAAGGGAACAAGTTCCTTCCTGTCTACCCTGTCTATGCCCATCATAATTTTATATATTTCCATCATATCCACCCTCTGTGCCCTCTGCTCCACCACAGTCTATCCAATCCCTTTTCATAATAAACTCTCCAGCCCAGGCAACATCCTCTGCACCCTCTCCAGTGCAATCACGTTCTTCCTATATGTGGATTCCCTAACTGCACATATGGTATGCAGAAAGTGAGAATTAGCAGCTCCGATGTGTTAAATCTTATTCAGTCATTGCACTTAACTCTCAGTTTTCAGAACTGGCATTTTGACTTTGTTCAGGTTTGTCACTGCTGTTATCTTTGTGATATTAACTGGATTGTGAGCAGTCTGTTTTCTTGAATTCTGCTGATAAGTATTTCCATACAATGCTGTTCAATGTGTTTACATAATCTGTTTCCAGTATCTTGACTGCACCTAGCCAGTTATTAGGGTGGATGGGAGATCCACTGTTGACTCTGTGCTTAATCTGCTGTGGTGGGCATTGGAATTCTTTTCTGGATGCATTTTTTCTTGATCCACGGTTAGCTAACCGTATAGCAATCATGGAACCCCTGATGGATATCGTCATATGTATCGCATAACTTCAAGCTGGTAAGTGGCAAAAAGGAGGCCATGTATTGCAAATTCCACTTCAAGGTACAGTAAAACTTACTGACTTGTGGTTATAACTTTGGATGACAGAAGTGAGGGTCCAGGCTGACATAGCTAATTTTTTAATGAATGAGATTTGACCTAGATACTGTGATTTCTAATAACGCACATAATGCAGTTGTATTGACAACTTGATGAGTAAGATTTTGTGCTAATCTCTCCATGACTGAAGACTGCATAAACTATGGATTTGTCACACCATTGCACCTGGTAGCATGTTAGTTTAGATTGGAGCAGGCTAATGAAGTAGTTTTATTTATCTCCTATAATGTGGATTCTACAACTGCACACAATACTCTAGCTGTGGCCTGATCAATGTTTTATGCACTTCCAGCATCACCTCCTTGGTCTTAAATTTGTCTTGGCTAATATAGGCCAGTATTCCATATATCATTTTACCCATTTAATTACCTGATCCACTACCTTAAGGGACCAGTGAACATGCACACTAAGGTCCCTCTGATCTGCTGGCCCTGTACTCTTCATAATTCCTTCCTGAATGCATCCCACTTCTCTGACACACATTTATCTGAAGATATCCACTCCCAGTCCATTCTGGCCAAGTCATATCTGGTCTTATTAAAATTGGCTTTGCCACAGAACTTTGATAGTGTCCTATCTTGTCCTTTTCCACAACAATCCTCAAACTAATGGAGGTATGATTGCTGTCTGCAAAATGCTTCTCCACTGATACATCAACCACTTTCCCGGCTTCATGATCTAAAATTAAATCCAGGACTGTCCCCTGTCATGTATGGTCTTCTCCAAGGTTAGAAAGCTTGCCTGGAAGCATTTTAAGAGCTCCACTCCCTCTAAGTCTTTCACAGTATGACTACCCCAGTTAATGTTGGGGAAGTTGAAACTCCCCACTATTGCTGCCCCATTGCTATTATTATGGTGACCATGAAACTAACAGATTGAAGGAAATGTTATGTCCTTATCGATGCTGGCCTATATATGACTGTACACCCGGAACAGTGTAAAAGACATTTAACTGTCCTCTGAAATGCCCTAGTAGGCTATTCAGTTGCATCACAACTACTCTGGAGGCAATTTGGGATGTACAATAAATGCAGGCCTTGGCAGAAATCCCCACATTCTGTGAATAAATAATTAGGAGTTGTCTAATAAAGCAAAAACATGAACCATGCATTAGTTTCTTTTTGTTTCTTTGATTTTCAAAAAAATAAAATAAGATTTAACAAACAGTATCTCCTCACCTTCATGCACAGCAACTGATGGCTTTACCTACATTTGCGCATTTAGTTTCTGTGGACTTTTGCTCCTTTTGTTCCTGTCAGTTTACCATTTAAGAAATCCAGCACTTTTTACATTATATTTGGGAGCAGAATGAAAAGGTAAATCAATCATGTTGCTTCTTGACCAAGCAGATTGAAGAACTATTAATGAGTCGAAACCAGGAAATTTGACTTTAAATATGTAGAAGCATAGAGTTTTACAGCTTGGAAGGAGGCCATTCAGCCTACTGTGTCTACACAAACCATGAAACATCCATCTATTCCAATCCCATTTTCCAGCACTTGGCCAAGAACATTTGTCGTGATTGGAACCAGGTGGATCTTATTGACTATGAGATCCTTGTTTGGGATTGTTAACCTGGGTCAATCAGGGAGCCCTGGCTTACCAATATAAACAGGGGATTCAGAATCTCCTCACTTCAGGGACTGACTCCAAGCTGGCTGGCCACAGCCAGTGTACTGTTCATATGTAAATAAAGGGTGAATTGATAATGGGATACCGGCCTCTGTGTAGTTATTTCAACGTTAACGCACATTTTATATACATAGTGCTTGTTCAATGTAGAATAAAAAAAGTTAAATAAAAGGATAAATCTAAGAAATAGAAAGAAAAACTGAAATTAATTGTTTGACTTATCTCAGTTTCCAATAGTTAAAATGAGAATGAATGGGATTCCATTTCTCCTTGTATTAATTTTCAGTACCATAGTGGTTGTTTGGAAGTAATTAAGATAAATAACACTGTTAGGGGAGAAATTTTGTGCTCAAAATCAGTTTAAATTTGGCAATTCCATCTATTTCAATGAAACAGCACTTAACAAGTTAGCAGTTTAGCAAGGATTCTATAGAAGCTGTGTTTCTCTGACATCACGTTCCTGATGTATACATTTAACAGTACATGTGCAGTGGTTATAATTACTGTCTGATTTTCATGTTAATAACTGTGAATGTTGCAAGCATCACCATTATATTTGCTGGAAAATTCTACCAAAATTTAAGCGCGCCAGTATTATACTTTCTGTTCTGGAGTAGGGCATGCACCTAATGTTCTGTTAAAGCCACGTGGTCACAGGCTAAATATCATTTTGCCCCTTTAGGTTATCATTTGTGCTTAGCTGTGCAATGAACAAAAGTCAAGGTACTGTATACTTTAAGGAATTGGCTGTGCATTACAGAGAGAAGTGGAGGGTAGCTTGCATGTAACTCCAGAAACTGTTCTCTGAATGGCTATGAACTAGTTCCAAAACCAGGTCATTAATCTAGTTTGATGCAAGCAGTGATTTTGACCTCATGGCTCCAAGGATAATGCCATTTTGATGTATTTTTCCAATTGACATTGTAAACACTTTGTAATCTGCTCATCAGCAAAACAAGTGATTGGCAGCACTGCAAAAAGCTAGAGATTTGAACCATATCCAGGACCTTTTCTTTATGGGAATTCTTTATGAGAATTGAATGAACCAATCACTCCCTTAATAGGTAAAGATGAGGCATCTTACAGTTCAACACCTCAATGTACCTAAACAAAATGAAATAAAGCATAAAAATATATATTATATAAAAGCCAAGTTAAACTCCCAGAAATGGAAGGAAATGGTGTAGTGGTAATGCTGCTGGATAAATAATATTGTAATCCAGAACTCTGGGCTAAGGTTGTGGGGATGTAGGTTCATATCCCAGAATACTGGATTGCAAAACTTAAATTTAATTTAAAAATCTGAAATTGAAAACTGGCCTAATGATTACCATTGTCAATTGTCAGTAAATATCTCTTCTGGTTCACTAATGGACTTTAAGGAAGTGATGACCATACCTAGTCTGGTATGCATGTGACTACAGACTCACAGATATGTGGTTGATTCTTAACTGTCCTCTCAGCAATCAGGGACGAATGATAAATGCTAGTTTAGCCAGCGACATCACATCCCATGAACAAATTTTAAAAATGCAAAAACCCCCAACATCGATACATAGGCCTGACAGATAGAAATAGCTGTAGTAAAGTGAGATAGGATGACATGAAGTAATCACGAGGAATCTTCTAAAATACTTTATACTCCACAACAAAAGTTCTTTCAAGAACAACCAAGGTTTTACATCAAAGAGAGGGACAGAACACTTCCAGAAAATATTCACCAAGTCATTTCCAGATAGTAGGACTTGACTTTAACGCCAGTAAGAAGAAAGCTGCTCTGGTTGACAGCTGTAGTGAAATTACAATACAAGACCTGAAATCTGCACGTGCATGAAACAGAAACATGTCCAAGCTCACATCCAAGTCACAAACCAATGTCACTTGATGTACAACACTAGCATCTACCTGTAATGTCACAAATTGCCCAGATATGTCATGTCTGTGAAAGTCAGGAATTACTAGACAGGAAATTGAACTGGACTAGCCACATAAATATTGTGGCAATAAGAGCAGGTCAGTTGCTGAGATTTTACAGCAAATAACTCACATCCTGTCTTCTCACAGCCTATCTATAAGGTACAAGTCAGGAGACTGATTGGATACTCCCCACTTGTTTGGATGAGTACAGCTTCAACAACACTTAAGAATCTCAACACCATCCAGGATGAAGCAACACATTTGATTGGTACCCTATCTACTACCTTCGACATTCACTCCCTTCACCATGAATGCACGTGAGATCAGAGTGTACCATTTCAAAGATGCACTGCAATAACCCATCAATGCTCCTTAGATAGTATCTTCCTCTATTACCCAGAAGGGCAAGGGCAGCAGATAACATGTGAACATCACCACCTGAAAATTCCCTCCAAACAACAGACCTCCTGACTTGTTACTGCTCCTTCGTTATCACAAGGTCAAAATCCTTGAACTCTTTTCCTAATAGTAAAGTGTATGTAAGTGGATGTATCCACATTGCAAGAAATGCAGGAGTTCAAGAAGACAGCTCACCGTCAAATTCTCAAGAATTAGAGATTTACAATAATCCTAAACCAGCCAGCAATTCCCACATCCCATGAATGAATTTTAAAAAAGACATTGCATCATCCTTTCTGTGGCAAAACCTGGAACTCTGTGCCTAACAAAATGGTGGGAATTGTCTCACCACAATGGACTGCAGTGATTCAAGGAAAAGGCCTACTACCACTTCTTGACAGCATTTAGGAATGAGCGAAAATGCTGCTCTTTATCAACGATGGCCACATTCTGACAGTGAATACAAAGAAACTATGTACACTGGAGGGAAAGTCTAATACTGAATTGGATAATGTAGATTGTTTAATGCATTATATGCCTTCTGTCCTTGGAAAGAAAAAGACTTGTATCCGTGCACTGCTTTGCACAATTCTGGGACATCACAAAGTACTTTTATGCAAATGAAGCAGCTTTGAAATGTGGTCACTGTTATCATGTAGGAAGGAAGACGCAGATCTGACAGAGCTGTCAAACTTGTTACATTTTTCACTTTTTGTAAGATATTCCATAATGCTTGTTGAACAACAAAATAGCCTTCTCGTGTCTTGGCCAACATTTATCCCTCAACCAACGACAGTCAATCAAATTATGTTGCTGTTCATTTTATAGAGGTTTGCCAGACTTTGCTGTATGCAACTTAGTAGCTGCATTTCTTTATCAGTAGTTGCTTCCAAAAGCATTTAATTAACTATCAAATGCTTTGTGATCATACAAAACCCTATATAAATGCCATATAAACCCTATATAAATACCATCTCTGTATAAATGCAAGTTTTTTTGTTGGTAATGCTGGTACAACAAAGTGGAAAGGGAAAGAAGGGGAACTGCTATTGGGGCTAAATACAGAAAATTGATATAGAAAGCTGTTTCTCTCTGCTAATGTAAAGTTTAAGATGCTTATAAAACTTTTAAACATATCCAAAATAGTAAGAATTTTATATTTAAAGCATGTCATACACACATTTCACAACAAGAAATCTTACAATAAATATTGTGAGTTAAAGTATATTCATCTCTGATAATAAATGATCTTAAGCTATTTTTGATAAATCGGTGATAACAAGGTGTAGAGCTGGATGAACACAGCAGGCCAAGCAGCATCAGAGGAGCAGGAAAGCTGATGTTTTGGGTCTGGACCCTTCTTCAGAAATGGGGGAGGGGAAGGGGATTCTGAAATAAATAGAGAGAGAGGGGGAGGCGGATGGAAGATGGATAAAGGAGAAGATAGGTGGAGAGGAGACAGACAGGTCAAAGAGGCGGGGATGGGGCCAGTAAAGGTGAGTGTAGGTGGGGAGTTAGGGTGGGGATAGGTCAGTCCAGGGAGGACAGACAGGTCAAGGAGGTGGGATAAGGCTGGTAGGTAGGAGGTGGGTGTGGGGCTTGAGGTGAGAGGAGTGGATAGGTCGGAGGAAGGATGGACAGGTTAGGGAGGCGGAAACGAGCTGGGCTAGTTTTGGGATACAGTCGGGGAAGGGGAGATTTTGAAGCTTATGAAGTCCACATTGATACCATTGGGCTGCAGGGTTCCCAAGCGAAATATGAGGTGCTGTTCCTGCAACCTTCGAGTGGCATTGTTGTGGCACTGGAGGAGGCCCAGGATGGACATGTCGTCCAAGGAGTGGGAGGGGGAGTTGAAATTGTTCGCAACTGGGAGGTGCAGTCGTTTGTCGCGAACCGAGTGTAGGTGTTCCACGAAGCAGTCTCCAAGCCTCTGCTTGGTTTCCCCGATGTAGAGGAGGCCACATTGGGAACAGCGGAGACAGTATATCACATTAGCAGATGTGCAAGTGAAGGTCTTCTTGGGGCCTGGGATGGAGGTGAGGGGGGAGGTGTAGGGGCGGGTGTAGCACTTCCTACTGTTGCAGGAAACAGTGCCAGGAGTGGTGGGGCTGATGGGGATTGTGGAGCGGACAAGGGAGTCATGGAGAGCGTGGTCCCTCCAGAAGGCCTCCCTAACCTGTCCAGACCCAAAACGTCAGCTTTCCTTCTCCTCTGATGCTGCTTGGCCTGCTGTGTTCATCCAGCTCTACACCTTGTTATCTCAGATTCTCCAGCATTGGCAGTTCCCACTATCTTTAAGAAATTGGTGTAATTTTTGATAAATGGATTCATCTTGTCCCATCTTTAGTCCTTTAAATCAAATAATTAAATGTGATTTTATTTCAGTGTACTCATTGGAAATTGGTTTCTAGAACAATGGTTAGGTTTAGGGAAACATATGCTATTAATAAGGAGGAGAAAGCTAACTTTGATTGCATTTGAGGTGACCCACTGAAGGGGAATTTTGATGGTGATTCTAAACATTATGAGATATAAGGTTGTCACAATAAGCCAGTACAATAATACAGTAATGTCATATTTACATAATCTAATTAGGTTAGTTGGAGACATGGAGTCATAGAGACATTCAGCATCGGTCCAACTTGTCCACCTTGACCAAATTTCCCAAACTGAACTGGTTCCATTTGCCTGCATCTGGCTCATATCCCTTCAAACCTTTTCTATTCATGTACTTGTCCAAATGTCTTCTAAATGCCGTAACTGTACCTGCACCTACCACTTCCTCTGGCATTTCATTCCATACATGCACCACCCTCTGTGTGAAAATGTTGCCCCTCAAGTCCATTTTAAATCTTTCCCCGCTCACCTTAAACCAATGCCTTCTAGTTTTGAACTACCCTGCCCTAGGGAAAACACCTTTAATACTCACCTTATCTATGCCCCTCACGATTTTATAAACCTCTATAAGGTCCCACTCAACTGCCTAGACTCCAGCAAAAACGTCTCAGCCTATCTAGCCTCTCCTTAATACCCAAGCCTTCCATTCCCAGTAACATCATTGTAAATATTTTTTGCATCCTTTCCAATTTGATAATATCTTTCCTAAAGTAAAGCAACCAGAACTGTACACCATTTACCAAAAGTGGCCTCACCGATGTCATGTACAACTGCAATATGATGTCCTAAGTCTTATACTCACTCTTTGACCAATGAAAGCAAATGGGCCAAAAGCCTTCTTCACCATCCTGTCCATCTGTGACACCAATTTCAAGGAATTATGTCGAGGTCTCTCTGCTCGACAACACTCCCCAGTGCCCTACCATTAACTGTGTAAGTCCTGCCCTGGTTTGTCTTACCTAAATGCACCACCTCACATTTATCATATTACTTATATATACATTTATATATAAATTAAAATCAATCTGCCACTCCTTAGCCCAATGACCCAGCTAATCAAGAACCCATTGTATTCTGAGATAACCTTTTTCACTGTCCACTAAAGCAACAATTTTGGTGTCATCAGTAAGCTTACTAATCGTGCTTCCTATATTCTCATCCAAATCATTCATATAAGTGACAAGCAACAGTGGACCCAGCACCGATCCCTCTGGAACACCATTGGTCACAGACCTTCAGATCGAAAAACAAACCTCTATCTATCACGCTCTGTCTTCTTCCATCAAGCCAATTTTGCATCCAAATTGCTGGCTCTCCCTGGATCCCAGGTGATCTAATTTTACTAAAATGTTTACCATGCAGAACCTTACCAAAGGCCTTGTTAAAGTCCATGTAGACAACGACTCCACTTTACCCTCATCTATCTTCTTGGTCATGCCCTCAAAAACTCAAACAACTTTGTAAGAGATGATCTCCCACCTACAAAACCGTGCCGATTAATCGGTCCTCACCTCTCTAAATGCATGTAAATTCTATCTCTCAGAATCTGCTCCAACAATGTACCCAACCACTAACATCAAAGTCAATGGTGTATAGTTCCCAAGCTTTTGTTTGCAGACTTTCTTACATAAAGGCACAACATTAGCCACCCTCCAGTCTTTCAGCACCTCACCCATGGTTGTAGATGATATAAGTATCTCCGCTAAAGGCCCTGCAATTTCTTTCCACGAAGTCCTGTTGAAGTATTAGTATGAAGAGTGCCTTTAAAAGGCTCCACATTACCATTGAACGCTGAAAATCATCACATGCACTCGTAAATCTACCTGGCCCAGAGATTAGGAACTTTCGCGACCACAAGGACCGGTTGAGGCAATTGGAGAATAATCATGTAAATTATCAGGGGGAGCTGGACAAATACTTGAGAGAGAAAGGAGTGTAAGGATATGATGGAATTAGAGAGTGGAAAGAGGTTTGTGTGAGTCACAAACACCAGCAAAGAGCAGTCAGGGACTGCAGACCGGAGTGGCCTGAGTTGCGGAGATGGAGAGCCGTCAATCAGCCGGTGACGCGCGGCGGGGCGGTGTGAGGTCTGAATGACATCTTTGTGATCCAATAAAGCGGCGGGTATGCCCGGTGGGCGGGGCCGGAGCCGGGGCGGGCTGGGAGCCGTGGCCCGCGAGGGGAGTGTACTGACGGGTGGACAGCGGTCGGGGTTTAGTGTCTTCTTACAGAGAGCAGGCGGCAGTGAGAGACTAACGCTGAGAAGCTCAACATGACGGACACGAGGGATCCAGCCCGCGATCAGCTACGGACCTGGCAATGCTCGATGGCCGACAAGGTGAGGGTGGGCGAGGGGGGCCGCTTCCGTGTTGACCCGGGCGGCTCGGCCTGGCCTGAGACAGTAAAACATTGTTAACCAATATTTTCTATTACCCAACATCCCACAGCCCCCCTTAGGGGAGCGCACTTCTCAGTGATCTCTTCATGTTTATTATTATCGCTTCTTGTAGCGTTAACATGGCAGACTGGTCGGGGGGGAGGGGCATTGCACTTGAACTTATAACTTTTATACTTGCTTTGGATTAAAAGTCTAACCCTCAGCACTTGGCGTTTGCTGCAAAGTGACCCCAAAGCTTTCTCCCTATATTTTTATTTAACCCGCGATTCCAGGCACAGTTATGGAGTGCGTTGTGGCAGCTATAATCGGAGCAGGTCACTCGGACTGTCCGTTTTTGCAGTTTTTACGTCCCTGCATTAAATACCATCCCAGTGTCATTGTCTAAAAATGCATTTGCATTTGGAATCGCTGCACGATTTATTTTTGTTATT
The DNA here is from genome assembly GCA_024137785.1 of Ginglymostoma cirratum. Lineage (NCBI taxonomy): Eukaryota > Metazoa > Chordata > Chondrichthyes > Orectolobiformes > Ginglymostomatidae > Ginglymostoma > Ginglymostoma cirratum. The sequence goes on along the minus strand of JAHRHZ010000063.1, from coordinate 50,600,284 downwards.
TTTTCCTTTGCAGGCCCTGTTAACGAGCCATCTTTTGAATTGACTGACTGTGTTTGCCTGTGTGTGTGTTGTGTTGTATTGTCTTGTCTTGTCCAGTTCATTAGATGCAACTTTTTAAATTTCAACCGTGAAGAGAACTAAAAGATAAACTCCAGTATGAACTGGGGTGTGTCGATTTGTGCGAATCCCTGTAGGCTTCAGATTTATTCCCTGTTTGTTTCCTTTTTAACCTATAGGTTGCATCCCGTTTAAGAAACGGGTCCTGGAGCATGCCATCAGCCCTAAGAGCCTACTTCAGCATTTGGCAAAACCTAATCTACCTTGAGCGTGCCCATCTGCACTATCCCCATAAATGTCTAATTTCCTTTGTGGTTTAAAAATCTGTTGACTTCTGTCTTGAACATCCACAGTTCTCAGTGGCAGAGAATTACAAGATGCACAACTCTTTTTGGCAAATTTTTTCTCACCTTGTTCTAAATTACTGATTTATTATTGACTTATTCTGAGATTGTAATACCATGTTCTAAATTCTCCAGACAAGGGAAATGTTTGCTTGGCTTGAACCCTGCCCACCCCCTGAGATTGTTTCATTTCACTTAGAATGCTTCTTACTTAATTCTTCTAAACTCCAAGGAATGTAGGTGCTCATTCTCTCTTTGAAAAAAAGTCGCCACCTCTAGAGCAAGTTTTTCCTTCCTTTGGTAAGGGTATCAAAACTGCACACACTACTCCAGTGGTAATTTCATTTAGATTCTGTGTAATTGTAAGACTACTGTAATCTACTAGACCCAAACCTACTGTAACAAAAGCTAATATACCATTTGTCTGTTGGAAATATAAACTGAATGTTTGTAAGGCCATTGAATTGTTTAGGTTTGACTAATTTTGAAAATTCACTTTTAGTGTTATGAAACATGTAAAAACTGATGCAGCAAAAAACATCTTGTGTTTCTCCCCCACGCACAAGTTTGGTTTTAGCATCACCCTTCAGATAAAATTTGGAGCTGTAAAATGGGTCTCAAGATCAGCTCATGAGTCATGGCACAAAGCTAATAAAGATTTTCATCATGGAAGATATTCCTTAAATAGGCCTTACAGAAGTTTATAATGTCATGAGGGACATGGATAGGGTGAATAGCCAAGGTCTTTTTCCCTGGGTTGGCGGAGGGTGATGTCCAAAACTAGATGGCATGGGTTTAAGGTGAGAGGGGAAAGATTTAGAAAAGACCTAAAGTTGTAGCTTTTTCACACTGAATGGTGCATGTATGGAACAAGCTGTCAGAGGTGGAAGGGCATACAATTACACCATTTAAAAAGCATCTGGATGGGGATATGGGACTAGATTAGATGGGATGCCTTGTTGGCATGGATGAGTTGGACCAAAGAGTCTGGTTCCTGCTGTATGATTCTGTGATTATGAATGAATATGTTTCAAGGATCACTTTTGTGTTAAAGGTTAACAAAAGAGAAATCTTTGACATTGCAAGGGTAAAAGTAAGATTTCTAACTGCTATGAATAAACTGTTAACACTGAGCGTAGTTCACTTTCTCGATTTAATGTTTGTTGGAGATTTGTGTATTCTGAACTGTGGTCTGATTATATTTGTTTTTGTTTTTAGTTCAGGAGATCATGGTATGGTATATTTGTCCAGCAAAATGACCCAGAGTTCAGTGACTTCTCTTCAGCCACTCCCAATAGCGGGCAGGCCAAGCAATGTCTGGATCATGAAGTATACAAAGTCAACACAGTAGAGGCTGATGTTCCTGAAACAGTGAAGAATATCAAGGATTGTAAAATTCCAGATGTATAAATTGCCAAAAATTCTGGTTTTCTAGATTGCTCATTTTATTATGTATTATTCAGCATTCCTAATTGCTTGTTGGATAGTTTACTATATTTAACTTTTCCTATTAGACATCACTTTCCTTTTCATGATCTGGAAATGATCAGACTCTTAAAAAGAGTTTGTAATGTAGTCCTTTACTCAATTTAGTTTAAACTAACCAGGTTCTAGCTAAGCCTGCAGTTCAGGGAGTCCTTTAAACTTCCCAATTTAATGCAAATTGTTCCAATATACCTTCCTAACAGCAAGCTTTAGGTTGAATAAAATAGAATAGAAACTTGTAGTCATGTGAACTGTTACATGAAAAATACAATGAGAAGTTTTACAAGTCACCCCACCATGGTGTCTACATAAGGTTGGATCTCTCTGAAGCCCCTCGTGATGCAGAATACTTAATGAAAGTATACTGCCAATATTTGCACGTGACAGAAGAAGTCTTTAAAAAAAACTTGAATTATCTTTCATCAGTGTACCAGTATCTTTCTAGTTATCTTGTTAAATTGGATATTTTTCAGTTGTTAGTCTGAATTGCATAGAAAAAAAATCAACACGGGCCTCTGTCCAACAAACAGGCTGATAATTGAGATCTATAAGTGTTGCATTGTACTTTATACGTTCATGAGACATGGGTGCCATTGGTTGGGCCGGTACTTTTTACTCATCCCTAGTTGCCCATGAAAAAGTGATGATGACCTGTGTTCTTGAACCAGTGCAGTCCGGCTGGTTTAGGTAGACCCACAATGCCTTTAAGGAGGGTGTTCCAGGATTTTGACTCAGGAACAGAAATATTTCCAAATAAGCATGGTGAGTAGTAAGGAAGAGAACTTGCAGATGATCATGTTTCTGTGCAGTTGTCCATTTAGATGGTAGTGGCTGTGGGTTTGGAAGCTCTTGTCTGTTCCCGTATGTTGACTAAATGCAAGTTGAAAGGACAGTGATGAAAAGAGACGTTTAGTATCCATAGTACGCAATCCAAAATATTAGTTTGACCATGTTTTTGTCGCAGTTTTTTAAACTTTTTTTTATGCAGGTTGAAGTTAGTAGGGATGTAGGGGCTAATTATTTGTTTCTCTACATCGCAAGGGAACTTGTTAACCAAATAAAGGCATGTCAGAGTTATACAGTTCGGAAACAGACTGTTTGGTCCAACTTGTTCATGCTAACCAAGTTTCCCAAATTAAAACTTGGCTCACTTGCTTGCATTTGTCCCATATCCCGCTAAACTCGTCCTATTCGTATACCTGTCAAAATGCCTTTTAAATGTTGTAACTATGCCTGCACATACCACTTCCTCTCTCAGTTCATTCCATATGCTTGTCACCCTCTAAACCATTATGAGCAAGGCAATGTTGGTAGGTAGATGCTTAATGAAAAGTACGTGGCCTTACAGACAATGTATTAACATGGATTGAGGATTGGTTAACTAACAGGAAGCAAAGAGTGGGGATAATGAGTGCTTTTCTGGTTGGCAAACAGTGACTAGTGGTGTGCCTCAGGGATCAGTACTGGGACTGCAATTGTTTATAATTTACATTGATGATTTTGAGTTGGGGACCAAGTATAGTGTGTCAAAAGTTTGCGGATGACGCTAAGATGAGTGGTAGAGCAAAGTGTGCAGAGGGATATAGGTAGTTTAAGTGAGTGGGTGAAGGTCTGGCGCATGAAATTCAATGTTGATAAATGTGAAATCATCCATTGTTGTAAGAATAACAGTAAAAAGGACTGTTACCTGAACAGTTTTTTAAAAAAAATTGCAGCTTGCTGCTGTGCACAGGGACCCAGGTGTCCTTTTGCATGAATCACAAAAAGTTTGTTTGCAGGTGCAGCGAGTAATTAAGGCAAATGGAATATTGTCCCTCATTGCTAGAGGGATGGAGTTTAAAACAGGGAGGTTATGTTGCAGCTGTATAGGGTGCAGGTGAGGCCACACCTGGAGTATTGCCTGCAGTTTTGGTCTCCTTGCTTGATAAAGGATGTAACTGGCACTGCAGGGGGTGCAGGGGAGATTGACTAGGTTGATTTCGAAGTTGAGAGGGTTGGCTTATGAAGAGAGGCTGAATAGACTGGGGTGGCACGGTGGCTCAGTGGTTAGCACTGCTGCCTCACAGCGCCAGAGACCCGGATTCTGTCGGTGACTGTCTGTTTGGCATTTGCACGTTCTCGCCATGTCTGTGTGGTTTTCCTCTGGGTGCTCCGGGTTCCTCCCACAGTCCAAAGATGTCCTGGTCAGGTGGATTGACTATACTGATTTCTCCATAGTATCTAGGGTAGGTCAGGATGGGATGCTGTTTGAGGGTCGGTGTAGACTCGATGGGCCGAATGGCCTGCTTCCACACTGTAGGGATTCTATGATTCATGACTTGGATTGTAGTCATTGGAATATAGAAGAAAGAGGGGGAATCTTATAGAAACATAGAAAATTAGAAGGGAATAGATAAGATAGAAGCAGGGAGGTTGTTTCCATTGGTGGGTGAAACTAGAACAAAAGAACATAGCCTCAAAATTAGGGGGAGCAGATTTAGGACTGAATTGAGTAGGAACTTCTTTACCCTATGTAATTCCCTACCCAGTGAAGTAGTTGAGGCTTCCTCATTGGATGTTTTTAAAGTTAAGATAGGTAATTTTTTGAATAGTAAAGGGATTAAGGATTATGGTGAGAGGGTGGGTAAGTGGAACTGAGGCCACAGAAAGATCAGCTGTGATCTTATTGAATGGTGGAGCAGGCTCGAAGGGCCAGATGGCCTACTCCTGTTCCTGGTTCTTATGTTCTTATGAAAGTTTGTCATCATGGAGGAATGGTAAACAATTGCATCCTCCATGCATCACTAGGAACATTTTTGGATATATCTTTTAAAAGTTTGCTGTGATTTAATGTAGAGAAAGGAGATAAAACGTCTTAGGCTGAAGATCAAAAGAAACTTTTTATGCACAGCACGTTTACGTATTCGGGTTCACAAATCTTTGAAAGTGAGAGGCAGAATTAATAGATGTTTTAACTTTATAACCCTAATATACTTTAAATAAATATGAAGTTGTACACAAGACCAAAATGATGATGTTAAAATATAAACAAAGTGCTGATGACTAATGTGTGGAAGAATAAATCTGGGGCACTTCATAAGGTTCGTTTCTATTGAGTGCAAAACGATGTTTGGAAGATGAAATGTTCCCAGCAAACTTTACGATTTTAAAAAGAAAACAAATTGCTGAAATGAAAACTTAAGGTTATAAATTTTAGCCAAGCTGCATATTTACAAGATGTTGTCTTGCACTCAAAACAGCCCTCTTGTATTTCTTTGTAAATCTTGAGTGGCCTATCTTTTACTCGCATTTTCCGTCCTTAAATTATAGGAGGCAGCAGTCCTTTGAGAAATGGAACCTTAAATGTTATGTATGGATAAGAAAACCACTGCAAATATACTTTGTTACTGCCAGCCAGAACCATAGGAAAACAAGGTTACAAAGGTCATCTACGGGGGTGAAGTTTGAGAGTAAGATTGTGTTTGGCAATAAAGTTGGCAGCTTAAGGGAATAGAGGATAACGTGAGTTATAATCACACCTGCACTGCATTTGGCCAGTTCTGTCTCAATGCAATTAGTTTGGGGTCTTGTGGCACAGTGGTAGCAGGTTCAAGACCACCTGCTCCAGAAGAGTGTCATAAAATCTCTGAACATGTTGGGTAATGCATTTTAGAAAATCTAATCCAGATGGAAAGTATACAGTAAATAGCAGAACCCTTAAGAGTACTGACAGGCAGAGGGATCTGGGTGTACAGATACACAGGTCACTGAAAGCAGCAACGCAGGTGGAAAAGTAGTCAACAAGGCATACGGTACGCTTGCCTTCATCGGCTGGGGCATTGAGTTTAAAAATTGGCACGTAATGTTGCAGCTTTATAGAACCGTAGTTAGGCTGTATTTGGAATATTGTGTTCAGTTATGGTCACCACACTACCAGAAGGATGTGGTGGCTTTGGAGAGGGACCAGAAAAGATTTACCAGGATGTTGCCTGGTATGGAGGACATTAGCTATGAGGAGTGGTTGGAGAAACTTGGGTTGTTCTCACTGGAATGATGGAAGTTGAGAGGTGACCTGACAGAGATCTACAAGATTATGAAGGGCGTGGACAATCAGAAGTTTTTTGCCAGGATGGAAGAGTCACTTACTAGGGGGCATAGGTTTGAGGGGCAAGGTTTAAAGGTGATGTACGAGGCAGGTTTTTTACACACAGGGTGGTGGGTGCCTGGAACTCGCTGCCGGGGGAGGTAGTGGAAGCAGATACTATAGTGACTTTTAAAGCGTGTCTTGACAAATGCATGAATAGGATGGAAATAGAAGGATATGGTCCCCCGAAGTGTCGGGGGTTTTAGTTGTGATGGACAGCGTGTCGGTGCAGGCTTGGAGGGCCTGTACCTGTACTGTAATTTCCTTTGTTCTTTGTCCAGATTGTTTAAAATATCTCAGTAATGGAAATGAATTCAGATTGGAGGAACAGGAACAGGATGTTATCAGACTTCAAATACGTTCTGGGATTTAGAGCAAGAATATTGGAGGTATAGTAAGTTGGAATAGGCGCAGAACTGTACAAACCCATGTTAATACTTGATAATTGGAGGTTTGAGGCTTTCTTTTAGATGGAAAGTAACCTGTGCCAAATGCAAAGTGAAAGGTTAACCATGTGCACTTGGACTTGGATGTTAAATGGTGAGGCTTTTTAAGGACATATCCACTTGGACTGGACAGAAAAAGATGGTTTCTTGAGTTTCTGTGCTTTTCAAAATGCATCTTCAGTGGCTAACGGCAACCAGCTCCTCAAATTGTCCATTTGTGAACTTTGTAATTTTCATGCCATTCCTTTAGAATGTAGATACCTTAACTACTGGTGGAGGTCAACCTATTGGTGACAAGCTAAATGTCATGACGGCTGGGCCTCGGGGGCCACTGCTTATGCAGGACACTGTATTTGCTGATGAGATGGCACACTTCGACCGGGAAAGGATCCCTGAGCGTGTTGTACATGCAAAGGGCGCAGGTGAGTTTAAACCTTGGCTAATGAATTGCCTCAGTCATTTGTAAATGGAGTGTAGAATTTAGGTTTCTCCATAAAATTATGTCCCACCTATTGAGTTATGTTTCACTGTCATTATGTCAGTGTACCTAACATAACTGTATTATAGCATGTTAACTTGTACATATGTTAAGACTCCATCTTAGCTTGGGCCACTTGAAGCATGACATGCTGATGAAAGCATACTGCACTTTGTAATTGAATGGCACGATACCAGCCCAAAGAAGCATGCCTGTGATTGTAGTGTTTAAATATAAAAGTGAGCTGCAGTAAACATTGTTAGATTCACCAATACCACAGTATCTACATCTAGCTGTCACAAAGTAGTTGGACACCGTAGTGCAGTGGTTTTAGGAAGAAGAAGGGTCTAGGCCCGAAACGTCAGCCTTCCTCCTCTGATGCTGCTTGGCCTGCTGTGTTCATCCAGCTCTACACCTTGTTATCTCAGATTCTCCAGCATCTGCAGTTCCTCCTATCTCAGATCCATGTTGCCAGGTTTTCAAAATTGAATGTTTCCGGACACCACATGTAATCTCTTCACAATGTAAATGCTTCGGAACCCCAGAACATTCGTCTAGGAGCAGTAAGAGCATGTCATGGAGCAGATGTGGTACATCAGAGTAAATAACCCCTGGAGCCCACTGTGCTTGGGTCAGACTGGGGGGGGGGGGGGGCGCCCTTTGTCCTTGGGTAAGGACTGTCAGTGTGATCCCAAGATCCAACTATGAGCTTTTTAACTACCACAGCTTTAATGCTTATAGCAGCTTGAATTTCTGCAGCTGCTGGTACTACAGCGCACTCTAGTTAAAGGATTTAAAGTATGCTCATTCCAGTTTCAGGGCCCTGAAAGCGTCCTGATTGATATGTTTTATTAGTGTGAAAGAATCTCATATGTCACGAAAATTAACCAAACAAATCTCTTCACCAGCTAAGAACATGTAGGGGGAGACTGTGGCACAATGGTAATGTCACTGGACTACAAATCTAAAGGCCCAGGCTAATCCTTTGTGACCTCAAATCCTACCATGGCAGCTGGTGTGATTTTAAATTCTGCTTTCAATTGTAGATTTATTAATTAGTTTCAATAGTGGTGATCATATTGGGATCAAATCTGATTCATTAATGTCCTTTAGCAAGTTGACCACCTTAGTCTGGCCTCGCTTCCAATTGACTCCATGCTCACAGCAAGACCCCCAATTCCTCAGACCTTCCCTTTGCCAAATTCTCCTGTTTCCTCAAACTGTCCCAAATTTCAAGAACTGTCTTCCCTATCACTTATCCAGATTGAACTCCATCTGGGGGGGGTCCAAAATTGATAAATGCGAGGTATTGCATTTTGGTAGAACAAACAAGGGTAGGGCTTATACAATTAATGGTAGGGCCTTCGGTAGTGGTCGGAGTACAGGTACATAATTCTTTGAAGTTTGCATCACATATAGACAGGTGGTTAAAAAGGCCTTTGGCACTCTTCCCTTTGTTCCTCAGTCCTTTGAGTATAGGAGTTGGGAAGTCATGTTGTGGTTGTATAGGAGGCTTCTTCTGGAATACTATATACAGCTCTGGTTGCCTGGTTGTAAAAAGGATATTATCTAGCTCGAGAGGGTCCAAAAGAGATTTACCAGGATGTTGCTGGGTACGGAAGGTTTGAGTTATATGAAAAAAAGGCCAGAAAGGTTGGGACTTTTTTCATTGGAGCTTACGAGATTGAGAGGCAACCTGATGGAAGTTTACAAAATAATGAGAGGTATAGGTAGAGTTAATGGTAGTTGTCCTTTCCCTAGGATGAGGGATTTCAAGACTCGGGGTTACATTTTTAAAGTGATAGGAGAGAGATTTAAAAAAGACATGAGGGACAAATTTTTTTACAGTGGTTTGCATGTAGAGTGAAGTTCCTGAGGACATGGTGGACGTGGGTACAATTACAACATTTAAAAGACATTGTGATAAGCATGTGAATAGGAAGGGTTTGGAGAGATATGGCCCAGGAGCAGGTAGGGACTAGTTTGGGATTGTGTTTGGTATAGACTGGTTGGACCGAAGAGTCTGTTTCCGTGCTGTATGACTCCAAGTTCTGAGTCTGCTGGAGTGTGATTCCTGAGCTTGTTGATAGCTAAGTCTGCAGGCCTTGCTTGACAGCTGTCTATACAGTTGTTGTATAGTGGTGGTGGTTGTGTGACATTACTGAGTTAGAGGCTTCAATAGGTGATGCCATAGAGTGGTAGATGTGGAGCCTTATACTGTAGCAAGAAATTGGTTTGCCTGGAGACAAAATGGAAGAGTACCTCCTGGCCATTCTGGGAGGGTTGGGAACCCAAATTATAAGGAGCTTTCAGGTAAATTAAACAATTATTAACAGTTCAAATGGAGCCATAATGCCGTGATAGGATTGGCGACCTGGTAGGATAGCGTTCATAAGTGGTAAGTTATTTACTCCCATCAAACCAGCTTTGCTGTTCAGTGAGATCATGGGGTGATTTGATCATGGCTTCAAAATGACTTTGCTGTCTATTCACCATACTTGACTCTTCTGTCAATTGAAAATATGTCTAACTCTCCCTCGAATAAGTTCAGTGATTCATCCTTCACTGTTTGTTTCTGGGAGTATGTGCTATCGATCTGAAATTAAACAAAAATCCTCATTTAAGTCTTAAGTGAGAAATCCCTAATCTTTAAATTGCGTCCCTAGTTCCAAAGTCCTAACAACAGGAAATATCCTGCCGGTATCCACCCTGTCAAGTGTCCTCAGGATCTTTATAGATCAGTTGTTTCACCTCATTTTTATAAACTCCAGTAATTATTGACCCATCCTGCTTAACTTTTCCTTCATCCTAATCAAACGACCTTCCTCTGAACATCTTCCAACGCAAGACCTGGGTTCAAGTTCTACCTGATCCAGAGTTGTTTCATAACATCTCTAAGCAAGTTGATTAGAAAATATCAATCCCTTTTTCAGTAAGGAAACCAAGACGTGCACGCTACCCTGTCAGAATCTCGCCAAAGTATAGGTTTAGCAAGATGACTCTGTTATCATCAAGTACGGTTTGGAAGGGGTTCCTGGTGCTTCACGGAAATGTGGAACAGATGATGGTTTTATATGAATTAATGGTAAGATATGGATGAATGAATATGGGAAGGGTCTTGTGGTGGTATACGATCTCTGGGCCAGAAGGCCTGAGTTCACGTTTCACCTGGTGTGTCATAACATGTCCAAACAGGTTGATTATATGGGGAGCAAGTAATCGATGTACCTGAAGCCTGTGACTAGACTGTTTAACCAGCATTTACCCTGTGCCATTTAAGATTCCCGACTTGTATACTGTCTTTCCCCTTTTAATAAACACGAGTGTTCTCTTTGCTTTTCTAACCACTTGCTATACCTGTATGGTACCTTTTTGTGAGTTATTTACTAGGACAACCAGATCCATCTGCATGGCAAGACTTCTGCATTCTCATTCAAGTTAAATTATATTACTTTTCTGTTCTTGCTGTCAAAGTGCAAAAAGTTTCCTACTCTGTATTCCATCTACAAAACATTTGCTCCTTATTTCACCTATCTATATGCCATTGTAGATTCTGTCCTCTTGTCAAATTACTTTCCTGCCGATCTTTGTGTCATCAGTAATTTTAGTGACTTGTTTTAAAATCAGTCTGATTATAGTATATGACACACCTCTGGAGCAGGTGGGACTTCAACTCAGAACTTCTGGCCCAGAGGTAGAGACACTACCACTAGTCCGCAAGGGCCCTAATTTAGTTACCATACACTTGGTTCCTTCATGCAGGTAATTTAATATAGACTGTAAATAGTTGAAGTCCCAGCACTGATCCTTGTGGCACTCCAGTAATAATAGCTTGCCCGTTTCTGTTTCCTGTTAGTTAACCAATCTGTTTATGCGAAACATGTCACCTCCCACACCACTAACTCTCATTTTACGAAGGAAACTTTGTTGCACATGATTGAATGTCTTTTGGAAATTAAAGTGCACCCCATCTACAAGTTTGGGGTTGGGGACCATGCATAGTGTGTCACATTTGCAGATGACACTAAGATGAGTTGGAGACGAAATTGTGCAGAGAAGTTTAGAAGTTTGCAGAGGGATGCAGGTAGTTTGAGTGGGTGAAGGTCTGGCGCATGAAATTCTGGTTCAGTTCTAGCCTCGGGTGACTGTGCAAACTCCACACAGACACAGGGAGAATGGTTTCCTCTGGGTGCTCTGATTTCCTTCTACAGTCCAAAGATATGCAGGTCAGGTGGATTGGCTGTGCTAAATTGCCCATAGTGTCTGGGTGGGATGCTCTTCAGAGGGTTGGTGTGGATTTGATGGAGCAAATGGCCTGCTTCCACGCTGTAGGGATTCTATGATTCCCTTTTGTCCACCTTGCTAGTTTCTTCCTGAAACTATTAATAGGTTAATCAACTGTGATTTTCTTTTCTCTAAACCACATTCACTTTGTCTATATTATGATTTTTAATAACCTTGTAAATGGATTTAAGCATTTTCCAAATGAAAGGTGTTGGATTAATTGGCTTATAGTTTGTTGCTTTCTGTCTCCCTCATTTCTTGTATTGAGGTATTGCATTTGTGGTTTTTTAATCTGCTGGAGCTTGCGCAGAATCCAAGGATCTTGGACAACGACAGCAAATGCATCTACTATCCCTTTTAAGACCCTGAAATGCAGGCCATCAAGACCTGGGGGATTGTTACGACATTAATACTTATAGTTTTACTCAGGACCTTTTCCATAGTATCTTTGATTTGAAGTTCCTACTTTTCTTTAATTTCTTTATTTTCTTTATTTGCAAGATCCTCAGAATTTTTTCTTATCTTCTGCAGTGAAGAGACACAAAATATCTCTTTAATGCTTCTGTCATTTCCTTGTTTGCCAATGTTAATTCTCTTTTATATAGTCATTCTTTGCCAATTTTTAAAATCAGTCCAGTCTTCTGACCTACCACTAATTTTTTCAGTATTTGCATTTGTTCTTCCAATCTAATGCTATCCTTAATTTCTTTAGTTAACCATGAATGATGGATTCCTCTTATAGTCTTTCTCTCATATTGGAACCTAACTTTGTTGAGAATTATAAAATATCGTCCTCAATGTTTGCCACTGCACTACTGTCTTGCTTCTAACCCACACTTTTCTTTCCCTCAAACCACATATGAAATTTTATCATAAAAGCTGAAAGAACTGCAGATGCTGTAAATCAGAAATAAAAACACAAGTTGCTGAAAAATTTCAGCAGGTCTGGCGGCAGAGTTAATGTTTCCAGTCTGGTGACCCTGTCTCAGTACTGAAATTTTATCGTGACATGATCACTGTTACCAAGAGGCTCATTTACTATGAGGTCATTAATGCTGTCTCACTACGCACTTACAGGTGTAAAATAGCTTGCTCCCCAGCTGGCACAAGAATGTACTGCTCTTAGAAATTGCTCCAAATACACAGAAGAACCAGGAGCAGGAGTATGCAATTTGGCCTCTTGAGCCTGCTCTGACCTCTAATGCAATTGTGGTGAATCTTATCTAGGCCTTCACTCGACTTTCTTATCCATTCCCCATAATCATTTAATCCATTACTATTTAAAAATCTGTCTCTCTCATCCTCACATTTATTCATTGACTCTGGGGTAATGAATTCCATAGATTTACAATCCTTTGTGTGAATTAATTCATTGAATCATGTCATTCATAAAGAATAGAATCAGACATTCAGCCCATATGCATATGCTGGTATTGCATCATTTAATAAGATTATGGCTGATCTGATTTTAACCTCCACTCTTAAATTCCTGCATATCCCCAAGAATCCTTTATCCCTTTGGATCTCAAGAATCTGTCCCTTAAAATTATTTAAAGATTCTGCATTCGCTGCCCTTTTGAGGAAGTGAATTCTAAAGATACTGAACTCTGAGAGAAAAAAATGTTTCCTCATCTCTGTTTTAAATGGAGCATACTTTCACTGTCAACCGGTCAAGTTTGCTCGTGATCTTGTGTTTCAAATAAGCCACCTCTGACTCTTCTAAACTCCAGAAGATACAGGCCCAGCCTTTCACGACCTTCCTCACAAGGCAACCAGCTCATTCCAGATATTAGTCTTCTGAACCTTCTCTAAACTGCTTCCAGTGCATTAATAACCTTCCGCCAGTACGATGGCCAGTACTGTACACAGTGCTCCAGATGGGGTCTCACCAATGCCCTGAATAATTGAAGCACCCTACTCTTGTGTTCTATTTCCTTCGCAATAAACCATTGCTTTCCTGATTACTTGCTGTACCTGTGTACTAACTTTCTATGATTCATGCACTAGGACTCCCAGATGTCTCTGTATCTCAGAGATCCGCAACCTCTCACTTTATTCTTTCTGCCAAAATGGAAATTTTCACATTTTTCTGCATTGTGCTCCCTTTGCCCATTCATCTAACCTATCTATATCCCTTTGTAAGCTCTTTGTCTTCTTCAGAATGCACATTCCTACCTTTTTTTTTGTCATGAGGAGATTTAGGTACTATACTTTCAATCCCTTCATCCAAATTATTTACATAAGCTGTGAAGAGTTGAGGCACCAGTACAGATCCCTGTGGCACATCACCTGTGACGTACCCATCAGCCTGAAAAAGACCCACTTATTCCTATTCTGTGACTGCTGCTGGCTAGCAATCTTATCAATGCCAATGTGTTGCTCCCTATGCCATGAGCTTTTGCTTTCCACTGTATCCTTCGTGGCATCCATCAAATGCCTTCTGGAAATCAGTTCGATACATCTACAGGTTTCAAATACTGTGAACGCACATTGAAGGCTACCTTTGCCAACCTAATTTGTCTAATCTTTATGCAGATCAAAATCACCTTGGGTTATTGCTGTACCTTCTTGGATAGGACAATGTTACAGATGATTTAGAACTTTTTTGTGATCTTCCAAACTATGCTGCAGTTCATTGAACTTTGAGCACTGTTGCATATTTTACCCTTCTCAGAGTCTAACAACTTGGAAGAAGAAAGTAATCTTGCAGCACTTGGGTACAATATGTACGTTGAGGTATATATTAAGGTGACTGAAGTGAAAATTAAATCTGAAACAGGAAGCTGTTAGAGCTTATGACTGTCTTTACATTTCTGTCAGGTGCCTTTGGCTTCTTCGAGGTGACCCATGATATCTCGAGGTACTGCAAGGCCAAATTATTTCATCCAATTGGGAAGAGAACATCTGTATCTGTCCGCTTCTCAACAGTTGGTAAGAGTTCCTCCTTTTTTCAGGTTTGGGGTCAATTATGTTTGCTTCCATTTTTTGTCAAGTGTGTAAGCATGTTATTCCATATCAAAAATGTTAAATCTGTCCAGATTCCTTTCTGATAAGAAATGATTGATTGCAATATGGTGATTCTGGTACTTAATAGTAGGCCAAGAATACAATCTAGTGTTTAAAATCCCACAATGAGAGCTTACAATTCTATTTTAAAAGTCGAAGCTGATATTGGTAAATGAATTTGAAACATTTGGATTCTTATGAAAACCTAACCAATTCACGGGTGTCCTTCTGAAAACTCTTGTCCTTTCCAGACCCATGTGTGAGTCATCCCACACCAATGTGGTTGATTCTTAACTGGTGACTAAAAGGAAAAATAATTTTTTTCCCTGTTAATGTACAAGTTTAGGAAAACATGAGGTTAATTTGCACTGTTTTATTCAGTGTTGTGAGCCAGTGGCAAAACACTTGTCTTGGCTGCATTTCCAATTTATTCTGAACATTGCCCACTTGAGCCATTCAGTTGTTCAAAAGCTGATGCATAAAATTGTTGCCGCCTTTTAGGGCAGTGACGCTCATGTGCCCAAAATGAATAAATCAAAAGTAAAAGCCTTATCTGATTGTACTGTTCCTTTCAGTCCTGCATTTTATTACTTCTTACCTTGCCTAGGCGTTGGGAACTTATTGTGTGGGAAATTATGTAATTCAATGACTTGTCACATTAGCATAGTATTGAGGGGTGTGTGCTGGGGTGTCCGTTTTAAACTTTTAAAAGTATCTACACTACTATGTATGTTAGTTATATAGAAAAATCAAAAATAAATTTAATATATTCCTATGAATAGCATTGTGGGTCAACCCACAGCTGGAGGACTGCAGTGGTTCAAAAAGGCAGCTCACCACCACCTTCTCAAAGGCAACTAGGGATGGGCAAGAAATGCTGGCCAGCCAGCACTGCCCACATCCCACAAAATGAATAAAAAAAAATGAAATGGTTGTCATTTCAATCTGAGATTTTAGATGTTGGCCCAGCTATGAATTAAAGACCTGACAATCCGGATAGCCATGTTTAAGATGCACTGAGACAGACATACGAACAGGCAGGGAATAGAGGGATGTCGAGCATGTACAGGCACATTGGATTAGTTTAGAATGGCATCGTGGTCAGCACAGACATGATGGCCTGAAGGGCTTGTTCCTGTGCTGTAATGTTTATGTTCTAATTCTGTGCAATCCTGCTCTTTCATAGCAGCCCATCTAGTGACATGTTATATCATACAGCACAGTCTCAACTTTAGAAAATAAACAGTTCTACTATACTTTTTTTAAACAAGTGAATATAGTTTGAAGAAATACTCAAAACCAAAACAATGCCTTGCTTTGCAGACTGTTACTGGATACTTAGACGTCTTTATCTGCCTGCACATGGAGTGAGCAATTTGTATGGAAATCTATGCTACACTTCAGAAATTTGCATCTTAGTTTGTTTATCTGAAATCACAAAGCCTCCCTTGTTTCTTGTAGGCATTTTCTTTTTGCCAAAAGACGGAAACTGCATATTGTAAAGTTAAGTAAAGCAAAATCTCAGCTCTATAAACACACAATAAATGGTTTCCTGAGTATAAAACTAATGTCAGCAGGAATCTACAGGCCTACCTGCATGACATCTTGTTTTAAATAAAAACTTGACATTTTTCTTCTTTTAAGAAAATGGTGAAAATAAATCAATAGGAAGCCTGGTTCGGCCACATCTGGAGTATTGTCCAGTTCTGGTCATCTCCTGACAGGAAAGATGTGGAAGCGTTAGAAAAAGTGCAGAGGAGATTTACCATGATGTTGCCTGGAATGGAGGGAAAGTCTTCCGAGGAAAGGTTGAGAGCGCTAGGGCTTTTCTCTTTAGAACGACGAAGGATGAGAGGTGACTTGATAGAGGTGTACAAAATGATCAGATGTACAGATCAAGTAGACAGCCAGAGACTTTTTCCTAAGGTGGAGGTAGCTTTTACGAGGGGACATAGTTTTAAAGTGAAAGGAGGTAGATATTGGGGAGACGTCGGAGGTAGGTTCTTTACTCAGAGAGTGCTAGGGGAGTGGAATACATTGCCGGAGAGGGTAGGAGAGTCGGCCTCATTAGGGGCATTTAAGCGGCTATTAGATAGGCATATGGATGATAGTAAAAGGTAGTGGTGGAGGTTAGATAGATCTTAGGTTTAGGGTAAAAGTTCGGCACAACATCGTGGGCCGAAGGGCCTGTACTGTGCTGTACTGTTCTGTGTTCTATGGGATTCTGTGACGAGTTACAGAATAATGCAGTTGCTCTCTCAGCACAAGCCATGCTAAATAAGAAGTGATAAAGGGCAGTTTCTCTCAGCTACACTAGTGGTTTCAGAATAACGATGACAAAGGCCTGCAGTGTTGACTTTATTATCTATAAGGAATCATCTCTTCAGTATATGCTGTAGAAAGTTAACATTGCTATGTTTTGGCATAGCTTAGGCCACACCGATTTCAGTACAGTTTTCTTGGGATATGGTATTGGTTGATTCTGAAGCTTGTATTGTCTTGAACTAGTCTGTTGGTTTGATAGTAGGCATTACCGTAATGTGTAATACATCTGTAAATTATGTTGGCATGCCGGTACTTATGAGCATGGGAACTGTCAGGCAGTCAGAAATATGGCTTTCTGCTGGAGTAGAAAACTTATAATGTTGTGTTCATCCAGCAGAAGTTGACCATTACCATTTCACATGCTAATGCCATGTCTGCTTTGGAGTTTTTGCTAACTCCTTCATCACCCAAAAGGAAAGGTCCATAAACAAAGAAACTATAAGTCCATAGACTCTTAGCTATCAGAAATAAAAACCGCTTTCTTCGTAGGCTGGAAGACAGTTTCTGCAGTCATCTGTGAAATCGTGCTGACCCAGCACAGCAGTTGGGAACAATTGAAATCTGTCTTGGAAAAAATTACAGCAGTGGAAATGATTGACTTCTCAATCCAGGAGGAACCAAGATTGGTTTGATGAAAATAAATTAAAATCCAAGAGCTTTTTCCCCAGAGAACCAGGAAAGCAACTTATCAGTTTGGGACAAATAAGACCATTAAAGGCAGCAGAATATGTTTGCTTGTTCTATAGTCCTTTGTTATCAGGAGTTCCTGCTGGTCAAGGGCTTTCAGGCTACTCAAGTCAACAATGATCTTGCAACTGCCACAAAGATGAACCTTTCCTTGAATTTTATCTGGAAACCATATGCTACCATCATCATTGCTTCACTTCAATTTTCAATTTACTCCTTCAAGTCTATCACTTGATGTCTTAAAGATTCTAATATAGTGCTATTTTGCCTCTGTGTTAGTATTGATGTCTGATCTGATCTATTTATAGGGGGTGAATCAGGTTCTGCAGACACAGTCCGTGACCCTCGAGGATTTGCATGCAAGTTTTACACTGAGGAAGGAAATTGGGATCTAACTGGTAACAACACCCCCATCTTCTTCATTCGGGACCCTTTCTTGGTTAGTGATTGCTGAAGGTAGACATTAAATGCCAGTGCTGACGTTTCTTCGAAAAACAAATCTGTTAAATGTTATGGAAAAATAATTGCTCCCATAATTTTTTGAATGCATTTCTCCAGCTTTTCAAGTACTTTTATCTTGGGTATATTTCACCAAAATCTTTTGTATGAATCTGTTAGCTAAAATGTTTTGTGTTAAAATGTTTGAATTTTGGGACCATTATCTTGAGCTCACAAAATGTTCTGCCCAGAGTGTTGCAATTATAAAAATCATTGAGGTCATCAACGCACTCTCCATTCTTAAAATAAATGGGATAGCATTTATCCTTGTAGAAATCAAGACGCTACTTGAGTTGCAATGCTCCAGCTGTTTCACTTATGGTGATACCTTGCCAAGAAACTCATTACTGAAATACATAGAAGGGAAGGTATTTCCAATATGATTGTGATAGATAACTACAGTAGTCATCAGGAAAAGCCTTAGTTTTTCAAAAGTGAATTTATTTCTCTCTCATCTGTGTGCTTTGTCATGATTGTTTAAGAACAACCTCTCTGGTACTGAAAATTATAAATTTTATATGAAGACTCAATCCTTCAGATTGTTAGGAAGTATGAAAATAATGTTTTTCTTTGTCTTATCTCACTCACTTCTGTTTCTTTTAATTGTGCTATACTGCATAGACCTGTTCACTTCTGATTGATTGGATATACATGAAGTTGGATCATCATTCTCACATAGCTTCTGCAGCATTTAGCAAGGGAGCCAGGCTGTTTTGGGCACTTGTTAGAGTAATGAAAGGCTGACTCAATTCATTCTCCACTAACTACAGAATCTGCGTTGTACGTTGTACTCTGAGGTGTAAAGAAGATTTTGAAGTTTTCATAAAATAAATATACTATTGATAATGCCATAGGGCCTCACTAACATTTTCAGAGAGTTGGACGTGCTAAATGGAGCCTCTCTTTCTACAGGAAATTGCCTGTATAAGCTCAACTGTGAAGGGAATATGTACGGGGCTGGGGAAGTGATGCATTAAGGTATATTGTTGAAGTTAGAAGATTTCTCTTACAGATGGTTGTAAGACTTATTGAAATTTATCATTAAAGTATTTTGGTTGCTTTTGGGGGGTGATTCCTGTATGTATTTACTAAGGTTACTAAGTATAACTAAGGTTATTAACCAGTAATTATATCCCAACGTAAGCAGTGATGCCACTAGTAAGAAGAGGGTGTAAATTACTCTATGGCAAGTTTACTTTGGTGGTTTCCATTATAAAAATGCACGATGGAAAAATGTTCATGGAAAGTAAAATTTAAAATCACAATGGTCTGTAGGGTTTGCCTCTCTGATTCTGCTTCTTTCTTTCTCTATCTCCTCCTCCTCCTCCTCCTCCTCCTCCTCCTCCTCCTCCCCCCGCCCATCATGTCACTGTCTTATATGTCCTTGTCTTTCATTGCAGTCTTCCCTCTTTGCTTTATTTTGACAATTGTCATGAGAAATTTATGATTTTCCCTCGCTGCTGTTTATACATTATCTCTGTTACACTCTCAAAAATACACAGGATTCAAAATGAAGAGTCACAAAGGTATGCGATCAGAAGCTTTACTTTTAGTTTTTTTTTGCAACATAACATTTGACTTTGAAGCTTTTGGAATTAGCCCTTCTGTAGGGCAGACCTGGTGGAAACTAATGATTGTATATTTTGTAATACAGCTGCTTGAACATCTTTTGTATCCTGAAAAAAAAAGTGTGTTTAAACATGTAATTCACCTACAAGCTGTATCATAGCTGTAGAAAAACATGTTAACTGCAAGCCCAAATTTCTGGGATAGGCAAAGGCCTTCAGATATAGACATTTCTGCAAAAGAATGTTCCAAGTAATGGACACATTTAGTTGAGTTATGGTGAAATAGGTAACTTTTATTTTGTTACCCTATTTTGAATTGACAAAACCCATTAATGAGAGAAAAATTCCAGATGAAAAGCAATACCAGAAAACCTATTGGCTGAATTATGGAATCAGACTGGCTAACTTAGGTTGGTTTATACCATTATAAATATGAATATAATTGTAACGGTAAAAGTTCTAAAAGTGAAATCTGAAATTTTATATTTTTTACAGTTTTTTGTTTGATAAAATGGTGCTTTTTCAGAGTGGTATATATGTTCATGTTCCTCTTTCTCGCTCTGTCTATTTTCAGTTTCCTTCATTTATCCACACCCAGAAGAGGAACCCCCAGACCCACCTCAAGGATGCAGACATGACCTGGGACTTTTTCTCACTTCGTCCAGAGACGCTTCACCAGGTGAGAATTTTACTTCTTGGGCAGCCCTTTAAAAGGATTGAGCTGTCTGAGGGCAGGTATTAATTGTAGTAAAACCTGTGTACTGGTAGATCAAATGAATCAGCACAATGAGGGCACTTAAAATGCTTCTGAAAATTTGGCTGAAAAATCTGCAAGTTTGACACTTCAGAGCGAAGCATTTTCTTTACATTTTGTTATATAGATTGTGAGTCCATATTTATTTTGATGTTCTGTCTGTGGCTTATAATATTTGGAAGTATCTTAAGAATGAAATTTCCTGTTTGCTTTCCATTTTCTTTGCTTTGAGTGTTGAGAGGCTTTGTTGGGAATGAGAGATATCATGTCATAAATCAACAAAAAGAACTGAGACTACACTATTTCAAAATGCTTTGAGAATGTGCAAAAGTATAAAAATTGAACAATAATCTTCAAAGTACTGGTGGAGACCAAATGCTGCCATGTGGGACTAGATTTTTATGATGTCTGGTCAGCATGGACAAGTTGGACTGAAGGATCTGAACGAACTTGAAAGAAGACAAGTAAAATAGTGCAAATCTGAAATGAAGCTACAAAGTTTGATAAATACTCAGCAAATCTGACAGCAACTGTGGGGAACAAAACTGTCATTGTTTTTGAGGTCTGTGACTTGTTGAAAGAACTACAAAAAGTTAGAAACGTAACAGGTTTTAAGCAAATGAAAGGATGGAAGGGTGGGAAAATGGAGGGATACAAGAACAAAAGGGAAGGTCTGTGTTAAGTTAACAGATGGAGAGATTAAATGGTAAAAGATGTTGGTGCCAAAGGGATGGCACTAGGACAAGAAAAGCAATAACTGAAGGTATGAATGGCTGCTCTTTGAAAGCAAACAAACAGGCCCGACCAGCAAAGAGAAGGAAAAACAAGTTGATGAAAAGATTGCAATTTGAAATTCATGAACTCTGAAGTCACGTGACACCCAGTTATAGTCCAACAGGGTGCTCCTTCGTCAGGTGAAGTAAGGGAAGCACACAGATACAGAATTTAAAGGTAGAGAGATAATGACAAGATAATTCCAGGTAATTGAGTATCTACATGTAAGTGTGAGTGGGGTGTTGATGGGCTGAACAATAAGTCTTTGCAGGTGGTCAAAAGTATCAAACTGCGAGTAAAGTGTCAACAGCTGAATAGCAAGTGAAGGGGATGACCTATGAACTGATTTAATTAAGGCAGAGAGATATTACAAAAGATCAAAAATAAGATCGTACTAGAGACAAACCAAATGGCTGGAATACTACGATAGGTATCAGAGTCTCATGATGGTCTAACCAAAGTGACAAGTAATCAAACTGTACAAAGTAATTAAGGTAGAGAGATAATAACAAGTTATCAAGGTGATGGTGTCAAACAGAACAGTAAGGAAGATTTTACAAACACTGAACACTATGGTGGGTTACATACAGCGCGACTTGAACCCAAGATCATGGTTGAGGCCATTCTCGTGGGTACAGAACTTGGCTATCAGTTTCTGCTCAGTGATTCTATGTTGTGTATCTTGAATGAGTTCGGAAAGCTGTAAAGTGCCTAATTGAAAGATAAGGTAACATTGCTCAACCTTGCACTGAGTTTAATTGAAGCACTAGAATTAAAATGAAAAATTTTCAAAGCATTGAGAATCTTTTGAAATAGTTTTCTAGCTTGGAAAGCTGGTAAAGATGGATTGTTGGGGCCATGGGGTGGAGAATCCATTTCCATCTTTCTTCTCCAATACAAGTACTGCTTATTTCCATTTAACTTCAGGCTGAACGGCTCAGTATAAATAAATGTCTCTGACAGAAGAGTCATATTCATAGTCATAGAGGTCTGCAGCACAAAGAAAAGCTCCTTCAGCCCATCGACTCTGCGCTGGTCAAAAACAACCACCTAACTAGTCTAATCCCATTTTCTGGCACTGGCCCATAGCCCTGGCATTACTAGTGCACATCTAAATAATTATAAAATGTTACAGGGGTTTCTGCCTTTGCCATCCTTACAGGCAGTGAGTCCCAAATACCTACTGTCCTCTGGGTGAAGAAATATGTTCTCACATCCCCAACTAAGCCCCCTGACAAATCTGTGCCTCCTGGGTAAGTGTTTATTCCTGTCTGTGCCCATCATAATTTTATACATCACAATCATGTCTCTCTTTTCCCCCCGTCCTGCCCAAGCTCTCTTCCGCTGCAAGGAAAACAGCCCCAATCACTCTTCATAATTAAATCTCCAGGCCAGGCAACATCCGCTAATCTTCTCTGCACCCTCTCCAGTGCAGTCTCATCCTTCCTATACTGTGAATTCCAGAACTGCACATATGGTATGCAGAAAGTGAGAATTAGCAGCTCCGATGTGTTAAATCTGATTCAGTCATTGCACTTAACTCTCAGTTTTCAGAACTGGCACTTTGACTTTGTTCAGGTTTGTCACTGCTGTTATCTTTGTGATATCAACTGGATTGGAGCAGTCTGTTTTCTTGGATTCTACAGATAAATAGTTCAACATGATATTTTTCAATATTTTTGCTTAATCTGTTTCCAGTATCCTGACTGCACCTTACCAGTAATAAGGGTGGATGGGAGACCCACTGTTGAGTCTGCTCCATCTGTTATGATATGCATTGGATGTTTTTTTGGATGCATTTTTTCTGCTTGATCCTAGGTTAGCTTCCTGTATAGTGATCGTGGAATTCCTGATGGATATCGTCACATGAATGGGTATGGGTCACATACCTTCAAGCTTGTAAATGACAGAAAAGAAGCCGTCTATTGCAAATTCCATTTCAAGGTACAGTAAAACGTACTGACTTGTGGTTGAACTTCGGGTGGCAGAGATTAGCGTTTAGACTCTCAGCTAATTTTTTAATGAATGAGTTTTGATCTAGATACAGTGATTTCTAATTACGAGCATAATGGAGCTGTGTTGATAACCTGAGTAAGATTTTGCGCTAATCTCTCCAAAACTAAAGGCTGCATAAACTATAGATTTGCCACACCATTACATCTGTAGCATGTCAGTTTAGTTTGGGAAGAGGCTAATGAAGGAGTAGTTTTATTTATCTTGAGAATTAGTTGGAGATTACTCTTTGGAAATAACATCACGTCAGCACAGCTGGCTAAGAAATGGGGAGTGATTGTGGTAAAACTGTATAGTTTTCTAAATCATTTTAATTTTAGTTTGAATATCTAAATCCTCTCAATTACTGTGTTTAAGAGAAAGCAGACAAACTATGATGTCCTAACATTTCAAAGTCTAAAGCAGATGTGCATGATAAAATTTTTAACAATGTATGATTTTTCACAGACAAATCAAGGCATCAAAAATCTTACTGTCGCGGAGGCTCGCCAGCTGACCACTGATGACCCTGACTATTCCATCCGTGATCTCTACAATGCTATTGCAACTGGGAATTATCCATCCTGGAGTCTCTACATCCAAGTAATGACTTTTCAGGAAGCACAAGTGCATCGGTGGAACCCCTTTGATTTAACTAAGGTCAGCTAAAACATTTTGCAAATTATAGCATACTTGAAGATAATAGTTTCCTAAGGCAGTCAAGGCTGTGGGCTCTTCTCAATGGAAGAGCACAGTTGGGGTGCGGTCAATGCTGACCAAATTTCCCAAGCTAAATGCTAGGCACATTGGATATTAAACTCTTAAACCCCCCCCCCCCCCCCACCCCCCAATCAGGATGAAACTACTGTGAACTTCTGAGATTGCAACACCATTTAAACATTTGAGGATCATTAGAAACTTGTACTAAAGTATAAACTTGTAGCAAGTTCCTTAATCCTGCAAAGAAAGCAATTCTGTTTGATTTTTAAAATGCCTTTTCAATATAAAACAAAAGGAAAATATAATTGGATCAGACTTTGTCAGCCAAGAGATTATTTAGTTGGTAATTTTTTTCTCGTTGCCCATAAATCAGATCTGTAAGTGGTGTTTGTTCTATCAGAGTTTAATCTTGCAGCATTGCCACTCTTTTAAAACAAAAAAAGCATAACCTATTACACATGAGATCCTCAGTTTGCGGAGATCCTACACGGAGACATCAGTGATGGTGTGATAGAGCTGGAATGATCTAACTTGATAGAGGTATGTTGTGTAGCAAATTGTTTCAGTTTGCTGTCCCTCATTTTCTATAAACAAATTGTTTTTCTTATTCCTCTGTTTTAATGCCCGCTTCAGTTGCAGAGAAAAGTTCCACACTGCTTGTGTGTGAAAATTGATGGAAGAGGTAAGAATATGGCTGGCACGTTTAATGGCAATGTGCTTCATAGCAAAGGGAGAAAAATGTTAGGGTGCTGCTGGATATCACATAATGCTTTCTTCACTATCTCCAAACAGAGAACAAAGCTAATGTTGAAATATGTAGCTGAGCGATAGATATGTTGAGTTGTTAGTTTAAGCTTTGTTGAAGTTGCCTCTGAAGCATTGTGCTCAGTTTTGAATTCCATTCTGCAGAAAACATACTGAATCATTGGAGAGTCTTCAAGGTTGACCTTGAGGCTGTTTTTTTTTTAAAAAGTTTGTCAATAGCTGCGTTGATGATAAAAACTTACCCAACTTGAGCAGTAGGGTAGGGGAGCACAGTAGAGGCCGTTAAGTAGGATTTTGATTTAAGGAAAGCTCTGAGTATATGGAATCGAAGGGATTCATTTAATGTTAAGAATGTCAAGATATAAGTGAACTAACTTTTTTGTTCAGCAAAAGGACAATGGATTTGATAAACCAGTAACCTAGAATGGTGATCTCCTAGGAAACCCTTGGGCTTTAATAAAGGAAATGGAGTACAGTATTTCTGGCTTCTTAATCTAAAAGAAGCCGATGAGAGGTTCGAAATGGTTGGCAAGATGAACGGTTGTCTTCTATGCAAAAAAAAGTTTGTTTTTTCCTTTTTCAATTGCAAGTATCTTTCTGTTTCTTCCCAGGTTTGGCCTCACAAGGAGTTCCCACTAATCCCTGTGGGACAGTTGGTCCTCAACAAGAACCCAATCAATTATTTTACAGATGTAGAACAGATAGCTTTTGATCCCAGCAACATGCCACCGGGCATTGAACCTAGCCCTGATAAGATGCTGCAGGTATGGTTAAATATGTGGGCTTATTAAAAACGTTAATTATAGAGAGGGTGCAACTCCATTTAATGTTAAAATTAACTTCCTCTGTTATCTTCTTTCCCGGTCCAGAGATTTTTTTGTCTTGATGCAGTACTACACTGCAGTTCTACTATTTTGAAACTGACTATTCAGAAGCAAATGGGAGCAACCTAGGTTGCTCCACCAACTTCTTTTTTAACTCTGTTCATGGTTGCAATCAAGACCTGTGTTTTATCTGCCACAGTCATGCTGTTATGTTCCTGAGCTAGGTACCCAGAGCTCAGATCATTCTGACAACATGATGCCTGCAAAGAAATTACAGTTAAAAATCACTGGGTTTTGGTGGTTCGTCATAAAGGTCCTGAGGGGATTTCCTTCCTTTTCTGGACTGCATACATCTCTAGTTCTAGATTATCTGATCGACTCTTTAACGATTTCAGGCTAACTCCAGGTGAGCAAGGAATGTTGCCTTGCAAATGTTACCAACTTGCTGGATTTTCTGTGGCGTTGTAGTCTGTGTGTTATACCTATCATAGTATTCTGAGAGGTATGCCATAGAAACTTCGACTTCAGCATCGTGCTTATTGAGTCTCCCTTGGATTGAATGTACATGCAGGTTTATTTGAGAGTCTTACTGTATACCCTCCCTAACATGTCATATTCCTGTTACGGATATAATGAAAATGAGAGGAAAAATTATTCAGCAGACCAATTCCCTGGGCCCTCGGTCAATAAGTTGATAAGTACAATGCTAGGCTGGGTTGCACAGATCTTAAGACCGAAAGGTGAGTGAGATCATTCAGCATAGATTGAATTAGTGCTTGAAAATGCACCTAATGTGCATTTTTCTCCTTATGCTGTATACTTGTCTATTGAGTGAGTAAGTCTAAGGGTATTCCCATTGGAATCAACATTGAATAAATTGTTAAACGTCCCTTTCACAAGCTCTGATTATGCCTTCTGTTCATTTGAAGTAGTGCATTGCCTTATTTTTTTTTTCAGTACACTTTCTCTGAATGATCTTGTTATACTTTCGTTTCTGTTAGAATCCTAACTGCTTTTAGCTAGGTAAATATTCACGTTGTTCCTGGAACCAGACCTCTGTGTATTTCATTTGCTGACCATGTTGGGTAATCCTGCTTGTTTTTGCACAGCAGCAGAACAGCTTTGCAATAAAGTTCAGTTGCTAATCAAACTTGTTAAACAGTAATTGGATCTGCTTAGAGCAACAGTAATGGTTATGGAAGTAATTAAGTTTATTCTGATCCTCAGTTAATCAGAAGTAATGGGTTCACACATCATTTTCAAAGTACTGCACAAGTAACATCATTTCTAGGATTCCATAAATAATATCACTTTCAACAGGGAAACCTCTCCCGAATTAAAGAAACAGAAGTTAATAAAATGCCTTCAAGACGTAACTAGGAAGCTGTCAACTGAAAGTAAAGGGTACTTCTAATTTTAAAAACATTGAATAATCCTGTAGGATGTCTGTATCTGAATTGATTGGCTTACTTGGTTTATCACTGACACCAGGCACTAATTTAGCAACAGTTGTCAGAATGAGCTCTAATACTTTTCTGTGAATGAAGCTGGCTTTTTGCATTTCTCCCAATGACCTTCAGATCTCAAGTGCTTTTTGTCAGTTTTTCTTTTGGGACCGTGTTTCAGCATTGTACCTCTCCTGTACGCTACTTCCATAACTTGTGTTTTGGTCAGCAAAATATTCGATTCATTGTGAGATTTGGCTGGGATATCAAGTTTATGGTGAATCTTCTAGTTTATACTGTTCTAACCTCTGGGTACAATTAAGTTGTCTAGTTACTTTGTTTAGTGTCACTCTCTCTAATATGACACTAAATGTTGGGTTTGCTATTAATCCAATCGTTTCCTGCTTCTCCTTCAGCTATTTCTGAGCCACAGCCTTGCTTTTGATTGTTATGGCAAGAGTACTCAGTTCTATGTTAGCTTCTGAAATGTGCATTTTGTGCCAAACCTGTGAAGACTTTCAACATTAATGTTGATACAGTTACACATTTTCATGATGTTGCCCCATGTTGTTTTGGCCAATCTGCTGTGAAACAGCAGCAAACACTGTCTTTTCCTTTCCCCTCCATTTGCATTGGGAGACTATTACTTTTTCCACATGGTGTCACTGAGATTGGGAATATGATGTATTGTGGAGAAATTTGGGATTAATCAGCGTTCTGTAGTTCTGTGTGTTTGTTAATGCATCAATTTACCGCAAATAAAGTTAATGACATTCATACCAGTTCCATTTACGTTGTCAGCTTACTACCTTTTTAAATGTCTGTTCTAAATGTTCTTGGCTTCTTCATTCTAAAGTGTTCATTTTGTGGTGTGGGATAAAATTGGTTTAGTTTCTTTTGATCTTTCTGATTGGGACAGAATGGGAAGCAAAATGATGGACCTGCATAACGTTGTCAGAAGGAAATGAGATGAGCAGTAAGAAGGGGACAGGAACTAGACTGCCAAACTTTAAACTGATTTTTAAAATCTGTTTTAATGAACCAAATTTTGCTCACTTCTCTTATCTTTATAGTTGTATCCCCCCAGCTGATCACATTGTATGTGCTGGCTGTATATACAACTGAGGCCAGTTGTTTGGATGGCTTTTATCACTTTGCTTAAAATAAAAGTCTTCTTGGTTTTAGAATTCTTTGATTTTAAACTTTTTGGAAGTGATATTCTCAGTAGAAAGTAGTTATAACTTCATTCCCTAGTAATGTAGAGTCTGTGTAAACAGATGTATAGCTACTGTCATTTTTCTCCCAATTCTTTCATAGGCTCGCTTGTTTTCATATCCTGATACTCATCGCCATCGCTTGGGTGCTAACTATCTTCAGCTTCCTGTGAACTGCCCATTTAAGTGTCGTGTAACTAACTACCAGAGAGATGGACCCATGTGCTCAACTGATAACCAGGGTAAGCTTTCTATCTTCCTTTAGTAGGATCAGCTTTTGTACTAGATCAGTTGTCTATCTCAGATTTAAAATTAACAAATTTTTGTTAAGCAAAGGGATTATGGGCAGGTATATGGGGTTCGGCCACAATTCAGCCATGAGTTCATTGAATAGTGGAACAGACTGGAGGGGCCTACTTCAATTCCTATGTTACTACTCAGTCTGGTTGTTATTTTTAAACGTAGACCCAATAATTTACACTGATTCTATAACATCATTGGTGCTTCTGAGCATGGTGGGTGAGTAGCAATTTTTTTACTGCAGTGTCATAGGCATATTCAAGGCATGTTCCCGTTCAAAAGGCAAAATATCATTGGGTTGCCTGGTTTTTGCTGTCCATTGGCAACCAGTGTGCAGGTGATTTCTTCTTGATTATAATGGTGTGAAGGACACTAGATTTTTCATTTTTGAATACATAGCAGGTGTGAGTCACTGTACTGATGGTGAGTGTGGAAGTGTTGTTGTCCTGCAGTTCCTCACGGTTGCCACTGTCTTGGCTGCTGGAGAGCAAAGAGCACGTGAATTGAATTGATGTTCATGCTTCGTGTTACGCTAAGAAACCTGTGTGGATGTAGAATACTATGAAGTGGAAGAATAGGGTCCAACAAAATAGGAGAAATATTTTTAGCAGTGGAGAAATTCACAGCGCAGAAGGGAAGTCACTTTGCCCATAATGTCTCTGCAATCAAAAAACCCCATTAAACTCTGCTTTCAGACCCTGTCCTGTAATCCTACAGGTATTACTCTAAAAGCATTTGAATATAACTTCAGAGTTCAGCGAAAGGTTTTGTCTCTATCACACTCTTGCAGACTATGATTCACAGATCCCTGTCTCTCTCGGGGTGAAAGAAAATGATCATACAATCCCCTCTAACCCTTGCACCAATTTATTTTAGTTTTTGGTCCCTAATTATCGACCTGTACGCTAGAGAAAGTAGCTGCAATTTCCAACCACGTGCATTCAGAGCTCTCACAATTTAATATATCTCAGTTAAATCTCCACGTAGCCTGTTCTGTGCCAAAGTAAACACCGCAGTTGATACAATCTTTACTCAGTTAAAATTTTCCCAGCGCTGACCGCATTCTCATAAATTTCATCAAATTGTCTCTGATTTAAATCTTAGCAGGTCTTGTGTATTCTCCAATGTTTAAAAATTGATCAAATTGGGCTTTCGAAATGTCATTGTTAATTAGGCGCCAGCGAGAATTGCTGTAAATTTATTTCTTTCAAACAAAGCACATCTATTCAGTGTAAAAGCAAGGACATATCATACTGTTTTCATAACAATTGCCGTTTAATCCCATGTGACCAACAGATTAATGCAGTCCTGCTGAACTTCACATGAAAATTAAACAAATTTTTGAGCTCATTTTTGCCTTTTACTAGGCAGCAATGGAAGGTCACTAATGCCCAGGAGGCATCTGTGTAATTCGAATTCTATATAAGGTTGTGGAGGTAACTGGTTGAGGTATAGCTTTCAACGGCATGCAACTAAACTGTCTGCACTCTTGTATACCAGTTTACTTGTTTATTTTTCAATCGTAAATCCCATTATCAGTGGATAGAGCCAGGAGTCCAAAGACCAAGGTCTAATCATATGGTAAGAACTATTGTGTGGTAAGAGTGGCAAAACATCACTCATATGGACTTGCAGGAAAACTAGTTTTTCCTTGCATGATTTCAGTCACACTGAACATAAATACTTCAACTTCTGTTAATTTTCATGACCTATTATTAAGTAAAACAGCTGAACTGCTATTTGTTTCTGCTAAGAGAGACTTGACTTGCTTGCCTCATGAATGTGAAGATAAATTGCAGAGAAATTCCCTGAGGTACTGTTATGTTTTGGAGAATCACCGGCACAGCAAGATGTACTGTCACTTTATTATCTAAAATCATTCTTTTGACTTATCGTACTTGAATCATTCTAAAGCTGTGCTAAATGGACAAATTAAAGACGACTTATAACCCAATGTATCCTCTCCTGAAACTGACAATTAACACCTTGCCACTTGGTGTATGTAGACTTTTCATGGGAAAATTTGGATTGGCAGTGGCAATGAGTTAACTGACAAGTGGAGCATCACTGCCCTAGCTGATGTCCTCTCCTAAAGAAAGTAACCGTATTGTAAAAATAAAACCGGATTTCTTTTTCCTCTGATATAGGTGGTGCACCAAACTATTATCCAAATAGTTTTAGTGGCCCTGAAACCCAGCCTCTAGCCGTGGAGCACTCTTTGGCTATAATGAAGGATGTTGCTCGGTATAACAGTGCCAATGATGATGATTACTCTCAGGTAAGTGTAGTAGAACTTCACTGCATGAAAATTCTGTTATTCTTTCTCCTTCTCTGGTTGTCATCTACCCCACCCCTGCCACTCCTCACCTTCACACAGCAAAAAATGTACATCATGCTCACTAACCCTTTTTGTTGATCGTTTCCTGGTGTTCTAAGGTTCTGAGTGTACGTGAGGTTAGAATTGTTTCTATAAGATGTTGGGTCATTTGCTACGTGCTGCTTTTGTAAATTGCAAGGCAACCAGCCATAACCTCACAATGGGAAACTGAGCAGTACAGCTTTTAGCTAACTTAAATGACTTGCAGTGTTTAAATAAGATTCATACTTCTCCACTACTGCCAAATTGTACCTGGTATACAATTTCACAAGTAGAGGTAAAAGTAGAGAGAGGGAGAAGGATGGACTGTAACAAAACACAGTTACGATCTGTAGCTATAACCTTAAGCAAAGAGAAAGCAAATTGTAGGTTAGAACAGTGCTTCATTTAAACTAGAGCACAAGCTATGCTCACCATGTTTATCTGTACATTGGTATTATGTCATGGGTTTTCCACGAGGATATTATAACTAAATGAGGAGATGCAGCCACTTGGGACCTGGCTGAATTGTGAGTCACCTTACTATTTATTTATCTCTTAGGACTTAGGTTTGATCCAACCCAGAATGGGTCAAAAGGATACCCATAATTTATAAAAGTTTCAGCACATACCTTTTATGTGTGTGTGTGTATAGCACAAAACAGGCCCTTATTTCACAATAACAATATAGTCTTTGATAAGGATTTCTAGCGTGGGAAGTGGAAATGACGTGTTATAGTAATTTTGATGTTTCTGTAGCTGAACTGGTGGCTCAGTGGTTAGCACTGCTGCCTCACAGCTCCAGGCACCCGGGTTCGATTCCAGCCTTGGGTGACTGTCTGTGTGGAGTTTGCACATTCTCCCCATATCTATGTGGGTTTCCTCTGGGTGCTCTGGTTTCCTCCCACAGTCCAAAAATGTGCATGGTAGGTGGATTGGCCATGCTAAATTGCCTGTAGTGTCCAGGGATGTTTAGGTCAGGTGGGTTAGACATGGGAAATGTAAGGGTAGGGGAATGGGTCTAGGTGGGATGCTCTTTGAAGGAGCACTGTGGATTTGTTAGGCCAAATGGCCTGTTTCCACACTGTAGGGATTCTGTGAACCTTGATGCTGTTGAGAAACTGGCCGAGGGCTCTGATCACCGTTTTAACAATTGTAGTTTACTTGAGTATTGATATCTACCAGGAAATTAACAACTGTCAAAGTGTGCAACAGTTTTATGGAGTTTCATTGGTCGTCAACCTTTTGTATTAATTTCGGTAATAGCATTTATCAGGCACTCATAACCCTGACTGATCCAGATGTCAGAGTTAAGATACATGTTATGCCAGTTAAGCGTTAGCGCAGTGGTTGCATTAGTACATAAGCTAGATCAAATCCTCAGTTATTATCAATAAATGTTTTAGCAAGCTTAAAGGTTCAGTGCACAATCTTCCAGAAGTGCAGCACTCTTTTGTCGACCATATTACTACCTGTTTAACATTCTTGCAATTTCCTTTCCTAGGAGGAGGGATTTTTCACTTGTCCCGTTATTACTGAGATAAGACCTGAGCGCTCATTGTGATTGGCTAAGTCCAAGGTTTAAAAACTACATCTTTCCCAGTTGATGATACTTGATGCCATTTGTATAGTGCTTTTGAATCATGGAATCCTATAGCACTGAAGGTGCCATTCACCCTATCATTCCTATACCAGCTATTTTAAAATGTTGTCCATTAGCCCATTTGACTGCTGCAAAATTTAAACTTCTGATTGTTTTATGCTGCCACCTTGTTGGTATTTGTATTCAGGTGAGCTCTTACAAACACTATTTGCACAGCTTTTGAATTTTCATGAGATTTCTGTCCGGACTAGGTAACTACATTTTATCTGCAAGTGCTGAATGCAGATGAGCGTCAAAGACTCTGTGAGAACATAGCAGCCCATCTCAAGGATGCTCAGCTTTTCATTCAGAACAGAATGGTGAGTTGAACGTTATTTGGATAAGATGTTTAGCTACTCTTGGATGTTACAGAAAAGAAAACTGATACCTCATCAAATTTTATAAATGTCATAAAAATAGTTGGCCTCTGATAGGAGCAGCAGTTCCCAAGAATCCCTTCCGGAGGTGACTTTTCTCTAACTGCCCGGTGATTTAATTTTCCAAGTATTTTACTGGCTTTCAAGGGCAAATTCACACGATCCCATGTATCTTGAGTCCTGCATAGTGACTTACTGAACTCGATATTTCATTGTTGGGCAAACCTTGTTGAAACCTATCAGAGATAGGCCCGAAACGTCAAGCTTTCCTGCTCCTATGATGCTACTTGGCCTGCTGTGTTCATCCAGCCCCACGCCTTGTTATCTTGTTGAAACCTGTTGCTTCTTCACGTAAAAGGGTGGTTTGTAGAAAGAGTCACCAAGAGCCCAGGTCTACCAGAAAGAAAGACTTGCACTTGTGCCTGTGTTGAATTTTGGTATGTGATCTGACCGCCAGGAAAGATCTGTGCCACAAAGAAGTTCAGAAATGTACTGTGAGGAAGGCTGTTGTTATGTAAAATGCTGCTCTTCAAGCGCAAATGTGTATTCATGATTATAGTCATTGTCTTTCTAGGTGTGTCTGTTAAACAAAGTTCATCCTGACTATGCCGCTCAAGTTCGCGCATTTCTGGAGCAGCACAATGCTAAATGTCCTCAGAAGGTACTCAATCCGCTTTAATCTTTTTAGGCAGCTTTCAATTTTGTTGCACTTGTGTATCTCTTTCACCTTAATTATCTATTTGGTAAGCTGTTCTTAGTTTTTTCCTGAACTATGTGATTTCCTTATGACTATAGGATTAGAATTTAGAGTCATGCGGGTGTACAGCACGGAAACATGCCAACCAGCTATTTTACATTAATCTAGTCCCATTTTGCCAGCATTTGGCCCACATTCCTCCCAACCCTTCCTAGCCTTATACCCATCAGATGCCTTTTAAATGTTGTAATTGTACCAGCCTCCTCTGGCAGCTCATTTCCTTACGGACCACCCTCTGTGAAAAGTTGCTCCCAGCTCCCTTTTAATTCTTAGCCCCCTCACCTTAAACCTATGCCCTCTAGTTTTGGACTCCCCTATCCTGGGGAAAAGACCTTAACTATTCACCCTATCCATGCTCCTCATGATTTTATAAACTTCTATAAGATTATCCATCCTCCTCTGATGCTCCAGGGAAAATAGCCTCATCCTGTTCAGCCTCTCTCTATAGCTCAAACCCTCCAACTCTGGCAACATCCTTGTAAATCTTTTCTGAACCCTTTCAAGTTTCACAATGTCTTTCCTATAGCATGGAGACCAGAATTGAATGCACTGTTCCAAAAGTGGTCTAACCACTGTGCTGTACAGCTTCAACATGACCCCCAGCCCCTATACTCAATGCGCTGACCAATAACAGCAAGCGTGCCAAATGCCGCCTTCATACCCTTACTTCAAGCTGTCTGGGAAAGTTTCTTTCAGCTACATCAGCAATCTTTTCCTTGATCCCATTTTGAGTATTCTAATATAGATTCTTGTTGTGTGAAATGTTCAACATCCAGTGGAAATAGCACTTTGAGTAACTTGCAGACACTTCATCCCTTTCCCTCTCAACAATTTACCTCCTTTTTTTGCTCTCTGCCTAGTTTTCCACCTCAGATATTCACTGTGATAGTATTTAAACTTTACTATATCTTCAGGCTCAAGCAGCTGTGTGGTATGGAGACCAGATTTTTTAAGGGCTTGTTTTTGAGATGGGAATGAAAATTGCAAGGCAGTACCATGTTATAATTACTTGTCCCTCCTTATTTGAATGAATAATCGTTTCACCTGCATATTGTGAATTAGAGTCACACGTGGGCTTGATAGGTGAGAGTGGAAGATCACGTTCCCCAAATTGTCAGGTGTGTCTATGTAATTATTTGGAAGCCCCCACTGCACCCTGGATTTCTTTCTCTGTGTAGCCTAATGCATCACTAGGCAGTGAATTCTATCAACATGGATGCCAAGGGAAATACTGGAGTTATTTTTAGTGGAGGGAAAATCTATGGGAAAAAAAAATCTGATTTTATTAACAAGAGCTTGTAGCTAATAACATTTATGCAAAGTGAAAGTGTATGCATGTGGTCACCTTGGAGTGACAGCCGCACAGCTTGAGGGAGCACTGATTCATGCCTCTTAGGATAGGGCCCATAAGATGTAGGAGACAGCCGTTGAGTCTGCTCTGCCATTCAATGGGATCTTGGCTGATCTGTTAATCCTTAACTCCAGTTTTCTGCTTTTCCCCCATTACCGTTGATTCCCTTACCAATTAAAAATCTGTGTATCTCAGCTTTGAATACATATAATGAACCAGCCCTGACAATTCACTGCTCCCTTAGGAGATATTCCTCCTTGTTTGTTTTTAAATGGGCAACACCTTAATTTGAGGTTATGCCCTATGATCCCATACTCTCCCACAAGTGGAAGCACCCTGTCCACATTTACCCTGTCCAGACCCTAAGAGTCTTGTATGTTTCGATAAGGTTGCTTCTCATTCTAAACCCCAGTGAAAGCAAGCTTGACCTACTCAACCTTTCCACGTAACAAGATCCTTCCATTCCCAGGATCAACCTAGTGAATCTTCTTTAGACGACCTCCAGTGCATTTATCCTTAGATAAGGGGATCAGAACTGTTCTCAGTACTTTTGGTGTATCTTCTGATTTGATCAAGGGAAGGAAGGTGTGACTGAGAGTCTGGTAGGTAAGGGGACATGGGCGTGAATGCAGGAGGCTAAATATGTGCAGTTGTCAAATTGGTTTGCAGTTCTTTCACCTTGTTTGAATGAGAAGACTGTGGGGTGGATGGCCTAACTGACCATGACAGTATGGTATAGAAAGCTATTTAAATGGAAGGAATTAAAATGTAATATATAGGTAGTAGGTTGCAGTACAGTGAGGAGTTTGACTCTGTTCTCTGCAGAAAAGAGCAAGAATCCATAAGGATTGATTTTTTACTTGGTACCAATGTTTAGGATATTACCTCAGATATGGAAAGGATGTTAGTGTGATCGGGAGGATCCAGTCACTGGTCCAGTTGGTAACGTGCAAAGTGTGAGATTACAGATAAATATATACCTTAATATTATTTATTTATTTTAGAAATTAGATTTTGAATTGGTGGCATGTGGGTTTTGGCCTGAGTGTGCAAAGGACTTTGGTGATTAACTTGTCAGTATTTCTGGAACTGTGATGAAGAAACCAGTATGGAAAAGTAATTCCTAGAGTGCTAATGAGAATTTGTTTGCATCGGGGTGGGTCTTTCAGTGGACAAAGTAAATATTGAAAGCATTTGGCTGCATTCAGTTGGAAAGATCCAGATTTGTTGTTTTGTTGTTAAAGAGAAACATCCATTGCTTGGAAAGCCTTTCGGTTTCAGTTCACAGATGTCCTGGCAGAGGTTAGATGTGATAGTTTAGGGCTGTTAAGAAATGGAATACCTGAGGCTGAAAGTTACAGATCGGAAGTGTTTGGTTAAAATTGTGAAAGAAGCTGAGAAGGTCCAAGTTTAGCTGTGGGAAAACTTCTATTAATTAACTAATTAATTAATACGGAAAGCTTATACAGCTTGAGAAGAATGCTACAATTTATTGCAAGGGAAATCTAAATATGAAAGTAGGGAGGTTATGCTTCAGTTATGAGGCACTGATGAGAACACACCTGGAATACTGTGTACTGTGTTGGTCTCTGGCTACCAAAGCATGCGTATACCAGCATTCAGACATGGAGTGATTAGTTCTGCTTTTTTAAAGCTATTTTTGTAACCTCTAACGCTGTTAATGCACTCTATATGCTCTGTCCCTTCCTGCTACACTCTGGTCAGCTCTACCTTATTGCTATCATACTGTCTTGCCTTGTCTTCTGTGTTCAATTTATCACATCTTCCTAAACTCAGTCCTTTACTCCAACTATTTAGTTTGAAGCTTTTCTACCGTCTCAACTGTTTTACTTGCCCAAACATGGGTCTCAGCATAGCTCGGATCCCAACAGTATAGTCCTGTTTCCCGGAACACTACTGCCAGTTCCCCGAATCAAAACCCATTTCTCCCAGGTCAATGTTTGAGCCACATATTTGACGCTCTCATTCTATTTATTCTATGTCAATTTGATAGTGGCTCGAGGTAGTAATCCAAGAATTACCTTTTGAGGTTTTGATTTTTCTTTTAAATTTAGCCTTGGCGGTTCCCAACTTTTATTTAGGTCATTGGTCTCTATGCAGACCAGGGCCACTGGATCCTCACTTCTGTTGCAAGTTCCTCTCTAGGCCAGGACAAATCCTGGCAGTGGACAGGCAAAACATCTTAAATGCATCAAAATCACTTGCATCCAAGACAGAAGAACGACCAAAGAATTTTGAACTATGACAGTCGATGGAATGAAAACATAATTGTTGCCCAGACTAAGGAGTTTGTGTTGGGGGCTTCAATCTACCCAGTGTTCACCTACAGAAAATTGAGTCCACCAAAATTAAATGTTGGACAACAGAGGCAGAGTTAATATGCCAGAATTTGGAGATTATGGAATGAAGCTGAGCAATTATACTTGATATGAAATTAGTACCCTTTCTGAAAACATTTTCTGCTTTGCAAGCTGTTCCGAGTGTTTCAATTCTTAACTTCAGGATTAGGCCGGTTAATGTAATTTGGGTCTTCTCCCATGCAGCTTGTGTGAGCAGGTGTGCATTTTATAGAAAAAACCCTCGGGAATGCGTGCTAATATTGGGCATCTTCTTTTACAGACAACGGTCAGAACCTACAGTCGTCATCCTTCTGCTGAGAGGTCAAACCTGTGATGGTTTAACGTGAAGTGTGGTGTCACAGCTACAGTTGAACTTTCCGGACCCATTTATGCTTCAATCGTTAGCTATGATTGTATAATTGATAATGATCCCTAAACTTCAGATCTTGTAACTGAAGAATTTTCTTATTGCATATTTTGTTTAAAAGCTAAAAAGTCTTGTCTGATTTAATGCTTGCATTTAAAACCAAACCTAAGTTTTCCTCACTTAAGTATGCAAATTCCATCCATTATTTCTCCCAAGATTTGTGATCCTGGAGATGAGTCTTTTTTAATTACTGTGCATCTCTCACACAATGCCTGCTGGATCTGTGGCATGGTATTTGTTTGGCTGAGAATTCATATTGGGCTTTCTACCTTCTCTGCTTAGTTTTAGCAGCAACTTTAAAAATTGTTTCCCACACACTTAACTACGCTATTTAACATTTAATCTTGTTACAAAAGTTAAGGCTTCTGCTAAATTTAGCTTTGAATACCCAATGCACAAGCTTCTGTCCTTTGTTCTTGCAATGACGTCCAGGCTAATCATTTAGCTCAAAATGTGAATGCTGTATTAAACAATGGCGGTTTTTATTTTTGTTAATCTGGGAAGTGAGGTACTTGATAAAGAAACTCAAATTAAACTATTAATACAACTTTCAAATGCTGTTGTAAATATGTGTCCTCACTCAGTTGTACAAATGTCAGCTGTGGCTCATTTTAGAGCACTATTGCCTCTGAATCTAAAGGTTATTGGTTTAAAACCCATAGCAGAGACAAACAGCAATCTAGGCCAGTGCTCCAGTGTAATACAGAGGAATCACTGCACTATTGGATATAACACGAAACCAAAAGATCTGTCTCCCCTTTCAGGTGCACATAAAGTATTTTATGTAAATATTTTGAAAAAGAACTGGTGTCTTACCAACATCGGAACAACAAAAACTGAATATCTGGTCATTATCACTTTGGGGGGAGCATGTTGTATGTCAATTGGCTGCCATGTTTTTTCGATTACAACAGTGATTACATAAAACAGTTCTTCAGTTGGGGTGGCCTGAGGTTGTAGAAGGTACTACAGAAATGCAGGTTTGTTTGCTCACTTTTACAAGGAATCTTTCATTTGGAGTGTGTTCAAAGTCTGGGTTTACTGCCTTTTGAGACTGTGTGTCGGATGCACCATCCCGACAAGTATTCTCATTTGATTCCTTTTTTTTGTGTTTCAGAATATTTGTTTGAGCAGTCAGAGGACATATAATTTAAGTTTGATTTCCCATTCAAGTGCTCATCCCTCTGAGTTCGTATTTTCCTTTTCATTCCTTTGGATCTGACTTTCCCTTCCCAGAGGCCCTTTGTAGTGGCATGTTCTCCTTTTTTATTCTGTTACCCAATGATGAATTAGAGGGCTTGCCTCAGTAGTGACTGAATAACTGGCAGGTATTGCACTCTTCGTTTGTAATGTCAAAATAGTCTAAAATGAGTCAATTGTCTGTATCAATAAACATGAAACTGATGGGGCTCAATTTAGTCATTGTGAAAATCCAGTTAATTTTTAGAGCTTTGCAAAAGGGAGAAATATCTTTTTTCTTTTATTTAAAGAAAAGTAATTGAGGAGGAAGATTAGTGTTGCAGTGAAGGGCTTACATTTATGCAGAATCTTTCCATGGCAGTTAAAAGCACATTTCCATCAACTAAGCATTTCTGAAGCATAGTCATTGTTGTAATGTAGGGAAATTTGGCAATCGTTCTGCACGTAGCAAGGTTCCATAAAACAAGAATGGTATAGATGCTTCAACAGTCTTTTAATGTTATTTCAGGATTACAATATTAGCCATAATATTGGTGAGAACTCCCTCATGCTTCAAGTTAGTCTTCAAATTATTTCACAACCATGTCAGCCAGCGTGTCCTCTGGAAGAATTTTGGGGAATTAATATATTGCTCCCAGTTTAATAGGATACAGATGTACACCCAAGACTGAACCATGTCCAGTCTTGCAACCAGGAAGACACTCTCTGAGGCATCTTTGCTAGAGGGGCTTTGATGAAGGTTGATAGTGTGGCTTATTCATTTGGGGTTCCTCCTAACTCTGTCTTCATGGGTAGAGGTCATTTCCCATAAGCAGACCGTTCCAGCTCCTGAAGCATTTTTCTTTTAACTTGATGTTTGTGGATTGTGTGCCATGGTTTAGCAATTAATGCCAAATTGTGGCAGATTATTAATTGAAGAATACTCATGTCTTCTGTTTTAGGAGATGAAATAATGCCATGAAATCAATGCCTCCTGGTTTAAACTTTTTGGTCACATTAGCTTATGTTTTCCCTTGTGAATTAACTTTAACGTCACGCTGAAATTCTGAAAAAGCATGCATGGGTTTGTATTTTTGAAAACAAAGGAAAAGATCAGTTTCTCTTAGCAGTTATTTTTATCAGTTTTACGCAATGATGGCATGCAGTTTATATTCCATTAAGAGTTCTAAAACAAGTACAAGATGTTTGGGTTTATATAGAACCTTTACTTTTAAAGTTGCTCTAGAATGAATACATTTTAGAACACTTGTGATACAATATTCCTTCAGATTAATTAAGTTGTTTTCATTTAAGATCGAGGTTACTGGGGTTAAAAATTAGACAATGGATTCCTTGCAGCTTGAGCCCAGAGTTAACATTTAATTTGGTGTCCAGCATGTATTTTAATCATACTGTAATCTTTCTGAAGAACTACATGTATTTGCATTCTGGTTATATATGCACTTATTAGCTGACTTATTAATGACATTTAACCCAAACACAATTGAAGCAAATGTAATCCAAATCAGTAGTAATGAGAAGTGGGGACTTGTAGAACCAATTCTACCTGAATAGTCAGCATAATCTACCAATGCAGGAAAGAAGATGAAGCCAATTCTTTAATTTGAATATCTTTTTGAATGTCAGTAAAACTGAAGATTTTATCTCTGGAAATATGATTTGTAACTTGATAGAGATGATTTTTAATGCTTAGTAAAATTCCAGGAATGTGATTAAATGCATCCAAACAATGGCATTTTGTGTTTGTTTCAAAATACTTTCTCCTGAAGTTCGTGCCTCAGTCTTCTGGCTTAAGTTCGGAAGCTTCCAAGAGACCATGATGTAAGCAGAAGAAACATAATACTAATGGATGACAGTTCTCAGCAGGTGTGGTGTCTACCAACTAGAATTACTACTTTTAATCATCCACGAAAGAAGCTATAGCTTTTTGTTTGGTTTTAAAACTGTTCCCACTCTTTCCCCCCACCTCCCCCAACCACATTTGTGTATAAATGGAAAATTATTCCAGATGAGACTTTTTTAATGTACTGTTCTTGAAGATCAATGTGAGCATAAAGAGGGTGTTATTTTTAACAAACGGTGACAAATGAAACATTCACTTCAAAATTTTACATTGATTTTTGAGTATCTTAGTTCATACCAACTTCACTAAATTTAAAATAATAGTAGAATTTCTGGAAGAACTGTATTGTTTAACATTTTGGCAGTATGTTCGGAACAAAAAATAAATTTAAGAATGCTTGAGTAACGCTACCTCTTGATACTTAATACAAAGATCTTGGTTGACCATAGGATGGAAAGGCAGCAGGATTCAGACACACCATTATTGTGCAAAACTGAATGCCTTTCGCACCTCCAAATGTGCCACATGAGAAACTAAAATTCCACCTTCATGATCTTCCTACACTTGTTGAAATCAATGCTTGCATCTATGAATAAATATGCAAATAGCTGATTCAACTAATAAGTGCATTTAATTGTTCTAGTAAGTCTATCTTTGAGCCTTAAAATTTTAAAATAAGTTTAAACCAGTTGATGGCAATTGATTTATTTATCTGAACCTACTTGGGGTCTTGTGACACACTAGTGGTGTCCTACCTCCAGGTCAGGAGTTCTTGGTTCAATTCCTACCTGCCTAGAGGTGTGTGGTAACATCTCTACAGATTGGTTGAACATATCCACAATTTTTACTTTTAATTGAGAGCAAGGCTAGCCATTGTTGATATTGGGGGCTTTGTGACCATAGTTACCTAATATAGGGAGTTGGTGATTTGTGACAATTTTCTGGAAGTTTGCTAAGCTCTGGTTTAGATACAATATGTTAGTTAATTACATGACGAGAAATATATGCCCCGTGACTGATGAGAACACTTCTCTGATCCCAAATCTGTTCTGTAACATGGAGAAATAGAGCCAGGGCACTCCTGTGTCCCAGATGTCTTTGTTCTTCTGTGGGATTATGTAGAGGTTCTTCTGTGGGATTATGTAGAGGTTCTCCTGGTCTTCCCTCAAGAAGATAGTGACTCATGTTGTTCCTCACAGACCTCTCCATCTATCCCTATTGATGAGCATTGTGTCTTCTCTGCATTACGTCTAAACCTTCTCAGCCAGTGACTGTGGGCAGCTTCTCATGATAGCAGGATGACTATTGTCACATTACCCTAACCTATAGCTGAGAGTTGGGTTGCAAATTTTATTCCCCAAGCAATACATACCTATTTTCAAAAACAATAGTGAATGCTGTTCATTTGGTGTGAGATAAATTGATGTTTGTTCAATGGGCATGTGACCTCAGTATTTTTCATTATTCTTTCCTTTATTTTCATGTGGTAGAATTTTGAATTTATTAACTGCTGTAACAGCTGTTAATTGAAATCTCATGCTACATAGTAAATAGTAGGAAAATTCCATTGTGAAGGTGCCTAAATGTCCATTCACAGATTGAGTCAGCACTTTCATCTCCCTCTTTCCAGAGCTACTGGCAAGAACATTGAAACTATTATTAAAGGTTGAGAGTCATTAGGGAAACAAAAATAAAATGCAGTTGCTGGAGATCTGAAATCCTTAAAAAGCTAGAAATATTTAGGCAGCACCTGTGAGGATGGAGAAACATGATCTTTTAGGTTGTTGAACTTTCTGATGCAAAGTAAGATTTAGAGTTATAGGTTCCTGAAGGTGGCAGAACAGGTTAATTGGGTAGTTGAGAAGGCCTATGGGACATCTTATCAGTTGTGGCATAGTTTATGAGGGTAGGGAGATCATGTTGGAGCTGTACAAAACTCTGGTTATGCTATAGCTGGAGGACTGTGTGCAGTTCTGGTCACCTCACCAGAAGGAAGGATATAATTGCACACCCCCTCCAGTGCAGAGGAGATTCCTTTGGGTTGAAGCATTTTTCCTATTAAAGTCTGGATAGGCTTGGATTAT
Source organism: Ginglymostoma cirratum (assembly GCA_024137785.1). Lineage (NCBI taxonomy): Eukaryota > Metazoa > Chordata > Chondrichthyes > Orectolobiformes > Ginglymostomatidae > Ginglymostoma > Ginglymostoma cirratum. The sequence goes on along the minus strand of JAHRHZ010000063.1, from coordinate 50,557,798 downwards.
TTTTGTTAGAACAGAGCATGGACAGGGTGACCAGGAGGCAGCTGTTCCCCTTAGTTGAAGGATCAATAATGAGGGGCCATAATTTTATGGTGCAAAGCAGGAGGGGACTTAAAGATTTTTCTACTCAGAGGGGTACAGGTATCTGAAATGCACTGTCTTGGAGGGCGTTTGAGGTTGGAAGCCTCATACTCTTCAAAATGTACATTAAACAGTTGAAATTCCATAATATACAAGGCTAATGGGCCAAGTCCTGGAAAGATGGATTTGTGTAGACAGGAGGAGATCAAGATGAATCATCCACTCGGCACTTTTGGCTGAAGATTGTTGCAAATGCTTCATCTTTTGCACTGATGTATTGGGCTCCTCCATTATTGGGGATGTTTATGGAGCCTCCTCCTCAATTGAGTTGCTTAATTCTTTGCCACCATTGAGAACAGCATAGTATTGATCTGATCTATTGGCTGTGGAGTTGCTTAGGTCTGTCTATTACTTGCCTATTATGCTGGCTGGCATGCAAGTAGTCCTGTTGTGTAATTTCAAGTTGGCACTTCATTTTTAGAGATGCTTGATGCTGCTCCTGGCATGCCCTTCTGCACTCTTCATTGAACCTATTCTTAAGGTCAAAGAATGGGGCACTTTCATGAAAAATCATTATGATTAGGGTCAACGTGGTTTCATGAAATGAAAATCATATTTGCCAAATCTTTCGGACCTTAGGGTGTTCAAGCAGGGCTGATAATGGGAAATCAGTGCCTGGAGAACGTTTGGATCTTTGGATGTCACACAACAGTTTTGTTTTTAAACAAATGATTGGGGTAATATTTTAGCACAGATTGCAAATTAGTTGATGGACACAAAACAAAGTAGGAATAAACAGGTTATTCATAGACATTGGGTGTGATGGTGTTAAGGCTTCAGGTACTCAAAAGAATTATGAATAATATAGAAGGGGGAAGAAGTGTATAATGCAGGCTTAGTGGTACAATACATAGATGATTCACGTCAAGTCTTGGTCATTTGATGATGTTGGAGATGGTAGATTATTATACATGTTGGATTTTTTTGATGCATTGACATTCCTGTGTTTATTTTTGGGATATTTATTAATGTATATCAGTCTGCACCCAGCATTTCCATCCTGCAACAGTGCAATCTCCAATTCACTGGGAGCAAAACAAAATCTATGTTTGTTTGAATAAAAGTAAGAATTTACATTCATTCAAAATAGCGGAACACAAAATGAAACGTAATGAAGAGATGTCAATGATAAGGGTTAAAGGTATGCATTATTGGAGGGCAATAAAATCATGAGGGCACGGATAGGGTAAATAGGTCTTTTCCCTGGGGTGAGGGAGTTTAAAACTAGAGGGTATAGGTTTAAGGTGAGAGGGGAAAAATATAAAAAGGACCCAAGGGACAACTTTTTCATGAGAGGGTGGCGCATATGTGGAATGAACTGCCAGCGGAAGTGGTATAGGCTGGTACAATTAAAAGGCATCTGGATGGGTATATGAATGGGAAGCGTTGAGAGGGATATGGGCCAAATCCTGGCAAATGAGACTAGATTTATATAGGATATTTGGTCGGCGTGGATGAGTTGGACCAAAGGGTCTGTTTCCTTGGTGTATATCTCTATGGCTCAATGACAAGAAAACAGAGACAGTAAATGGAAAGCATTTTTCAACTCTTTACCCGACATGGCAACTTTGTACTGCCTTTGGATAAAGCAAGAAGGCAAGTCCCAAATAAGCCCCAGCTAGGACAAGGGTTAAACTCAAATGTTGACACTGATCTGGTCCAGCGACTGAACCGATCAACTCCCGTGGAGTTTCAGGTTTTGCAGTGACATATATTTTCTCCATGCATGTCATAGTCTGTAGTGATAAATAGTTATGGTAACAGCTAGAAGGAATAATATATGTGGGAAAATGATATGGTCAGCCAGAAGCAGGAGAAGGCTAATAAAACTCTTCAAAACTATCAGTAATACTTTGGCTTTATTTCATTAACATGTTGAAAATTAATTCAACTAATGATAGAATCATTGATGAACATCAAATTTATTCTTCTGCAGTGGACATCAGAAAATGCCTATGTCCTCTTTAAAGTAGGACATTACAATTTTAATCCCCCCTATGAAGGTAACTTGGTCTTTATCGCTTTCATCAACCACCTTCTAAACCTGAATACGTGAGTGTAGAATCCATATTTCCCATCCCGGTCACATCCTTCTCCCCAGGAGACGATGCCCATCAGGTACCATCGATTATTGCCTGGATTCTGTGTGACATTCAAGAAACTAAGTTTAATAAAGAAATGATATTGCTTATAAGTTAGATACAAGGAAAAGACTACACTTTTTATTTAACGTCTTCACAATCACAGGATATCCAAAAGTACACCATATTGTCATCTAGTAAACACTACACCCAACTAATGTATAGCAAGCTCTCAAAAAGCAATGGAATAATTTTCCAGACAATCTGCTTTCTGAGTGAGGGATGATGCATAAGAAAAAATCCTTTTTTTTTCACCATTCGCAAGATGACAGCATCACTGGCTAGGCCAGCATTTTATTGGCCATCCCTAATTGCCCAGAGGACAATTGAGAGTCAACCTCATTGCGGTGAGTCTGGAGTCACATGTAGGCCAGACTAGGTAAGAATGGCAGTTTCCTTCCCTAAAGGACACTAGTGAACCAGATAGGGGTTTTCTGACAATCACATGGTGATCATTAGACTCTTAATTCCAGATTTTCATTGAATTGAAATTTCACCACCTGCTGCTGTAGGATTTAAACCCTAGTCGCCAGAACACTGCCTGGGTCTTCGGATTAACAGTCCAGTGATATTACTGCTAGGCCACTGCCTGGCCAAATACAGGAATGCCTATAAGCATCCGGGAGGGAAGGCCTGACCTTGAATTAACTTTTTAGCTGAAAGGTGACGTTTCCAGCAGAACAGTACTGACGTGTCAGCCTCGATTACATACTGCAGCCTCTGAAGTAAGATTTGAGCCTACCTCAATCTAACTTGCAAGTGTCACCACTAAGCCAAGGCTAGCAGTTGGATTTACCACAGGGCATTTTTTTTCATTCTTTCCTGTGATGTGGGTATCGGAGGTTGTGCCAGTATTTATTTCCCATTGCTAATTGCCCAAAAGACATTAGTGAATCAGCTTGAGCATTTACCACAATCGACAGAGATTACAGTCTCCATGAGGCTAGCTTTTTTTCTAGATATTTCTTTTCCTGAGTTCTGCTATAGATGGGATTTGAACCCTTGTCCCCAGATTAACGTGGAGCTCTGGATTATTGGTCTAGAGACATTGCTACAATGTCACCACCTCCAGACCAGCACCGATTTAAATCTTTTCCAAAGGTTCCCCATGATGGTTTCCCTATCCATCCTGTTTCTCTCAGGGTGTAGCAAGAATGGGAAAGCAAGATGCGCTCTCACAAAGTGAGGAGACAATGAACTACAGAATAATGGTTTTTCGCAGGAGGTTTTAAATTAGAAGTTCCACTGGGATCAACAAGATTATAAGAGATATTGACACAAAAGGCAATAAACAATGGTAGCTTTTGGAAAGACTGAGAGGGATCACGTGATAGATCTTTGCCAATACTGCTGTACAGTGCTTCACCGATAAATGCAGGCTAGTCGATCTGCCCCATAAACCTCCATCAATGCTGCTACCGCCAAGCCTGGCTTCTGTCTTAAGAGTTGAAGATTAGATTTCTTATCACAAAATGTTATATGAGTGGGGATGCCTCAGAAAATAATGTTTCTGAGGCGTGAGGCTTTTCAAGGAAAAGACATGAAAGTAGGAATGAAGGAAATATTCAAGCACCTTCCTGGGAGACTAAGAATTTATGAGTGGAATGAATGACCATAAAGCCATAAGACATAGGAGTAGGAGCAGACTATTCAGCTCATCAGGACTGCTCCGCCATTCAATGAAATAATGGAGGATCTGATAATCCTCAACTCCACTTTCCTGCCTTTTCCTTGTGGCCATTGATTCCCGTACTGATTAAAAATCTGTCTATCCTAGCCTTGAACAGACTTAATGTACCAACCTCATGAGCAGCAAAAAAATTCCACAGACTCCCCACTAGGAGAAGAAATTCCTCCTCATCTCTATCTTACATGTGACCTCTTATCCTGAGGTTATGCCCTCTGATACTAGACTTTCCTTGAGGGGTAACAATCTTTCTGTATCTACTCTGTCAAGTCCCAAGGAATCTTAGATACTGCAATAAGGTTGCCTCTCACTCTTCTTTATTCCAATGAGTACAGGCCCAACCTACTCGAACGCTTTTCGTAAGACAGTCCCTCCATGGTATCAGCCTAGTGAAACTTCTCTGGACTGCATCCAAAGTCAGTATATCTTTCCTTAGATAAGGGGCCCAAACTCTTCACAGTATTCCAGCTGTAGTCTGACTAGTGCCTTGCATTGTTTCAGCAAAACCACGCTACTTTCATTCTCCATTTCCTTTGAAATAAAGCCTAACATTTCATTTGCCGTCCCTATTACTCGCTGAACTTGGACACTAGCTTTTAGTGAATCATAGACAAGGACTCCCAAATCCCTCAGTGCTACAGCTTTCTGCAGCCCTGCTCCATTGAAATAATAGTCATCTCCTCCATTGCTCCCGCTGCAGTGCATCACCTCACATTTTCCCACATTATATTCCATCTGCCAAGTTTTTGCCCACTCACTTGGTCTGTCCATATCCATCTTCAGACACTTTGTGTCATCCTCATCACTTGCTTCCCACATAGTTGTGTAATCTGCAAACTTGGCCATAGTAGATTCACTTCCCTCATCTTAGTCATTGTAATTGTAAATACATGTAAATAATTCAGGCCTCAGCATTGATCTCTGTGACACTCCACTCGTTACAGGTTGCCAACTTGGAAATGCCCCCATATCCCAACTCACTGTCTTCTATTAGTTAGCCAATCCTCCATCCATGCTAATATGCTACCTCAAAATCCAGAGCTCTTATCTTATGAAGTAGCCTAATATGTGGTACCTTATCAAACATCTTCTGAAAATCCAAATGTATTACATCCACTGCTTCCCCTTTATTTACTAGTGGCTCGATACCTCCTCTAATAAATTTCTTCGGCATGATTTCCCATCATGAAGCCATGTTGACTCTGCCTGATCGTGCCATGTATTCTAAATTCTCTGCTAGTGCATTCTTTATAATAAGATAAAGTTGCCTTAAACCCACAGGACTGCTGTCTCGTTAGAGAAAGATGGCTGATGGTGAGTTTGGTCTGAGGGTGACCACACCTCAGGTGAGGGGTAAGGTTGAGAAGGCAGGGCTTTCATGGTAAACTCAGCTAGTGATGGAATTAAACCTGCACTGTAGACACCACTCTGCATCGCAAACCATCCAGCCAGTCAACTCAGTTCCAATCACCATATCCTTTATAATAGACTCTAATATTTTCCCAATAACACTCATTAAGCTGACTGATCTATAGTTACTTGCCTTTTGTCTCCTCTTTCTAAGCAAAGGTGTGATATTGGCAGTTTTCTAATCTTTTGGGAATTTTCCAGAATTTAGAGAGTCCTGAACAATTATTACCACTCTGCATAGCTAGTTATTTAATACCCTAGGATGCATCCCAGTGCGTCCAAGGGACTTATTGGTCTTCAGCCCTGTTAGTTTCCCAGCACTTTTTTTCTGATGATAGTTATTGTATTTATTTCCTCTCCTCCTTTTGCCCCTTTATTATTTAGTAATTTTGGAATGCTATTAATGTGTTCTATGGTGAAGATTGTTGCAAAGTGTTTATTCATTCAGTTCCTCTGCCATTTCCTGGTTCCCCATTATCATTTCCCCAGCCTCATTTCTTAAGGGGTCTGTATTAACTTTGGCCTCTCGCTTCCTTTTTATACATTTAAAGAGGTTCTTGCAGTCTGTCTTGCAAATTTACCCACAACATTAATTTTTTTGGTATTTTTGTTGGGTTTTAAAACTTACCCAATCCTCTGGCTTACCACTAACATTTGCCATATTGTTTTTTTTCTTTCAATTTGATACTATCCTTAACTTCCCTGGTTAACCATGTTAACCATGCTTGTCCCCTTTAGAATCCTTCTTCCTCAATGGAATATGTCTTTGTTGCAAGCCATGAAATATTTTCTTCAAAATCTGCCTTTGTTCCTCAACCTTCTTTGCTGTTAAATTTCTTTCCCAGTTCACTTCAGCCAACACTCCCCTTATTTGTATGTAATTATCCTTATTTAGATTTAGCACTGTTGTTTCTGACAACTTCTACTGACACTCTACAAATTCTTCCTCATGGCTACCTCTGCCAAACTGTCCATCCCAATTTACATGAAAATTAAAGTCACTCCTGATTAATGTACTGTTTACATTCTCTCATTATCTTCTGATTTATTCACTGTCCCAATATATAGTTGCTATTCGGGGTTTAAGAAGTGACTTGTTCCTTTTTTTATTTCTTATTTCGTCTTGTATGGTTGAGAGAGGGACAGGACTGCTTGCTCAATGTTCCAGGGTTTTGTTGTTTTAGACTGGATAGAGGGGAAGATAAAACAGGTAGAGAAGTTGCATTACGAATCAGGGATAATGTTACTTCTGCACTCAGAGAGGACATACTGGGGCGCTCATCCACCGAGGTAACATGGGCGCCGCTCAAAAGTAAAATGGGTGCAAGCACTCTGATAGGCCCCCCAACAGCCACCGAGACATTGAGGAGCAAATATGTAGGCAGGTTATGGAAAGAAGTAATAACGACAGGGTTGTCATAGTGGGTGATTTTAACTTCCCCAATATTGACTGTGACTCCCTTAGAGCAAGAGGGGGCAGAAGTTGTTAAGTGCATCCAAGAGGGTTTCTTGAAACAGTATATGGACAGTCCAACTTGAGGAGAGGCTATACTGGACCTTGTATTGGCTTGTGAGCCTGGCCAGGTGACTGAACTTTCAATGGGAGAGCATTTTGGAAACTCCTTAAGTTTTAAGATGGCAATGAATAAGGATAAGTCAGAACCTCATGGGAAGGTACCAAACTGGATGAGGGCAAATTATGTCAGTATTAGGCAGGAGGTAGGAAGTGTTAATTGGGAGGAGCTGTTATCAGGCAAGTCCACATTTGACATGTGGGAATTGTTTAAAGATCTCCTGATGAGAGTTCAGAACCAGTATGTTCCAGTAAGGAGGAAGGACAAAGATGGCAAGGTAAGGGACCCTTGGATAACAAGGGAGGTTATGAATTTAGTCAAAAGGGAAAAAGAAGCATATATATATAGTTTAGGAAGCAAAATCGGACAGGGCCCGTGAGGAATATAAGGAAAGCAGAAAAGTACTCAAGCAGGGCATTAGGAGAGCAAGAAGGGGCCATGAAATGACCTTGGCAAGTAGGTTTAAACAGAATCCTTAGGCATTCTATACATACATTAAAAATGAGAGGATAACTAGGGAGAAAGTAGGACTATTCAAGGATAAAGGAGGGAATTTGTGCGTGGACACAGAGGATGTGAGCAAGATCCTAAATGAGTAGTTTGTGTTGGTATTCACCCATAAAGCAGGGTATAGAGGACAGTGAGATTTGTGTGCAGCATGCTAATATGCTAGGGCATTTTGAGATCATAAAAGAAGTGGTGTTGGATCTCTTGAAGAGCGTTAAGGTGGATACATCCTGAGGGCCCAATGGTATTTACTCCAGGTTATTGAGAAAAGTAAAACAGGAGATTGCTGGGGCCTTGACCAAGATCTTTGTATCCTCGCTAGCCACTGGAGAGGTCCCGGAGGACTTGCAAGTAGCTAATGTTCCTCTATTTAAGAAGAGAAATAGGGATAATCCAGGAAACTACGGACGGGTGAGTCTCACGTCAATGGTTGGGAAGCTGTTGGAAATAATTCTTAGGGATAGGATTTATATGTATTTGGAAAAACATGGCCTAATTAGTGGCAGTCAGCATGGCTTTGTGCAAGGCAGGTCATGTCTTACTAACTTGATTGAATTGATTGAGGGTAGAGCACTGGATGTTGTTTACATAGCTTTTAGTAAGGCTTTCAACAAGGTCCCCCATGATAGGCTCATCGAGAGGATTAAGATGCAGGGGATCCACGGAAACTTGGCCGCATGGATTTGGAATTGGCTTGCCCATTGAAGGCAAAGGGCAATGGTGGAAGGGTGCTTTTCAGGCTGGAGGTCCCTGACTAGTGGTGCTTTGCAGGGATCCATACTGTGACCTCTGCTGTTTATGATGTATATAAATGACTTGGATGAAAATGTAGATGGAAGGGTTAGTAAGTTTGCAGACATTACAAAGATCGGTGGAGTTGTGGACAGTGTAGAAGGTCGTCAAAGGATACAGCGGGATATAGATCAATTGCAGATAAGATCAATTGGAGAAATGGCAGTTGGAGTTTAATCCGGGTAAGTGTGAGGTGCTGCATTTTGGGAGATCAAATATTAAGGAAAAGTATACAATTAATGGCAGGACCCTGAACGTCACTGATATACAGAAGGATCTTGGGGTTCAAGTCCATAGCTCCCTGAAAGTGGCCATGCAAGTAGATAGGGTGGTAAAGAAGGCATATGATATGCTTATCTTTATTGGTTGGGGAATTGATATAAGATTCATGTTGCAGCTGTATAAAACTTTGGTTAGGCCACACTTAGAGTACTGCATTCAATTCTGGTTGCCTCATTACAAGAAGGATATGGAGGCTTTGGAGATGGAGCAGAAGAGGTTTACCAGGATGCTGCCTGGATTAGAGGGTATGTGCCATAAGGAGAGGTTGGAAAAACCCGAGCTGTTTTCTCTGGGCAATGGAGACCAAGGGGAGACTTGATGGAAATGTAAAAAATTATGAGAAGCATAGATGGTGTTGATAGTCAGAATCTTCTTCCCAGAGCTGAAATGTATAATACTAGGGGTCATGCATATAAGATGACAGGGGAAAGTTCAAGGGAGATGTGAAGAGCAAGTTTTTTACACAGAGAGTGGTAGGAGTCTGGAATGCACTGCCAGGGATGTGGTGGAGGCAGATATAATAGGGGCCTTTAAGGGACTTTTAGATAAGCACGTGAATATGCAAGGAATGGAGGGATATGGGCCATGGGGAGACAGAAGGGATTAGTTTGGCATCATGTTTGTCAGAACATGGTGGGCCAAAGGGCCTGTTCCTGTGCTGTACAGTTCTATGTTCTATATCTATATGAATTCTACATCTTTTGATTGAAGATTATTTTTTGGTATGACTCTATGACTCTATTGTACTTATTCCATCTTGTACTAACAAAGCTACCCCACCGTCCTCTTCCCTTCCTGCCTGATGTGTCAAACGCTTTGATCTCCTTCTAACCATGTTCCAAATACTACTCTGACTTCAAGTAAAGAACCATTAATTTAGCTTTTTTGCCATTGTTTCCCCTTTTTGACCCAATTTACTTCTATTTTCTACGTATGTATATACTCTGTCCTGCTCTGGGTATTATTCTCCAGATAGCTGCCCCATATTGTTCCCATTTCCTCTTGCTTTGTAATTTTACAGTTCCCCTCCCTCAAATCTCCAACTCCCCGCTAATTTAAAATCCTCGCTACAGCCCTAATTATTTAATTCACCAGGACACTGGTCCCAACACGGTTCAAGTGAAACTCCTCCTGCCAGAACAGTTCCCTTCTACCCCAGTACTGGTGCCAGTACGCCATAAACTGAAACCCATTCCTGCCACACCAATCTTTGAGCCACACATTTAACTCCTTGGTTCTATTTACCTGTGTCAATCTGTCTGTGGCTCGGGTAGTAATTGTGAGACTATTACCTTAGAGATTCTGCTTTTTTATTTAGCTGCTAGCTGTTCAAAATCTTCCAGTAAAACGTCCTTTCTAATCCTATCAATACCATTAGTAGCTCCATGGACAATGACTACTGGTTTCCTCCCCTCCATCTCCAAGTTAGTCTCCAGCCCTGAGGAGAATAATATCCCCCTAATTATACTGCCCCAACCACTACTACGTTCATATTCATCTGCCCCCACTTGAATGGCTCCTTGTACTGTGGTACTGTGGTCAGTTTGTTCATCCTCCAAGAAGTCCCCGCTCTTGTCTGCATACTTACAAGAATCTCGTAACTTGTGGACAATTGCAGGGGCTAAGGCTCCTCAATTTGAACCCTGCATCCCTATACTTGCTTCACCTGCAGTCACACCCTCTTGTCTGTGATCACAGATCAATTTTGAATGACTTAGTCTGAGGGATGTGACCACTCGCCGAAGCAAAATGTCCAAGTTACTTTCCCCTTCCCTGAATAAGCTCAATATCTGCAGCTCGGATTTCCAGCTCCTCAACTTAGGTCCAAAGTTCCACAAGCTGCAAACACTTAGCAAAGATGCGTTCCCTCTGGATCACATTGGTGTCCAGCAGCTCCCACATGTTACAGCACCAAGACATCATCGGTCCTGCCATCACTATTGTACTTGACCAGATGTAAATAGGTTAATGAAAGACAGGACAATGTAAATTCAATCGCAGCATTTTCATTCACCCTTTCAAGTTACTTGGAACTTTCCAACACAAGCAGATTGCAACATGCCAGCAAAACTTGAAGAAATTAGAAAAATGTAAAACAGTAACCTTCATCACAAAGGGGCCCCCGCTGTCTCCCTCACAGGCATCTCCACGCAGGCCAGATTCCACACTGTGACCTAACACAGACAAAAAAAATACATTAAAGGAAACAATCAAACGGAATACTGGGTACACAGTACACCACGCCACCTTCTGTTTGGAACACAGACTCTCGCTGAATCCATTCCAACTGTTATGCAAATCCACTCATCTCTAAACAATGCAAACAAAATGATAGGCACAATGATCCTAATGCCTTATACTGCCATCACAAGAGGACATTTTTGTTAATTCAGGGGGGATAATGATATTCGCTTGGAAAATAAGAAGCTTCATTTCTCCCCCAGTAGTGAAGAATAGACTACTCTGCAGCTTACAGATAAGTAATAGTACCAGAGTAACGTTAAAGTAAGCAAAAGTAACTGACGTTAAGGCAAGAAAGGTGATTTAAAGGTTTAAGGTTAAGGGATGCCAGGACAGCTCAGCCAAGTGGAGGCAATGGCCTAGTGGTATTATCGCTGGACTGTTAATCCAGAGACCCAGATAGTGTTCTGGGGACCCAGGTTTGAATCCCACTATGGCAGGTGGTGACCAATGATGACCATGAATCCATTTTCAATTGTCGGGGGAAAAACCCATCTGGTCCACTAATGTCCCTTAGGGAAGGAAACTGCCATCCTCACCTGGTCTGGCCTACATGTGTCTCCAGACTCTCAGGAATGTGGTTGGCTCTTCTGGGCAATTAGGGATGGGCAATAAATGTTGCCTTGTCAGTGACGCCCTCATTGCATGAATGAATAAAGGAAAAAACAAGTGGAAATCTGTGGCACTGGGGAGTCAAGGACACTTCTTGTGACCTTGATGAGCCCATGTTTCACCGGCTACACAATAAGAGCTCCAGACCCTGAACTGCAGCTAGAGGAGCATTTGTGAGGCAGAGAACTGTACGGATATTACATTTGAAGAGCTATACGTGGAGGAGGAGAAGGGCAATAACTTTTCTTTATTCTCTCATGGAACGTGGGTATCATTGACTGAGCCAGCATTCACTACCCATCACTAGCTGCCTTTGAGAAGGTGGTAGTGAGCTGCCCCTTGAATCACTACAGTCCATGTGTTGTAGGTAAACCCACAGTGCCCTTAGGGAGGGAAGTCCGCGATTCTTTCATTAGAGGAACAGACAAGCATTTCTGCAGCCATCAAATGTGATTCCAGGATGGTTTTTTTTCCTGGTACTAGTGGCAGGAATGTCACGGAACAGGGCATTCTTCTGAAAGAGGGCAGACAGTCAGAGTTTGTGGTCTGTGTTCATATTAGTTACACAGATAGGAACTGGGATGTATCCTGCATTCAGCATTTAGGGAGCTAGATAGAAAATTGGCGAGCAGGACTCTATTGCCTTATATAAGAGAGTACAGAACTAGGAATATAAAACAGATGAATACATTGCAGGAGGGAAGGCTTTAGATTCATGAGCTACCAGTTGTTGTCTGAGCGAGATGGCACCTGCACAAACTGGGATTGAATTGTTTTTAGAGATAGTAGGAACTGCAGATGCTGGAGTTTTCAGAGATAGTAGGAACTGAAGAACGGTCTAGGCCCGAAACGTCAGCCTTCCTGCTCCTCCGATGCTGCATGGCCTGCTGTGTTCATCCAGCTCTACACCTTGTTATCTCTTGAATTGTTTTTAGGCTGGTTTGCTTGTACTGTAAGATAGAGTTTAAACCAACTCAGCAAGGGTGTGGAAACCAGGAGAGGATGTTAGAAACTAATGACAGGGTGTGTAGGAAATACTAAGAGAGGCAAATGGCACAAAATAGAGAATAGTAATTTATTAGATGGAGTCAGAGTAAGGGAGAAAGTAACAAGTGAAGGTTACAATGTTATGTCATGAATGCATGAACTACAGGCAATAAATCTGGGGAGTTACAAGAAACTGATTATTTTGTGGGATTATAATGTGGCATAGTATAGAGATCTGGTTTAATAAAGGCAAATCTGAGTGTTAAAAATTTCTGACTACAAGATATTCAGAAAAGATAGGAAAAGGGTGGAGTGGTGTTTATGGTTGGGGAGAGTTTTGCAATACTGAAGACCATGTTTCAGAGGGTTCAAGGACAGAATCAATTTGGCTCAAGCCAATGAATAAGAATGTCGTAATTACGTTGCTCAGTGCAATGTACAGACCACCACGTTTTGGGAAGAATACAGAAGAACAAATCTACAAAGAGTTTATAGAGAGGTGTAAACTTCAATACAGTACTGAAATGGGAAACTTTAATATTTGATATTGTCAGTGCATGGCACATCATTTCCAATATTCCCTCCCAATTTCTCCATTCTACCATAGAGTTATAGAGACACAGAGGTATACAGCATGGAAACATACTCTTCAGCCCAACTTGTCCATGCCAACTGATATCCTAAATTAATCTGGTCCCATTTGCCAAATCCCTCTAAACCCTTCCTATTCATATACCCATCCAGGTGCCCTTTAAATGTTGTAACTGTACCAGCCTCTGCCACTTCCTCTGGCAGCTCATCCCATACATACACCACCCTCTGCGTGAAAAAGTTGCCCCTTCGGTCCCTTTTAAATCTTTCCCCTCTCACCTTAAATCCCTGTGCCCTCTGGTTTTGGACTCCATTACCCTGTGGAAAAAACCTTGGCTATTCACCCTATCCATGCCCCTCATGATTTTATAAACTTCTATAAGGTCACCCCTCAGCTTCCGATGAACCAGGGAAAATAACCCTGGCCTATTCAGCCTCTCATTATAGCTCAAACCTTCCAACCCTGGCAACATCCTTGTAAAATCTTTTCTGAATCCTTTCAAATTTCACAACATCCTCCCTATAGCAGGGAGGCCAGAAGTGAATGCAATATTCCAAAGTGGCCTGACCAATGTCCTGTACAGTCACAACATGACCTCCCAACTCTTTTACTCAACGCACTGCCCAATAAAGGCAAACATACCAAATGCCTTCTTCACGATCCTGTCTACCTGTGACTTCACTTTCAAGGAACTATGAACCTGCACTCAAAGGTCTCTTTGATCAGCAACACTCCCCAGGACCTTACCATTAAGTGTATAAGTCCTGCCCTGTTTTGCCTTACCAAAATGCAGCACCTCACATTTATCTAAATTAAACTCCATCTGCGACTCCTTGGCCCATTGGCCCATCTGATCAAGATCCCGTCGTACTTTGAGATAACTTTCTTGATTGTCCACTAGACCTCCAATTTTGGTGTCAGCTGCAAACTTACTAACCATACCTCCTATGTTCACATCCAACTCCTTTATATAAATGATAAAAAGCAATTGATCCAGCAACAATCCTTGTGGCACACCGCTGGTCACAGGCCTCCTGTCTGAAAAGCAACCCTCTACCACCACCCTCTGTCTTCTATCTTTGAGCTAGTTCTGTATCCAAATAGCTATTTCTCCCTATATTCCATGCGATCTAACCTTGCTAACCAGTCTACCATGAGGAACCTTGCCAAACACTATCTTCACTCTACATTTTTCTGCATCTTATGACATCTCGTTTTCTTACATCATCATTCCCAATTTTCACTTCCGATCTTCACTCTTCAGTCCATCACTTCTCATCTTCACTTCTCCCTCTTTACTCTCTATCTTCAACCATAATTACCATTACATTAATTCTCCCATCACTCTTTCCCTCATTGTTTGTGTCTTTTCCCTCCCATCTTTAGCATTCCTTCTAAAAGTTACATTTCCTAACAACACTTTCTGTTCTAGAAACATTTTTTTAACTACTACCTTACTGACTGAACCTAATTTAGGGGTAGGAGAGATGAGATCCAGGAATTACATCCAGGAATCCAAGAATATAATGGCTCATTTGTTTAGTGCTCTCATGCCCAAATAACATTTTGAATTCATTAATTGAGCATGAGATTAGGAGCAGTGGCTAGAAGTAGATACAACCGGTGAACCACTACCAAGCCCAGACTGAGTCTGTGGATCTTGTAAAGTTAGTCGCTAAAATATAAAGCAAGTACCTGTCATTTTCATTTAATGAACAAGAGGGACTATTTCATTTCATGATATCCACTCCCATCATTGCTGGTGTACCGTGGCTGCTGTATATACAATCTGCAAGATGCTCTGCAGCAAATCCCCATGTTAATTTGATGGCACCACCCATTATGGCAACACCATCATCATACAGGCATCACTGATTCAAGGGAAAAACCTAATGCGACCTTCTAAGGGCAACTAAAACTGGGCAATAATTGCAGCTTTGTCAGCACCACCCATAGCCCAAATACAAAGAGCAGACATAGCAGAAAGAGTGGTTTTGTTTATTTAGTTATTATTATTTACCATTTCAATAATTTATTTACTTACGAGGGACTGTATCGAGCTTGCTACCAACCTGCCCTTACTTAAGACTTTTCCAACATTCTAAGGGCTGTAAGATGGAGGGAGATTTCAAGCCACCTGTCAGTGATGAAAAGATCATGCTCTAACCAACGTCAGTACCCTTTCCCCCACTGAGATGCTTCTTCAATGATGCATTGACTTACCAGCACAGAACATGTTTTTAGTAAGAGGAATATTTGTGGATGAATTACAGGTCCGCTGTGTGTTGATGGGAAGCTGGACATACTGCAGTTCCTTAGGTCTATTAAGTGCTGTATTGACAAAGCTTTCCTGAAGGTTTCCCCAACCTGTGATCCGACCCAAGTGCTGCTTGTATAGTAACCTGGAAACAAGAACAAGAGACTGAATATTCCTGCTGCTCAAACAATAAACCAGAAGCTGACATTATTTTAATGTCTCGTCTATCTTATTGAATTTTGCTGAAGAAGTTGTTATTTGGACCCAGAACTGGTGAAACAGTTCTAGTCCAAACACATTCCCATCACTTGAACTTGTAGGTCTCAAATGTTAGCCCTCCCTCTCAGCCTCAGTCTTGTAGTGCAGGGGTAGTGAGCCCGATTGTGAGTCCGACTCCAGCACTTGATGGCCGAGGAAGATGTGTTCATAATACAGTCAAACAGATTGAGAATCAACTTGAAGATTCCTCCAATAATGTCAATCGCAGGTGGTAACAACGGGAGACCTTCCTGACCAACCATGTAATGGAAAACATGTTTGACACCCCACCATCACATAGTAAGTAAAGGTGTATGTTGCTACAGTGACTCTGACTCCCTGAGTGAATGGTAACACAGCGCTGCCACATTCATTCATACATTTGTATGCACACTTTGGCAGCGCATATACTAAAATTGGAACGATACAGACAGGATTAGCATGACCCCTGCACAAAGGTGACATGGAAATTCATGAAGCAGGGTGGCACGGTGGCTCACAGTGCCAGGGATCTGGGTTCAATTCCAGCCTCAGGTGACTGCTTGTGTGGAGTTTGCACATTCTTCCCACATCTCTGTGGGTTTCCTCTGGGTGCTCTAGTTTCCTCCCATAGTCCAAAGATGTGCAAGCTAAGTGGACTGGCCATGCTAAATTTCCCTTAGGTTCTAGGGATGTGTAGGCTAGATGGGTTAGCCATGGGAAATACCGGGTTACAGGGATAGAGTTGGTCTGGATGAGATGCTCTTTGGAGGGTTGGTGTGGACTCAATGGGCTGAATGGCCTGCGTTTCCACACTGTTGGAATTATACAAATACACACACACACACACAAAAAATATACATAAGATATAAAGTGCAAAAGGCTTGCAATACACACACACACACACAAAAAAAAATACATAAGATATAAAGTGCAAAAGGCTTGCAATCATATACCACTACTGACAACCTGGGACTTCGCAAAGTGCTTTACTGCCAATACAGTTTGTTTGAAGTGCAAAAGGGCAGACAAGTTGTGCACACCAAGATCCCACAAATAGCCATGACTTAAATGACAGATCTACTTGGTGAGCGGTTTATGTCTGGTCTCTCAGTTAGGGAGTTAACTGCCTATAACACAGATTTTAGGTACATCTAGCACTGCCATGGCTGGTTTAATCCACCATCACATCCCTTATATAACAAGACAAAATTGAAGTGTTCCTTAGGAACTGTAGCATGACACACTCTCCTTATTCCCTGAAGAGTTGAATTCTGCAGCCACTCACCCTCAAGATTGCGAAAACTCAATGTCAGTGTTTACGTCCATCTTTCTAACAACTCACTCATCACAAGCTGCATTCTCTCAACACTTTCCAGTTAAGCACATTCAAAATATTAGTACTAATAATTAAAATGAGCTACTCCTCCAAAGCTGCATACATATCTTATTTTTCAACAAAATCTTGCATCTATATGATGCTTTAGTATAATAAATACTATCAAGGCACTTAACAGCAGAATTAATTCAGAGGATCAAAATCTCGGTCAATGAGGTAGATTTTAATAAATAATTTAAGGGAAAAGGCTAAGTGACGGTATTGAACACTGTGCGATCATTACAGAACATCTCCACTTCTGACCTCATGATAGAGGGAATGAAGTAGCTGAAGATGGTTGGGCCTACGACCTGAGGAATTCCATCAGAGATGTCCTGGAGCTGAGATGACTGACCTCCAACAACCACAACTATCTTCCTGGGTGCCAGATATGACTGGTGGGGTGATAATTAGCTGGGTTGGACTGGTCCTACTGTTTTAATAACAGGACATATTTAGGCAATTTTCCACATTATTGGGTAGATGCCTGCACTGTAACTGTACTGGAACAGCTTGGCTAGGGGAACGGCATGTTTTGGAGCACAAGTCTTCAGTACTATTGCTGGAATGTTGTCAGAGCCGGTAGCCTTTGCAGTATCCAGTGTCTCCAACTATTTCTTGACATCACGTGGAGTGAATCAAATTGGCTGAAGACTGGTATCTGTAATGCCGAGGACCACTGGAGGAGGTCGCGATAGATCATCCACTCGGCACTTCTGGCTGAAGATTGCTACGAGTGCTTCAGCCCTTCCTTTTGCACTGATGTGCTGGGCTCTTCCATCATTGAGGATGGGGATATTTGTGGAGCCACCTCCTCCAGTGAGTTGTTTAATCGTCCACCACCATTCACGTCTGGATGTGACAGGTCTGCAGGCCTTCAATCTGATCCATTGGTTGTGGGATTGCTTAGCTCTGTCTGTCGCTTGCTGCTTATGCTGTTTGGCATGCAAACAGTCCTGTTTGGTGGCTTCACCAGGTTGACACCTCATCTTCAGGTATGCCTGGTGCTGCTCCTGGCATGCCCTCCCGCACTCTCCCTTGAACCAGAGTTGATCCCCTGGCTTGATGGTAATGGTTGAGTGAGGGATATATGGGCCATGAGGTTACAGATTGTGCTGGAGTACAGTTCTGCTGCTGTTGATGGCCCACAGCGTCTCATGGATGCCCAGTCTTGAGTTGCTGGATCAGTTTGAAGTCTGTCCCATCTAGTATGGTCATACAACACGGGTGATTGGGGCTGCCACATAAGGTGGCACAGTGGCTCAGAGGATAGCACTGCTGCCTCACAGCATTTCTACCCTCAGGCGACTGTCAGAGTGGAGTTTGCACATTCTCCCCATATCTGTGTAGGTTTCCTCCAGGTGTTCTGGTCTCCTCCCACAGTTCAAGATGTGTAAGTTAGATGGATTGTCCATGCGAAATTGCCCAAAGTGTCCAAAGTGTGTACATTAGGTGATTTACCCATGGTGAATGCAGGTTTTAGGGTAGGCTGTGGGTCTGGGTGGGATGCTCTTTGGAAGATTGGTCTGGACTCAATGGGCTGAATGGTCCGCTTCAACACTGTTGGGGTTTTATGAACACAATGGACGTTATTCTCAATGTGGAGGCAAGACTTCGTATCCACAAGGACTGCGCGGTGGTTGCTCTTACCGATACTGTCAAGGACAGACGCATCTGCAGCTAGCAGATTGGTAAGGATGAGGTCAAGTATGTTTTTCCATTTTGTAGGTTCCCTCACCACCTGTTGTGGGCCCAGTCTAGCAGCTATGTCCTTTAGAACCCAACCAGCTCAATCAGTAGTACTGCTGCCAAGCCACTCTTGGCAAAGAGTACATCTGTGCCTTAACAGTCTCAGTGCTTCCTCTGAACATGGTGGAGTATTAATTCATCAGCTGTGTGGGGTGTGGGGAGGAGGGGTGTGGATACGCATGTAGTGATCAGCAGAAAGTTTCCTTGCCCATCTTTGACCAGGTACTATGACACTTCATGGCATCCAGAGTGAATGTTGAGTACTCCCAGGGAACCCTCTCCCAATCATATACCAGTATGCCACCTTCTCTGCTGGGCTTTCCTACTGGTTAGCAGGGATGGTAATCTGAAAGGTACAATTCTGTGAGTATGACCACGTCAGGCTGCCAATCAGCCGAATGTCATTCCGAATAAGACCTCTCCCTCTCCATTCCCCATGCCCTACCTCGGTTATACCTCTTCCATCTCAAATTCCCTTGCTTACAATTTGGGGTGTAAGTAATTATCCTGAAGTCCATTTTCTCTCTTCCTACTCCAAGGACTGACTTGGGTTTTTTTTTTGTTTTACAATTTGGCAACGAAAGTAAGTAAACAGGAAGAATCAGATATCCTGCTCTTTCAACAAAAACTAAACTGTTTAGTCAGCAAAATTGTACTGAGCAGTAAACGTCCTGGGAAAGGATTACTTCGACCATGACATTAATTCTCTCAAATCTACAAGCTATCCATCAGCAAAAAGAAACCAAAAACTTTAAATGAATGGGATTAAACTTACATAGATACATATATACACAATGAGCGCACCTTACAAGTGTACTAACTCACTGTACTAACACAGCCTTTACATCAAGACAAAAACATAGAGCTGTGGATGTTGGACACCTGAAAAACAAACAGGAATTGCTGGAGAAATTAAGCAGGTCTGGCACCTTTAAGACCATAAGACCATAAGACATAGGAGTGGAAGTAAGGCCATTCGGCCCATCGAGTCCACTCCACCATTTAATCATGGCTGATGGGCATCTCAACTCCACTTACCCGCACTCTCCCTGTAGCCCTTGATTCCTTGTGAGATCAAGAATTTATCAATCTCTGCCTTGAAGACATTCAACGTCCCGGCCTCCACTGCGCTCCGTGGCAATGAATTCCACAGGCCCACCACTCTCTGGCTGAAGAAATGTCTCCTCATTTCCGTTCTAAATCGACCCCCTTTAATTCTAAGGCTGTGCCCACCGGTCCTAGTATCCCCACCTAACGGAAACAACTTCCCAGCGTCCACCCTTTCTAAGCCATGCATTATCTTGTAAGTTTCTATTAGATCTCCCCTCAACTTTCTAAACTCTAATGAATACAATCCCAGGATCCTCAGCCGTTCATCGTATGTTAGGCCTACCATTCCAGGGACCATCCGTGTGAATCTCCGTTGGACACTCTCCAGTGCCAGTATGTCCTTCCTGAGGTGTGGGGCCCAAAATTGGACACAGTATTCTAAATGGGGCCTAACTAGAGCTTTATAAAGTCTCAGAAGCACATCACTGCTTTTATATTCCAACCATCTTGAGATAAATGACAACATTCCATTCGCTTTCTTAATCACAGACTCAACCTGCAAGTTAACCTTTAGAGAATCCTGTACTAGCACGCCCAGATCCCTTTGTACTTCGGCTTTATGAATTTTCTCACCGTTCAGAAATAGTCCATGCCTGTATTCTTTTTTTCCAAGGTGCAAGACCTCACATTTGCTCACGTTGAATTTCAGCAGCCATTTCTTGGACCACTCTCCTAAACTGTCTAAATCGTTCTGCAGCCTCCCCACCTCCTCCGTACTACCTGCCTGTCCACCCAACTTCGTATCATCGGCAAACTTCGCCAGAATGCCCCCAGTCCCTTCATCCAGATCATTAATACATAAAGTGAACAGCTGCGGCCCCAACACTTAACCCTGCGGGACACCACTTTTGTAGAGAGAAAGCAGAATTACTGTTTTGGATCCAGTGACCCTTCTTTGGTTTCTCCAGCAATTTCTGGACTTTTTTGGTGTTGCGCTAAGCTTTCTGATTGCACCTTTAAACTTTTAGCCACCAGATAAAGCAGCAACAACAGTGATATGTTCAGAAATCTCTTGTGGCCAATTATACCTTATATAAATCAAAGCTAAAATGATGAAATAGCTTTCTTTCCACAGGTACAGCCTGAACTGCTAAGTTTCTCTCAACATTTGCTATTCTGGTAGTCAGTTAGCTCAGTTGGCTGGACAGTTAGGCTATGACAGAGTGACACAAACAGGACAGGTTCAATTCTCATTTTGACCAAGATGTTTACAAAGGCCCTACTTTTTTAACCCTTCCCCTTGCCTGAGGCAGTGACCTTTAGGTTAAACTCATCAGCAGTTATCTTGATCTAACGAGAAAGTGTCCTCTGGTCTCTTGTGGCTTTCAATTGCTGCTCTTAACGATGCTGATCCCTATACTGTGAAAACTAAAATCCTCAATATATGCTGGTTTTGCCTTTAGAAACTATATAGAACTCCATTTACAATCTCACCGGTGTAAATGGGAAGTGCTGGAGAAACTCAGCATCTATGGTTCCCAGTCCAGTTAGGTTGTTTTGATTCGATTTATTATTGTCACACGTATTGAGATACAGTGTTATGTATTGTTTTGTATGCTTATCCAGACAAATCATACCTTCCGTAAGTACGCCACAGTAATAGAACCAAATGCAGAATATAGTTTTACCGTTACAGAGAAGGTGCAGAAAAAGATCAACTCTAATACATGAGCGGTCCATTCATAAGTCTGATAACAGCAGGGAAGAGACTGTTCTTAAATCTGTTGGTGTGTGTTTTCAAACTTTTGTATCTTCTGTCTGATGGAAGAGGGTAGAAGAGAGCATAACCGGATGGGAGGGTCTTTGATTATGTTGGCTGCTTTCCCAAGGCAGTGGGAAGTATAGATGGAGTCATTGGATGGAAGGCTCTTCTTCAGAATGAAAAGGGAGCTAGAAAAGTGATGGGTTTTATGCCACAAAGAAAGGAGGAGGGTGAGGAGCAAGGAGATAAGGGGGTAAGGAAGCCCAGAGCAAAAGGCAAAAATGATCGCTACATTTCTGGTCTCCTTACTAAAGCAGTGAGGTGGATCAGAAAAGGCTCATTAGGCTGATTCCTGAGATGAAGGGGATGTCGTGTGAGGAAAGTTGAAGCAAGTTAAATTCATTGGTCTTAAGAATAAGAAGTCATATGACTGAAATATATGAGATTTGGACAAGGCTTGGCAGATTAGATGCTGGGAGGATGTTTCCTGTTGCGAGGAAGCTATGGGGCATAGTTTCAAAATCAGGGAGTCTCCCATTTCAGGTAGAGATAAGGAAACATTTCTTTTCTCAGAGGGTTGTCGGCCTTTGGAATTCTCTTCCTCAAAAAGCATAGAAAAGAAAGGTACTTGAAAATGTTCAAGACTGAGGTAGACGGATTTTTGATTGTCAAGGGCGTCAAAAGTGACAGAGATGAGGTGGTGCTGAAGGCAGGCAGACATAAAGGATAAGGTCACAATTAAATCAGCCATGATCTTATTGACAAGCTGAGCAGACTCAATGTACTACATTCCTGTTTCCATTTCTTAAGAGGTTGCATGCTCCCCATTATCAGTCAAACCATTCATTATATGTCCATGCATTTGCACCTTGCATAAATAATAAAGTTCTTGTCTTCATCCAGACGGAAAAGTGGGTAAAAAGACGACATAGAATGGAATACCAACCTGCGGGTGACTTCCATGGTTGGCAGACAGATGGGTGATATATAGTCAGTGAATACGGTGGGTTTTTTCAAATGCAACAATGCAATATCACGGTTAAGGTTTGTTTTCCAGTCGTATCTGGGATGAACAATAATTTTATCAAGCGCGAAGATTTTTTCTGTTTCTTTTTCATACCTAAAGGATAAAGGAATCATGAACAACATCTCTTTAGTGGTGTTAAGAAAAAGAAATATTGAGCAACAAAAAAAATGGATGAAGTGACAGGAAAGAGAAATCAAGCAGGACTGAATGGAA
This sequence comes from Ginglymostoma cirratum, assembly GCA_024137785.1. Classification (NCBI taxonomy): domain Eukaryota; kingdom Metazoa; phylum Chordata; class Chondrichthyes; order Orectolobiformes; family Ginglymostomatidae; genus Ginglymostoma; species Ginglymostoma cirratum. The sequence continues at coordinate 50,535,162 of JAHRHZ010000063.1, read as the reverse complement.
ATCTTAGCAAAAGGAAAAGCAATAAGGAAATAAGGAGAAAATATACAATTCTTTTCACAATGAGGGCATGCCACTTACCTCTCTACACATTTCTAATCTATAATGTATGGAGCTAAGTGCGAATGACAGCATTTGTTCTGGATGTCCTGCTACCGAGGTCTCAGCAGAATATCTCAAATATGCAGAGTGAAATGGCTCTCTGTATAAGTGGCTAATCTCAGACTGCTGAGGATGCTGAAACAGACCACGATAGTATGACCAGCACCCTTCCAATGAACTACTGGTGGAAGTGCAAGGTAAGAGTTGTGGCCTATTTTTACGGTGTAAGACAGCTGTAAAATGAAATTAATTCAGCAGTGAGGTTATCTGTACCGTGAAGATTGTGGAATATGTTTTTAGGTATTCCAAGTGAATACTGAAACAGCTGTAACACACGTCAATGATGTACTGCTGGTGGACTTAGAGCCTGCTAAGCATCCATTCCTGAAACTGAGCTACTCTGAACAAAGACTGCACTAGGCCTGTTACGGTTAGCCTAAGAGGTTTATACATAGCCTAACAAGCAACCTAAAAGGAATCACAATTGCAACAACTTGGAGACAGTAAGGACTGCAGGTGCTGGAAGCTAGAATCAATAAATGTGGAGCTGGAAAAGCACAGCAGGACAGACAGATTCCAAGGAGCAGGGAATCAATGTTTCAGGCCGAAACCCTTCGTCAGGACTGGGAGGGGGGGCATGGGGGAGAGGTGGTAGTAGTGGTGGTTGGGTGGGGGGCAGGGCTGGGGGAAGAGGGTGGGATAGAGATGTGAGGCCAAACTTAAAGTGGAGGAACAACCCCTGATGTTTTGCCTTGGCAGCTTATAGCCCATTGGCCTGAATATAGACTTCAATGGCTTCAAAATCTCTCCACCCAATCTGTCCATCTCCTGACTCGCCTATCTGTTCTGCTCTTCCCACTGACCAATAACCTCTTACCTGCATCCATCTATCTCCATCCCTTACTTCAGCCCCACCCCCTCTATTTATTTCTGGGCTCCCTTTTCCCTCCGGAGTCCTGACAAAGGGTTTTGGCCCAAAACATTGAATTCCCTGCTCCTCGGATGCTGTCTGACCTGCTGTGCTTTTCCAGCTCCGCATTTATTGATACTAGTGCAACAAATTGCCTCATCCAACTAAGGAAAATTAGAGAGAATATTGCTTCTTCCTTCATGCCTTGCCTCCCAGTTGTCTTCTCTTCCTGACTGCCTCACTGTTCCCATTCATCTCTTCCTCCCAATTGACACCTCTTTTTGATTACAAGACCATCACCACCTCCCTGCTATCACCCATTTCTACCGTGATGTTGTAGTCATCAAAAATGTATGGCCAAATTACTAGACAGTTGTTGGTTTAATTAAAATGAGGCCTGGGGCCTAATTTCAATCAGGCCTTGGGGCTAGCTTGTCTAATGTGAGGATTGTTCCCTGCTTCCAATGTAGGATAAGTAAATACAAGTTTTATTGTCTGATATCGTGACATCTAAATTGTCCAAATACTGGGTCATTATGGCACGAAGTGGCATCAAACCCAGCACATTTCCTGTGACCAGATAAATCCAGAGAAGTAGGGTGGAGCCATTTGCTAGTTTTCATTAACCTAAAACTATTGGCCAAAAATGGCTAACAAACCTGAATCCAATTTCCATTTCTGATGAAGGGTCTAGGCCCGAAACGTCAAGCTTTCCTGCTCCTATGACGCTGCTTGGCCTGCTGTGTTCGTCCAGCCCCACACCTTGTTGTCTCCAATTTCCATTTGTTTGATACATACTTCACTTCCTGATAGGAAGTGATCTAAGGATTAATGGATGGAGTTTTAAGAATTTTTTCTGTCTTTTCACTTGCATGGTCTCATCCAATTTCCTTTATAATCTATGATCAGAGTAGGAAGATAGTTTTTTTTCTTCACAGCTCCATTCATAAACTCGGGACTCACACAGTGTTTTAGAGCTAATTTGAAGAATAGGAATTGATGTCATATAGGAAATACAGTAGCCAATTTGCACACAGAGAGGTCCCAAGTAAATGCCTGGATAATCACCACAATGTTGTGGTATTGGTTGAAGGATCACAAAAGAGGCCTCCTCTTTACAATGATGCCATGGAATATTGCGTGAGTATGATGCAGTGTGAACTAAAAATGAGTTTGAACTGACATATCTTTTTGGCCTACCCAGCTCGTTTGTGCTTCCCAAGACGGACAACAATATCTTTCTCTGTGAAGTTTTTGTCCCATGGAGGATACAAGATACAGTGGGCTGCTGTAACAATCCACTGGTCACTCACAAGACTGCCGCCACACAGCATCTGCTGCGGACTTTTACGGAACAGCATCACTTGCCTGTTAAGGAGAGAAAAGAAAAATTTAGAAAGCTGAAGTCCTGCCCATGGATTATTATTGATAGTTTGTTTAGGAGCAGAGTCTTCCCTTTAGTTGGGCGGCATGGTGGCTCAATAGTTAGCACCGCTGACTCACAGGGACCTGGGTTCGATTCCACCCTCGGGCGACTGGCCGTGTGCACTTTGCACATTCTCCCTGTGACTGCGTGGGTTTCCACCGGGTGCTCCAGCTTGCTCCCACAGTCTGAAGATGTGCAGGTTAGGTGGATTGGCCATGCTAAATTGCCTATAGTGCCCAGACATGCACAGGCTAGGTGGGTTAGCCATGGGAAATGTAGGGTTATGGGGTGGGTCTGGACGGGAAGCTCTTCGGAGGGTCAGTGTGGACTTGATGGACCGAATGACCAGCTTCCACACTGTAGAGATTCTATGATTCTACGACAGTATGAAACAGCAAATCAAGGGGACACAGTCTTAAAATGAACAATGGGCTATTTTAGTTGTAAAATCAGATCTCTCAAGCAACATGCAACTTGGAAAAAAAACTTGCATTTATATAATGCCTCTCACATACCCAAGATGTTCCATTGTACTTGGTAATGCAGGTTGTGAGCATAGACCAAGGTCACAGGTTTTAATCCTGGTCCGTGCCGAGTTACCTGATCACTATTTTTAATTGCAGTATTCTTGAATTAGTGATGAGATATAACAGCCAAGGTTCCTACTCCTAACCACGATCCAGAGACTCATTCTAGGAAGCTGCCTGGAGGTGTGAGGGCATTAGAACTCTCTGTTTGGGCTTACACATGGCTGATCCCCATTTGGCTTTGTGTCCATTGCCCCTTTTTGATCAGGACTCCTATACAGTTAATGCATTTTGAAAGATTAGAACCTTCAGCTGGTAATCTTACAGAATCATGCCTTTTCACTAAACAGCTGTGACATAATGGGATGCAGAACACAAGGCCAAAGTACTCACTGGTATTCTGTTACCCACCAGAGAGAATAAAGGAAGCCAAAACCACTTGCTGTGTGTGTGCAAATCTCACTACAACAAGAAGTTGACTTGCCAACACTCATGTTTTGGCCTTAAACAGGAAGGACATTGCCAGTTCTGCAGGGTAGTCAATGCATTGTTGTGCTATCAACCTGGTTCACTGATGCTTTTTGCAAATCTTGCCTTCTGCATAAGCTATTTGATGATTTGCTGCTTTGAACAGTCTTGATGCATTGATGGGAAAATCTTTGCACATTACCATGGGGCACTCCCTATTTCAGCATTCTTTCCGTGCACAATTCGACCTTTAAGGGACTCCAGCATTTCCTTTTCTCCTTCATCTTCCCTGTTCTTGCGTTCAAACAATGCTCTCAGACCACATTCTAGAAACAACGAGAACAACTCAGTCACCTACATTTAAAACTTCCATTTGTCCTTAAGTTAGGTTAAAACCACAATGATTAACTTTGAAAAATCTTGGGAAATTATTCCAATAGAACATTGAATTCTACCTTGCCTGGTTCCACGCCACACTTTCAAACAGTCAGATCTTTAGTATGGCCTGCACTTTTAATTCTGCTGGGTGTATCTATTGCTTGCAGGCAACCCAGACTGATGGTAATCTATTATCTAATCTAAACTACTTTTCAGGTTGAAGAAGTGAGCCAGTGGGGCAGCATTTGGCACATGGGCATCAGCTGTCAAGTGGAGTATTAGGAAAAGTATGGTAGGAAATGGAGTACAATGATGGCTAACAGTGGGCTGTGGAGTATATTGGTGCAAGGAGGAAAGCATAGAAGAGCAAGAAAAGCTGGGAGTGAAGCAAAAACTTTAGCGCTAACATCATAAGACATGAAGAGAAGTTAGACTTACTGTTCAATGATGTCAAATATATTGTGAACGCAAATGCAAGATGGCACTGGTGAATGACGACTTTATACACTTTCCACTCTACTCTTGTATTCCTATGCTTGAGTGCACGCGACAGGAAAATCTAATTCTAAATTCTAATTCTAAATGATTATCTGAGAGGCTGTTTAGCTTTCTTGTGTCTGATTACCCGGAAGCTGAGAGAAATTTGTTGCTAACAAATCGTCACATCTTTAAAGCATGAGAAGTGTTTAATGCTTGGCACCTGGCTTATTAATCGTATATCAAAGATATGGTTGAGACACAAAAGTGAAGAGCTTTGTTGAGATGAGTGCTTTGAGCACATATAAAGAAAGACTACCTGTGGTTTCTACTGCACTGAGGTGTCCTTGAGTCATGCTTACACTGAGATTGAGGCTGCAGTCCTTCTTTCATCATCCAAGAGGGCTGCTCCTCAAACCTTAAATTCCACTTCAGTTCCATGCTCTTGATCTTTGAGCACTCAGTACAGGCAGTCAAATGTCCTTCTTGTGGGTCTGCTACTGGGACCCAATCAAGGTGACTATCAATGAGTCTAGGCTGTGAGCCACAGAGGTGTTATTGTGACGGTCTGCCTCTCTTTTGTGGCTTATGTTCACATCCAGGTGGCCCTGGAGAGGGATTTCTTAAGGTCTTCTGAGACAAGTAGGCATTGCTAGGAGCTATTGTTCATATCTACTCCCAAGTTCATTTTTGAATGTAATAGTTAATTTTCCTTTTAGTTGTTGTCTTTAAAAGGTTGCCACATGTTTAATTTGGCTCAATTTGGTTTGATTTGATTTTGTTTAGTTTAATTCAATTTAATTTAATTGTTTTAATTCATTTAATATGAGTACAAAGAGAGAGAGAGAGAGAGGCTACTTGTGGCTTCTCCAGTCTTTAGCAGTCTGACAATCATAGGTGTGTGAGACTGTACCCCTTTCTCTTGACTGAGGGGCTGTTCCTCTAACTATAAAAGCTTCTAAATGTTTGTAAAAATGGAGATACTAGTAAAGAAATTCAGGTTCATTATACGCAGATAGAAGAATTTGCAATAGGAAATGGAGAAATGGCAGCGAAGCTAAATAAAGTACTTTGTGTCTATCTTCATAGAGGGAGACACAAGAAGTCTCCCTGAAATAATGATGATCCAACGATGGAGAAAGTGGTGGAACTGATAGAAATTAGTATTAGCTTAAAAAAAGTAGCATTAGAGAAATAATGGGACTGAAAGCTGATAAATCCTACAATATGATAGCCTTCACCCTTCAGTGTTGGAAGAGATGATTACAGAGATAATGGACCCATTGTTGATCATCTTTCAAAATTTTATTCATTCTGAAATGGTACCTGCAGATTGGAACTTTGCAAATATAACCTCACTGTTTAAGAAAGGAGAGAGAGAGAAACAGATAGTTATGGACCTGACTATGTTAGTCTGAAATCAGTACTAAGGAAAATACAAGAATTTATCACAAAGAACCTGACTACTGGATATTTAGAAAGTAATTGTTCCAACGGACAGAGTCAACATGGTTTTATGAAAAAAAAATCAAAATTTTTGAACCTGGTAGAGATTTTTGAGGATATTATTAGCAGAATTGATAAGGTGGAACCAATGGATATATTGTATTTGAACTTTTAGTAGGCTTTTGATAAAGTCCCACGTAGGAGGTTAGTAAAGTTCTTGGACACTAGAAGCAATATATAAAATTTTGGATCAAGGATTAGTTAATGAGCAGGAAGCAAAGAGTAAGAATAAATGGGTCACTGGCCACAGCCTGCCACCCTGGCAATGAGGTACCACAAGGATCAGTAATGGGTTCACAGTTGTTTGCTACCTACATCAATGATCTGGATGTGGGGGCCAATTGTAACATTTCCAAGTTTGCAGATGACACAAAACTTAGTGGTAACAAGATAACAAAGTGTACAGCTGGATGAACACAGCAGGCCAAGCAGCATCAGAGGAGCAGGAAAGCTGAAGTTTCGGATCTGGACCCTTCCTCATTTGGACAGAAGGCTGATAGAGTGAGCAACAGCATGGCCAACAGAATATAATGTGAACAATTATGGGGTCCCCTACTTTTGTAGGAAGAACAGAGGTGCCGGCGTATTCCATAAATGATGAGAGATTGGACGGTATAGATATCCATGATGTCCTTATTCATAACTCACTGAAAGGTGGCATGCAGGTGCAGCAAGTGAATCAGAAGGCGAACAGTATGCTAGTCTTTATTACAAAAGGATTTGACTACAAAAGCAAAGAAATCTTGCAACAAATGTATAGAACCCTGGTGAAACTGCTGTTGTGTGCAATTTCAGTCCTTTTGTCTAAGGGAGGAAATAGTTCCTTTGGAAGGAGTGCAGCAGAAGCTCATCACACTTATTCCTGGGATGGTGCTTCAGTCCAGTGATGAGAGACAGACAGGATTGGGCCTGCATTCTCGGAATTTAGAAGAATGAGTGGTGATTTCAGCTGAAATTTACAAAATATTTAAAAGTTTAAACAGGCTACATGCAGAAAACAGGAATTGCTGGAGAAACTCAGCAGCTCTGGCAGCATCCATAGAGATAAAGCAGAGTTCATGTTTTAGGTCCAGTGATCCTTCTCTTTTCTTATGAGTTGTAATGACGAGGCCTGGTGTCTGGGGTTGGGGAAAAGCATGGGGAAGATGCTCAAGCCCTAAAACTGATTAACTTTATGCTGAGTCCAGAAGGCTGCAGGATTCCCAAGCGGAAAATGAGGTGCTGTTCTTTCAGCTTGCTCTGAGCTTTGCTGGAGCATTGCAGCAAGCCTGAGATAGAGATGTTGGCCAGGGAACACAATGGTGTGTTGAAGTGACAGACAACAGGAAGCTGTGTGGAGCTGGAGGAATACAGCAGGCCAGGCAGCATCAGAGGAACAGGAAAGCTGACTTTTTGGGTTGGGACCCTCCTTCAGATTTCTGAAGAAGGATCCCGACCCAAAACGTCAACTTTCCTGCTCCTCTAATGCTGCCTGGCCTGTTGTGTTCCTCCAGCTCCACACTGTGTTATCTCTGACTCCAGCGCCGGCAGATCTTACTATCTCTCAAAAGGAAGCTCAGGGTCTTTTTTGTGGACAGACCACAGGCGTTTTTGCAAAGCGGTCTCCTAGTTTGCACTTTGTTTCACCAATGTAGAGGAAACCACATTGTCAGCTGTGAATACAGTAGACTGGATTCGAAGGGTCACTGGACCCAAAACGTTAACTCTACTTTCTTTCCACAGTTGCAACCAGACCTGCTGAGTTTTTCCAGCAATTTCTGTTTTTGTTTCTAATTTCCAGCATCTGTAGTTCTTTCAGTTCTCTATTTTACATGCAGAGAAGATGTTTCCCCAAGCTGTGGGATCTGGAACCAGGGGACACAGACTGAGGATAAAAGGCAAAGTAATTCAGAACTGAGATGAGGAGAGTTTTGTTTTCACTCAGAGGGTGGTGAATCTTTGGAATTCTCAACTCTAGACAGCTGTGAAAGCTCAAGCACTGAGTAATATTGGCATGGATAGAGAATTGGCTCATGGGCAGGAAACAGTGAGTGGGGAAAGGGGGCTCTTTTTCAGGCTGGTGACCTGTAACCAGTGGGGTTCCACATGGATCGGTGATGGGACTTCAACTGTTTATATTAATGACTTGGAGGAAGGAAGTGAAGGTACTGTATCTAGATTAGCAGATGGCACAAAAATAGGTGGAAAGGCAGGTGGAGACAGGGACTGAACAATTTACAGATTGATATTGACAGGTTAATTGGGAAGAAGTTGGGAAATGGAGAATAATAGGGCGAAATTTGAAGCTGTTCATTTTGAAAGGGGTGGGGAAAAAGAACAGCGTATTATTTAAATAGGAAAAAATACTACAGAAAGCTGTAACACAAAGGGACTTGGGGGAACTTGTATATGAAACACAGAAGGGTGCAGCAGGTAGTCTGGAAGGCTAATGGAACGTTGGCTCTTATGTCAAGGGGGTTGGAGTATAACAGTCAGAAAGTCTTACTGCAACCATACAAGGTGCTGCTGAGACCTCATCTGGAGTACTGTGAGCAGTTTTGTTCCCCTTACTTAAGGAAAGATATATCATGTTCTATCGGAGACCTAGTGGACTATTGCTAGACTATTCATTCAGAAACTCAAGTAATGTTCTGAGGAATCCCACCATGGCAAATGGTGAAATTTGAATTCAATAATAAAAAAAACTGGAATTAATAATCTACTGATCACCACAAAATCATTGTCGATTGTTGGAAAAACTCATCTGGGTTGCTGATGTCCTTCAGGGAAGGAAATCTGCCACCGTCACCTGGTCTGGCCTACATGTCATTCCAGACCCACAGCAGTGTCGTTGATTCTCAGTCGCCTGCCAAAATGGCCTAGCAAGCCATTCAGTTGTACCAATCGCTACAAAGTCTCAAAGAAATGAAGCCGGACAGATCACCTGGCATCGACCTAGGCACCAGAAAAGACAGTGGCAGAAACAGCCCTGTCGACCCTGCAAAGTCCTCCTCACTAACATCTGGGGGCTAGTGCCAAATTTGGGAGAGCTGTCTCACAGAATAGTCAAGCAACAGCCTGACATAATTATTCTCACGGAACTATACCTTACAGACAATGTACCAGACACCACCATCACCATCCTTGGATATGTCCTGTCCCACTGGCAGGACAGACCCAGCAGAGGTGGTGGCACAGTGGTATACAGTCGGGAGGGAGTTGCTCTGGGAGTCCTCAACATTGACTCCAGACTCCATGAAGTCTCATGGCTTCAGGTTAAAATGGGCAAGGAAACCTCCTGCTGATTACCACATACCATCCTCCCTCAGCCCTTGAATTGGTATTCCTCCATGTTGAACAACACTTGGAGGAAACACTGAGGATGGCAAGGGCACAAAATGTACGCTGGCTGGGGGATTTCAGTGTCCACCACCAAGAGTGGCTCGGCAGCAGTACTACAGATCAAGCTGGTCGGGTCCTAAAGGACTTAGCTGCTAGACTGGGTCTGTGGCAGGTGGTGAGGGAACCAACATGAGGGAAAAATATACTTGACCTCATCCTTACCAATCTGCCAGCTGTAGTTGCATTTGCCCATGACACTACCAGTAAGAGTGACCACCGCACAGTCTTTCTGGAGTCAAAGTCCCATCTTCACATTGAGAATAACTTCCATCATGTTGCGTAGCACTATCGCCATGCTAAATGAGACAGACTTCAAACTGATCTATCAACTCAAGACTGGGCATCCATGAGGCACTGTGGGCTATCAACAGCAGTAGAATTGTACTCCAACACGATCTGAAATCTCCTGACCCGGGATATCCCCCGCTCAACCATTACCATCGAGCCAAGGGATCAACCCTGATTCAGGAGAGCATGCTAGGAGCAGCACCAGGCATACCTGAAGATGAAGTGTCAACCTGGTGAAGCCACCAAACAGGACTGTTTGCATGCCAAACAGCATAAGCAGCTAGCGACAGACAGAGCTAAGCAATCCCACAACCAATGGATCAGATTGAAGGTCTGCAGACCTGTCACATCCAGTCGTGAATGGTGGTGGGCAATTAATCAACTCACTGGAGGAGGAGGAGGCTCCACAAATATCTCCATCCTCAATGATGGAAGAGCCCAGCACGTCAGTGCAAAAGATAAGGCTGAAGCATTCACAGCAATCTTCAGCCCGAAGTACCAATTGGATGATCCATCTCAGCCTCCTCCAGTGGTCCTCGGCATTACAGATACCAGTCTTCAGCCAATCCGATTCACTCCATGTGATATCAAGAAACGGTTAGGGACACTGAATATTGCAAAGGCTATGGGCCCTGACAACATTTCAGCAATAGTACTGAAGACTTGTGCTCCAGAACATGCCGCTCCCCTAGCCAAGCTGTTCCAGTACAGTTACAGCACAGGCATCTACCCAATAATGTGGAAAATTGCCTAAATATGTCCTGTACATAAAAAAGTAGGACCCGTCCAACCCAGCTAATTACCACCCCATCAGTCTCCTCTCAATCATCAGTAAAGTGATGGAAGGTGTCATCAACAGCTCTATCAAGCAGCACCTGCTCAGCAATCACCTGCTCAGTGATGCCCAGTTTGTGTTCTGACAGGGCCATTCAGCACCTGACCTCATTACAGACTTGGTTCAAACATGGCCAAAAGAGCTGAATTCTAGAGGTGAGACGACAGCGATAGCCCTTAATATATCAAGGCTGCATTTGACTGAGTGTGGCATCAAGGAGCCCTAGCAAGACTGGAATCAATGGGTATCAGGGGTCAAACTCTCCGGTGGTTGGAGTCATACTTGACACATGGGATGATGGTTGGGGGTGGTCAGTCATCTCAGCTCCAGGACATCTCTGCAGGTGTTCCTCAGGGCAGCATCCAGGGCCCAACGATCTTCAGCCGCTTCATCAATGACCTTACCACCATCATAAGGTCAGAAGTGGGGATGTTCACTGTTGATTGCATAATGTTCAGCATGATTTGCGGCTCCTCGGATACTGAAGCAGTCCGTGTTCAAATGCACCAAGACCTGGACAATATCCAGGCTTGGTCTGACAAGTGGCAAAGAACAAATGCCAGACAATGACCACCACGAACAAGAGACAGTCTAACCACTGCCCCTTGGCATTCAACGGTGTTACCATCACTGAATCCCCCACTATCAACATCCTGGGGTTAGCATTGACCAGAAACTCAACTAGCCTCACCAAATAAACACAGTGGCTACAACAGCAGGTCAGAAGCTAGGAATACTGAGGTGAGTAACTCACCTCCTGGCTCCTCAAAGCCTGTCCCCCATCTACAAGGCACAAGTCAGGAGTGTGATGGAAAACTCCCCACTTGCCCGGATGAGTGCAGCCCCAACAACACTCAAGAAGCTTGGCACCATGCTAGGACAAAGCAGCCCTCTTGATTGGCACTACATCCACAACCATCCATTCCCTCTACCACTGACTCTTAGTAGCAGCAGGGTGTACTATCTAAAGGACGCATTGCAGAAATTCACCAAAGATGCTCAGTCAGCACCTTCCATACCCACGATCGGTTCTATCTAGAAGGACACAGGCAGCAGATATATGGGAACACCACCACCTCCATGTTCCCCTACAAGCCACTCACCATCCTGACTTGGAAATATATTGATGTTCCTTCACTGTCGCTGGGTCAAAATCCTGGAATTCCCTCCCTAAAGGCATTGTGGGTCAACCCACAGTAGGTGGACTGCAGAGATTTAAGAAGGCAGCTCACCACCACCTTCTCAAGGTCAACTAGGGATGGGCAAGATATGCTGGCCAGCCAGCAATGCCCACATCCCATAAATGACTTTTTTTTAAAAAAAATGCTTTCAAATTACAGCAAATAGTTTGGTATTCACAGCATTGTTGCAGGATGAAGCTGCTGTGTTCTGCTGCTGTCTGTTATGGGGATCACAAACCATTACTCTATGGGTTAGAGAGATAGTAGGAACTGCAGATGCTGGAGAATCTGAGATAACAAGGTGTAGAGCTGGATGAACACAGCAGGCCAAGCAGCATCAGAGGAGCAGGAAGGCTGACGTTTCGGGCCTAGACCCTTCTTCAGAAAACTCTATGGGTTACTCTGGTTTCTTTCATCTTTCCTGTCTCAAAATAACATGGTACAAATGATAGCTAGCAGTGAGTTGATATTGGCCTGCAATCCTCTATCATGGTATTCCCATTACAGCTGGGTGCAGACAGAATAAAAACCACTGCAGATGATACAGAATGCAGCATTGTTCATGGGAAGTAATAAGGTACCAGCACTGTGGACCAGGGACCTCCAATCCCAGTATCTTGGAAAGTCAGCCGAACTGTGTTGTAGACCAACCTATTCATCCAACTCCATTCTGATTTTGTCCCTTCCCCCTCCTACCCATTCTTCACCTCTGGTTGTTTGCATGTAAATTAATTGATCGGAAAACATGGGTGGTTTATGGTGGTGGTTAATAGTTGGAAAAAAATACCACGAGTGATTTGACAAGGGGTAAATAAAATTCAGTTGTTTGTGAGAAAATCCAGCTGTTCAGAAATGTTATGACACACCTCTGAAGCAGTTGGGACTTGAAGCCAGGCCTCCTCACCTGGAGGTAGGAACATTACCTCTGTATCACTAGAGTTGTATTGTAGTTATGTTCATGATGTGTTATAACACAGTTCTGGAGCAGGTAGGAACCAAATCTGGACACTACCATTGCATCATAATATCCCTAGATCTTGCATCCATAAATTTTCTGCACTGTCATTACACACCTCTGGAGCAGGTGGACGTTGAACCTGGGTCTCCTGGACAAGAAGTAGGGGTACTACCACTACACCACAAGAGCCTTGAACTGTCCTGTACCTTCATGATGTTAAGCCTAATCATCTAACTCTCTACAGGTATCTTGTGAGGAGCCCAGTGCCTAGCACCTGAGAGGCAGGTGACCTTGAAGCTCGCACATAACACTGCAGGGATTGCCAACCATATTCGATCTTGCATTAGAAGCTATTGTCTCCTAACCTTTCTAATGACATTGCTGAAACACTGCAATGTTGTCATCCTCAGGTTGATGTACTTATTAAAACTGCTGACATGACTTGCTTTGTGACTTGATCTTGTTTGTGTCCTTGCTACTCCTTACCTATGCACTGAATGCAGTACATTTTCCCTTGACAATGGCGGTGGCATCTGGAGGTTGATAATGAGATGTGTATGAGAAATCCAAGGCTGGGAGTATGGTGGACTTTATACTTAGCTACTCATGACGTTGGCAACCAAAAATCTGATTTTTCTGACACCACTCTGCCTCTTACATTATACCCCTTGAAAATCAGTCTCACTTTTAATGCACATACATTGTTCTAATCACAGGGTCGTCTCTGCTTGACCAAAACTCAGACACAGCAACTCTTCCCAGGCCTTCAATGGCCCAGTGAAGAAATCTGGAGAAGGAGATACTAATTCTAAGTACAGCTTATTTACATTTTAATAAGAGGCATGCATCTAGACTTACCGCTCTCTCCATCACCAAAAAATTTAGGATTGAAGGAAGTTGTGTACGCAGAACCTGTTGTTCGACCAGTTCTCTCACTTTCGTCCTCTATTTCTTCCTCTGATAGTTCTTCAAATATATCCACAAGGTCATCTGTGTGGTGGTAACAGACATTAATGGTAACATACAATGGATGGAGGTGCAAAGACAAAGTGAATGGGAATTCAACAAACACTAACCAGAACATTGACTGTAGTGTAGCTCCAACTTTATGACAGTGGGGCTAGAGGTAAACTTAAAGTTATTGAAGAATAGAGTAAGGGTGGATCACTATTATAATCAAAACAGAAAATGCTGGAAATACCGAGCAGGTCAGGCACCAGACAACAGTTATTGGACTGGATTTTCAACTTAGAAGCGGTTAGTAAGGATCAACAAATTTCTCGCGTCAGGAGTACGTGCTTTTTGTTTCAGGGTGTGAGCTGGCAAGGGTATGCTGGAGTCGTGACTGGTGTCCCCTGAGCTCACAAAGGCTGCTGAATACTCGGGCAAGTTGGTTAAAAGGTCACATCATTACTCTGGGACTTAACCCCACTTGTTATTTCCAATATTGAATCCTTTAGTGCTCACCTCTCACATCTCTTTAAACACCCCCTACCCACTCCTGGTACTTTATCCATGCCAGTCCATGCCCCCCAATTCTTCTGACTGCTTCCTAAAATCCATGTCTTCCCAGAACACCTCATCCAATATACACTCTGAGTAAAATGAATAAACCCTATAATGGCATGAATGGAAAGGTTTTTTTTTTAGAAAAGTTCACAAGTTTATCTTTTAGTAAAAGCCCTGAAGTTCCTGAAATCCTAGAAAAGTACCAAAAAACCAAAGTGTTAAACTATCGACAGTAGAAACTACAAGCACACAGTTGTGTAAATATATAGCTAATCATTGGCAGACTAGAACTGAGACACAAGAGAAAATCAATCAAGAACTGTTTTCCCTCCTATGTAGCTGTATCAATAAACCAATGAATATCTGGGCTCTCTGCCAAATGCAATGACTAAGACTTAGAAGAGTCAGTCATTTTTCTAGTCCCATAACCCTGAAGGTCAGAACATAACGTAAAATGCCCTTTCCAGTTACAAAGATGACCAATTAAATGCCCTAACTATATCAGGTTTATAACAAAACAACTATCAAGCAGGTTTCTTAATAAACAGAATTATGGTTTTATTATCAAATTTATTGAATAAAGATGCAGTAATTGGTTAAGATCATCAGTAATATAGAAGTATAAATGCTTATCGCTCTAAACATTCCCAAATCCCAAAGTACACAACTAAACATACACTCTCTTTGGGAACAGAGGGAAAAGCAGATTTCTCCGCAGAGTCTGATATCCTGAAAAAAAGAACATTTGACCAAAAGATTACATTTGAAGGCAAAAGGATAAACTGTGAAATGTCCTATTGCTCTAATGTTCTGGCACATGTGGCCAAGTCACTAATCACACAAGGTTATCTCTGAAATCTTGTGGACACAGCTTACTCAGGAAGTGCTCTTTTGACCTAGTATTTAGTCACCCTTTCAAAGCAACAAAGAGGATTCATCCTGAGTCCATTAAGAGGGTTTTCTGACCAGAAATGGGTGAGATTAGCTGCAATAGGGTTAGGCAATATCCTGGTAAATCTCCACTGCACCCTCTCCGGTGCTATCACATCCCTTCTATCAAGTGGATTCCAGAACTACACACAATACTCTAGCTGTGGCCCAACCAATGTCTATACAGTTCCAGATTAAATTTCCTGCTCTTAAACTCTATGCCTCAGCTAATAAAGGCAAATGTCCTGCACTCCTTCTTAACCACTTTTTCTGTCCCATTACTTTACCCTGGTGGACATGCACCTCAAGGTCCCTTTGATCCTTGGTGCTTCCCAGGGTCTTACCATTCATCATGTATTCCCTTGCCTTGTTTGTTCTGCCCAAGTGCATTACCTCACACACATCCATTTGAATTCCATTTGTCACTGATCAGCCTATCTGACCAGTTTGTCTCTACCCGCCTGCCATCCTCCTCACGATTTACCATCCCACCAATTTTCGTATCATCCGTGAACTTACTGATCAACCTCCTACGTTCTAATCTAAATCATTTTTATACACCACAACCAGCAAAGGTCCTAACACAACAATCCCTGAGGAATCCCATTGGACCCAGGCTTCCAGTCACAAGAACACCACTCACCCATCACCCTCTGCTTCCTGCCACTCAGCCAATTATAGATCCAAATTAGCCAAATGTCCTTAGATCCCATGGGCTCTGATCTTCACTATCAGTCTTCCATGTGGGACCTTACCAAAAGCCCTGCTGAATTCCAAGTAGACAATGTCGAATGCATTGCCCTCATCTATACACCTGGTTACATTTTCTAAAAATTCAGTCAAGTTGGTCAGACATGACCTCCCGTTAACAAATCATGCTGACTGTTCTTGATTAATCCCTGCATCTCCGACTGCAGATTAATTCTGTCTCTCAGAACTGTTTCCAAAATTTCCCCACCATGAGGCTACACACTCTGGCCTGTAGTTTCCTGGTTTAACCCTTGCCCCCTTCTTCAATAATGGTACCACATTGGCTGTCCTCCAGGTCTCTGGCACCTCGCCCGTGGCCCGGGATAGATTGAACATTGTTGCTAATGCCCCTTCTGTTTCCTCCCTTGAATCACTCAACTACCTGGGATATATTTCACCTAGCCCTGGAGATTTACTTACGTCTAAACCTTCCAGGCCACTCCGAACTCCTGTCTGTCTATGCTATTTATTTTAAGTATGTCATTATTATTCTCCTTTAATCTTCTGCCCACATTGTTCTCCTCATGAGTGAACACCGACACAAGGTGTTGAGAAGCTTACAGATGTCCTCCAGGCACAAATTACCACTGTGCTCCTCAATGGACCCTACACTTCCCCTAATTATCCTTATGTAAAATAACTTAGGATTTTCCTTTATTTTACCTGCCATTATCCTTTCATGCCCTTTTATTTTCCCTCATTTCTTTTTAAGTATCCTCTTGCACAATCTGTACTCCTCTCGGGCTTCTGCTATTTTGAGCCCTCAGTACCCGCCATAAGCCACCCTTTTCCACTTTATCCAATCCTGTATATTCCTTTATATCCAGCATTCACTGGATTTGTTGGTCCCACCCTTTATCTTTATTGGAATATGTTGCCCCTGTACTCTCCCTGTTTCTTCTTGATGGCATCCCACTGCTCTGACACACATTTGCCTAAAAGTGTCTACTCCCAGTCCACTCTGGCCAAGTCATGACCTGATCTTATTAAAATCAGCCTCCCCAATTTAGAACTTTGATTTCAAGCCCATTTTTTCCCTTTTCCACAACAATCTTGGAACTAACGAAGCTATGGTCGCTGTCTGCAAAATCTTCCCCCATTGAAACTTCAACCACTTGTCTGGCTTCATGAATTAAAATTAATTCCAGCACTTACTCCATCTTGTAGGGCCTTTGATGTACTGGCTTTAAAAAGCTCTCCTGGATGCATTTTGAGAATTTTGGCCCTCTAAACTTTCACACTATGACTATTTAGTTAACAATGCAGAAGTTGAAATCCCCTACCATTGCTACCCTATTACTTTTACACTTCCTTGAAATTTACCTACATATCTGTTTTTCTATTCCTCTTGGACTATTAGGGGACCTATAGTACACTCTCAGCAATGTGGTTTTTAAGTTAATTTTGGAAGCCTTCTAAGATGTTATCCCTCCTTCTTACCATAATTGATTCCTTGATCAATATTGCGACACCCCTCCTTTACTACTTCCTTGCCTGTCTCACTGAAGACCAAAGAAGACACTGAAGGTCTTGGAAAATTAAGCTGACAACCCTGCCCCTCTTTCAACAATGTCTCAATGATAGCAAGGACATCATGGCCCCATGTTTTAATTTGTTCTCTCATCTTACCTTCCTTGTTCATCAAACTAAAATAAATAAATAAAATAAATAAGTATGATCCAACCTTAACAAAATCCCTTGTGCCTTCAATAACCGATAATTTATAGGCTTACTTGACTCGCTTGCCACCTCTTCTAATTTTGGCTATTCATCTCTTCCCTGCTGACCCTTCTCTCACAATCCCAATCCCCTGCCAAGTTAGTTTAAACTCTCTCCAAAAGCATTAGTAAACCTATCCACAAAGATGCTGCTCCCATTCAAGTTCAGATGCAAATTGTCTGACTTGTACAGCTTTCACTGCCCCCAAAAACAGTCCCAGTGTCTCCAAAATCTAAAGCCCTTCCTCCTGCACCATCTCTCCAGCCATGCATTCACCTAGACTAACCTTCCATACTCAATAGCACGTGGTATTCAGAGATTATGACTTTTGGACCATGTTTTTTAATCTATTTCCTAGCTCCCTAAATTCTGTTTTCAGGATCTCATCCCTTTTACAATATATGTCATTGGTACCAATATGTATCACATTTTCTGTCTGCTCTTGCCCTTCAGAGTGCCCTGTAGTCTTTCAGTGGCACCCCTGACCTGGCACTAGGGAGGCAAAAACCAACCTGAAGTTTCTTTTGCAGCTGTAGAAATACCTATCTGTTGCCCTCACAATTAAGTCCCCTGCCACTATAGCCCTGCCATACTCCCTCCTGCCCGTTCATGCAGCAGACCCATCCATGATGCCATGAAGCTGGCTCCCACTGATTTCCTCTGCTTGGTCGCTGATTCAACCTCTCATCTCCCTCATCTCATGCGATTCTACCCCTCTTCTTGCCATAGCTATGCCATTCAGGGCCTGGTAAGATTCCACCTAACATCTTCCTTCATCCAACAATTTCCAAAAAGTCAAAGCCTCAAAACCTATGCTGTCATTGTTATTGACTCCTCATTGATTCTGTAATCAAATTCCGATATGACCATAGGGACTTCTTTAGTGACTGAAGACTGTGTATAAGTAATGCTTTCTGATAGCTTACCACAATAATCAAGGTTGCAGTAATCGATTTCCACTGCTGGGTCAGTGGTGAAACACCATGCACCATCTTCATCCCCATCTGGATTTCTGCAGTAATTTCCTTCTAGATTTGCTAATATCATTTCCTCTCTGGTAAAATTGTGCTTGTGGGGGTACTGTAAGTCCCAGAACTGGCACTGTTTTCCATGTCTAGTTACATTCTGTGTTCCTCTGTAGTCCGCTCCCTGATTTGGAACACAAGGACTAAGTGGTACTGACACTGGTGGTTTTGTTGGTAATGGTGGCAATTCTTCACCTGAAGAAGCAACAGAAATGTGTGAAAAAACATGTTGGCTGAACACCCCCAATTTTCACCTGGGGAAACAGCCTGTCATTGTGAACCACATGTGTTGTGATATTATGAAGAGAGTTTCAACCACTGATGTTGTTGACTTGCTCACCGAGCTGGTGTGTTTGATTGCAGATGTTTGAACACCCTGCTAGGTAACACCGCCAGTGCGCCTCCGGTGAAATGTTGGCATTCTGTCTCGCTTTTTATTGATATGCCTCAGTTTGCTGGGGTGGTTGGTATAACTTCCGGTTCTGTTTTTCAGTGGTTTGTATATTGGGTCCAGTTCAAAGTGTTTGATGATGGAGTTCCGGTTGGAATGCCAGGCCTCCAGGAATTCCCTGGTGTGTCTCTGTTTGGCTCTTGCTGTTACGGATGAATTGTCCCAGTCGAATTCATGTCCTTCTTTGTCCGTATGTGCTCAGACCAGTGAGAGTTGGTCATGTCTCTTGGTGGTTAGTTGGTGTTCTTGTATCCTTATTGTCAGTTTTCTTCCAGTTTGGCCTATCTGGTGTTTCTCACAGTCCTTGCATGATATTTTGTATATTATGTTAGTTTTATTGGTTGTGGGTATGGGATCCTTTACATTCGTCAGTAGCTGTCGCAGGGTGGTTGTTGGTTTGTGGGCTACCCTGATACCTAGGCATCTGAGTATTCTTGTAGTCATCTCTGATATCAGAATTTGACTGGGACAACGTATCCATAATTGCAAGAGCCAAACAGAGACATGCCAGGGAATTCCTGGAGGCCTGGCATTTCAACCAGAACTCCATCAACAAACATATTGAACTGGACCTGTATACAAACCACTGAAGAACAGAACTGGAAGTTATACCAATCACCCCAGCAAACCGAGGCATATCAATAACAAGCGAGACAGAATGCCAACACTTCACCGGAGGTGCACTGACGACGTTACCTAGCAGGGTGATGAAACATCTGCAATCAAACACACCAGCTTGGCGAGCAAGTCTACAACCTCATCCACAACCAGAGGTACATATCTTCTCAAAAACTTTGAAACTTCAACCACTGGCTGGACATGTCTAACTGACTGTCTGCATCTTCAGTTGACCATTTTCATGTTCCAGTCAGGAAGGTGAGGCAGAACTCTCCAGCAAATGAAGAAAAACCAGAGATTTATCACGTTCAGGATGCACAAATTAATAGCATGAGCCTGGAACTCTTCACTACTTGTCCTCGGTGGGCTACAAGGACTTGTAACAGGGGATTAAGTGGACAGAAAATGATGATGACATCCCCTTCAATCTACAACATTAATTACTGAGGAATCATATAGAATCCCTACAGCATGGAAGCAGGCTATCCAGCCCATCAAGTCCACACCGACCTTCCAAGCAGCATGCCAGTAACCCTGCATTTTCCACAGTTGATCCACCTGATATACACACAATGGGGAATTTAGCACAGCCAATCTACATAACCTGCACATCTTCGCACTGAGAGAGGAAACACAGACACGGGGAGAATGTGCAAACTGCACACAGTCTCCCAGGGTGGAATCGAACCCAGGTCCTTGGCACTGGGAGGCAGCAGTGTTAACCACTGAGCCACTGTGCTACCCATCCTGGAAGGGCCTGGATCTGTCCTATGTCAGCAGATCTTAGTCAGGATGCTGAGCGACTCTGGGATAAGAACAGGAGACATCAAAGGCCACTGCAGCTCACTGCCATCCAGCAAACCTCCACTTCCTCCCACTCTCCCAACCCACTCAAACTGCCTGCCTGCCAATGTTTGAGCAGGGTTAGAGATTGACTGAGGCACTCCCATCAACATAATTGGTTGCACGGTTCACCACCTCAGAATGAGAAATACCACTCGGACAAGTGACAAGATGATTGTTAGAACAGTGCCTTTCAGGATAGAATGGGCAAGAGTAAAGAAATCAGCAGGAATTTTGAAGTAACTCAGAAATATGGTGATTCAGAAAGTATAATTACAGTGGCAGAGGTGGCAATGGTCAGACCAGATTGCTGGTGTGGGGCAAGTTTTGTTAAATACAAAAATGCTTTCGGATCCGTGCTTGCTATACTACATAACTCCTTGGAATCCTTGCACTGAGTTATTGCCCGTGCCACTGCAACTCAAATTGCCCAAGTCAGAAGAGGGAATACGGACAGCAACAATAGAAAATGAAGGTTTTAATTAACTGGAGCTCGAATCGGGGGGAATAAACACTAAGCAAAATAAAGACAAAATGAGACCTACCACAGCGCGGAACGTAACATGCTTCCATTTGGACTGTTGGGTCCCTAGTGTAGCACCACGGCCCCATGCTACTGTCACTTGGATTTCGGCAGTAGTTATTTATGAGGTCAGACTGGTTGTGTGAATCCGGATTGTATCTAAACATGTAACAGAAAGGCAGAAAAAATATAACTCATGAGATCTAGCATTCAAAAACGTTGGAAATACTCAGCAAGTCAGGCTGTATCTGTACAGAATGCCAGAATTAATAAGCTGAATGTTACTAGCTGCCTGGGGACACTCTGAGAGGGGTTGTAAAACGGATCCTGGGTGGGCTGTCCAATGTAATCCCTCTGCCCTGCCACCTTGCCAGAGGTAGGGAAGGTTGATGGTCTCACATAAGGGCCAAAGGAGTGATTTAAGAGGCTGATTAAAGGCTTCTTCTTGCAATCACTGGAATTTTACCAGCAGTGGATGTCTACTGCATGGATGTCTCCTGTAACCTCCAATCCAGCTCAGGGTGGGGGTCTGTTCTCATACGTGAGCACTCTTTCAGTAACCCTTTACAGCACTGCCTTCCTTCACCAAACCCACACCTATGCCTCAGTGGAACATTCTTGATCGGCCCTTCCACCCCCATCCTTAGTTAGCTAGTCAGGAGGGAGAATGGTTCCATTATGTCCTCTTCTTGCAGGTGCGGTCCTAACAGAGGCCACTGATCCTGGTGGCACCTTTGAACAGCTAAATCCTGATTTTCCAATGGCTCTTGGATATGGGCATCTGTTCTTAATATGGATACCAGCCCTAGCGGCGGACATATGTTTACAATTGACTTTATTTGGTCCTGAATTCTGGTTTTCAACTAGCAAGGTTAAACTGTCACCAGGGATCATCTATCTTTAAATCACCATTGGTGAACTTATGTCCTTTGTTAGATGTTTTTCTAGGTAGATGGATTATGTTTGAAATATAATCACTGCAAAAAATCTACCGCAAATAATTAACCGGTTTAGTTGCATTCAAATAAACTTTCCAAATCAGAATTCTCAGGATGAGGTTTTTTTTTCACAAAGGGTAACATTTATTGCACATTCCACGTTGCTTCAAGAAAGTAGAATCATAAAGTCATACAGTTTGGAAATTTGGTCCGAACAGTCCATGCTGACCATGTTCCCAGACCAAACTAGTCCCACCTGCCTGCACGTGGTCCATATCCTCCCAAATCTTTCCTATTTATATACTTACCCAAATGTCTTTTAAATGTTGTAATGGTGCCTGCATCCACCACTTCCTCTGGCAATTCATTCTTCACTTGAACCACTCTTTGTGTAAAAAAAAAATTGTCCCTCATGTCCTTAAGCCTTTCTCCTCTCACCTTAAAAATATGCCCCTTAGTTTTGCACTTCCCCACGATAGGGAAAAGACCCTTGTCATTCACCTCAGCTGTGACCCTGATGATTTTGTAAACCTCAGTAAGGTCACCCCTCAACCTCCCTGCTCCTGGTAGTGGAGACACTCCCCTGTCGTTGTCAAAGCTGTAGAGATTTGATGTAATTAACTAGGCAATTTCAGGGAGCAGTTAGGAGTCAATTATGCTGGCATGGAATTGAAATCATACGTAGGACTGAAGATTTCCTTCTCTAGAGGGTATTAAGTTAACCAGTTGGGTTTGCTAATAATCTGACAGCTGCACATCTCCACTTTATCAGATGTCACCTTTTTAAGTACACAGATATTGTAAATTATGAATTCAAATTCTCCATCTTTCATTACAAGACAAAGCATAGGAGAGCTTTTAATAACTGCTCAATGCACTGATGAAAGCTGCCTTGGTCACTTACTTCGGTTTGTGTGGGTAGTTACTTGACCAGCTCTGACACTGCCTCCCAGACATAGTCATCACAGCGTTGCCCTTGTAACGGGAGCCAATCCCTTGATAGCATTCTCCTAAAGAGACAAAACATTTCATTTCCATCACACTTTCTTTTCTTAATAATTGAACAAGTAGTAATTCAAACATTTGACTGCCATTCTGGTGACTACTGAGGTTCTCACAGTTCAGCTTAGAAGTGGAGGCTCAGGCTGATCTACATGTTGTTGAGCAGAGGTATCTCAAACTTTTTTCATGAGTTTTCAAGGTTTTTCAAGAACACATCACTTGAAGGTTCATGAAGTTGTGTTCAACTTAGAAGTACATGCACTCACTAACCTGTCATCCATGGCCTAACTGCTGAGCTGTGGGGTTAAGATAGATGGAATCAGGGCTGATCGCTCTATTGTCCTTGTTCTTCAGTAAGAGGTGCCGAGGTCAAGTCTTATTAGGAATTGATTTTCCCACGAGCCACGCAGGAAGAAAAAGCCATTATTAAAATATAACATTAATACTTCAATAACTGCTTGCAGTTCCAGCTTGAAATTGACAGCACAAAACAAAAATTTCTGGAAATATTCATTAAAGGTAATTTGTTTTTGGATTGGATGAGAATAAACAGAGAGTTCTAGGGAACCACTGCTTTTCTTCATACACATCAGTGTCTAGACACCTGGGTGTGTACAGCAGAATTTCAAAGTTTACAGATGATGCACAACTTAAAAGCCATTATGAATTGTGAGAAGAATACATGGAAAGGTTGGTACTGTAGGCAGATATGTGGCAGATGAAATTTAATACTGAGTACAAAAACTAAGTTGCTGGAAAAGCTCAGCAGGTCTGGCAGCATCTGTGAAGGAGAAAACAGAGTTAACATTTCGGGTGGGTGACCCTTCCTCAGAACTGCTGAGTAGTGTGAAGTGGGATCTTGGCTGAAATAATGAGGTTAGGCAATATAAAAGAAAGGGTACAATTTTAATAGAACTTCAAGGACTTCAAATGTGTGCAGAGCATTGAAGATTGAAGGTCATGGAGTCATAGAGTCATAAAGCACAGAAACAGACCCTTCAGTTCAACTTTCCATGCTGACCAGGTTTCCCAAACTAAGCTAGGCCCATTTACCTCAGTTTGACACATATCCCTCTGAACCTTTTCAATCATGTACCTGTTCAAATGTCTTTTAAATGTTGTAACTGTACTGAGCTATCACTACTTCTGGCAATTCATTTCATACATGCACCACCCTCTAAGTAAAGTTGCCCCTCATTTAAATCTTTCCCTTCTCACATTAAACAAATGCCCTCTAGTTTTGAACTCTCCTACCCTTTCCTCTTCACCTTATTTATGCCTCTCATGACTTAATAAACCTTTATAAGGTCACCCCTCAAACCCCTATGCTCCAGAGAAAAAAAGAGTCCCAGCTTACCTAACCTCTCCTTATAACTAAAACCCTCCAGTCCCAGAAAGACCTTTGTAAATCTTTTTTGCACACTTTCCAATTTAACATCCTTCTTATACAAGGATGACGAGAACTGTATGCAGTACTCCAAAACTGTATGCAGGCCTCAGCAATGTCCTGTACAGCCACAGCATGATGTCCTAACTCTTATTCTCAATGCTCTGATCAAGAACACAAGCATGTCAAATGCCTCCTTCACCACCCTATCTACCTGTGAAGCCACTTTTAAGGAACTATGTACCTGAATCTCTAGGTCTCTCTGTTCCACAACAATCCCCAGGGACCTCAGTAAGACCTCCCCTGGCTTGTCTTACCATCATGGAACACCTCACATTTATCTAGATTAAACTCCATTTGCTACTCTTCCCCCCATGGCCCACCTGATCAACATCCCTTTGTACTGTTCGATAACCTTCTTCACTGTCCACTTTCCTGCCAATTTTGGTGTCATCTGCAAACTTACTAGCTATACTTTCTATATTGTCATCCAAACCATCCATATAAGTGACTGAGTTGATAATGTCCTACGCTTTTTTAATGGAGGCTCAGGGTACAAAAGCAAGGGAGCTATGGTGAAGCATTGTACAATATTGGTTTGATCTCAACTGGAGTATGATGTCCAATTCTCGGCATTGCAGTTTTGCAAGATGGTAAGGCTTTAGAGGGGTGTATAAAAGAATTATGAGAATGGTGGGGGGCTGAGGAACTTCAGTTCTGTGGATAGATCAGTGAAGCTGGGCTGTTCTCTTGAGAGAAGTTTGAGAACAGATTCAATAGAGGTGTTCAAAATCATGAGAGTTCTAGAAAGAATAGACAGAGAAAGACTGTTCCCATTGGATGGAAGAATTGAGAACCTGATGGCACAGATTTAAGGTGGCAAAAAGTCAACAGTAAAATAAGACTTTTTTTAAAAGCAGCATTTTGTTAGGATTGTGGTGGAGGCTCAATTGTGAGAGAAAGGAGTTAGATAGATGAAGAGTAAAAAAACCTGGGCTACAAAAAAGGGCAGGGAAATGTGACCAGCAGTATGGCCGAATGGCCTCAATCCATTTTGTGAAAGTGATGGTGTGTTGGTAATGTCAATGGTTTAGTAATCCAGCATCTCAGACCATTGTTCTGGGGTTGTGTTTGAATCTCAAGTTGAATATAATAAAAATCACCTAGCCAGCAATGCCCACATCCCATGAATAAATAAAAAAAAAAACTTTCCATGATTCTGTATGAAAGTAATTCTGGCAGTATGTGTGAACAAAAAAATGGAATTAACATCCCAGGACAATGGACTTTAATCAGACCAGAAGATGTTGTGACTGAACAGCTTGGAAGCAGCCCTGGTTTTATTTCTGCTTAAAAGTTGTTCATCTTTTGCACTTTCAAATTCTTATGAATTGTTATTGACCTGAAACATTAGGTCTGTTTCTTTCTTTATGGTAACAGCTGAATGTTTCTTGTCGTTTCTGTTTCCAGTTTCAGATTTCCAGCATCCACACCATTCTCCTGTTGTGTAAAGTATGCATGACTGTTAAATAGTTACAATCAGTACATTCCAAAGGAATTGGTGTTGATGGCCCTGTTTTTCACCCTTGGAGAACGTCACCATCAATGAGATTGGCACAAGGTAATACAACCTGTGCAGGCACAATGGGCTGAATGGCCTCTTTCTGTTCCATAACGGTTCGGTGCATTTATTTTGGATAGCCAGAGTAGTCCTTTTGGAGAGCTGAAGTACCTCTGAGGATATTATGACAATGTCAACTTCACAAGTGGCAACAAGTGTTGACCTGCCAAGAAGCTTCAAGAAGCTCAAGATCTGACAACCTGTCAAGAAGCCACAACAACTGTCAAGATCTGTCGACTTGTCAAGCAAAGTACATAGGAATGAAAGTGTTTTTCTTAATAGAGTGTAGTCTGCAGTTTGGAAACTGAAGCTTTATTTTTCCTCCAACGTGCATGGATACTTCTGGATACTTAATTGGTTGGCATGGTAGGTGTATCAGGTGCTATAGGGAACGGATAGAGGGCATTAGGTTGCATGAGTTGGCATTGAAGGAACATGGGGAGTAAGTGGGGAGAAGGTAAAGTGAAGGGGGAGCTAAGATGAACAGTAGTTTTATATTTCTCCTGTTTTGATGGTTAGATACTTGTCTGCATCTGGTCCTGGGACATGTTTGATGGAGGTATGACTTTCTTAGAGGAGAGTCCAGTGACTGCTTATTTGGAGGAATGGTACCTTTGGGATTGTGAAAAAGAATGTTTATTTGTAAAAACTGCATAAATTCATTGGCACTGGCAAAGTTGTCAAGTCATCGACCAAAATCAGTGTAGTTAAAATATAATGTTAGCAAGTTCAGAGTGTCTGTTTACATAAGGCCATTACAGAATTTGTACTACATAATTGATTTCCAATCTATTACTTTCACAAGTGAATGCCTATTAATGGACAGCTCCAACTGATGATTGAATAGAAATGTTTGATGACATAGATTAAACACCCAAGTGAAATGTTTGTTTACATTTGCAACCATTTGAATGTATTGGTTTTTTATGATTTCTTTTAATAGTGAGATCATCATTATATTGATTACTTTCTTTCAGGAAACCTCCTGGTAATGCCCATGCTGGATTACAGGTATATTGGCATTGAAGGAGGGGCAACGGGTGGTGAGTGGTGGTGTCAGGGCTACAAAGGATCATTGGAATTATTGGGGGCATATGCGAGATGGGAAGATAGACATAGGGTAGCACAGAGGCTACAAGGGACCATGGAATTTGGGTATGGGGCATAGGTTGGCATGGATGGGGCACAGAAAGTGAGGAAAGCGAGAGCGGGGTGAGTGATCCCTGTTTTTATATTTAATTTTAAACTTTAAACAAAAGCGCTGGAGCCACAAGGTATGCTTTCCACCCATCCTGCATCAGGAACCAGCAGCCCCCTTAGGACCTTCCCAGCTTGTCCATTACAACTCCCAGTCCATCCCACACATGCCCACCCGCAACTTGAAACTGGAAGTGCCGGCAGCCATTTTTGAATCTTTAGAGCTGAGGTTTCTTCAGCCTCTTGAGCACCCAACTCAGGAACATAATTCAGGACTGAAGAGTTTCAAACTTTCTGAAGTGGTTCTATGTCAGTGGAAAGGCTATGACTTTGTGGGGTCTATTCATTTCTGTTGGGCAGGTGACATCAATTGCTAACAGTTTGAGCACCTTGATAACAAATAGCATGGGAGGGGATAGGGAGGGAGAGAGGGGACGACGTTTAATGCAGAGAAAACTATTTGAAAAGACAAGAACATGGCATGTTAATTTGCCGCTAAATGAGTGAATTACTCTCACAATTTAGTTTCTTTTGACAGAGTTGCCCACTGTCAATTCTTACCATCTAGACATTTCTTCAGGTGATCTGGAGGGGAACTGCCTTCCTCATCAGCAACACATGCTGGAAATAAAAGCACACAGTAACATTAAACACAACTGTGTCATGTATTGGCATGAATATCAGTATAGCAGATCAATACAAAAGGTGGTCATCGGTGAGGCTATGTGGATTAATAATC
The DNA here is from genome assembly GCA_024137785.1 of Ginglymostoma cirratum. Classification (NCBI taxonomy): domain Eukaryota; kingdom Metazoa; phylum Chordata; class Chondrichthyes; order Orectolobiformes; family Ginglymostomatidae; genus Ginglymostoma; species Ginglymostoma cirratum. Next base: position 50,507,476 of record JAHRHZ010000063.1, on the reverse strand, counting down.
TAGAGAATGTCAGTTCAGGTTCCACCACAGAGACTGAGAAAGAACTGGACTTTGATATCAGTTAAAGTGACCACAAAGCCGTTAACTTAATATGAAAATGTGACTGGTTTGTGAAAGTCCTTTAGGAAAGGAAACCTGATGTCTATCCTACATGGTGACTCTAGTCTCAGTAATTAATTTTTAGCTACCCTCCGAAGGAACTTAGAAAACTACTCTGCTCTATCGAACTACTAGAAAGTATAACAGCAGACACTCCCTAGTTAACACCTTTGTGGTAGCACATGGACTTCAGAATTCACAAAAAATTACAGCCAATTTTTTAGTGCAAGATAGGAATGGGCAATAGGCTGTGTTGGCAGCAATAGCTGAGAATGCATTGAAAACACAAGTACGTTTTTAATGGTTTGAAATCCATAATATTCAGCTTAGACATTCCAAGTACAAATCAAGTGAACTAATATTTCCTATTCCAGAAACCAAGAGAAGCCTAACACAGGGCAACTGCCAGGTTTAAGTAGATGAGAGAAGGAGGAGTGGGGAGAGACAGAGGTCAATCTATGATGCAGAAAATCTGTTTGAAAAGAGAAGAAAATGACATAAAAGAACTAGAAGCCAAGTTTCTTACCCTCATAAGTGACCCAAAATTTCTCCTGAGAAAGAGAAAACAATTATTAATAATTAGCTTGCTGTAAAAGAGAACATTTAGAAGATTAGATTTTTAAAAATTAGTTTTAAGTTAATTTTTTTTAGCCATCTCGATAGTATTCATTATTCTCCAGTTAGAATAGAATGCCGACAGCGTGGAAGCAGGCCATTCGGCCCATTGAGCCCACAGTGACCCTCCAAAGATCATCCCACTCAGACCCATCCCTCTGCATTTCCCACAGCTAGTCCACCTATCCTGCACATCCATGGACAGACACCATGGGCAATTTAGCATGGCCAACCCACTAGACATGGGGAGAATGTTCAAATTCCACACAGACAGTCACCCAAGACTGGAATCAAACCCAGGTCCCCAGGTGCTGTGAGGCAGCGGTGCTAACCACTGACTGACACATTAGCATTTCTCAATATCTCATGTTAGGAAGCTTGCTTAAGGTGGAAGAAGCAAGGATCGAACAGGGCTCGAGAGGGTTACAAGGTAGCCGGGAAGTAACTGAAGAATGGACTTCGGAAAGCTAGAAGGGGGCATGAAAAAGCCTTGGCGGGTAGGATTAAGGAAAACCCCAAGGCTATACTTACGTGAGGAACAAGAGGATGGCCAGAGTGAGGGTAGGGCCAATCAGGGATAGTGGAGGGAACTTGTGCCTGGAGTCGAAGGAGGTAGGAGAGGTCCTTAACGAATATTTTGCTTCAGTATACACGAGTGAGAGGGACCTTGACGTTTGTGAGGACAGTGTGAAACAGGCTGTTATGCTCAAACAGGCTGATGTTAGGAAGGAGGATGTGCTAGAAATTTTGAAAAACATGAGGGTAGGTAAGTCCCCTGGGACAGACAGGATGTACGCAAGGTTGCTACGGGAAGCTAGGGAAGAGAGTGCTGCCCCTTTGGCGATGATCTTTGCGTCCTCACTGTCCACTGGATAGTACCAGATGGTTGGAGGGTGGCAAATGTCATTCCCTTGTTCAAGGAAGGAAATAGGGATAACTCTGGGAATTACAGACCAGTCAGTCTTACTTGTGTGGTGGGCAAATTATTGAAGAAGATTCTGAGAGACAGTATTTATGATTATTTGGAAAGATCAGTTTGATTAGAAATAGTCAGCGTGGCTTTGTGAGGGGCAGGTCATGCCTCACAAGCCTTATTGAATTCTTTGAGGATGTGACAAAACACATTAATGAAGATAGAGCAGTGGATGTGGTGTATATGGATTTTAGCAAGGCGTTTGATAATGTTCCCTATGGTAGGCTCAATCAGAAAGTAAGGAGGCATGGGATTCAGGGAAATTTGGCTGTCTGGACACAGAATTAGCTGTCCAATAGAAGACAGAGGGTGGTAGTAGATGGAAAGTATTCACCCTGGAGCTCGGTGACCAGTGGTGGTCTGCAGGGATCAGTTCTGGGACCTCTGCTCTTTGTGATTTTTATAAATGACTTGGATGAGGAAGTGGAAGGGTGGGTTAGTAAGTTTGCCGATAACACGAAGGTTGGTGGAGTGTGGATAGTGTGGAGGGCTGTTGTAGGTTGCAACGGGACACTGACAGGATGCAGAGCTGGGCAAAGAAGTGGCAGATGGAATTCAACCTAGAAAAGTGTGACTGAGGTATCTTGGGGTCCACGTCCATAGATCCCTCAAAGTTGCTATCCAAGTTGACAGCATTGTTAAGAAGGTGTATGGAGTCATGGCTTTCATTGGCAGGGGAATTGAGTTCCAGAGCCGTGAGGTTATGCTGCAACTCTATAAAACCCTGATCAGACCACACTTGGAACATTGTGTTCAGTTCTGGTTGGGAAGGTTTGGGAAGATGCGGCGAGAGATTTCACTGGGCTTCATGGAGAGAAACCCTCTATAAAAGACAATGAAAGTGACAATTAACCCAAAAAAAGATTCAGCCATTAATCTTCTTAAAACCTCATTTGAACATGACATAATTTATATCACCACGACACACTGACAAATATACTTTCTAAATAGTTCTAATTTCTGGTCTTGTTCCTTACTGTTGCCTGGTCATCCTCAAACACTTCACGGGCCTCCTCTTGATCACAATATTCCTCGATACATTCTCGCTCTAAATCTCCAGATTTTGCTTCTTCTAAGAAGCTGTTGGCTCGCCGAATTCGATTCAACACAGATAATGCTTCCTGGTTGTTGAGGAACACTGAAAAAAGTGGATAATGCATTGTGAAACAAATAAATAACATGGGACACAAAACAGGTAGAAGGAAGAAATAAACTCACGTATGAGTTTAGTTGGTACGTGTGCATTGGTGCACAGGGAGGGAGAGGGCATCACGTTGGGATGGACTACTGTTACTAGAATCGGCAGACAAACCCTGACACCCAGAACTATGAAACAGATCTGTCTATCGGGGAAACATTTCCATTTGAAAGCATTTACTTACAAGTATGCTGAATAAATCCTATAGTCACATTTAACAATAACTTTGCATGTTCATTTCATGGTTCTCCAACTTTCTGCTGTGCTCTCACCTCCTGTGAGGAGATTAAGTGAGGGTCCCCTGCGCTTCTCGCGAACTGTCACTGTCTTAAGAAATTGCCGGTTAATTGGTTTCTCAATCCTGCCAGGAGATTGCCATCTATGGACCAAGCGCTCAGAGGCAGGAAAATGTCAGGAATCCAGCCTGGCATGCTTTTTAATAGGCATTCCTGCCCACCCCTGTCTAAGTTCATTCCAAGTGACTAGGAGAAACCCTCTCCATAGATTTCTAATGGGTGACTTTGGCTATCACTATTTAGCCTGGGGTATTCAAAAGTAAGTGTTTCAATTTTCGAAGAATAATTACTTAAATCCAATTTATTAACTTCCCTATTTTACAGTTGACTGCATTTTACAGTTGACTGCATTTCAACAATACTCCACTGGCTGTACAACAGTTTGGGACATCCAGAAGCTGTCTACACAAATGCAAATCACATCTTTCTTTCTTTTCAGAGGAGATTCTTGACGAGTGGTCCGAAAGGACTGATTTTTTATGAGTAAAGAAGTAACACAGCGACTGTCTGCCCAGCCACAATGGCAGATACCACAATTAAATTCAGTGACAGCAAATAACCAGAATGATTCTCCTCATAATTGCTCTGTTCATGTCCAGCTCTGCAATGCTTAGATGTTCCATAGTTTTGTTTTTGGTTTACAGTAATTTGAAAAACAGTTATTATCGTCATAATCTCGCTTTTATATAACTCGACTGACATTTTGGAATCAGAATCTCAACTACATAATGTATCCCAAAATAGATTCTCTGTAATAACTGAGATGTTTCATTGCTCAAAGAAAGAAATCAATAAATGATTTAGTTCAAGAACATTTAAGGACCAGTAAAATAATTTAACTGCTTGAGGCCTACATGGAGGATAACTTGCAGACTTGACACCCAAAGTCAAGGACAAAAGCTAGTCAAGGAGTAAAGTTTTCTGTGCTTCAATAATGCTTCGTAGAAAAGGATTATCAAATGCCACAACAGATAGCTAATCAGCACCAATACATTGCAAACCGTAGGTAGTAGTGATGCCCTAACACTTTTCTATTCTCTAGAGTAAGCAGAGAGAAGAATGCTCCTCCAAACACACCAGGATCTTTGAAAGTCAGCTGCCGTTCCTTAAATCACTGTACAAATCCAGTTCATCAGTTCCCAGCAACGATAGAATCAAGCCCAAGCAGTGACATTTTGGCTTAAATCTAGCATTCCAGTTCCAAAAGGCGATAGGACTAGATTCAAATCCAGTGCAGCACTTACAGAGATGATGGGATTGTGTTTATTCCAACGGACCAGCATTCTTTTGAGTGACTTTTTACTGCAATGAAAGTCCTCTGTATTGGGCTCTGTGTTCAACATTTCCCTGCCATATTAAAATGGCCTGCATATAAATGTTTAATTATAAGAAAAAAAATTCTTATGGATTAAAAACTTTTATGTGGCATCTTGTTGGATGCCTTCTGGGAGTTCACACAGACTCCATCTTCTGGAACCCTGCCCTAGCAGATACATCCTCAAAAAATCAGATAAGTAAAACACGACTTCTCTTTGTTTGATAAAACTGTAATTTTTTAAGTTCATTATTAAGTCTTCCACAAAAATAGATTCCTTTATTGTCCTGATATCTGATATCAGGCAAATTAGCCTGTAATTCCCTGTTGTGTCTCTTCCTAAATATGGAAGTGCTGGTGTTAGACTGGATTGGACAAGGTCAAAAATCACACAACACAAGGATATAGTCCAACAGGTTTATTTGAACACATTAGCTATTGCAGTATTGCTACACCTGAGAAAGGACCAATGCTCCGAAACCTAGTGTGTTCAAATAAACCTGTTGGACAATAACTGTGTGATTTTTGACCTCTTCCTAAATAGCAGAGTTACATTTGTTAATTTCCAATCTGTTCTAGAATGCAGGAAACTTTGAAAAGTTGTAACCATCCACCATCTCGGCAGCTCGTCCTTTTGGAAACCGAGAATATGGGCCATCAAAAGATTAGTTGAGGGAGCGAGTTCTGCAGGAAGAGTAGGTCAGGTTGTTACTGAGGTAACCAATACTTGCAGAAAGACTGGGTGGCCAGTTATAGAGTCATAGATCATGAAAACAGACCCTTTGGTCCACCTCATCCATGCCAACCACGTTTCTTAAACTGAACTAGTTCCATTTGCCTGCATTTGGCCCATATCCCTCAAAACCCTTCCTATGCATATACCTGTTGAAAAGTCTTTTAAGTGTTGTAATCGTACCCACCTCTGCCACTTCCTTTGGCAGCTCACTCCCCATATCCACCACCCTCTGTGTGAAAATATTGCCCCTCAGGTCCCTTGTAAATCTTTCCCCTCTCACCTTTCCTTTCTTTATTTCATTCACGGGATGAGGGCATCGCTGGCTAGGCAGAATTTATTGCCCATCTCTAATTGCCCAGAGGGCAGTTAAGAGTCAACCACACCGCTATGGGTCTGGAGTCACATGAAGGCCAGACCAGGTAAGGATGGCAGTTTCCCTCCCTAAAAGACATTAGTGAACCAGATTTTTTTTCCCAACAATCAATAATGGATTCATGGTCATCATTTGACTCTTAATTGCAGATAGTTATAGAATTCAAATTCCACCATTTGCTGTGGCGGGATTCGAACCCAGGTCCCCAGAACATTATCTGGGTCTCTGGATTAACAGTCCAGTGATAATACCACTAGGCCATCACCCGCACCACCCACACCTTAAACCTATGCTGTCTAATTTTGGTCTCCCCTACCCTTGGGAAGAGACCTTGGCTCACCCTATCTACGCCCGTCATGATTTTTTAAACCTCTATAAAGGTTACCCCCTCAATCTCCAACGCTCCAGGGACAAAGGTTCCAGCCTATTCAGTCTCTCCTTATCACTCAAATCCTTCAATCTTGGTCACATCCTTGTAAATATTTTCTGCACTCCTCCAAGTTTAACAACATCCTTCTTGTACCAGGGAGACCAGAATTGAACACAGTATTCTAAGTGAGGCTTAACCAATGTCCCATACAGCTGCAACATGACCTCCCAAATCCTATACTCAATGTAGCGACCAATGAAGGCAAGGGTACCAAATGCCTTCTTCACTACCCTGCCTGCGATGCCACTTTCAAGGAAATATGAACCTGCACTCCAGGGTCCCTCTGTCTGACCCACCTTCCATTGATTCTGATACTGTTCATCAGTCCATTCACTTCAACCCTGCATACAGATATGTGGAGCACAGCTCTAACCAAAGTCTAACTGAGCTGTGGAGGCCTATTTCCTTTGCATGCCAGCAAATAGTTTAAATCTCAAATAAGAACAAAATTCTATGGGCGCTGAGGACTGAAATAAAAGCAAAAGGTTTTGGATAAGCTCAGTAGTTTGACTGCATCAGTGAAGAGCAACAGAGTAAATCTGATGTGATTCTTCTTCAGGACTTCAAAAAGCTAACGGTGATGTGACAGACTGAATGGTCTCAATGTGCTGTAACTATCCCATACGTATTGTCAAAAAGGGTTTAGTCTTAAAACCGTTTCCAATCTTTCTTTAAAAATCTTTTGTATTTTTTGCTGTCTTTGATTTTCTTCAGGTGGCCCGAAGGAAGACTCTTCATGAAATGTCCATGCAGCTTCGTGCCAGCTTCACACGACATAGTTATTGTTGGCCTATAATTCTCTAGTAACCATAGCTACATCTTTATTTCTCATTGGTCTCTGTTTAGCAGCTTCTCTCAATGACATGGTGCAGATTAAAAGGATCTCATACCATGTCAACCTAACCCATACAGTAGGCTTTGGATTCTGTGTTTTCTCTCTGCCTATGAAATGCGTTTGCTCTCAATAGAAATTGCATTGTTAATATTTGGTTGCATTGGGTGCAGCAATCCTGGGAAGCTTGACTCATTCGATCCTGCCGTCAAAGACCAAAATAACTGCCCAGAGGCCGGTATCCCGTCATCAATTCACCCTTTATTTACAATGTGGACAGTATATGGCCTCTGACCAACAAGCTCAGAGCTAGTCCATAGGACGAGGGGACTCTCTGAATCTCCTGTTTGTATCTATCAGCCAGCGCTCCCTGATTGGCCCAGGTTAACAACTCCAACCAAGGATCTCACAGTCAGTGAGATCCACCTGGGCCACATTCCAATCACAAAAGGCCACCCCCACCCCCCATCTTAAGTCCAGGCATGTAGGCCTATTTTTGTAGCTTCTTCTGTGACATTTTTGCGCCAACCCTGGCTTGGACATGGGCAGCGTGTAACAGACCATAGCTCATCTCTTGTGCCCAGAGTGTCTCAGGGGAGTTTCCTTTTTTTTCAGGTAGTATCGGTATTGAGGCTACATCTGTCTTGTCTCTGAGGTTTCTTTGATGCTAGATGGAAGGGGAGAACCCATGGTTTCTGACAACCTTTTTGGATGTTCTGAGGAGCCAGCTACGTTTTGCCCCTGCCTCATTTGCAAGGTAGCAGTTTTCAGGTGAACACATACTTGCAGAGTAATGCCTCACCTACCCAAACTTTGTACATCAGGGACCTGACATTGTGTCGACCTTGCCTCGTACCTATTTCTGTTGTTTCAATACCAAACTTTGTCCCCTGAAGTAAACTGTCTCTCTTATTTGGGTCATAAATCACACGACACCAGGTGATAGTCCAACAGGTTTATTTGAAAACACAAGCTTCCGGAGCCTCAGTCCTTCCTCGTGTGTTAATGGGAGAGGTAGAATCAGCCACAGAATTTATAAGTAAAAGATCAAAGGTTCACACCATTGACGAGGATGTACTAAATAAACCTAAGATACTGGTAAATCTTTAATCAGTTAGAAGGTTTTAATTGATTAATATGTATGGGTAAATCCCTGAAGTCCTTTCAAGTCACAGTTCTGAGACAGCTAAAGGTTTTAATCAGTGTAAAGAACAGGTGACATTTTAGGTCAGGCAGTACATGTTAGGTGTGAGATTTTGTTTAGAATCTGTTTATGTTTTAGTTTGGAGTCAGACTGGTTTTATTTCTCAAGTAAGAATTTATAAAACACCATACTAACTGTCTATAAATTGTGTGCTTTTTGAACAAAATAGAATGCATCTGCAAATACAAATTCACCCCATGGATTCACGTGTGTCTGTGTGTGTGTCTGTCTGTCTGTTTGTGTGAGTGAGTGAATGTGTATGTATACGTGAGTATGAGTGTATAGTGTGGTGGGGTCACCAGGAGCGCAACATGAACCCAAGATACAATTTCTCTCACTAACACCTAAAGGAGGAGTGAGGGTCCGAAAGCTTGTGTTTTCAAATAATGCTACTGGAGTACATCCTGATGTCATGTGATTTCTGACCTTGTTCACCCCAGTCCAACACTGGCATCTCCACATCTCTCGCTCAGAAGGGGCATGTGGCCAGCACTGGTGTTCCTGCTGCCGTTTCAAGCGAAACAAATACTGTGCCAGAAACACCCACATCACATGAAAGAATTTTTTTAACCTCCTTCTATACAGAGAAGACTTGAGAATCCAACACTGCAGCTTTGTACACACTAGCAATAAAGCAGGATTTAATTAATTGCCCTGAGGGTAACGACCTAAAGTAGAAATAAAAAAAACAAAGAAATGCTTCTGTTTCCTGGCTGGAATCAAATTCCATGAAGATGGATATTTTTTCTTCCCCTGACATAAAATCAGCATCTGCCCAGAAAGATAAAGAGGAGGAGATTGGGTGGACAAATCCAATTTGCAGTGGGAGGAGAGCCAGTTTCTCCATCAAAAATTCCATGAAAATCAGACTCTTTTTCCTACCAATTGTGAGAAAACATCCAGTTGAATCCACATCTGCCCCCTCTCCATCCTAGGATTAACTCAGAGCCCAGTCCCAATAGGCTAGTGAACCGTGAGTCATGGACAGTGAACAGCAGAAGCTAATGTCCCGTATTCAGCACCAACTCTCCAGCGCTGTCTTTGGCTCTGTTCCCAGCCCTGCTCAATGGGAACTATAGAAGAACGAAGTCTCTTGAGCTGCAGATACCTATTGTGGAGGTGGTGTTATGGATAACCCACCTGTCGGCCAACTCCACACGCTAAAGCTCCAACACATTGACTGCTTTCTTTTTTTCGCCATCTTTCTTTTTGTCTTGTTTAACATATTAGGTTTCAAGTTTAGAAATATTACCCGATGATTCTCCATCCTCATATTACGGAGTTTAATGAGTTAATGTTCTAACTGTTAGAAATATTTCTATCTCCTCAGCACTGTTTTAAACTACTAAGAAAATTAATCCGAGTGAGAGGAATTAAACCTTAAAACACCATCTAAAGCCAACATATTGTACCTGAGGAGGGATGCACAAAATTGAATATTAAAACCTCAGATGGTGTTTGAACAAAGCCACATACAATTGAACATACCCTCCTCTCTTTTATATCTTAATTGCTTCATAAGGGTTCTTACAAAGTTCCAAATCTTCCTTCCCTACCCACTGTTAAATTACAAACACAGAAATTAAGCTTTCCATCCTGACCCCATCCATCCAAGACCCAATTATAACATCCCGTATAAATTCAAATTCTGTTTAACAAAAATCATCATACATACCATTGCCAGTCCAACAAAGCTTGACAACAGAAAGAATTAAAAACTGTACAATGAGAGAGTCTCTGATCAGCCCCATGATGGCTAACTACTAATGGCAGACTGATGGACAGACTGGAAAAACATTCTGGTTAATGGTACACCAAGATCAGCAGAGGGCAAATTGCGGCACTGAGAGGTCATATTGCACAAGCAAGTAAGCTTCTCTCTGTGTTCCAGGCCAGAGAATGGACTACAAAGTTCTGTTTGATATTTAGAGGATCAGGGAGAAAGAGCTTGCATTTATATAGCACCCTCGTGACTCAGGAAAGTGCTTCTTTTTAGGCCAATGGAGGCCTTTTGAAGTACAGTATAGACACTGATATAACACTATCCAGTGTACAGCAATATCCCATATTCTGTTCAATGGGTGCCAGTTAATGAATAAATATTGACCAGAAGACTCTGCAACAGTGTCAAGGAATTCTTTTTATATGCAAGTGAGCAGGTAACTGGAGCCATCTCATCCAAAAGACCAGACACTTGTCAGAGCTAAATTCCCTCAATACTCTCTGTGATGCTGGATTATCTAGCCAAATCTCTGGATTGGAATTTAAATCTACCACATTCAGATTCAAAGGCAACAATATTATTAACAGGAGCATGGCTGAAGTAGGATTAACTTAGCAAATGTACAATTAAATGAATATCTCCATCAGTGACTGCCTGCAGCACTGTGAGGACAGTAAAAAGAAAGAAACTTGATTCGAGGGCTAACCAAAAATCACTACGGACTTGCTTATGATAATCCAACACCATGAGCAGATGGCGGCCGACCCCGTCCTCAAATCGTAACGTACGTGTGTGCATGCATTCATCTATCACTGTTTGATTATCATTTTTAGCTTCGTCTTTTGTCAGCCCAGAAGATAACATTTTTAGTTCCGAGTACAAATCGATAGCTGACTTCAGAAGTCACCCAAGCATTACTCAGGCTGCTCCATTCAGGCAAGTAAAATAATTTCCCACATTTTCTAACCCAAATCTGTGACTGAAGCAGGTTATCTGGTCATGAACTCAGTACGGTTGATGGTATAACGTGGTGCAGCTGTCACTGTTTTTCAGAAGTGGCCAGAAAGCCCTTTGAAATATGCTGCTACAGCAATGCATTCTTGTTTTCACAAACATGATTTAAGCTGTTTAAATGTTTGCACTAGGAACAAACAGTGAATGACACAGTGATCGATGGTGGAATGGAACAGGTCATTATTGACTCAGCTGTAATCCAAGGCAGCATAGGGTCATGCAGTTTCAGAGCTGCACGAAGTTCAGGAGCTTTGAAGAGCAGTAGGAATGCCTTCTGCAGTCTGGATAGTGAAGGCACTCATACTTCTGGTTAGTTCTATAGATTCCAGGAGTTTGAAATAGTAACAATGAATGAAAGGTAGATACAAATCAGGATGGTTTGCAACTTGATTGAGAATTTGGAAGTGCTGATATTCCCATAGCAAGGTCACAAGAAAATGCAAACAAAAATGAAAAGCGGAGAAGTTATGCTAAACCTACATTAAACATTTGTACCTAAGTACTTTGTACCCTAAGATGGCACCATCAGGAGCAACATTGTAAACATTTCACTGTACTTCTGTACTCCAGCACCTGACAATAAACCTAGTTCTAAATTTAATTCTAATATCAAACAGTGGTTAGCTCAGATTTAGAAAATTCCCTATAATTCTGTTCACAGTATTATGTTAGCGATCCCAAACCAAGTTTTCTTCAATTTTGAATAACCCATTGAGCCTCATTTAACACAATCATAGCCGATCGAACATGTCAATGCCTTTTTCCTACACAACCCCCATCGGTAATCATAAGAACACAACATGCCTTTAACTCAGCCCTGCTATTCTACAGATCACGGCTGACCCATCACAGGCCTCGAATTCCTTTTTGTGCCAGCTCCTCTTAGCTGTCAACTCCTCAATATTGTAAGAATCTATCTACTTCCTCTTTAATTATTTTCAGTGAGATATCCTCCATAACTCTCTCAGGTAGAAAAATCCAGACACTCACCACCATCTGGGAGAAGAAATTCCTTTGCATCTCAGCTTTAAAACAGTGTCCCCTTATTTTGTAAATATCTCCCTGAGCTCAAGTCTTCCAACTAGTGGAAATATCTTCTTAATTTCCACTGTCAAGACCCCTCAGAATCTCGTGTTGCAATAAGACCACCCCTCATTTTTAAACACTTAATAAATAAAACCCCAAGCTGATTAGCTGTTCTTGATTAGTTAATCCATTCATCCCAGGAAGCAGCCTAGTGAATCTCATTTTAACAGGTTCCGAAGCCAATATGTCAGTTTTTAAATATAGGGAACAAAACTGTACACAGTATTCCAGGTGCAGTCTTGCCAACACCCTCCACAGTTGTAACAAGACTTACCTATTTTTAAACTCCAACCCCTAGCAATGAAAGCTTAAATTCCATTTGCTGTCTTAATTACTTGCTGCATCCCTTCATGATAACTTCTTGTGTTTCATGCACAAACACACACAGACCCCTCTGTGCTGTAACTTTTTGAAGTCTGTATCCACTTAAATAGTTGTCTGCCTTTGAATCTTCTAACCAAAGTGCATGACCAAACACTGTCCTACATTTAACTCCATCTACCAAGTTTTGCCCACTCACTCAACCTACTTTTGTGCACTTGCAGATTCCTTAAGACTTCATCACAACATGCTCTTCCACCTATTTTTTGTATCAGCAGCAAATTTTGAAATATTACACTCTGTCCCATCCACCAAGTCATTCATACAGTTAGTAAATAACACAACTGATTATGTCTTTTCAACTTGAAAAAGACCCATTAATCTTGACTATCTTCTGTGCTGATCCTCAATCCATGCTAACAGATCACCCATAAAACTGTGAACTCCTTTCTGTTACAATAATCTTTTATTGATTGTTTCTGAAGATCCAAATACACTACATCTACTGGTTCTCTCTTTATCGACTTTTTTTTCATATCCTGAAAGAGCTCTAGCAAATCTGTCAAACATGATTTTCCTTTTAGTAATCATGCTGTCTGTTTGAATTCATTAAGCTTTTCTAAACATCCTATAACTTCTTCCTTAATAATTGACTCTAGTATTTTCTCAATGACAGATATTAGCATAACTGGCTTATACATTTCTGTTTTCTGTCTCCTTCCCTTCATGAACAGGGGTATCACATTGGCAGTTTCTAATCCATTGGAATCCTTTGGTAATCCAGTGGGATTTGGAATATTTTGTCCAATACCTCATTTATCTCTGCAGCCATTTCCTTTAAAACATCTGCTTGCAGGTCTTGACAACTTTGTCTGCCTATAGTCCCATTAGTTTGTCAATTACTTTGTCTCCTGTGGTCGAGACTGTTACAAGATCTTTCCTCCCATTAGCACTATTCTTATCTGTTATCTTTAGGATGTTAGTAGTGCTCTCTGAAGTGAAGACCAAAGCAAAGTATTGGTTTAAATTATCTGCTATTTCCCTGTTCCCCATTATTAGTTTCCTAGTCACATCCTTCAGGGGTCCCACACTCACTTTAACTATTCTTTTTATATACGTGTACAGGGTTTTGCTGTTTGTTTTCAAGTTTCTTTCCAATTTACATTCATAATGAATTTTCTCACATTTTATTGGATTTTAGTCATCTGCAGCTGGTTTCCAAAAAAATTCCCAGTCCTGTCGTCTTCCGTTAGTTCTCACCACACTGTATGCCTTAGTTTTTGATTGGATACTCTTGTTGACCATCGTTGTTAATCACATGTGGTTCATCCTTCTTATCAAGTCTTTCTGTTCCAGAGCAACAAATTTTTGCAGACAGTTATATCTGCTTAAATGTCTGCCACTGCTCATTCCACAGTTATACCCCTTAGTCTATTTTCCCAACCCGCTAAATCCATTGAGTCCTCTTTATCAAATTTGTTAGTAACAAACATTAGAAGTGAACGTGTAGCAGTCACAGTAATATACAAAGGTTCACTTGCCCTTTGGTGAAGGAAATCTACTGACGTTAGCTTTTATGAGACCTTTTGCAGGATGTGAGCATTGTTTGCTGGGTTAGCATTTATTGTCCATTCGGGGTGGTGGTGTGCCACACTCCCCTCACCCACCCTCAAACCACTGTGGTCCACCTAGTTAGGTTTAGCCACAATTCTGTTCCAGGTTTTTGACCCAGGAACACTTAAGTTTGGGCTTAGACGGGGAATGCATTTGTGCCGTACCTGTTCATTTACTGCTTTTTCTCTTCTAGGTGTTAGAGTTTTCGATGGTTGCTCTCAAAGGAGCATTAGTTGAGGTACTGTATTACATCTTGTTGATGGTGCATATTGCTGTCACTGGATGTTAGTAGTGAAGGGAATGAATGTTTATGGTATTAAACGAGGTGCCAATCAAATGAACTGTTTTGACCTGGATGGTGACAAAGTTCTTTAGTGTTGTTGGAGCTTCCCCAATCCAGGCAAGAAGGGAGTATTCCATCACATTTCTGGCTTGCACCTTGTAGATCATGGGCAGGCTTTGGGGAGTCAGGAGGGGAGTTACTCGTTGCAGGATTTCCAGCATCTGACCTGCTCTTGTAACCATTGTATTTGTAAAGTTAATCCCTTTCTGTGTTAATAGCTGTCTCCAGTCTCACGTCCAATGTCCTCTGAAGTGGACTAGCAAGTCACTTAAGTGTATCAAATTGGACAGAATCTTATAAGGCCCTGAACAATGTGGGCTATGGTGAGAAATCTGGGAGAATTGCATGAAATGTTTTGCAGCACCAGGACAAACCATTTTCCAACAATGTTCCAGGAACTGAGATGAGATTCTCAGAAGGGATCAGCAAGATGTCTATTAGCAGGGTTATTGCTTATTATCCAACTTATTAACATGAATCTCACCTTATTAATATGCAGGCTCCTATTCAACCACTTGTCAAATAAAAACAAGATGTGTCTGACTAAATTAATTGAATGTTTTGAGGTGGTAACAAGGAGAGTCAATGAGAGTTACACATATGATGTAATTAACATGGATTTTAGCAAAGCCTCTAATAGGACCCCATATGGTAGGTGTTTCACATCATTAGAAACTCATATGATCAAAGGGAAAGTGACAGGCTAGATCCAGAATTGACAAGTGACAGAAAGCAAAAGGATAATGGTAGAAAGGCAAAGTAATGGAAAATTGTTTCCAAATGTTCCCTTCTGTCTTTTTCTTTCCCTATCTTTTATGAAAGGCTTGTAACTAGGAATTCTGAACTCCTAGGCTTACCTTCCTTAGGTCAGGTCTCTGTTACTGCCACAACTTCATAATCCCACCATGTAGTCTGTACCTGTAACTCCCCAATTTTATAACTATACTTACACAAAGCGTATACTTGGATTTAGACTTCATTAGTTTCTCCTTTACTTCAACTCCACATATTTACTTACTATTCTCTATTTTAGTTCTATCTACCTATCCTAGCATTCTGAGCACCCTAGTATATCACATACTATCTGTTCCCACACACCTCTGCTAAGTTAGTTTAACACTCCCCAACTGCTCTAGCAAAATGTCCTGCAAGCAGCTCAGTCCCAGCTCTGTTCAGGTGCAATCTGTCTAACCAACTCCCCTTGAGCCCATCCTAGTGTTTCTGGAAACTAAAGCTCTTCCTCCTGCAACATCTTTTGAGTCACACATTCATCTGTATTATCTTCCTATTTCTGTACTCACTTGCATGTGGCACTGGGACTAATTTGGAGATCACTACTGTAGAGGTCTTGCTTTGCCATTTTCTGTATAGATTCCTAAATTCCAATTGCAGGACCATAGCCCTCTTTGTACCCGTGTCATTAGTATAAACATGAACCTGGACCTCTGGTTGTTCACTCGCCTCCAGAACAATGTGCTGCAATCATTTTGCAACGTCCTTGACCTGAGCACCAGAGAGGCATCAAACCAACCTGGAGTCACATTAACAGATGTAGGAAAGCATGTCTGTTCCCCAATACCCTTACAATTCTGCCTTTTCACTCTCCTTCCTCCCTTGCTGTGCATTTGAGCCACCATGATGTTATGGGCCTGGCTGTTGCTATGCCTCACCAAGAATTTTTTGGCCACACAGAGAACTGGTTAGTGAGTGAGACTTCTGAGAACTCCTGCAATACCTGCCTGTTTCTCTTGCACTAGAAGGGTCACTGGACCTAAAAGTGTTAATTCTGACTTTTCTCCATAGATGCTGTCAGACCTGCTGAGATTCTTTTTGTTTCTGATTTACAGCATCCATAGTTCTTTTGGTTTTTGTTTCTCTTGCATTGCCTGACGGTCACTCTTGCCCCTACACTGTGTGTATTTACACCACTCTGAACATGCTCTCCACATGGTTCTCTGCCCACAGGTGACTTTTGCTGACTCTAGTCACTGCTCGAGCTCTGAAACCCGGTTCTCATGGTTGTGCAGCCTGTGACACTTCCTGCTTATCTTGTCCATTATTCCCCATATCCACAGGTCAGATATTCCACATGACCAAGTTGCCCTGCCATACCTTAACTCATACTCTGAAACACAATACTAACTGTATCTTTATTTTAGCCTTATTTAACTTAACACTTGAACTATTAATTAAGAAACTGGAAATTGTTGCTGAAGTAAAAATTCTTTGCCCCTACAAACTAGCTCCCTCTCTTGTGCCGATACATTCTTTATTTAAAGTTTTTGAGAAGATTTGTAGCTTGGGTTGTGGACGGGGTTGTAGACTTGCTCGCCAAGCTGGTGTGTTTGGTTGCAGACGTTTCATCACCCTGCTAGCTAACATCGTCAGTGCGCCTTCGGTGCAGTGTTGGTGCTCTCTCCCGCTTGTTATTTATATGCCTCGGTTGGCTGGGGTGGTTGGCATTACTTCCAGTTCTGTTTTCCAGTGGTTTCTATAATCAGGTCCAGTTCAATATGTTTGTTGATGGAGTTTCAGTTGGAATGCCTGGCCTCCAGGAATTCCCTGGTGTGTCTCTGTTTGGCTCGTGCTATTATTGATGTGTTGTCCCAATGAAATTCGTGTCCTTCTTTGTCCATGTGGATTGAGACCAGGAAGAATTGGATTTCTTCCAGTTTGGCCAATGTAATGTTTTTCACAGTCCTTGCATGGTATTTTGTATATTACATTAGTTTTATTGGTTGTGGGTATGTGATCCTTTACATTCATCAGTAGCTGTCACAGGGTGGTTGTTGGTTTGTGGGCTACCCTGATACCTGGGGACTGGGTAGTCTTGTGATCATCTCTGGTATGTCTGTGATGTATGTAGGGTAATTAGTGTGCCTGGCCACATTGGGTCTTCTTGTTGTGGTCTGTCACAGAGGTAACAGCGGATTGTGCTTTTTGGGTATCCACTCCTTTTAAAAACTCTGGATAAGTGCTCCTGTTCTGCTTTGCGCAATTCTGGATTGCTGCAGTGTGTTGTGGCCCATTTGAATAATGTCCTTATGCAGCTCCGTTTACGGGTGTTGGGGTGGTTGCTGGAGTAATTAAGTCTCTCGTCCGTACGTGTGGTCTTTCTGTATACACTAGTCTGGAGTTCCCTATTGTTCTTACCTTCCACATTATGTCTAGGAAGGGTAGTCAGTTATTATTCTCTTCTTCTTTTGTGAAGTTTATTTCGGTGAGGACATTGTTTATGTGTTGGTGGGTTTCTTCTAGTCTTGTGTGTTTGCTAATCACAAAAGATGTCACCTACATAGCGGACCCAGCGTTTGGGCTGTATAGTGGTGAGCGCTGTTCATTCTAACCTTTGTATTACCAATACTGCAATCAATCCTGATATTGGGGATCCCATTGGTGTTCCATTGATTTGTTTGAATATATGGTCGTTGAAGGTGAAGTGAGTTGAGAGGCACAGATCAAGCAGTTTCAGGGTGCTGTCCTTGTTGATGATGTTGGTGTTGCTGAGTGCCTGTGTTCCCGTTTTGTCCAGCAGTTTAGCAATTGTCTCTTTGAGTAGGTTGATGTTTATGGATGTAAATAGTGCTGTTATGTCGAAGGAAATCATTATCTCATCCTCCTCTATTCTGGTGTCCTTGATGATATTGAGGAATTCTTGGGAGGAGTGGGTAATGTTGTCAACTAAGTATTTCAGTTTCTGTTGTAGTTCTTTAGCTAGTCTGTATGTTGGTGTGCCTGGTGGTGAGACAATGGGTCTGAGGGGGACCCCTGGTTTATGTACCTTGGGGTGTCCAAGGAAGTGGGGTGTGTTGGATCCCCCGGCTTCATTTTTTGGTAGTCTGTCTTGCTGATATCTCCTGAGTTGTGTAATTTCTTCAGGGTTGTTTTGATCTTGTTCTCTAAATGTGGCATTGGGTCTATCGCTATCTGTTGGTAGGTGTCAGTATCTAGCACGTTAGCTTTCTTGATGTATTGGGCTCTACTAAGGATTACTGTCATGTGTCCTTTGTCTGCTGGCAAGATTATGATGTTTCTTTCTTTCTTGAGTCTTTCCAGGGCTTTCTTCTATGTTGAATGTTTTCCACTTACCTTTCCTGCTCAGTGTTGAGACTATCGTCTGTCTGATAGCCTGTTGTACTTCCTCCTTGAGTCCGTTGTTCTTTAGTGTTGATTCCAGTGCAGTCAGGAAGTCAGTTTTTTTTGGTGTCTCTGTAGTCATAATTCAGTTCATGTACCAGGACGGTCTTCTCAGTGTCTGCAGGTGGTCAGTCTGAGATGTTCTTGATTCATGTTTCTGTGTTGTCCGTGTCATTGCTGTGGGTGAGTTTGGATAGTTTTTCTCGTAGGGCTATTCTTTTCTTTGTCCTGGTATTTTTGTTATTGGATGGTGATGGCTTGATCCAGTGTGGTTGCCCATTCTTGGTCAGTTGCACTGGAGTATAAAGTTTTTTGGTGCTCAATTTCTCACTCATATTTGTGGAGGTAGTTGCGGGCATCTTTGATCAGAACCCTTATCATTCTGCACCATTCCATGCAGTTGTTCTTCGTGCCTGTGGATTGTTGATCGGTGGTTTATATTTTAATTTTTAACTTAATTTATAATTGCTCAGAAGCAGAACAGGAGCACTTATACGGAGGTTTTAAAGGGAATGGATACCCAAAAAGCACAATCTGCCGTCACTTCTGCGACAGACCACACAAGAAGACACTACATGGCCAGACACACTAGTCACCCTACCATACATTAGACATATACCAGAGATGACCACAAGGCTACTTAGACCCCTAGGTATCAGGGTAGCCCACCAAATCAACAACCACCTTGCGACAGCTACTGATGAATGTAAAGGATCCCACACCCACAAATCAATAAAACTAACTTAATGTACAAATTACCATGCAAGGACTGAAAAACATTACATCGGCCAAACTGGCTGAAAACTGACAATGAAAAGGATACACGAACACCAACTAGCCACCAAGAGATACAACCAATTCTCACTGCTTTCAATACACGTGGACAAAGAAGGACACAAGTTTGACTGTGACAACACATCCATAATCGCAAAAGCCAAACAGAGACACACCAGGGAATTCCTGGAGGCCTGGCATTCCAGCCAGAACTCCATCAACAAACACATTGAACTGGACTCGATATACAAACCACTGAAAAACAGAACTGGAAGTAATGCCAAACACCCCAGCAAGCAGAGGCATGTAAATAACAAGTGGAACAGAATACCAACACTTCGCCGGAGGCGCACTGACAATGTTACCTAGTAGGATGATGAAACATCTGCAGCCAAACACACCAGTTCGGCGAGCAAGTCTACAATCTCATTTTTGTTTCCCTGAGCTAGTTTAGAAAGTTCATGTTTTGCAAAGTTATAGGAGTTGAAACACAGTCCCTTAACAGCAGCTGATCAACAATGAATCATAACTTTCCTGTGATGTCACTCACACTTCTTCTGCTCTCTTCACACTGTTTTATCTGGTGTCTGCTCCCTCTTTCTTCCATGTGCTGTTAGCATGTGGTGACAGTTTCTGGCTTCTCCTCTCTTCAGCTCATTTAAGTGCTGCTGACTGTCTCCAGGTCGCCCTTTACCGCGCATTATCGGGGGGTTACAAATTTTAAAAATCTGTTGCTAGAGATACCAAGTCCAGGGAAATGTTGTGATGTTGTCGAATGCAGATCCAGTAGAGATTTACTCTATGGGTGCTACATTGTCTCTGAGCGGCAGAGATAAGATAAAACAGAGGAACAATCTTCATGCAGGTCTGAGTTACAAAATTAATGGCTCAAGAGGGGACTCAGCTGGTCTCAGGCTTGATTGATACATAATACAGAAAGAAATTTAGGACCTGACCCAGCGATCTCACTGCTGCTTCATTATTTCATAACAACCACTAAAACGGAGGAACACCTGGATGATATATTTTAAACACTTTTTAAAAACCATTTTAAACAGTTAAATTTCACTGAAGTGCAATCTTGCTACAGTTATTCCACGTTGTTTGCTATTTAGAGAATCACTTCTGACACAACGAAACAAAGTTTACAAAAGAATTGAGACATTTTTCCAAGCAGTAAATAAACATTGAAGGCAGAGGCTTCAGAGCAGATAAAATTCAGATAACTCATGATCAAACATTAACACTTTGGCAATCCCACAAGCTAAAACACAAGGTTCAAACAAATTACTGCTCACACTGCCTCATAATGAGGGAGAGGAGGCAGTGAAATACAGACAGTACCTACTCCTGCTGTCGCAGACAACAAAATACAGACTGTATTGCTCCTGGTGAAACAAACATTGAAATACAGACTGTACCTGCTACTGGTGACAAAGACAGTGAAATGCAGACTGTACCTGGTCGTGCTGACTCAGACAGCTAAACAAGACAAACTCCTGGTGACAGAAACAGTGAAATACAGACTGCACCTCCTCCTGGTGACAGAGACAGTGAAATACATACTGTACCTACTCCTCATGAGACAGTCAGTGAAATACAAACTGTACCTCCTCCTAGTGACGGAGACTGTGAAA